>OW285241.1:60347561-61080407 GCA_935421215.2 Melolontha melolontha | reverse complement strand
AATTAAAGTATAACATTTCAATTTTTATGACTATTCAGCGTGTATTTTCAAGTGTAAACCACTATATAATGTACTTTTATTAGCATATTCAAAATTATATTTTCCTTAGATTTCAAGAATTTACATTTGGTAATCTGTTTGTTACCTGATTTATACATTTATAGCCGTTTCTTTATTGGCTAGGGTTATTAGTAAAAGACCGGACGCATCAAGCCGAAATTACGATGGACCATATAAATTGCCTAGAACATCGCTAACTACAACACGCAGTTATTGAATAGCACTATTCATTCGGTTAACCGCACATGTTTTTTGTCGTTGAATTGTGACGCAATTACTTCAACATTACAGTTAAATTCCTTTCTTTATGGGCGTAGATAGAAGCGTGAGGAGTTTTTAAAATTTATTTTATTTATTAGTTTATATTTCGTAAGATGTACGGTGAATTAGTTTCTTTTCCTCATTGTTTTAACTGTTAATTACATAAGTACTTCGTAATTTTTGTAATAGATCCTGTTTAATATCGTTTCATCGAATCTACTTCTCTCAATTATTTTGACGTAAGTGTGCAGTGAATTTCGTTAGTTTCAATAGCTTACGCATACATTTTTAATTTTTATTTATTTAGATCTAGAACATTGTTTAAGTTACTTTTTTAGATATAATATGGACCAACGTCGAGAATGGCATCGTGAAACAATGACGACTTGGATTAAGGGTCAAACTGATTGTATGTCCATTGCCAGTGATTCCGAAATATATTGCGAGAGAGAGAGAGAGAGAGAGAGAGAGAGAGAGAGAGAGAGAGAGAGAGAGAGGGGGGGGGGGGGGGGGGAGAATGTGAAGGATTTGTAATAAGCGCACGAAATTTTCACCTTCGGGTGTGAGTTACAAAGCAGCTGTTAAAGGTACTAAGGCTACAATAGTTCCTAAGGTTTACCCAGTTAGCTTAGTGAATGAGGGCAACGTAGGAGCTATACAAGAGGCCCTGATGATGGTCATAGGTAGGGCGCAAAAGGCGCCGAGGTTTGAATCCTCCCGTATATGGACGGCTACTATGGACTCATATGTGCAGATGAGGACTCGTCCAACACTACGAGAGACTACTTGGAAAAGGAAACTGTTTGGAAACTCGTGAAGAGCGAGAAGTTGCCAAAACAGCAACGAGTTTTAATGTTTCTGCCAGAGACTAAAAAGAGGATCTGAGAGTGGACTTGAAAAAATTCGAGAGGCAAAATCCAGGTCTTAAAGTGGACCTTCGGATTGACAAGGAGTCTGAGGAGATGTTGGTAGGGACTGACTCGAGACCTTACTACCGCTTTCAGAGGGCTAGCTTTGCAACCCTCGAAACAAAAAAAGACCTGAAACCCGTGATGCAGGATGAGGGTACTCTAGGAAAACCTCAAGGCTCAACCTCTGAGTGTTAAAATGTTGAAGATTCTCCAGATAAATCTTCAACATAAGAAAACAGCTACAGCGGCACTTTGTCAAAGGACGCTGACTGAATATATCGATATCCTCCTCATTCAAGAGCCATGGATAAGTAGAGGTAAGGTGGGAGGACTACAGATTAGGGGAAGGGAGCTTTTGGTTGGTGCTCCAGACATTAAAATTAGAACTTGTATCTGTTTCAGAGCCGACCTGGACATAATGCCTATTATGGAGCTATGCAGTGGGGACAGCCACGGCAGCCACGATCAGACCGAGTGTCGATGGGGGAATATTACAGACGACGATTGCGTCTCTATATCTACCCATTGACTCTCCAGGACTACCAGGGCCTGATCTTGAGGCCTTGGTGGCATATACCTGTAAGAACAATTTGGAATTGATTATCGTCGCAGATACCAATGCTCATCATAAGGCTTGAGGCAGCAAGGATAACAATTACAGGGATAAGTCTCTATTTAGCTATCTCTGTGGCACTGAACTTGATTGTCTGAATCAAGGTGATAAACCGACATTTAAGACATTAAGGGGGGAATCAGTTACAGATATAACCTTATGCACGTTAGGAGTACGGGTTATTGTAAGGGGGTGGCATGTATCCGACGAGCCGTCGCTCTCTGATCATGCGTATATCCGCTATAAATTGTGTATAGATTTAACGGAACGCAGACTATACAGGAATCCCCTTGGGATTAAGAGTAAGAACAAGCAAGACCTGTTAGCTGCAACCCGAAACATCCCTGTTAGAATAGGGAATGTGGAAGAGCTTGAGTTGGCTGTTGCAACGAACCATTCTTTCCTGCTATGAAACTAACTGTCCGCTTAGGGAACGCCGTATATCTAGGCGGGCTGCCTGGTGGAATACAGAGTTACCCAATCTAAGGAAAGAAACTCGCCGATCAATTAATAGGGCGAAGAAAACAGGTAATTGGGAAGCCTACAAGCTCTCCTCAATAAATACAATGATAAAATCAAAGAAAGCAAAAGGAAGGTCTGGCGGAAATTCTGTGAGGACATCCCTGACATGGTCAGGATTAACAGAATTCTCAAAAAAGAGCCTTCCAACGCAATTAGATCTATACAAAAATCGGACGGGAGGTGTACCAATACTGTGGAAGAGACTTTAGAGTATCTTCAAAGGCTACACTTTCCAGGTTCGGAGCGTATGGATGACTGTGATACCAATCAACTTATCACCCCTTGGAGGGCGACTAGGAATGATTGGGATATATCAAACGAGATCTTCAAGCCCCATTTAATTAGATGGGCGATAGGGTCGTTCGAACCATATAAATCCGCAGGACCAGACGGAGTGTTTCCCAAGCTTCTTCAGGACGGAATTGGGGAAATTATGGGTCCTCTATTGGAGATATTCAGGTCTAGCCAATATATATCTAAATAATAAAGAAGGGGCTCTGGATAGATCTCCTCTACATCCACTGCAATGGGCCTACCAGATGGGAAAATCAGGTGAGGCTGCTCTGCATAGCCTGGTGAGAGGGCTCGAAAGGAGCCTACACCAAAAGGAAATTGCGCTTGCAATCTTCTTAGACATAGAGGGAGCTTTCGATAACACCTCGACGTCTTCCATTATTCGATCTTTAAGAGATCGAAAAATAAAGAGCACCACATGCAATTGGGTTCATAAAATGCTGCGTAGCAGAATAGTTCATGCCCAAATGCAAAACAAAACGATCTCCATGAGGACAAGAAAAGGGTGTCCTCAAGGAGGCGTATTGTCGAATGTAGAAAGATGGTGCCTTGAGGAGGGATTAACTGTCAATCCTCAAAAAAACAAGTTGATAGCCTTTACCAACATGAGAAAATTAAATTATCTGGGCAGCGTAAGGCTGTTTGGACACGAGTTAAAATTAACCAATAAAGTGAAGTATCTAGTCATAACACTTGATACAAAACTGAATTGGAGCAGACACCTAGTCAAAGTGGCAGACACGGCGACGCAGCTCTTCTGGAGATGCAGAAGCGTTGTTGGCAAGACCTGGGGACTAAAACCAAATGTGGTACACTGGCTGTACACAGCAGTAGTAAGACCCAACAATCGTTGGGTCTTACTACTGCTGTGTACAGCCAGTGTACCACATTTGGTTTTAGTGGAGCAGTTGTCTGGTGGAGGAAGACAGAGCAGGCATCGTCGGTGGGGTCGCTGATATGGGTACCAGGGCATGAGGGAATTAAAGGCAGTGAGATAGCCGACGAACTAGCCAAAGAAGGTACTAATAGGAGCTTCATAGGATCAGAGATCTGGTTATGGATAGAAAGTGAACATAAAAATAAGTGGAGGTTAAAGGAAGGTCAACACCATACCAAAACACTACTAAGGGAGCTGGACAGAAGGTTTTCAACCAACCTAATTCGTAGTAACAAAAAAGAAATTAAAATAATTACCGGCTTAATAACCGGACATTGTCCTTTAAGCAAGCATCTGTACAACATGGGCTTGGTTAGCGAGCCCTGGTGTAGAGGATGTGAAAAACAGGAGGAAACTAGCCTTCATGTAATATGCACGTGTGAGGAACTGAAGGAACTCAGACAGAAATATTTCGGGAGAGATCTATTGGATCCTACGAGTGTACTTAAACTTCCCCTGAGGATAGTGGCTTTTATCGAGGACACAAGACTAACAGAGTGAAACTGAGAGATCTATTGGGGATAGTACAAAGAGCAGTGTGCTCAACTGCCTGGACGTGCTGACGTCCAACCCAAAACAGAAGTGGAAACTACTGTTAACCCTAAAACTGTATAGGTAACAAAACCACAGTGGGAATTAGGACAAAGCCCTAATTCCGCCCCTGGTCTACAAAGGCCCCCGAAAAACTCACCGGCCAGCTCAGAAATTAATTGCGGAAGCGTCGTGGGCTATCACAACGCATAGATAGTAAATAGGGCACCACTACGTTAGGTCTGGCAAGTTCACAGATCAACGTAGAATCACCCTTGGGCCATAATGGCTTAAGAAGACTATAAAGGTGTTCGTATACCTGGTTAACCGTGTCACTAAAACTAACACTTTTGCTCATAAGGACTTACAGAAATAAAACACCAACAACGGTATATAACAATAACAACAATATTTATTAGGGAATTAAAGTATGACAAAATATGACTTACAATAAACAAACTTAATAGAAAGTTTAACACTCTGTATAACCAGGTAAAAGATCAAAATCAACAAAATAGTTTTACATAATTGGAATATTATAAGTCAATATAAACTTCGTGTTTTATGATATAAATTATTGCATAAGTAGTCCATCAAAGCTTTAATGTACCTTACATAGATTACGCTACACTCAGTATATGCAAAGAATTTTTAGATGGTACACACAGTTAGAAATTAAAATTGTGCAAATGATAATGTGAAAATAATAATACGCAATGTATTCACAAAATTGGATACTCCAATCAGATATTAAAATAACTTAAAGGCTCAGCCTGTAGGTATATGTAAAATTATATGTTTAATTAATAAAAAAAACTAGAACATTTCTCTATATGGTGAAATTGTCTACTAAAATGGTAATTAATTTATTTAAACAATATTAGATATGTATATAAAAAAAACACATCAGAATTCGTTACTGATAAATAAAAATAATGAATTACCTAAGTTTACGCAAATTTCTTACTTTTAAACCAATTTGAGATATAGGAGATTGATATTAAAAAAACTATTACAACAATTTAAATTATAAAAGTGATTAAGCTAGTTTTATAAATGATGAACTGTAAATTTATAGGGATGCAAGAAAGCAAATATAGTAACACAAAATGGTGGGTCGAACGCCACGGTTTAGGACGCCATGCGGTCCTCCAAAATAACTATTATATCAATTTTTCTAGAACTCGGTCACAAAAATATTATTCTACCCACACTACCTTGCGTGATAGATGACCTTTGAATACAATTATGAGGTTCCTCTGGGTCCAAGTAATGATTATGGATGCACTTTTCTGAGGGGATGCTGACAATGACCGATTTCCCTCGCAGAAAAGAACTCAGCAACTTTTCCCTTATCCGATACAACAATAGCTTTCCATTGCCTGTACAATCCTGTATAGCCACGTTTTCTAATAAAGAATTACACCGCAGCTTTTCATTAGTCTATGCTAACAGCCCTGAAGCAACACGTGGTCATGAAAACTTCCAAATCCAAGGAATAAACCCCGATTAAAGACACTAAACCAGTGAATTTAATTAAACGAAACAGCAAAAATCTGACAAACCTACTCAAAATTATACGGCAAAACTATACATCACCATCCGGCAAAATTATACCTAACTGACTGGCAAAACTAGCCAAAATAAAACAGGTAACACTATCAGAAGTGAACCAACGAACATAACCCAAAATATATCTCAAGTGAAACTATCCAAGAACAGAGAGATGCAAATCGTAACACAACAGGCGGAACTGACATAAATGTCAAGTAAAACTATCAACGAACAGATTGAGTGACGGAGGAGACTCGCTAGCACAACACCAACACTATGCCTTTCAGTTGCTCGGCCCAAACAATCACAGAGGCCCTTCGACAGTCGGTCGGTACGAGGACTACAAATAGCTAAAACTAAAAACAACAAAACCAACAATACTGAACGGTCGCCACCCCAGCAGCGGAATGCGCAACAGCCAATATCATGCCAAGTGTTCAAGCGCCACGAAGAAAACAAGAAAGGGGAAGAAAAAGCTGCATAAAGCACCGAAAAAAAGCCCAGACTAGGAGGGGATGCATTACTCCTAGCGGCGAAAGAAGACAGAAAGCTGCGCTTTGAACACCAGTCATGAATATCGCTGCGTCACACCCAAAACCAGGGAGCAACTTCCGACAGCTCAAAAGAGACTGACTACTGTGAAGCAGAAGCAGCTCAAAAAAAAACAGGATTAACTAAAAGAGGTATATCACTAACGTTAAAGGATGCAAATGGATAAGGAAAAATAGGTTAGAAGCTAAAAGGTAGGATATGAGCAACTGAGACATCGTGTACTATGAGCTCCAACAATCCTTCAATCGATACGTCAAGATAGAGAAAACACAAAACTATAATCTGGCCAAACAAAAGAATGAACGGTAGTAAAAACGAAAGTTTAAAGTGCGGAGGCGGCCTAACCTCTACACTGACGCGGTTGAGGACCGATACGCAAAGTAAGCAAACAAACAGAGACACGTCCATGACCGAAAAAAAAGAATCGTGATACGTAACGAGGGGTATCGGTCTCAGCCCTATATGAAGCCTTAAGGAATGGACGACGGAATTGATTGAGGTCCACCCCCCTTCTACACAAAAGCGTGTCGACAACATAGTGGAAAGGGATCACACCAACGATGTATCCAAAGTCATAATACGATTATCCTCCAGAGTAACACACAACGGTCCAAAAGAAAACGGAACTACAGCATTCTACAGGAAAGAACATCCAAAATGCCAAATACAGACCTCAAGTGCTAAAACTCCATGGAATAAAATTCGAAAGTCCAAAACGGTATTCAAAAGGTTAACCAACAGTTAACGTCAAAATCGGTAACTAAATCAGAATTTAAACGAAGACGTCCATTCCGTATAAAAGTTTACAAAAGCCCTCCCACGAGGATAACCTAAAAGGTACGGTAAAACTCTCAACGGCAGGAACTCATCTAACTGGTTAGAACTGTGTGCAAGTGTGGACCTCGAATCCTCCAAATAGAGATGCAACAACAGCAAATGGAACACACTATCAACAGCTCCAAACCGTAAAAGTCCAAAATCGATACGCAAAATTTAAAATTTAATCTATAAAACAGGTCAAATACCCAAGACTAAATTTTCCAAAGCCAAAATCGCAAATTCGGTACTTGAAAGACAAAATCAAAAATTTCCAAAAGTCCAAAACTGTAAAGCGAGACCGAGTATGAATCGCAAACGTCAAATCGAGAAAATAGGTCGTCAGAACAGGTAACAGAGTATTTGTTCTATAGCATAAACGAAAATCGAAAGCCGACAACCCACAAAATTATCTCCAAATAGAATTAGCCACGGCGTCTAAATACAGCGATAGCACAAACTGCGACAGGGCTCAAGTGACTAACCCTAAAGATGTTATATACAGGGAGAACCGAAAAAGTTCAGTCGCCTTATACGACTTGGCGAGACACGCCAGTCTGAGTATTCGTCTGGCCCCACAGACAGGCCACCAATCATCGTACAAGATGGAATAAACAGCCAAACTACACAGGTCTCCGTTTAGTCGCCTTTTACGACCTGGTGGATTACACCAGACTGGGTATTCGTGAGTCCCCAGACAGGCCACAAAGTATTCAAGATAGAATGAACAGACAAAGCAGGACTCCTTTTAGTCGCCTCTTACGACATGGCGGATTATGCCAGACTGGGTATTCGTCAGGCCCCCAGACAGGCCACAAAGTTCAGTATTCAAGATGGAATGAACCAATTGATGATGATTCCTTTTAGTCGCCTCTTACGACAATGGTGGATTATGCCAGACTGGGTATTCGTCAGGCCCCCAGACAGGCCACAAAGTTCTCAAAGAGTCGAAGTCGAAGGGTCGCCTTCGCAGGTTTTAAGCTTATAAGAGTCTGTCGACAGTCGACGATGGATCATGAAAGGACCAACAAATTTATCAGCAAGTTTGGCAGAATAATACTTAGAAGCGTCTGACGAAACAAAGTTCCTGCGCCAGACTAGTTGGTTAGGTTGAAACTCTACTGCACGATGTCTCAAGTCATAACGAGATTTAACTTTTTCGTAAGCTGCTTGAAGTCGAAGCTTTACATCTTGGAATAATCGAGAGAATTGGTAAGATCTAGACATAAGTTCTTCAGGGTCTCTAACACAAATAACATTAGGAGTATCGCCACCTTCAGGTTTCTGAAGTGGACGTCCTCCGGTAGTTGACATTTCTCTACCGAAATTGATGAAATAAGGTGTGAGACCGGTTACGTCATGCTTGGCGGTACACAGAGCGCAAGAAATTTTGGGTAGAACTAAGTTCCATTCACGATGATTCTCTGACACATAAGAGATCAACATAGTTTTAATTACTCGATTAGCACGCTCGACAGGGTTCGCCTGAGGGTGATAAAAGGATGTAAAAGCTGACTTGATTTGATAATGATTTAACAGCTGACGATACTCTTTAGATCTAAATTGAATCCCATTATCGGAAATGATCGTACGAGGTACGCCAAACAGCAAGAACACGTCATTCTCAAGATGTTTTATAATGTTAGCAGCAGTAGCTTTACGAAGTGCGAAAGTTAGAACAAACTTGCTAAAACAATCTGATACGACCAGGATATAATTAAATCCACGCTTAGATCTCGGCAGGGGACCAATGATATCAATGCTAAGTACTTCCCAAGGTTTATCAATACGAGTGTGACCTCCCATACGACCAGCAGGTTTCCGTTGTTCAGGTTTCGATCTCAAGCATGTGCGACAGCGATTAATATAACGGATGACATCAGCTATCATTTTAGGCCAATAATGATTTTGGGCAATTCTACTCAAAGTTTTAGAAATGCCTAAGTGGCCACATGTAGGAGGATCATGACATGCCTTAATTAATTCAGAACGACGTTCTTTGGGAACCACAACTTTCCAGGAGTCACCTTCACTACCAAAGTAGTTACGAGAAGACCGAATGTACTTGCAAAGTTTGCCATTAATAACTTGAAAAGCGGGATATTTATCAGGAGTTTCTTTAACAGCACGAATGAGTCTGTTGTACCATTTATCTGATACAGGTTCGGAAGCATCGATGGACAACAATATTGGCACAGAACGAGAAAGTGCATCGGGAACTACGTTTTCTTTTCCCTTGCGGTGACGACTCCTTTTCGTGTTTTCCGAACAAGTAGGACAATTCCTAACAGTGACATCAGGTTTGCCACAACGAAAGCAATGTCTTTTACGCTCTGAGGGACATTGCGCAGAGCGGTGACCTTCTTTATTGCAATTCCAACATTTAAAAGACGGAACTTGTATCGTCGACGGAGCGCAAGAAGCTGGAGTTTCAGCAATAGATAAACATGCAAGGTCTGGTTCCAGAGATTTGCCTCGCACAGGAGGTGGAACGTACGCTTCCACAGAAGCTCTGCACGATTCAAGACGCTTGCATAGCTCTACGAGTTGTGAAATTGAAGTAACTGCTGACAGTCCAAGCTGAGTCTGATAAAATGGAAGCAAGTTCTTAGCAATAATCTTCAGCTGCGCAGGTACTGACACGCAGAGTCGAGAAAACAAGGATTTCATGATGGACACATATAAACCAATAGATTCTTGAGGCCCTTGAGTACGCCTACGAATCTCGTCAAATAACTTTTCATAATCTGGACCCAAAAATTCAGAACGGAGTCCACTAGTCAGTTCTTTCCATTTCGAAAAACAATTCCTATTAGCTCTATACCAAATTAGAGCATGACTCGTCAAAAGATCAATCGCTGAGTTACATAAGATTTCATCAGAGGAATTCCGAGCGATTTTGAGCTCGTCCACACGCTCAAGGAAAGCGTTCACAGACAGGTCTTTCGGAAGACCAGAAAATTTAATGCCCCAATTGGCTACCGGCACAGACTTACAACGAACAGGTACAGGACTTTGGGAAACTGGTGCATCGGACTCATCACTGGATGTTTCGGATGAACTAGCAGAATTCGCGCCACCGGCGATAACAGATAGGCCCAATATACCACTCTTGCTAGGAGTGGAAGTCCTCTCAAAAGATTTCGCCCTCGTTTTTAATAGGGTCCCCAAGTTTACCAAACGAGCCACAAACTGGACACGTTGTTTCTTCTCAGCAGCGGAGCTGGGAGTGCTGCGATTCGCCCTTTCGAAAGTATGAGCCAAGGAAGAAGCCAGCTTACCAAAAGATGAGGATGTGCGAGAGTTAGAAAAGTCCTTGACCGCATCGGCCAGGATAGCCAGCTTATCTGCGATAGCAGCAGCGTCCTCAGCAAACGAGAAAGGATGTTCAGGCAAATAACTGCCAGAATAAAATTTGTGGAGTTGTCTAAGGGACCTGCGCATATCTGCCACAGTTGAAAATTCCTCTAAGCCTCGAATTTGAAGCTAATACTCAAGCTCGTCCTTAGCCAGACGATTAATTACGACCTTAAATTCCATGATCGAACCCACGAAACCCTAATCAAAATTCTAAACAACCCGAGTCTCAAAATTATTCCTAAAAATATTTCCAAAAGGGTCGCAATCGATACACGAAGAAAATCTAGAACCTCGAAAATTACAATCTAAACTACCAACAAACAATGGTGGTCACAACTACTAACTAAAATTATTTGGATGGCAAACACAAATTCGAGATTCTCCAAATTCGCAAAAATTAAATTCACAAAAATCGATAATCAAAAATCCCAAAATCGGTACGCAAAAATCTCCAAACGCTAAACCCCAAAAAAACTCGAAATCGTTCTGCCGATCCCACGATAGTCTATCAAAATTTCTAAACAAATTGTAATTGAATCTAAATTCCCAATACAAAAATCGCGATTTCCACACGTTTCGCATAAACCACGCGTAACACAACTACTTTATCTGTGGGTCACACAAAAACAGCCAAAAATTAACATAAAACCAAAATCTTTCAAAAAGAAGATGGTACCGAAACAGTCGAAACGTGGAAAGTAATTTAATGCAACACAAAATCTTACAATTTGCGAAAACTAAATTAAGTGACCACCTAAACCCGACAAGTGATAGTTTGTGACAGTTTCCTTCAGTCCTAAGTATCGTAATATGAGCAAAAGGTTTATATAAATTAAAAAAGTTACTCTAGGCCAGACAACAAGGACTCACACGTTGGGCTCCAATTTGTTAGCTCTAAAACTGTATAGGTAACAAAACCACAGTGAGAATTAGGACAAAACCCTAATTCCGCCCCTGGTCTACAAAGGCCCCCGAAAAACTCACCGGTCAGCTCAGAAATTAATTGCGGAAGCGTTGTGGGCTATCACTTTTGCCGAATGGTTCTTCTTGTTCCGCTGAAAAGAATTTTTAATCTTGCTCTGAGACAAGGAAATTATCCCTCCAAATGGAAGATTCCTCGTATTACACCTGTATTTAAGAAGGGAGATAGAAGTAATCTGAATAATTACATACCAATATCTATTTTGTCAAACTTTTCGAAGGTCTTCGAGCAAATTATATACAGGTATTTTTATGCTCATGTCAGCTCAAGGATTTTTCCTATTCAGCATGGCTTTGTGCGTGGACGTTCGACAGTGACGAATCTAATATGTATATCTCAAGATATTTCCGACACGCTTAATGAAAGAGGTCAGATGGATGTGGTGTATACCGATTTCAGTCGTGCATTTGACACTCTTAACCATGATATTTTGTTGAAGAAACTACACAATTTTGGAGTTAGTAACGATCTACTATTGCTTCTTGAATCCTATTTTCTAGAATGGGTTTAAGTCATCCGAGTTTGTTTCGAGTTCTGGAGTTCCTCAAGGATCTAACTTGGGCCCGCTTCTTTTTATATTATTTATTAACGACTTACTTCAGTCTCTGACGTGTTCTGGACTAGCCTATGCTGATGATTTGAAGGTTTATATGCGTATTGAGCGGCCTGATGATGCACTTCTCCTTCAGAACATCGACTTGGTGTGGACGTGGTGTCAGCGTAACGGTTTGAAGCTCAACATAGGAAAATGTTGCGTGGTTCGATTTTCAAAGAAAAAAGATCTTTACCATTTTGATTATAATATTAATAATGAAGTTTTAACTTCTGATGTTACAATCAAAGATCTAGGAGTCATATTTGACAGCGGTTTAACATTCGTCAACCATATCATTAATATGTGCAAATCTGCTTCTGCTGTGCTTGGCTTTGTATTGCGCAGCTCCAAATATTTTTCACAACCCGCAACTATTAAGCTTATCTACTGTTCATTAGTTCGAAGTAAATTGGAATACGCTTCAATAGTCTGGCATCCCATCTATATTCATCATAAACTGAATGTGGAGAGTGTTCAGCGTCGTGTTTTGAAGTATCTTACTTTTAAAATGAGTGGTGAGTATCCTCCTAGAAATACTGACCATAACCTACTTCTCAGGGAACATGATTTGGTGTTGCTGGATGTCCGGCGCGAAGTAACTTGTGCTAACTTTCTACGCAGTGTTGTACGTAATAACATCGATTGTCCTTCGATACTTGGAAGACTGTGTTTTGCTGTGCCTCAGTTTGCGTCTCGCATTGGTGAGGAGTCCGATTTATCAAATGTGTAGATGTGGGAATAAATACTTTAGTGACATATTTTTTGAACCGAAGTTTAGAAATTTAAAAAAGGTATATAACCCCTTACCACAATTATTAGTCGTATCCTAAATACGTATTTCGACAACTAAGTTGTCATCATCAGTAGGTAAAAACTACTAATTAAAAGTCGCACAAGGGGCACAGTTAAAGCAAGAGAAACGCTTCCGCACATCTATTATGCACTGCAACCTTGTATAGACTGTCTATACAAGGTTGCAGTGCATAATAGATGTGCGGAAGCGTTTCTCTTGCTTTAACTGTGCCCCTTGTGCGACTTTTAATTAGTAGTTTTTACCTAGTAGGTAAAAACTACTAATTAAAAGTCGCACAAGGGGCACAGTTAAAGCAAGAGAAACGCTTCCGCACATCTATTATGCACTGCAACCTTGTATAGACTGTCTATACAAGGTTGCAGTGCATAATAGATGTGCGGAAGCGTTTCTCTTGCTTTAACTGTGCCCCTTGTGCGACTTTTAATTAGTAGTTTTTACCTACTGATGATGACAACTTAGTTGTCGAAATACGTATTTAGGATACGACTAATAATTGTGGTAAGGGGTTATATACCTTTTTTAAATTTTTATTTAACCACAGTCTCCATTGAAAGAATTTTCCGAAGTTTAGAGTTTAAAGTTTGATTTTCTTTTTTTTTTTTAATTTAAGTTAACTGTGTATTGGATATATTTTTGTTTGTTTGTTTTTGTAAATTTATTCATGTACGATACCTTTTCTTTGTGCCTATATTTGGCTTTGCTGTTGGGCGCTTAATAAACTATTATTATTGTGTTTATTTGGGCATCATAATATAAGTGTTACTGACAGTACTTGTATGTGGAATCAACCAAGACAGCAGGCAGAACAATCAGTTGTAAAACTCCGAGATATGTTACCACCAAAACAAAATTAATGTGCTGTTAAGAATCCAGCAACGAATGAACAAATTAAAAAATTTAGAAATGATTTTGGAAAGGCCAATATTGTAGGATTTTCATGGATATTAAGACCCTAATCCAGTTGTGAAAGTGACATTATAATGTCCATAGAGACAATTATATATTCTACTGAATATTTAGATGCAAATGATAAGGTGATATTTTTAATAAACAAATTAAAAATTAGCGAGAATATTCGGGAAGAAGTTTTCAGAATGACAGTAGGTCAAAGTACTAATGAAAATTGGCTTATCATTAGAAAAAACCGACTAACAGCAAGCAAAGTTGGTGTTGTTTTAAATGCTTGCGGAAGAAATTGGTATCCACCTTCTTTATTTAACAATTTAAGAGAAATAGTAATAGTTATAATGTGACCTAAGTTTTTTGTGCATGCTGTTCAGTGGGGTAGAGATAATGAGGATGCTGCACTAAAATATTTTCAAGAAGCAACAAATTTAATTATTAACTCAACATATTTAGTAAAAATATGTATTGTGTAATGAAATTTTATTTAAATGAATTAGAAGGTAATCTATTAACATCTCATATGTTCTTAATGAATATAATTCATCTAGTAACATAATAAAAGTCTATATTTTATATACTTAGTAACTGGTTTCGTTTATTAGTTTCGAATGAATCTGTGAAACTCGGTTAAGAATTACACAAAACTAATGTGTGGTTAAATTGTATAGATACATTCATTCGATACATATAGTAGGTATATTAGAATTTCATAAGAAGTTAGCTCTTTAAGAAAGATATCAATCATACCCGAAAGTCTTACAGTCGGTTTTTGAATAAAGTAAAATTGAGTAAAACGGCTTTCTACAAGAGTAAATTTGCCGGCGACAGTTTCTGTATTTAGTGTCATCTTTAATTCCGGCCGGACATTAAAACACACAGGTTTTTGAATTAACTTTTCATGCACTATTTTCTCAAGTTCTTTCATTTTTATGTATTTTTTAAATGTATTTTGAACTGCACGTATTTATAATGTTCTTCAAGATGTTTCGCTTTCGTGTGTCCCTTTAAATATGACTTAATACCGTAATACGAGGTATGTTTCAGAAGCAACGAGAATGATCTATTTTAAAGTTTTTTATTGAATGTGTCTACAATTTAAGATTGTCTCCTTCAAGGTATGCTCCGTGGCAATGTACACCGCGTTTACAGCGATTTTGCCATTCCTGGTAACAATCCTGAAAGTCTTGTTTTTTTAGACTGTTTAGAACATGTGTCGCGACCCTTTGGATGTTGTATATTGCTCCGTAACGGTAACGGATGGCCGCCTTAATTTAAACACTCTTCAATTTGTCAGGAATTTATTACACACAAAATACATAATATTTCACAAAATGCTTCATATAATCAAAATGCTGACTAATGCGTCTAATACATAATGCTCCTAGTTTTTGCAACCTTCCCTTTACACCAACTTAACTCAAGTTAAACGACGCGAAATTTGAAATAATAATTCTGAGCCCTACACATGCGAGCTTTTTTTGTTTGCGTTGGTGATGGTGTGTCTCTCCGCGCTTTGTCCATTTGTTTCAGGATCGTATTCAAATACCCATGATTCTTGACTAATGGACACCCGATTTTCTTTTTGTTTATCAGACAAGTTCTTGGGCACCAGTTTTGCACCAATTTTTCTAATGCCTAGTTCCTCTGTCAACACTCGACGAACAGTATCTCTACTCATACTTATCTCATCTGCTATCATCCTGGCTGTTAATCGTCTGTCTCTTGCTAACACGCTTTCAACGGTTTTTTCAAAGCTTTGTCTCATTTGAAAGCTTGTGCTGAAGATAAAACAGCATCTCCACATGCCGTTCTTAAGATCTGAAGTGCCTCTAAAGCGGTTCTTTTCAGTTTAACGCAAAATTTAATTATTGCCTGCATTTTTCGTGTGACGCGGTATTGGAACACAACTGCAAACAACTGGCGATTACAACGCTAACATTGAACGGAGTGGGCCTGGGTGGCAAACTATTTAAAATTATAAACGGTGGCATTTAAAAAAAATGATCACAACATTCGCGACATCTACCGTAACCGCACGATCGTGCTGGGGATGGATATATTCAAAGTAGGTGGTCGATTGTAATTGAGAGCTGTCACCATCCATGCAAATGTCAGCAAATTCAATAACTGTCATTACACTGGCAATACGTCACTCGTGACATGTGTTAATTTCAATTCGTGTGTTGATTTAAATAATTTCAGATATAGTTTAAAATGAACTATTATACTCCTGAAGAAAAACTATTTATAGTTAAGCAGTTTTATAGCGGTAATTGTGCAGAAGTGACCAGGGATTTATTTGCAGTAAATTTTTCCGAGAGGAATATTCCTAGCGCAAGTACTATTCGTAACACGGTTCACCGTTTTGAGAAAACATTTACTTTGATAAATAATAAAAATAAAGAAACTTCTGTTGAAAACTTCAATGCGCTAGACATTCAAGTATGTGCTGCTATAGAAGGAGGTGGAGGAGGGCGACACATTTTATACTAGAAAAATTAAGACGGTATTCTATGAAAATGGAGTGAATCAAATAGTTAATTGCCCAACAAGGATAACTCAATACAGTAGAACTCTAATAGATTATATAGTGACTAATAATAAGGAATTGAAGTGTGGGGTGTATCAAACTCCAAGAATAGGTGATCATTGTATATTATGTGTCGAACTAGATCATTATGAAAGAATCGATGAAAGATCTATGATAAAGAGGAGAAAAATTGCAACATATAATAAAGAAGATTTTCAGGAAAGTATATTGCTATCTTCATGGAATAGTTCAAGTACTTGTGTTAGAGAACTGTCGAATAGTTTTACTCATACCATCGCTAAGATTTTGGATAGAATGTGTCCGATTGTGGAGACACCTCTACCAAAGAAGTATACGGAAAACAAATGGATGAATCAAAAGATTATAGAAGCAATGAAACTAAGGGACCTAAGTTACAGAAGGGCGGTATTTGTAAACCAAGAACGTCAATAGAACGAATATAAAGTTTTAAGAAACAAAGTAACTCATCTCATAAAACAAGAGAAAAATAAATACATACTACATTAGTATTATAGACGAAAACAAATATAATAGCTACAGATTATGGAAAAATTTAAAAGCAATGTTGCCCAATAAGAAGAATAATGTAGTAGGAGAAATAGAGTTTAATAATATAAAAATAACCAATGAAAAAGACATTGCCTGCAATTTCAATAAATATTTTGTAGAAAGCATTGAAGAAATAGTAACATACATGGATCGTATAATTATTCGACAGTATTAGATGGAGTTGATAATCATACACCATTGAGTAAATTTAATAAAGTGTCAATGGGAAAGTTAAGAAATATCGTGCGGAATTTAAAGAGTTCTGGTGATATTTGTGATGGAATATCCACAAGTATTTTAATAGATGCATGTGAAGTTATTGGAAATAGACTCTTGGATGTAATAAATACCTCTATGGAAAAAGGTATATTTCCTGAAGATTGGAAGAAAACTATTATAACACCGGTACCAAAAGTTGCAAACGCAAAAAAGTGTAGTGAATTCAGACCTATTAATTGTGTGGCGCCGTATGAAAAGGTTTTGGAATTGTGTGTGAAAGAACAACTACTTGAATACTGTGATAAAAACAACGTACTTGTGCCTAATCAGTCAGGATTCAGGAAGAAACATTCGTGCGAATCTGTAATAATGGATGTATGTGATAAATGGGTTAGAGATTGATAAAGGAAATGTAGTATTGACTGTATTTTTGGACTTTAGACGAGCATTTGAGACTATTGACAAAAACTTGCTGTTGTGTAAACTAAATAAAATTGGTTTGTCAGGTAATGCCTTGAAATGGTTCGAGACTTATCTCTTAGGTAGGACACAAGCTGTAAAGTTTAGAAATGTTGTATCTAATGAGGTTTGCACTCAGTATGGTGTACCCCAGGGAACTGTCTTGGGACCGCTTTTATTTGTATTATATATCAATGATATGGTGAAATGTGTAGACAACTGTGAGATCCGTATGTTTGCGGACGATACCATGGTTTATGTTACTGGTAAAAATATTGACGTTATGGTTGAAAAATTAAATAATGAATTAAGTAAATTATACAAATGCTTGTGTGATAATAATATGGCGATTAATCTAGATAAAACTAAATATATGGTGATTGGGTCAAAATTTCGAATTGCACCTGTCAATTTTGATAGTATGAATTTAACTATTAATCAATATAAATTAGAAAGGGTTGATAATATTAAATATTTAGGAGTAATGATTGATGCTAATATTAATTTTAAATCACATGTTCAATATTTATTAAATAAAATGTCACAAAAAGTTTTCTTTCTAAGTAGAATAAGTAAGAATTTATCTTCAACAGTATTGTTCAGCATAAACAATGGTGAAATGAAAAAATGACAAAAGCTGCAAAATAAGGCATTAAGAATTATATTAAAGTGCAATAAGTATACACCAATCAAGCTTATGCTCGAAGTGTTGAACCTGTTGAGTATAAGGCAATACATAGTCTACAAAACCATGATTTTTGTTTTTAAAATGAAAAACTGCATGTTGCCATCTTATTTAAGTGATAGAGTAGCTGTTGTACAGGATATACATGAACACAATACAAGAAATGTAAAAGACCTTTATATAGAGCGATTTGACAGGGTTCGGACATCGAGAAACGTTTTTGTGAATGGTTTCATATTGTTTAATGCATTGCCGCAGGGTTTAAAATATTGTAATGACTTAAAAAACTTTAAGATAAATCTGTTAGAATATGTTAAACAAAAATTTTAGTAATCCATTGAAGTTTCGATGTAGCAGTGTAAATTAGTTAATTAAGTAAAATGTAAGAAATGTTATAGTTGTAAAATAGCTTTGCTAATAAAATACTTACTTACTAGGTCTATTTGAACATTTAGTTAATAATTAGTTCTAGCATTCAACTATGATATTTAATACGAAACTTTTGTTGTTGTTAATTTATCTTATCTTTTGAAATTCCTTATTATAGTTACCTGTGTCTACAAAATTTTAAGAATTATGTGATATAAGATCCTTTATGTTTATAAATAAATAAAATTCACCACATGTAGTAGATCAGAGCCTTTTTTTTATTCCTGAATACGACATAATAATTTACTACCTTTACTACTTTGGAAATGGATAACGTTCAACCAACATTCTAAATCTGACTTGAATTATAAATAAACATAAACAAGAAATAAACATTTCTTCACCCTCCCTTTTGATTATGGTAGAAAACAGGTATGGTTGAACTCTATTAAGTTTTTCAGGTATTAATGTTTCTTCAAATTCAAAACAAATATATGTTTGCTAGGATCATTTTTAACAAAACTTTGGAATCGGGACACTTACGATACCAGTGAAAGTGGGTTGGATTCATCCTCAATACAAATCCAAGTTATCAGTTCATTGTCTATTTTAATACTTGTATTCTAAATAATTTAGTCTTTTCATTCCACCAGGTTCAATTGTGAGGAGGAACTGGACATATCTTAACCAATCTGCAATCATTTGTCATTATGTCTTCTATTGAGCCTAAAAGTGCTAACATTGTATTCTAATGAATTAAAGATTCTTCTCTAAATATTCCGATTAATGATGAGAATGATTTTAATTATCAAGCTGTTTACTATGTATGTGGATTCTTCTTAAAAAAGCTTAATTTACTCGATTGTGAGGTTTGTAAATCTTCTTTATTTTCTGCTAAAGTAGAACCTCATCACACATTTACGTTTAAGGAATTTAGGAAATCAAATAATTTTCTTTATCCCACTCTCAGTTTGCAATAACATTTATGATAAGATGTTTGTGTCGTTAAATTCATTTGGCCATGTAAATTCCATTCACAAGAAAATGTTGGTAACTTTGCAGAAGATTGCTTTTTCGTGGTATACTTGTATTAATTCTGAACATCAAACTTTAGTTCAAGAGCAGTTCTTAAATATATCTATGAGTTTAATTACTAGGAAACTTCATGATGACATTTGTCGGTCTTCTAATGATAGATCTCCTTACATAGAGTTTAAATTTATTTTTTAACAAAAATAAAAATATTTATATCTATGTAAATACGTGTCTGTGATTTCTATATTTATTTATTGTACATTACAAGAAAGAAATTCCAAATAGTACAATGCATAATACAAAATAAAACGTGCACAAGTTTGTAAATTATAATTATAAATGTTATAAATGAAAAATCAAGGAAACCGCAAATTTTTTAAGAAATGCAGAAAGGCGTGGTTTGACTCCAGACAAAAGATTCAGTTCTAATAAAACTTGGTTCATGGAGTTATGCTTACCATATTCAGTTCGATGGAAACGAATATGAAACGTGTCACCTGAGCAAGCACGAAACGGTGGAACATGGAAGAGCAACAGAGAAAGAAGGACAGAACAGTCTATGTTATTGTGTAACAGCTGATATCCAAGCATAATAAATGCTTTACGCCTTCTATTCTCCAGCGATTCAATACCCAGTAGTTGTAATCTCTCCGCGTAATTATATAAGTTTTTATCAATTTTCAATTTGAAGAGTATAAAGTTAGCCATTTTACGCTGAATTCGCTCAATCCGATCTATATGAACCCCATGATAAAGAGACCATACCACACAACAATACTCGAGTATAGACCTGACCAGGGCGTTATAAATTTGTATAATATAGATTATGTTCGTGAAGTCACTGCATACACGTTTAATGAAGCCGCATAACTGCCAGGATTTATTTATAATATGATCTATATGTAAAATAAATGATAAATTACTATCAAAAACAACACCCAAGTCGGTAACGTGGTCAACTCTTTTCAGGGCAGTATCTTGCAACATGTAATTAAAGACATAAGTATTATTTTTCCTTGAAAAAGTGATAATATGGCATTTACCAAGATTAAGAGACATATTGTTGCTTATACACCATGCCGCTAGCAAATCAATATCATCCTGAAGCGCTCTACCGCCATTGCAAGAGTCAACACATTTAAAGAATATTTATGAAAAAAAAAAACATAGTAATTTAAAAATGCCGCCATCGCGGTTGTTTACGAATTTAGTACTACCATATCCACATCAGGGGCGCTAGCGTAAAGGTCTAATTTTTAACGTGGAATGGGGCACTTTTATACAGGATTCGTTAGTGATGCGGGAATATTTAAAACTACTGTATCTACACAAGCATTTATTTTAACATTAAGGTTTTTACAGTTTTCTGTTAAGTTAGACTGGCCATTTTATTTTTTAAAAACAATACTTGACAGGTGAGCACCATTACGATCTACGCATTCTTGTAGTCTTTTTAGAAAATTTAAGCCAACCCCAAAGAAAAAAGTCTTATGTGAGCAAATCAGGCGATCTAACCGACCAAACAATGTCTCCATTTTTGGATATGATATGGTTCAGAAACAGTTTCCTTAAACATCAATAGACATACGAGCAGTATGACTGGTAGCACCGTCTTGCTGGAACCACGTAATCTCTGGATATCGAACCAGTTCTTGCCTCAAAAATGTTGTGACCATGTTTGTGTAACGAACTGCAGTAACGGTTATAACATTTCCTCAATTGTCTTCCAAAAAGAATGGTCCAATAACGCCACATGATGGAAGAGCGCCCCATATTGTCACCTTAGGACAATGCAAGAGTTCCTCATGTAACTGAAGCGAGTTTTTAGCGCTTCAATATAGGCTATTCTGTTTATTTACAAAGCCGTTAAGATGAAAATGGACTTCATCTGGCATAAACATATGGTGGATTAAGTTTTCATCCCTATACAAATGCTGCAACGTTTCTTGGCTAAAATTCATGCGATTAACCAAATCAGCTTCTTTTAATTCTTGAACAACTTGAATTTTATAGGACTGAAAAATTAAGTCCTTTTGTAAGATTCGACGCATCAACAGTTCACTGGTATTCAATGCTAATGCATTTTAATCGTAGAACGTTTTGGACTACGTGTTATGGCAGTTCGAACCCTATCAACGTTTTGGGCGTTCTAACACTTTTTGCTGCTCCTCTATGTTTTAAATTGAAAGTAGATCCAGTTTCTTGAAACTTTTGTACCCACAAATTAATTGCGTGAATAGACGGAATCCGCCCATGACCTGGAATATTGTAGTGATTGCGAAATAACCTTCTCACAGTTGTCGCGGAGTCACCATTTTTATAAAACGATTTAACACAGTAAGCACGATGTGCACCAGACCACTGTTCCATATTTACTAAATAGCGTTAAATGACTGACAATTTATCATTAACTTCAGCGCTCTCACCCAAACGTCAAATGAATAACAGAGTTTTTAAATTTTCCCGCTTCACTGACGAACTTTGTATATGCTCCTTGGTTCTGAAACATTCCTCATGTCTTGAACTTAAATTACATGCTTAAGATGCTTTTGTTTCACGTGTTTTCGTAAATTTCCTTTGTAACAAGTCTTGTATTCACAGTCCATGCATCTATAATCTTTCCTTTTAAGATGTATCGCTTTCACATGTTCTTCTAATCTTGACCTGCGATTGGTCTTGTATTCACACTCTGGGCATTTATAATCGTATTGTTGAAGGTGTCTCCTTTTCACGTGTAATTTTAAATATGGCTTGCGATTTGTCTTGTATTCACACTCTGCGCATTTATAATCGTATTGCTGAAGATGTTTCGTTTTCACATGTCCTTTTAAACATGACTTATACTGTGTCTTGTACTCACATTCTGTACATTCATAGCAGTTTTCTTTAAGATGTTTTGCCTTTATGTGTTTTACTAAGCCTGTCTTGCGATATGTCTTGTATTCACACTCCATGCATTTATAATAATTTTCTTTAAGATGTTTTGCATTTTTGTGTGTTTCTAGGTTTGACTTGCGATTTGTCATGTATTCACACTCCATGCATTTAAAATAATGTGCTTTAAGATGATTTGTTTTTACATGTACATTTAAATGGGACTTGTAATACGTCTTGAATTCACACTCCATGCATTTGTAATATTTTTGTTTCAGATGTTTTGCGTTTTTGTGTTTTTCTAAATCTGACTTGCGATTTGTCACGTATCCGCACTCCATGCATTTGTAATCGTATTGTTGAAGATGTTTCGTTTTCACGTGTAGTTTTAAACGTGATTTGAACTGTGCCTTGTACTCACACTCCATGCAATTATAATCGTATTGTCGAAGATGCTTCGATTTCACATGTAATTCTAAATGTGACTTGTGATAAGTTCGGTATTCGCACTCTGCACATCTATAATTCTTTTCTTTAAGATGTTTGACGATTTTGTGTTTTTCTAGGTTAAATTTGCGACTAGTCATGTATTCACAATCCATGCATTTATAATCGTATTGTCGAAGATGTTTCACTTTTACGTGTTGTTTTAAACGTGACGTACAATATGCCTCGTATTCGCACTCCATGCATTTATAATCCTTTTTCTCATGCCTTGCCTTGATATGTATTTTTAAATTTACCTCGGTGTTCGTCTTGTATTCACACTCGGTGCATTTATAATTAATTTCCATAAGATGTTTCATTGTCATGTGCCTTTTTAAGTAAGTCCTGTTATATGTCTGAAGCTCACAATTTGCGCACTTATATTTGCTTCTATTCAGACGTTTTATTTTGATAAGTGATTTTAAGCGGTATTTGTCCCTTGTTTGAAACTTGCATTTTGATGATTGATATTGTTTTTCACCACCATGTGAGTATGAGCATCTCTCTTTTATATTTTTAATATTAGCTTTGATATAGTCACACATAGATTCTTGGACATTTTTTCCTTCATTGTCAATATGCAGTTTTACCACGTGCGCCTTGAGAGATTTCCTCGCCTTGTATCTTCTGTCACAAATTCCACATTTGAACATTTTCACCTCGTAATGCTTGTTAGTGTGTTGTCTCAAGTCGGCGTTGTACATTGTTCTGAACTTGCATTGCGTGCATTTGTATATTCCACCCTTCCCTCTTTTGGCCTTGCTTCTTAGAGATGAACGCTTTTCTACTTCTAGCTTGCGAAACTCCGGCAAGGAACGTACGCAGTGTCTGAAATGAAATGAATTCGCATTAAATTAAAAAAAAATATTTTCAAATATATTCATTCATACGTATATTACAGAAAATACTATGTGGCATTCTAAATAAGAATCAACCATTGGGAAAGATAGAGCTCAAAATAAGAGCTTGGATTGGCTAAAATAGAGACCGCTTTTATGCAGGCAAAATCAAATTTATTTTGTTCTCTCAAATTTTCTAAAGATATTTTATCACTTTCATTAATTTCCTTATATAATCGCAAACGTTTTAGAGCATGGATGACGCAGCTTTACCAGGTCCATCAAAAAATCATAAAGAAAAAATACGTAAAAAGTAGACAGGGCAGATGGCTTATAATGTGTATTTTAAGAATGTCCAAAACAGTCGCTGTTTGTCAAACTTCCCGAGATGCTTACAATAAATTGGAAGAAGTATAAAAAAGTACGATTAGAAGGCACGTGCATTCATTTTTCTTTAAAAATGAGTTACAGACTTTTTGGCTAAGGTAACCCTTAGAAGATATGCTCTTCACCAAATCGCCAGTGGGATAACACTGAAACTAGTTTTTATGTAGAGAATTTCGATAGTTTACAAAATTTTGTTACATGTTTAAATGATGATGCTCGGAGTATTTCTGAGTGCAAGGAACTAATACAAATTCCAAATTTAAAAAATCAGTTGTACTTTCTTCAGGAACACTTTGGAAATTTGACAAAACTAATCACTTATTTTGAAAATCAAAATCTCAAATTAAATGATGGATTAACCAGATCCGATGTGGCTATTAATAATTTGAAAAATATTCCAAGTTCGGATGTGGCACTCGGCAAAAGTTAGACGCAGTTTTTAATAGAAATCCAGATTTAATAACATTGCGACAATTGTGTATGGGGACAAGGCCTCAAAATCTAACTGCTAAAGACACTGAAATAGAAGAATATTTCCAGTATGCACTTATAACCAGTTGGACGTTTCATATCTACGAGGATGTATTTCATTCAAAGAGAACAAATTTTACAGAAGAGAACCTTGAGAAAGTATTGCTAGTTAATATTAATATTCTTTTACTCAACTTGAACTACAAAACGAACAAATAAAAATGTATTTCGTATTTTATAGATCACCAATTTGTTTTCCCAATTATATAAATAAAATTAAAAACTTTAAAAATACAAATTTTCAATAGTACGCCCGTAGGCGATGAGTCATTGGTCTATCGTGTTCGGTCTACTAATAAGCTACAAGATCCAATACTTCGATGTTAGGGTGACATGGACTATAATGAAACGAGGGCAATATACTTCAGTTGAAGTGACTTTATGTTTAGCAATAGCTCTTTTCGAAGATATATATTTTAGATTATCGTGGTGAACTTGTCATGGAAAGTCGTAAAAAATACCTCGAATCGAAAGCAAAAAACTTTTAAAAAAATAGTAACGAAACCAACTTTCTATTTAAAAATCGTAAAAATGTGATGTGCAAACAGCGCTATATACTTTAAATGACGGGATAAGTGCTCGTGTATTAGAAGAGTATCGTAGCATTTTTACTACGCAATTATTACATCAGTAGACATTTAACGATCTAACAACATTTTTACATAGCGACGAACATCATTTAAAGAGAAGAATCCGGAGGCTTACGCTATGTAGCAGATGTTTAGCATTGCAAGTTCAGATTATTAATACTTCTCTCGTAGGTATGTGTTTAACAACAATAACAACATAAAATATATTGCTTATTACTATCTATTCATACTGTATTTATTGTACACCTTTCGTATGCCTCACGATATATGCATTTTTGACATCTCAACGCCTGATGTACATCGGCGACGGCGTAGACATACAAGCTGTCTAAATATCCCCGCTTCAGTGATTAGTCTATTTCCTTGTGGCACAGCGTATAAACATCCACTCTTTCAACATCAGCTAATCAACATTAGAAAAACTAATCTTACCTGCCATTTGTCTCACAACAATAATCCATGTGGTGCTCGAAATATTCCTTCGCTTCTAAATATATTTTGCAAAATGGACACTGGGTAAGCTCTGAAATTACACATTTTTAGTCTACTACTAGAAATTACATGTTACAAAAATAAAAAAATCAGCTTTAGTTGTTAACCTCTCGCAACCTACCATTAGAAATACACGAAAATAATTTCTGTAAGAATTGAAAATTGAAAAAAAAAAATTAAATGTTTTGCAACAGACAACTCTGTTAGGTGACTGATATCACCAAGTATTCATTTTCATTAGGAAGAAACAAATTTATGTCGAAAAAACATAAATATTCAAGCATTTGAAAAGAATCAGATGTAGTAAATTCACAGTTTAGCAAAATGCGCACTCGATCAATACGACCACCGGTCTACGAACTAAATGTTTCCTTGTTTTGAATCAAAAGTTTATAATTCAATAGTTTGCTTCACTGCTTAAATGTGTGTTTGAAATGGAATCTTTCAACTACTTATTATACCACAATCGTGAAGAAATGACAATTTTGACAAACATAGCGAGTTTAAGAGAGCACGGAGTGTTAAATTGTATTGGATATCAAGCCAAATACGAATTTACAAAACGTACTATGTTATTGTCGGGCATGGTTTCAAGATTCCAGAGCGCCAAAACCGCCGCCTTAGGATGCTTAGGTTTAAGAGACTCTTTCCTCAGCACCAGAGCGATTGCAAATAATTAGTTTGCAACACATGAAAGACTCATTGCGGTACATACAGTTTATCATAGAATAAGAAATTTTGGCCTTTTCTCGCACCGTCCTTGTTTAGTTGTATTTCTTACTTCCGAGCATCGACATAACCGACTTCGGTTAGTGCAGAGAACGACTACAGTGAAACGAGGAATGGCACACAATAGTCTTGAACAGGAATTCCGTCATAGTTTATTCAAGCGTGATGGTTGTCAAACAGTGAACAGATGACGTAGTGAAAGGTGTGATCAAAAATTTTCTGTGAATAAGAATATACATCGCACAGTTGTAGCCCACGGTATATAGAAAGCTATTACTTGTGGCAGCAGGTCTATAGGCTCTATCAGAGATAGCATGACCACTTCACGTGACAGCCAAGAAACTGTATAATATGCCGCTTTATACATAACCGCATTAATATATTGCCGTGGCTACCAAGATCTCTACTCTCCCTTACTGAACACGTATAAAATATAAACTGTGGCGGGACTTCATCACGTGATACAGATAGTCTGGGATGAGATATCCTGAGAGGATTTTAATAACCTCATCAAACGTTTGCTTGAACGCACACCATGGCGCACAACACATTATCAAGTACATTTTATGGCTTCATTAACGGATTAGTTTGAAATTATAATCCACTATATGGAAGCAGTTCTGACCATATTGTACATAACTGTATATATGCACAATCATAATCAACTTCTCTAAATAAAGTGCATACTAGAGAAACACACAGAGAGAAAGAGAGACAATGTGCAAGATTTGTAATAATGTCAAAAATTGGGAAAGTGGGGCCATGTGTGATCCACTATCTTTTTGTTTCATTTCTAATAACACAAAGACAGACCAGTTTCAATTTTAAATTTTCTGTATATTGGAAAACGCAATATTTAAAATAAAGTTAAACCATTATAAGTATTGTATTTATAACCAAAACAGCACTTACTTTGAAAGTCAACTGAAGAGTTACAATTACTATAACCTCATGTAAATTTATGAATGCGTGAATTTACATGCATCCAGGTTTTATTACATCATGCAAGAAACGAAGAATTAAAGTAGAAACTATGAAAACGTAGTAAAATAAAAACTATTCATTCCGAAAATTAAAATGATTCATCCTACCTTTAACAGAAAATATTTTGTTAGGTTCACCATGACACACAGCTTTGTGTTCGGCTAAATAATCCATTGCACTGAATCCCAAACAACAGAAAGTGCAGGCAAATACATTTTCAACATCTTTTTTTGTGATGGGAATAAAATCCATTTCCACATTTTCAACTAGATTAACTTCATATTCTTCACCAAAATACATCAATAGTTCTTCACCCTCCTGGATTCTACGAGTGCTACAATAGTATAGCTTGTCTTCATATCTAAATGGGAATAAATTTTGTTCGCAAATGTTTTGGGCAGGATTGATATACTGCATCCAATTAAGATGCTTCAATTTATCATCGCTAACTATAAACCTTCCTCCCTTTATTTTCAAAGACAATACATCAAGTCCAGTGAAAGGACCAAATCTTGTATTTTCAGGTATAACTTTTAAACAGAATATTCCCAATTGTCCAATTGACTCTCTAGTTTGTAACATATTTTCCGGTAATTCTCTTCCTCTATTATATGTATTATGAGGTCTTTTGTTCAAAATATGGACAAGCACTCTGCATTTGGCACAATAATCCTGGTAGACTTCATGGCATTGGATGCAAACTATAAAATAGATTAATTTGTAGAATCTCACAAAATGAAAAAAAGGGATTTGAATTTAGACAAAAATGATAGAAAAAAGACCTACTAAATGTGGATCTTGAAGGCAATTTGTAACTAGGATCTAGACCTGCCATTAGTTCTTTAAATCCTTTATCTTCAACTACTGAGAATGGCTGAAGATCCTTAATTATCATATTTAGTACTAAATCTGTAATTTTCTTTTGACGTGTGACGGAAATGGGTCTTACAATGTATGACGAAATACGCGTTTGCGTTTCTTTTTTTCTTATATTTAAATTTCGTACGTCTTGAGGTTTTTCGAGCACAATAATACTGGTACTTGCTACTGAATCCACAGAAGTAGAAGGAAGTTCTTCGGTAATTTCAGTAATATTAGATTTTGGTTTCTTAAAAATTGACTTCTCAGCTTCAATTGTTGGATGTTTTGCATTTAAGTGTTTTCTTAAATTACAAGTAGCACCACCCTTATAAGATAACACTGATTTGCAAGCATCGCATTTCGCTTTACTTTCATCAATAGCGGTAAAATGTAACCACACACTACTTTTCTTTGATCTTTCTGCCATATCTATTTTAACTTAAACGCGCTAATTAAAACTTTTCTATGATGATAATATACCACGAAACTTTCGTTCAAAGTTCAAAAGAGGTACTGATTCTTATTTTAATATTTTCAAATGAAATATGTAATATACTCGTGCCCGTACAAATTTTAGTGTAAAGAAATACAAACACGTTCCAGAAGACGTATAGAATTGTTTATTTAATAAACAGACGTCTTAAGTCTTATTTATTACCCTTATAGTAAATTAAGAAAGATAATTTTAATAATTATACTTCATAATTTTAATAGGTATGCTTCAAATCAATGCCATAAACTAGACGTTATAATTTTTATTATGTATGTACATATGTGCAATATCTACATATACTTAGTGTTCAAAACAATAAATCAAAATATCTTTGCTTTATTATATACGTATGTATATATGTACACAAAATTATTTATGTGTATATATCATTTCGAACTCTATAATTCATCCATACATTGAAATAGAGCCACGCTTTTGACATGGGTATCGAACCACTTGAATAGTAAAAATATTATGACTTTATTCATATATCTATACTTTGTAAATAGTCAATTGATATACTATTTATTTTAAAAAAGAACGTGACTAAAAAATAAATGATATCCAATTGTACACAAACATAGATCTACATAAACATATCGTATACATATATGTATACCATATGCATCAACGAGTATATGTATCAAAAGTATTGCAAAAGAAAAATACAAATACATCTATACATATCTATAATACTTAACCGTTGAGTACTTATTAATAGTATCCGATACTTTTCATTGTCGGTATACGATACATTTACTCCCTCTAGGTATCCGATACAAATGTATCGAATACATACTTTTTGCACACCACTAGTAAGCACCGAAAACACACGAGGCACTCGCATCATTGTACTTGCACTCCCAAATACATCATGAGCCGCGCCTGCTTTCAAATATATTTGAATAAATTTATGATCAATCTAGTTTACATGAGAAGTGGGGCGTTGGATTATCAAGGAGCACAAATACTCCTGGCAAACTTGAATATCTTCCATTTTGTTGTAAAATAAAATTTTAAAAATCTTTAAAACCAATTATTGTCTTCTATTTGTCAATAGCACTAGATTGTTTCAAAATATTAACTAAAAAATAAAAACATGTACCACCTAATTATAAAAAATCTATCCTGTTTGATACATAGGTATACATATTCATTTTATTGGACATATATTCTCAACAATCATATATTTATGCCACAATAATGCATTATGATATTCCTAAATATATATTCAAGTGTAATTTATTTCTAAGATATCTAGCATGTATTACCAATAAATAATCTTGATATGTGAATAGAAATGCTTTATGGATGTGGTCACAGCAGTTGCCATTATAGTAATAACACAAATGTATTATACTTACACAGCAGTTCATTACAGAATTCAATTTGTATATCAGTAGGGCAAATACCAGCTTCTATTTTAACATTGTTGCTTACTGTATCATTTACTTTGGTTGATGGTAAATCTGTTTTGATATGATCTACAGCGAGCATTTCATATTTCCTTATTTTGTCATTGTCAATATACCCATTTAATACACTATTGCTGATATCAACAGCATCTGTGATAGTAGTTTCACAGATGCATACTTTATTGTCTTCGATTTCCTCTTTTACATGAGTTGAATTTTCCCAAGACGTTGCATTATTCACATCAAATTTAACAATTTCTTGAGACATTTTTAACTCGGAATATATTTTATATTAAAGAATATACAAAGCTTTCTATTAAATTCTTATTTGGAACGGGCAGGCCAGTAAAAATATTTAAAAAATACATGTAAATATCATGTGTCAGATTGTCTTTGTACTAAACTGAAACCGGTGTGCTATTCTGTGTCTCTAGCTTGAGAACGTAACGTTTCTTACAGTTTTTGCGAACGTCATGCAAATGTCAGAACAAAAAATAAAGTTTGATTTAGACACATAATAAAGCGATTTCGATTTAGAATTGGTCGCTGTCGGCTGTAACACGGTTGCTCATTGGTACCTCCAACGTTAGAACATCAGAGACCAAGAGCCCGGCAACCAATAACAAAAATTTGTCCTAGTGAAATGGAAGATCATTACGTCCTTCTCTAATAATTGGGCAGTCAATTAAAGATGGCACTGTCCAACAAGGACGCATTCACCCGCCAAAATTTCAATTTGCTTTTCTAGTTTATTGTCGTATTTATTTTTTATATTCATACGAAATTTTTATCTTTACATTTTCAGCAATTTCTTTATGTTTAATACATAAAGAAAAAGAACTGAAAATGTATAAACATATCGTACAAACATTTGTACTCTTCTTTAGTGGTACGCTTATTATGTTCAATGAAATAATTGGAATACTTCTCATTAAATTTACTTTATTATAACTACTATACAATTCTAAATAACTAAAATAATATACAATAATATAGACCTACGAAAATTTATATCTTTAATATCGATAATGGTATAAAATAGACATATTTTAAAAGTACTGTTTAGTTTACTGTTCATGGCGTCGCTTTGGTTCACTCGTGGCCTCTGGCCCTAGGTTTTTTTTTACAATTGACGTAGAGAAAAAATCAATTGATATAGATAGATATCATGACAGTAATATTTACCTGTGAATGTTTAAGTTGGCAGCCTGTATTTTCAAACGTTATCACAATGTCAATTTTTATGCGAAAATGGACCCTAAAAATTACAATATTTAACATCGTTTTACGAGATTATTTAAACAAAACAAAGATTGGTATAGCATAAATAGTTAAAAGTCATATTTGAGATAAACATTAGCACACAAAAATAACACGATTATCCGGTTTTTTGACGTGTTCTGGACGTATTAAAATTATACAAAATGTAAGGTTAGTTAATTTTTTTTATTTTAATTTGGCCTAAGGATACGTGACCCCCCACTAGTTTACATCGTAAATTAGTTCTTTTGAGGTTCTTTAATGATTCTGAAAGTTTGATCAATTTCCGGAGCATTGTATAGTCCTTAACTTTCTCCTCATATTTTATTGTAGATGTAAGAATTGGTTGAAAAATGGACATTATCAAGAAATTTTTAAACAAGTCACACCACAATATTGTTATGACCATTTTAGGCTGTGTTGTGTCCATTTTGAAGACAGAATGTTTTCGGGCATGTCAAAGAACCGTTTGAAGAGGGACGCAATTCCCACATTATTTGAAAGAGGTTTGTAATGTTAATGGTTATTGACAAAAAGTACATTAATCAAAAAATATTTATTAGAGCCACTCTACGGTAGATCAAAAGAAAATATAAGTAGCCGCTCCATTATGTTTCCTCATGAAACATGTGTAACGGGTATGTAAACAATGGAATATGTCCTTTTATTCTGTTAAAGTATAGTTCCTAGCTACATGAATTTAAGTTCCATTACATATTTTTAAGTACATTAATAAAAAAAGTGGCTCGATATACTAAATTGTTTACATAATTAATAGTACTTTTAAAATAATTAATATTTTAAAAACTGTTTTATAGAAACCAACAAAATCCTATCTCCATCTACTGATGAAAATAATGAATTTGTGACTTCGGAAGAAGGAAAAAGCCATAATTGTAAGCAAAATTTTATTGATGTCCATAGTTTACTTTTTTTATTAGCGTATTACGATAACATGTAATTACCATGAATATGTTCTTTTTTTGATAAAACATGCTTTGTTATACTGAAATACATCGTTGACCAATGTTTCTAATATATGCTATTTGTTGTAGACGCATTAGATGAATGCATTCAATGTGGTCACTCTAGAACCATGTCGTCGCCCGTCAGTACGCAAACCTCAATAGCAACAAAAGAAATGTCTCTTGAAAGTGAAAAATTAAAAAGAAGAGTAAAAATTTTACAAAATAGAAATAACTATCTCGAAAACAAACTAAAATCAATTGCAGCCAAACCTCAAGTGGTGGATTCACAAAGGGAAATATTTGACAAACTTTCTGACAAGTTCCTACCGCCAAAATTATCTGTATTTGTTAAATTACAAGCCGATTTGGTAAATCGACAAGATAAAGGTCATCGTTATACAGATGATTTCAAAAGATTTTGCTTATCCCTTTATTTTCGAGGACCAAAAGCATACAGAGCGTTATCTGAAATATTTGTATTGCCTACAAAAAGAACATTGAGTCGTTTCACTGAAATGAATAAATTTCCACCAGGTATTTACAAAGCTTCATTTGATCTTTTTAAAGAAAAAATTAACAGCTTCCAAAAAATTGACAAGGTGTGCATATTAAATATTGATGAGATGGCATTGAAAGCTCATTTATTTTACAATATTACTACTGATACTGTTATAGGATTTGAGGATGATGGAAACAGTAGATACTTTAAACCTTCTTTCAATGTGTGTGTATTTATGCTTAGAGGTTTATACCACAATTGGAAGCAACCTATTGGGTATTACTTCACACACACAACAACCCCACATAACATCTTGCTGCAAGGAATCAAAAACATCGTTTACTTTGCCAAAGAAATAGGTCTAACTGTTTCAGTTCTTATAACTGATCAAGGGAGTAATTTTATTCAATTAGCCAACAACTTGGGTGTTAGTTCTAAAAAACTTTATTTCTTTATAAATGATAATAAAATTGTTTTTATGTTTGACCCACCGCATCTACTAAAATCTATAAGAAACAATTTACTGAAAAACAGATTTCAGATAGAAAATAAAGTCGCTTCTTGGGAACATGTACAACAATTTTATTCTGCTGATAAAACATGTAATAATAGATATGCACCAAAATTAAGTGATTCACACATAGCTCCTTCGAACTTCGAAAAAATTAAGGTGAAATTGGCCGCACAAGTTTTTAGCTCGTCTGTTGCAGCAGGCATGCAAGTGCATTTATCGAACGGAGATCTCCCGGCAACAGAATGCATTGAGATATTTGACAAACTATTCGACTTATTTAATTCTTCCAAATACAACCCGGCCAAGCAATACAACAAACCATTCAAGAATGAGAAGTATCAAATTGAATTTTTACATGAAACGGTCAATTATTTGAAATGTCTTAAAGTAATAAATAAAAGGGGCCGAGAACAAAAAAATATAAAATGCGTGAAAGGTTGGATACAATCAATTCAAGGTTTACTTGAAATATGGAAAGATGTATCAATGAAGGGATATGCTTTTATATTTACGCGGAGATTAAATACAGATTGTCTTGAAAATTACTTTGGGAATGTTAGACAACAGGGTGGAAATGCTATATCCCCAACACCAATACAATTCTATAGAACATATAAAAAGCTTTTTTGTATAGATTTTCTTCACTCTGGCACAGAAAATAGCGCAGAGGATTTTTGTGGAATGCTTGCATCCATACAACAAACGTCTAATATGCTCCTGACAGAAGATCCGGCTTTTGAAGAAAAAAATGTAATGTTGAAAGATCGCGACTACACAGCAATACATGAGCAAAATTCCTTGCGATATATATGTGGATATCTCATGAAAAAGTGCCTGAAAGTACACAGCTGTGAGGTGTGTGAAAATTATGCAAATTCTCATACGGAATTAGATGCAACCTCGATGTTTTGTCATTTTAAGGCTTAAGTGCTGGACTAAGTACTTTTGGAAAACTTAAAATGCCGAATGACAAATTTTTTGAATATATTTCTTCAATAGAAGATATATTTTTTGATAAATTTGAGTGTTTTTCTGTACAAAAAAACTGTTTACAATTGTACAGAGACTTGTGTTTGGCTGCTAAATTTACTCATCCATGTGACAAACTGCTATATCTTTAAACTGTGGTACTGCCACAGTTTAAAGATATAGCAGTTGGGACACTTAACGAATTTATGAATGAAATTTTTCAGCCAATATCGGTAACCTTGGTCTACTGCGACGTTTCCACGCGCAGACATAATAGCGCGATATATAAATCCTTTAGACATTTTTAAATATCAATATTTTTATTTTAATTGACCAAATATTCTAAATACAAACTAAGTAGCTTCCCATTAAAGAAATTAGTAACGAAATAATGTATTTGGCGATTATAAACAAATAAAACCACATTGTTGTTTACTATTCAACGAATTTAAAAAATAAAACTTATTGTATTATTCTACCTATTATTGCTTAATACAGAAGACAAAAAACAATAATTATGCACATTAGTATATTTGAAGAAATAATCTCTTTAAATTATTCCTCATTATCTATAATGGCTCATAATATAAGGATTTTTCGAAAATAGTATGCAAACGATTTTTCTAGATCGCCAACATCCAATGTTATTATCCTTAATAGAACTAGTCGAAATGACGTCAAATTTGTAATTTTTTATTATTCTAATCCATCATAATTAATCCTACAATAACTATTATATAAGAATAACTTATTCCAGATTAACAAAATTTTTAATATATGACAATTATTGTCGTTATAGAAGAAGCTAAATAAACGTCATTGTTCTTGGTTGATAACGATTTTGATTAAAATTGAGTGAAATCAGTACAAGTAGTCAATATTACCAATATATAATTAGGTTAAATTAGTACCTTCGAAGTAAGTATCATATCATATTATAGATTAGTTTCGCCTATCAGACTAATTTTATAATAATTTAATTAACTTAATAATAAAAACAAATGTTTTAATTTTGTAATAGTTTATTAAAAAAAATTCAAATATGCTTCCATACAATGGTTTTCCTTTTGATTATATCAACATTACTTTTAAAATTCCTGTTGGTAAATTTTAATGTATAATACAGTCTCATTCTTAAATATAAATGTAGTAAGTAAATGGAAGGATATTTGTCACATGGATGAGTAAATTTAGCAGACATACATAAGTCTCTATACAATTGTAAACAGTTTTTCTCTACAGGAAAAAACTCAAATTTATCAAAAAATATATCTTCTAGTGAAGAAATATATACACAAAAGTTGTCATTTCGCATTTTAAGTTTTCCAAACGTACCTAGTTCAGCACTTTCATAAGCCTTAAAATGACAAAACATCGAGGTGGCATCTAATTCCGTATGAGCATTAGCATAATTTTCACACACCTCACAGCTTTGTACTATCAGGCACTTTTTCATGAGATAACCACATATATATCTTAAGGAATAGATGAGCCGTCTCATAAATAGTTAATATGCACACCTTGTCAATATCTTTGTAGTTATTAATTTTTTCTTTTAAAATATCAAATGATGCTTTGTTAATGCCTGGTGGAAATTTATACATTTCAGTGAAATGACTCAATGTTCTTTTTGTAGGCAATACAAATAATTCAGATAACGCTCTGTATGCTTTTGGTCCTCGAAAATAAAGGGATAAGCACAATCTTTTGAAATCATCTGTATAACGATGACCTTTATCTTGTCGATATACCAAATCGGCTTGTAATTTAACAAATACAGATACTTTTGGCGGTAGGAACTTGTCAGTAAGTTGGTCAAATATTTCCCTTGGTGAATCCACCACTTGAGGTTTGGCTGCAATTGTTTTTAGTTTGTTTTCGAGATAGTTATTTCTATTTTGTAAAATTTTTACTCTTCGTTTTAATTTTTCACTATCAAGAGACATTTCTTTTGTTGCTATTGGGGTTTGAGTACTGACGGGCGACGACATGGTTCTAGAGTGACCCCATTGAATGCATTCATCTAATGTGTCTACAACAAATAGCATAAATTAGAAACATTTGTCAACGATGTATTCCAGTATAACAAAGCATGTTTTATCAAAAAAAGCACATATTCATGGTAATTACGTGTTATCGTAATACGCTAATAAAAAAAGGAAACTATATACATCAATAAAATTTTGCTTACAATTATGGCTATTTACTTCTTCCGAAGTCTCAAATTCATATTTTTCATCAGTAGATGGAGACAGGGTTTTGTTGGTTTCTAGAAAACAGTTTTTAAAATATTTATTATTTTAAAAGTACTATTAATTATGTAAACAATTTAGTATATCGAGCGAAACTTATTTTATTAATGTAGGTACTTAAAAATATGTAATGGAACTTAAACTCATGTAGCTAGGAACTATACTTTAACAGAATAAAAGGACATATTCCATGGTTTACATACCTGTTACACATGTTTCATGAGGAAACGTAATGGAGCTGCTACTTATATTTTCTTCTGATCTACCGTAGAGTGGCTCTAATAAATATTTTTTGATTAATGTACTTTTTTTCAATAACCATTAACATTACAAACCTCTTTCAAATAATGTGGGAATTGCGTCCCTCTTCAAACGGTTCTTTGACATGCCCGAAAACATTCTGTCTTCAAAATGGACACTACACAGCCTAAAATTGTCATAACAATATTGTGGTGTGACTTGTTTAAAAATTCCTTGATAATGTCCATTTTTCAACCAATTCTTACATCTACAATAAAATATGATTCAACAATGTTCTATTCGAAAAATGTTATACCTATGTAAGTAAACATACCGTGTCAAAACCTTTGGAAATCGGAAAAAGCTAATGCCGTAATTATCTGTTACATTATTTTTGCAGCCAGCAGCACAACAACGATTGTAACTACTCATGTTTACTAATTAAACAAAAGTAAATTCCACAGAATGTCTCTGAAAACAATACGCGATACTAATAAATATATTGTGTACAGCATACATTACGGAAAACTTACGGTTCTTGTAATTTTCAATGATATACACAAGACCAAATACGACCCAATTCACCCTTAACGAATTTAATATGAGATAATGTTAGTTCGCACAATGTTAAGTTCACTAGGTTAACTAAATGTGACTAAACCAAAGACATGTTTACAATTTTCCCAATTTTTACTACAAGCTGCGCGGTAGTAATTCTAATTCAATTTCCACGCGCATGCCAATTTTGGCTGAATATTTTATATACTAGTGTCCCAACTGCTATATCTTTAAACTGTGGTACTGCAGAGTCAAATGAAGTCAGTATTCAATCGCGGAAACAACCGTTTGTCATCATAAAATATAAACGTCATGTTTCAATATTGTCAAAATTACATACCTACCAAAATCATTTTCTTGCACTATATCTGGGTTAAGAAGATTGGGAATGTATTAATTTGATGAATAATTTAGATTTCTACTTAACTTATATATTGTTTATATTTTAAATAAATTTAAATATATTGGAAAAGAATGTAAAAGTTATGTTTGTAACTCTTTGAAAAAGAATTAAAACCTTTTGAAAGTTGTAAATATATCTTGTCAAATTACATTTATAGAATTATACATAAAAGAAACATTTACATAGTCTACATTTAATATTTTATTGTTTCTTAAGAAAATAATGGTATAATAATACAATCCAAATCCATATTATCCTTTATTAGATGAAGATAATATTTAACAAACACATGAGGATTTTCTGATAACTACATTTGATAATTTTGCAGGTTAGTACACTACCATTAAGAAAAAAAAAAACTTCATTCATATAAAACTTTGCCACGAGATCTTTATCATGTAATGTTTCGTTGAACCAGTGGCAGTAATTTCTTCGCTGCTTTATATTATGTGCATGCAAATGATACACATTGATGGTTTTTATGGCAGTATTCCATAATTTCTGTTTTTTTGAGGAGGTATTTGGTTGTTTATTTTGACTAGCGCTATGATAAGGAGCATTATCTATTATTATAAGTGACGGTACCTCAAGATTTGGTATAAGCTGATCATTTACCCATTGCTTAAAGGAGTCACCATTCATTTCTCCATGGTAATCACCAGTGATTGTTTTTGATGGAAAAATCAGACTAACTCCTTTAATGAAGCCATTTTCTGTGCCAATATGTATAATAATAAACCGTTTACCATCATAGTCTTTGGGTTTCCTAACACTTTTTATATTATCATTTTGCCAGGATTTCATTCTATTCTCTTTCGAAAAGATTCAAATTTCATCAAGGAACATAACCTGACATAAAGTTGAATTTAAGTTATTCATATATTCCCTTAAAAATACATTTCTCATTCAGACTATATTTAATTTCTCTGTGAGCGCTCTCCTGTTACACTCTTTCTTATATTTAAAACCAATATCTTTAAGCAATATTGCTAAAGTAGTTGTACATGTATGAACAAATTCTTTCATAGCCAAAACATTGTTTAAATTTTTTAAGGTAAGATGTTTTTCTGAAAAATTTTAACATGTAATAAATATTTACAATATATTAAAAACATACTTTCTTTATACATGTCATAAACAGTATTTCGAACTTCCATTTTAGTTGCTTCTGCTAAGTCCTTAGTTTTTGCCTTCTTACAAGACCTTTTTTTGCTAGGAGACGATAAGACTGGATTCTGAATGTTACGATGTTTAATAGTGTAGACCGTTCTACTAGAAATATTAAGGGCTTCTGCTACCCTCTAAAATAAAACTTATTTCATAATACCGCCTTATCTAACTGATTATGTGAATTACCTCATGAACACGGTCGATGGACATAAATGGTCTACCATTCTCCTTTACCTGTTAATAGGCTGTAAGATTTAATACAAGCTGTTTCGCTTGAGAACCAAGAGGTTTACTTGGCATCTAAGAAATATTCTGTAAAATAAATAGATTAGAAATGTCAAAGTAATAATCAAACAATTTCGTACTTATTGCCACTAATTGATATTACTATTTATTAACAGTATTGTTCTCAAAAAAACAGATTTTGTAATTTTTGATAAACTAAATATTCAAATTGGAAGAATGCTTAACCTAGAAGTCAGAATACCGGAAACAAAGTTACAACAACAATATTGACATAATTTGACAAGTCGAATATCATAAGACTATCTCCTAGACAACCTATCCTTTTTATTTAATATAATATTTCAAGGACGTACGTCTTAACTCAAAATGACAAACGTCTGTAGTATTACAGCGCGTGTTCATGTATGTTAGAAAGAGATAAAGTACAATTTGCGGTTCACACTTGGGCAGTACGAACTGAAAACTTATACTTTATGAACTGTACACATCGCTCTAAATCACCATTCTTTATATTAGTAGTGCATTTGGCAACGTTGCTCGTATATTGCCGACATATGATTGGTTATGCTCATCCGTAAATGGCAGTTGAAATGGGACATTGATTCTGCAGGTTTACCTAAAATTCTGTAGTTGTGATGGATAACGCTGATTTTCATAATGTTTTAGCAATAAAGCAACCAAATACAAATTCCAAGAAAGAGCAATGATAATTTGGCTAAATAAACATGGCATTAGATATGAAGCAAATTTTTGTAAGCAAAGGAAACAGTAAATGTGTTGTCTTCCACCATACTATCCCAAATTAAACCCAATTGAAAAAATTTACGTAAATGTGAAAAACTGTCGCTACAAAAAATGTTACATTTTAAACTAAGCGATGTAGAAACTTTGGTAAGAGAGATTCCCTCAAATTAATCATGAATGGGCAAATGTGTGTCGCCATGTCATGTTGATATACATTCAGTAGTATATAAATTGTTACTTCTGGGCCAGGACATTTGGCGTCTTAAAAAACAAGGCAAAATCTTAGAAATTTAGCTGTTTGCCCAAAAGCAAACAACCGAATAGGGCCTAAAACCTCTCAAAAATCATTAATTTTTATCCACCCCAAAAGTTCCCAAATATGTGTAGGCCACCAAAAATTGGGCACACGAAAAACAGTGTAGAATCCTACAAATTTAGTGTTTTCCCAAAAGTAACCATCCGAAAAAGATCTAAAAAACTTACAAAATGCCTTGATTTTAGACACCCCAAAAATAGCTCATTTCTGGACCAAGCCAATTGGCGCATGCAAAAATCAATTAAAATTACCTCAAAACTGCTCTAAAACCATTGTCAAATCTCTAGATTTCACACACCTCAAAACAGCTTTTCATTTCTGGACCAAGCCTATTGGCGCATGGAAAAACAACTTAAAGCGACTTAAAATCCTCGACACTCCAAGTAAAATTATTTCAAAAACCAGGAAAAACCTTTATAAATTCCCTAGTTTTTAGATACCCCAAAAATACTTTTCATTTCTGGACCAAGCCAATTGGCGCATGGCAAAGGTCTTAAAAATTATTACCAAATACATTTTGCATACCCCAACTGTATTCAACTATTATACGCACATAAAAAAGATACACCTAATTGTTCGAAGTCTACTAAAATATCTGAACACTCCATTATGGATTTTCATTTAGAGATCGCTATTAAAACTTTAATGTTATCGTAAACATGTTCGGTTTGTCTTAATTATCAAAAAATATCACACGTAAACGACAACGTTTAACGTTGATCAAGCGTTGGTAATTTTAACAAAGACGTGAACGTAAACGTTGTCATGGCATGGAAATATTTGTTTTCAACACCCCAATATTCGACTATGCCTTCATGATAATTCTTGGATTCAGAATATTTACAGAATTAATAAAAATATGTGCAAAACATTCCCCGTTTTCATTCCGACTACAATCCGATCTATTCTTACAGCATCTCCTCTTTCACGACAGCTTATACCGTTTATAGGTATGTGTCTATCGAAGAGAATCATCGGCACGACCATCAATCCTGAATTCGTCTTCGACTCATGAGCCTTTGGCGAATCAACAGGACAGGTCATTGTTGTTCGATATTACTGTAAGTCATGAATAGATGGAAGAGTCCCAAAACCGAGAAATGTTTTGAGAATATTTGGCAGCACTCAGTTGCCCGTCAATCTTCGTGGGTCCTCAATCTCTATGGCCACTCGAGATCTCACCAGTTCAGACTTAAGAACAACTGCATTCTCAATAAAAAAAAGGCGGCGATAGGAATCGAACTCAAAACCTTGTAATTACCTATCTAACTCTTTACTAACTGAGCTATTTAGGTCTTGTCCATTATAATTTCTAATCAGCTACAATAATACACCAAATTGCGCAATATTACGAAATAAAAAAAAGTTGGATTGGCAATAATTCGAACCCGAGACCCCTTGGTTTGAACGCGAATATCTTACCAACACGCCTATAATGGATCTTATACAGTCGTTTTCGGATTGAATATATTATGCTAATTTTCTTATTGATTAAAAAAATGAAATTTTACGATACATAATACATACCCTAGTTACGAAGTTGTTTATTTTTTTAACAAGCATTCAAGTGAAAGCAATTGCAATTAAAACTGCTAAACTTCTCTTTACCGCACTAGTACGGTAAAAACGGTCATTACATTAAAAAGTTTGAAATATGATACATTACATACTGAAAATAAATAATTATTATTGAGAATTATTGTATTTGTTTATATAAAAAAAATTGCAAAACACCCACCTTTGGTCGCCATGGATAAGATTTTTTTATTATTTTACTGTTTTTCATCATAATAAAATTATAAAGCCCCGGTTGTATAAAGCTGTGTCTACTTTAACAAGATTTTGACAATCAATTAAACATGAATAAAACAATCAACACGTTCAAAAAGGGGTCACATGATCAGTTAAAATCATGTTAGTTGGCACATCTTTATACAACCGGCCAAAAATATATTATTTTAAGTTTGAAAGTTAAAAAAATATTTTAAAGATGCGAGTAAAATTTTTGCAAATTCCTTTATTTGAATATAATAACTATAAACTCATTTTACATGTTTCATAAACCTACTGTTTAACCTGATTTAGAAACGGAATTTAACAATGTAATAAACACAACAGGCACATTTCAGTCTTCATTTTACAAAGAAATCACACGTGGTGAACCAGACTTATCTGCATTCTTATAGGCAATGCTTACTTTATTGTTGGGATTCACATTCAATCCCATACAAACACATTTGATATTTTCATTTGATAACTTTTTCCTCAAAATTTCTACATAGGGTTTACATTCAATTTGTTTAAAAGCTTTTAATGCACTCTCACGGTACTTGACCTCAATTATTATTGCTATATTTTCTGAATTGAACGCAATGTCAAGTCTCCCTTCCGCTCCCGACAGTTCAGTGCAACACATGTACTTTAATGACTTACACAAACAGTGGAAAATCACACAATGGTACGCGTCTTCGTTGCATTGGTACCATTTTTCGCTCACATGTTCAAATACCTCCTGCATAGAACTAATTAACCTCTTCACAATTTCATCACTTAAATCATCTGGATCATCTGGGAACTCATCGAACACTGCCGTTACATTTGTAATGAGAAGATCATAATTATTTCCAACATACGTTTTGATCAGATTTCTAAATTCGTTCTCAATAAGTGTATTAGGAATTTTAACTTCAAATATGTCTCCTGCTATATTTTTTTCATACATTAAATACCCTTGTTGCATCAGAAAGGAAACGAAAACATCAGGTTTTAAGAGAGTCCTTTTCTCTTCCCACTTCAAAATTACATCCCTCAGGTCTTGGAGGTGTTCTAGCTCTAATTTAGATGGAATTTTACATTTGATGTGTCTCCCCGACAACAACTTTTCAATTGCGATCCGAACAATTGGTATGTTAAGTCCCTGTCTTGCGCTCGCCATGATTCCAGACTCCTCCCAATAATTGCTTAGCTCTCCATTTTCTAGAGCGTTCACAATTGACCAAATAGGATATATCTGGACTCTACTCTGTCCAAAACTTTGGTATCCGTTGTAATATGATTCTACTTTTTCTTTAGGGAGTTTGTTCACGCCTTGCCAAAATTTCTCAATAAACTTTGTTGTGAGCTGCTCCAGTTCTTCTTCTGTTATGCCATAAAATTCTTCATACCTATCATCACCACCCAGTGCTCCTCTGAGAAACATGTGTTTTATCACATTGTTCGCTCCTGACAAGCCTACTGAACTCATATAAGACATCCCTGTGATTAAAGCACGAGCTATGAAACTGTTTTTTCGCTTCAAAAATATTTTAAAGAAAAAGTTAAGCAGGTTAATAACTTTTTCGCAAAAATCTTTATTTTTGAAGAGTGTGTTGTTAATGGGCGCGTCGTACTCGTCAATGAAAAGATAAATTTCATGATTGTAGTGTTGGTGTAAAACTTTAGCTAGGAATGGCAAAGCTGTTTTTATATGGCGTGACAATAAAACTTCCGCTGATTTCCTTGTTATTTCTAGTTCTGGGCTTGCTATCATCTCAAATATGGCTTCCTCTGTTGGTTTTGGATACAGGTATTTTTCAAACTGTTCTTTATCGAATCTGTCAAGCTGCTTTTCAGTTGACCACAGTAAATATTTGTGCTGATTGAATGCACCTGTTACGACATTCCTAAACTCAAGCAAAATTCCCAGATAATCATCATCATCGCCAATCGATTGGAAATCTAAGTGAATGGTCGGATATTTCCCACGATGGCGAGAGAACTCATCCCACTTGGAAATTTCCAAGTTCCCATCTTCAAACAGACGCAAATTCATCTCAGGAAATGCACGATCATTTTCTGTTGATCTCAGGATTTCTTGTCCTACTTTATCTCCTGTTGTGTATACCTTCATATTCACAAACTCTTCCACCATGTTCATGATGGTAGATTTGCCGAATCGGTTTGGTCTTGTTATCAAAATATATTTTGAATCATCGAAAAGCACCTCTATCATTTTTGTCTTATCAACAAAGTGGTCTGTTGCCTTGATCTTCGAAAACAGTGCTGAACTACACTCGATCTTTGGTTTCTGTAACTAAAAGTCATTAAATTATTTAATTACTCACACAACAACTTACTTTGTTTCCATAGACAGCAGCAGTTCCACCTACACTCACAACTTCACCGTCGGAGCTTGTACCCTGGGAAAAAATACAGAAACATACAAATATTGAACATTCACACAATATTTACTTGTGAACAAGTAAGTCACTCACTGCAGCTAGTTGAAGTGTGTCGTGTGAACGTGTCCTTATCTCGCGTTTTGTTGCTGTTGTGGGAGTTGTGCGTGTATTCTGTTCATTCTTTGTTCTACCACGAGGCATGATGAACTCAGGTGAAGAGAAAAAAATTGGACTGGTTATCAAGAAAGCTGTAGCAAAATATAAACACAATTATTTGCATTGGGAAAGATCATTGATTTTTATATTTATTTATAATAATTTAACGATAAAAACACACAATGTTGTATTAGATTTACACTTGAATAAAGTGTAAATCTAATACAACATTGTGTGTTTTTATCGTTTGATATGGATTTACATCAAGTAAAGGCAGAATCGATTCAATTTATAATAATTTAATTATAAGAAGGGGTATAAATTGCCTTTAACCATACAAGTCAAATTAGACCGAAAACAAATCTCTATTACATGGCAAACCATAACCAACAAAAGTTTAATATTAGACAAAATTTCTAAAATAAATTAAAAAAAAATGACAAATACGAAAGACAGTAAAATTGTTGCAGAGTATTACACACCATTAAAAACAAGACAACAATCTGAACTCCAACAATTTAAAAATAGTTACAAATCTTTTACTCAAGATAAAAAACTAAATATACCAAGGAATATCAATGAAGTAACGCAAATGAGAAATCGTAATTTTGCCATTGAATATCTCAATTCTACAGTAAATAAAAAACTAACAAAGACAGATTTTTGCAAATCTAAAAGTATTTCCAGAAATTCCCTTAATTAAGATTGCATGTAAAACGAGAACAAACGGGAACAAACCAGAGCAATCCGGAACAAAAGAGAACAAATCGGAACAATTGGGAACAAAAGAGAAAAAAAATAAAATAAAAAAATATTCGATAATGTAGAACATAAAGCAGGTAGTCGTAAAAATATAAGTTTAGATGAAGAAACAGATGAATTAATTAGTAAATCTTTAGAAACTTTTCAGTCATAAATGGACAAACTAGTTTCATACATTCCCAACGATGAGAAAGAAAAATGGAAAAAAGATTTAAAACCTATTATTACTGAAATAGACAGATTAGAAGATGGAGCAAAAATAGTTGGTTTCAAACAAGAAGTTGTAGATAAATATATTGCAAGAAAAGCAGCTAATTTATTCCATGAACAATTAATTATGACTGACTGTGAGCTAGAGTCCGCTAATAATAAAATAGATGAATTGGAATATAAATTAGATAACTACAATAATTATGATCCTAAGAAGCTAGCAGAATTAAGAAACAAAACAGTAGTAATACCATCAAACATCGATGATGTAAAGAAAAGAACTTTGAAAATATTTGAAAGACATACTAAAAATATGAGAGCAATAAATAAGATTCCAAAATTGTAAATTAAATGGAAAGTACTATATATTTAAATATAGTCAATGAAGAATATCCAAAATTCCGAAAAAAGTTTTCAAGTCTTATTAAACAAGTTAATAAATTAAAAATTATTATTTTTGTTCTTATATGTATTATGGTAATTGTTATTATTGTTTTCTTAATTTATTACTTCAACACTAATAAAAAATAGCGATTTATTCAACAATTTCCATAAACTAATACGTGTCCATAAGCTAATGCATCTGTAGAATTAGGTAAAAGGTATCTTTTATCATCTTTCCAACTTAGAGACTTTTTCTTAACTTCTTCAGTAAATATATCATGTTTATGACTCCTGATCACTTTCTGTCTATGGAAGTATTCGTTTTGATTAAATAAGCAATTTTTGTAATCTTCGAAGCTTATTTCTTTTTTCAATACTGCTTTCTTGATACCTTTTAATTTTTTCGAAATAGAATTTTCGGTTCTGTAACTGTACATTTTTTATCTTAAACGTATGTATTCTAATATCTTAATACCATTCAATTCATCTTTGAATTTCCCTATTACTTTCTTATTTTTATGAGAATATAATGGATGATCTTTTGGATAGTCAGATGTATCAAAATAGTCGGAATTGTTTTTCATAAATTCATAGAAATCGGCATTTTTAATCTCATATATAAAGTATCTCCATAAAGAAGTTTTATGTTTTCATTAAATTCTTTTTTAATTACATTGTAATGGAACTCATACATTAATCATTTTGATCAATCTAATACAGCTTGCTCAATGTAAATTGGTTTATTAAACAATACTATGGTTTTATAATTATGAACTGCTGTCAGATGTTTGCTAAATATAGTTCTGTGTTTAAAATTAGGTTCGCTCTCTGTAATTTTTTATCACAATATAATTTAATATTTTGTTAGTTTCTAACAGACTGCATAGACTTACCATATGGGGCATTAACCATTTGTTTCCAGAAATCCTTTTCAAAATCATTTTTTGCCTTTTGTCTTTGTTCAGTATTAAATTTTTTTTATCTTTAATCCACTTAGGTAATTCTACATATTAATTTCCGCTTAAAGGTGTATATTTGTCCATCCAGATCCTTTTTCTTGTAGTTCATCACATCTTGATATAAATAAATCCTTTTGTTCATCCCAGTATTCCTCCAGAGCGTCTTTTTCTCTTATTATAACATTTGGTAACTGAAATTTATGTATCATTGTGAAGTCTTCATTTTCCAGCTTCATAAACTCATATTCCATCTCTAAATTGGTTTTAATATTTTTATGGAAATTTAAAGCATTTGTAATTATTTTAATAGCCTTTTCTTTTATCATATCCATATATGCCTCTATATCTATACCTTCTTCTAGATTATTATGCTGATAGGTTAATAATCTTCCCTTAAAAGCAACCTGAACTAAAATAAAATCAGGCTCTGGATTATGTCCTGCTTTATGCAACTGCATTCGACTTTACTTAATATATTTTCCACATTCATCACACTTGATCTTTTTTACTCTTTTTTCGCTTTAGAAAATATGGCGTCATTAAGCGGAAATATTTCCAAGCCTTTCTTGTTTTCTCTTTTTATTTTTAATTGCTATTAATTATTATTTTTATTGCTATCAATTCTGCCTTATTGTATCTTTTAATGTATCTTATACCTAAAGATTTTGCCATATTACGTAATTCGAGCAAACGACGACTATTCAACTCATGTTTTAATTTATGCAAATGTATTCAAGTTTCCTCGATATATGTTCCACACATATCACATTTTGATCTTCTTCACTCTAATTTTCTTTGGTTTAGCAAATATATCGTCATCAAACTGAAATGTCTTTAGGTTCTTTGTTTTCTTTCTCTTTATGTAGCTGCAATCGTGTGCTTTTGGTTTATTTTCCTCATATGTCACACTTGATTTTCTTAACTCTCTATTTCTTTGGTTTAGCAAATAAATCATGATCAAATGAAAATATTTCTGAATTCCGCAAAGAGGGCATAATTGATTTTTTTTTCGTTTTTTATGTCCTTATGCAATTGCTCTTCAGCTTTAATAATAGCTTTTATTAAGTCTGCTTTATTATATTTTCTAATATATTTGATGTTTAATGATTTTGCAATATTAAACAGCTCAGATAAACGAAGATTATTCAAGTTACTTCGTTCCATTTATTATAGGAAAAATTCTGACAAACAATTTTTAGCAAATAAATAAGTTCAATCCATTTTTATCCATCTCTGTTTTTATATGCCTTTTGAAATTAGTTCTAGAGTAATATCTACCACAATCACATAATAAACCATAATAAATCCATTGTTTCCATGTTTTTCATATTTATTTCTATAGTTATAAAAATCATCGGCACATTTTAATTCTAAACAAACCGAGTAACGACTTGTCATTTATTAGAAAAGTTATTCATCAAAGACTTCAAGATTAGGAAAGTGTATTTTAAGAAAACCTAATTTTGCCACGTTTAATATATTGTTTTCATACATTTTAAACTGATTAAATATATACCGATATACTAATCGTTCAAAGTCATTATTTGGTTTACTTCTCATATCGTTTAACCTTTTTTGAAACATTTGCCATGCTTCTTGGTCATCGTTATGTAAGCGATTCATTTAATTTATTACATTTTCTATTGTATTTTAAGAAACCCTAATTTTGCCACGTTTAATATATTGTTTTAATACATTTTAAACTGATTAAATATATACCGATATACTAATCGTTCAAAGTCATTATTTGGTTTACTTCTCATATCGTTTAACCTTTTTTGAAACATTTGCCATGCTTCTTGGTCATCGTTATGTAAGCGATTCATTTAATTTATTACATTTTTTTTCATAAGAAATTATCCATAAACAATGCGTGCTAAAACACACTGTCCCTTATTTAGGTAAAACTGTGAGACGCCTCAGGATTCAAAAATATGTGTTGTATATAGAGGTGATCAATTTAATGATTATTTAATTAATTGTCGAAAAAAATAAATACTTCTAATAAAAGGGATCTAGTGCAACATGAGACCTACGTATTATAAAAAGTCTACATAAGATGAATAAAAAGCTAGATATCAACCTAGGTTCAAGGGAAAAGACAGCAATTATTTTAGAACATAATAACATAGATAACGCTATTAGAAATAATATATGAAGAAGACAAATAAAATATGGAAAAATCAGTAATATTTATAAATGAATCAGGATTATATTCTTTAATTTTATCATCCAAGAAAGAAGAAGCAAAAAAGTGTACATCAGAAGTATTTCCCTCAATAAGAAAGCAGGGCAAATATCGGTATATGAAACGTAGTAATTATTTTAAAGTAGCTATAACACAGGAAGGCAAATATTATCACTCAATAATAAAAAATAAATTAAATGATTGACATAGATAATATTATTATTTGTAAGTTTATAATCAAGACGTATTTGTCATATTAGATAATGATAATCAACCTTGATTTAAAGGTAAAAATGTAGCAGAAATATTGGGTTATGAAAAATCAACAAATGCTATAAGTGAAGACGTAGGTGTTGATTTTAAGAGAAAATTGATACAGTCTTGCTTTGTCAGATAATAAATATTCGACCCTAACGACCCCTCACAAAACACAAGAGTTGTATTTTTTGGAAATATGGGTTCTTTTGCAGAAAAAAAAGAAATATTAATCACAAATAACTTGTTAGAATTTATGGGATTTATAGAAATATAAAAAACGTGATTTTAAGAACTTTTAAAAAGATAATATAGATTACGAAGAAATAGATTATAAATACGAAAAGACAAAATTATATGAATATATACAAAACGAAATCGTGGACTATGTCCACTCACGAGCCGAAGGTGCCTTGAAAATGGTGATTCCCACACAATTCATTCGAAACGTTGGATACTTTTAACAGTTTTAAATTTTAAAGGATCAATTAATGATGTTAAATAACAAAAAGAATCAACAAGTTAGAAAATATTATCTCCATTTGGAAAACATATTTTATTCATACTCGGAATACACTAAAGGTTATTATTTGAATTGAAGCTTTGCTGAATATAGAGAAATTAAAATCACTCGATAAAGAAAATCAGATAAAGCAAATAGAAAATAAAAATAAAGAAATTCAACAATTGAACAACGATAATCTGAAATTAAGAGAGATGGTCAAAAATATTACCAAGTTAACCAAAGACCATATAGTGTAATAGTTTTATAGCAAAGAATCGGTAATAAACAATATTTTTAGTCCGCATAAATCCAACTGTGCTAAAGAGATGTTTTCATGATAATTTAATCGATGATGACAACGTAAACAGAGAATTCATCTTTGATAACCTAAGCAAAACAAATTGTCCTAAAAAAATTCAACTTTTTCAGTCGTGCTCGAGGTCATTTGTATAAAATCGCCAACAGAGCAATTTAGCAAATTATTTTTAAATAACGTTGTTAAAAACTTGTCATTATTAGTTCTGTGATTGAAACTATAAATTAATTAGATTACATAAGTATTTATTTTTTCGAATGCATATAACTTTGAGAGAAATTGTGGTGTTGATAGAATGACTAAGTATATCTACGGTCAAGTTTATTTGCCTATAAAGTATGCTATTATAAAGTAACCGCGAAAGACAATTATTAAGGATCTTGCTGTGATTTATTTTCTATCGTAGCTACTTATACTGTCAAAATACTGTTAACATTAACAAACACGTTGAGTTTAATAAATTGGTAATCTGAAAATAGTTTTATGAAATAAGCTGGGTATGTTTTGAGGGGCTGTGATAATCACATATACCCTTTTTGGAAGGGAAATCTAGTGAGAAATTACTAGATGACAAGTGCGAAGTCGGATAATAAACTAAATTGAATATAGGTATGCCCTTTTTCCGATAAATGAGATTATTCACTTACTTCTAAGTATAAAAAATAGCTGCAGCCAAGTATTGTGTGGTTTGGACAACTTTCTTGATTATGAAATGTTGTATTTGTAAAGGCAGCAAGTACCCCATCAAATCCCCCAGAAACTAATCTTACCAACTACCAAAGTTTGTACACTCAGGATATAACACTTCCCTTTCCCACATGTAATTCTTATGCCTATAAATCTAATCTATTTGGTGGTTTTATTACTCTAGCTGATCTGCATAGACTATTTTCAAAAAAGGTAGGTTCAGGTTATAACCAATTTTCCTTATTTAATCCTGATGTCTCCTCGATATTCTCTCATCATCTGATTGAATTTTATATTGTAATTTCCCCAATACTTCCTTAATTCTTCCGAATTGCCATTTTCCTTCCCCATTGTAATCTCTCTCTCCCTCTGTTAATTTTGTAACCGTGTCTTCTTTTCTTGTAACTTCTTTCGTAGTAGGTTTTATAAGATCCAATCTTGACCCTATTCCTCTATTGAATATGATTGATTTGGAGTTTGTCTGTACTGTAATAAGAACTGTGCTAATCCTAGGTTGATGTCAGTACTTAATTGCTCGAATTGCCTGTTTAAATATTTGAGCTTATCTTTCGGCTATAGGTCTTTCACGATAACAGACGAGACACGTGATAAACAGTTACTTCGGAACAAGTAACATTTAAATTACAATAATACCTAATAATCCTAGTATTTCTCTCTATCAAGTAAATATATTATCTTACCAGAACTGGGCATGGTTGCCAGCTTGGATTATGTCAAATGTCATTCGAATAAGTTGTTTACAATGTGTTCATATTTACAAGTTCCTCCCTATTTTATTTATAAAACGATATTATATATAAGGTCAGTTATTTTCACAACTAAATCATGCCTATATATAATATAGTAAGTATATATAAAGTGTTCAAATAAGCTTTGCCTCTAGTAGGCCATTCCTTTAAAAACGTATGATTAATAATTGATTATTAATAATTTAAATTTGCATTAGTTGTCAATTAGACAGATGCATAGTTGACAAAAATTGCTTTGTAATTTAAAATTGATTTAACATGGTTTTTACTATACAACACAAATCATTCATGCTAGAATCTTATTTTCGAAACGGACGTAAGATTGACGGACAATGGCAGTATTCTCTTCAAGATTGTTTAGAAGAATTATAAAATTTTAAAATATGAGGATGTGGACTAATGAGAAACCACATAATTTTTTTGTTGAAACCGCACTTCATCCGCAGAAAATTGGTGTATGGTGTGCGATTAGTCAAAGGAGAATTATTGGCCCTATTTTTTTTAACGGAACCTTAACAGGAGAAAGGTATCGACAAGAAATTATTATGCCATTTATCGAACAGCTTGACGACGAAGAAATAACACAGGGTTACTTTCAACAAGACGGAGCTAGAGCACACACAGCAGGTGAAACAATTAATATTCTGCAGCAATTTTTTCAAAATCGGTTGATAAGTTTAAACACTGAACATGAATTTCCACCAAGATCTTGTGACATTACCCCATGTGATTTCTTTTTATGGCCATTCTTAAAGAACTCAATTTATCAAGTACAGATACCTGATCTTGCAGACCTTCAAATCAGAATTGCTGAAAGAATTAATGGAATTGACAATGCGATACTACAAAACACTTTTACTCCATTAGAAGAAGATGTGAGAAATGTTTCGAACAAGGTGGTGGACACTTTGAACAATTTTTATAAAATTTTGCTTGTTTGTTGGAAATAAACATATTTCATTCACTTAAAAATGTTCGTTTTATTATTTTGACATTTGTCATTTCAATCAAATATCTCATCTCATAACCAACAAAATTCCTATTAAAAGTAGTAACAAGCTAAGACATAATCATAATTTCCAAGGACTACTTTGAGGTAAAATTTATTTGAATTCTTTGTATAATAACAACATAAAGCATATTAGTAGAAGTTGTGAATATTTTAAAATGACATAAACCTAACCTCATAGATTATTTACTAACAACAGCTGACTCAAAGCAATATAGATTTGTCAACCCTGTTTTGTAACTATTTATCACATGTCTCGTCTGTTATCGTGAAAGACCTATAAGTAACCAATATTGAAGGTATCCCAAATGTGCCAAAAATCTTTCTGCATATTTCGATTGTTGTTTTAGTGGTAATGTTTTTTTTATTGGGTGTATTTCTAGCCATCTGCTGAACGCATCGACTAAAATGAAAAAATAATATCCCATGAAAGGTCCAACAAAGTCAACATGAACTCGCTCGTAAGGATTCTTTGCATCTATCCATGGATGGATTACTTCTTTACTCGGATTATTTTAAATTTCGTTGCAATTATAACAATTTCTCGATAACTCTTCTATGTCATCTGTTATTCCTGGCCACCAGCAGTAACTTCTTGCCAAAAGTTTCATTTTTACCATGCCAAAATGGGCACTGTGTAGCTCATCTAGTATTGCTTTTCGAAATTTCTGTGGTATCACTACTCTTTGTTCTCTCATAATGACATTGCTTTGTAACGTAAACCCTTCTTGTTGAATACCAAATTTATCTGAAGATCTTATTTTAGTTCCTTTTTGTAATCCTATTAATAAAGGTTTCAATTTCTCGTCTTCTGCAGTCTCGGCTGCCAAATCATGGAATTGTACTGGTAATATCTGTATTTGGTGTATTTCAAAACAATCTGGTTCATCGTATACTTCCTCATTTTCTGTACTTGTAGATAGTCTAGAAATTGCATCAGCGTTACCATGAAGTCGTGTATTTCTGCAAACAATCTCAAAATCAAATCCTTGTAAAAATAAAGCAGTGTTGCATACGACTAGCTGAAAAAATTGGTAACCCTTTCCTCGGAGAAAAAAATGTGAATTAAAGGTGTAATTTGAACCTTCTCCCATACAAATATTGATGGAATAGTTTTACTCCGAAGATGATTGCATATGCTTCCTTACCGGTCTGTGCATATTTAGATTGTACATTATTCAATATTTTTGAAGCAAATTGTATCGGACGTTCTGTACCATCCGGGTAAATATGTGAGAGTACAGCGCCTACCGCATACAGACTTGCATCTGTTGCAAGTACGAGTGGTAACTGTGGATCGTAATGGGCTAATATTGTTGGTGACTGTATTTGTTTCCTGATTTGGACAAATGCTTCATTGCATTTTGCTGTCCCCTTCAATGATACTTTGTCTTTTAAGAGATTATTTAATGGTAGTAATGTTTGACTTAGGTTTCCGAAAAATCTTCCGTAATAATTGACAAGTCCAACAAAAGCTCTTACCTCAGTTTTGTTTCTGGGTGTAGGTACGTTTTGAATAGCTTCAATTTTTCCATCGATTTATGTAGACCGGATTCATCAATCGTATAACCGCAGTACTTTATTTCGTTTTTCATGAATTGACATTTCTGTAAATTAACTTTAATGTTGTAAAATGAAAACTTACTTAAAACTAGTTGTAATCTTTCTATATGAGTTTTATCATCTGGAACTGTAATTTTGATATCATCCAAAAATATAGATATTCCGGGTATGTCCTGTAGTATATTTTCAATCTCGCGTTTCCAAATTGCAGGTGCGCTGGCTATACCATACATTAACCTTGAACTTTGATATAAACCTTTATGTGTACTTAATGTAATAAATTTTCTATCTGATTCCCTAACTTCCATCTGTAAGTATGCTTGCGATAAATCTATAACTGAAAATTGATTTCCTCCAGTCATTGCCGCAAATAACTCATCTATTGTAGGTAAGAGATGTTCGTCTACTATAAGGTTTGGGTTTACAGTGATTTTAAAATCTCCGCATAAACAAATTCGTCAATTTGCTTTAACAACTAGTACGACAGGAGTAGCCCAATCTGATGCATGTACTTTGGTTAATACTCCTCCTTTAACCAATCATTCAATTTCAGTTCCTATCTTAGGTTTTAACGCGAGCGAAACTGGTCTATGTTTTATAAAAATAGGTTTTACATTTTCTTTAATATTTAATTTCGCCTGAATACCCCCAATTTTACAAATATTTTACTCGAATACATTTGAAAATAACTGTAATCATTTTTGTAATTGTAATTTAGTATTTCCTATTTCGATTTTTCCAATATTTTGAAAATTTACTTTCTACATTCTCTTCCCATGAGTGATTGTCGGTCGCTGTTCACTATGTATAATTTCAATTGCAATTTCAAATTGTTTAATTCTACTTCAACGGCAATATATCCCAATACATGCAATTCATTGTTACAATATGAACGTAATTTTAAGTTCCCACACACAAGTGCACCGATAAAAATTTATATTGTTCTTATTGTAAAACTAAAGGTCATTTAAGTAAAGTTTGTTTAAGGTCAATTAAAAATAGCAATACAAATTTAGTTAGTGAAGATGTAAATACAGTAGTTGAAATAATGCATGTTAATAATGTAAATGATTCATTACGAGATAAATTTGTACTCGATGTCAAAGTTAATGGTATGATTTTAAAATTTGAAGCAGACACAGGAGCTGCTGTATCCTTGCTACTTGAACATTTGTGCCATACCTTATTCCCAAATATACAAAGAAAAACCACATTCTTTGTATATTTGGGAATAAGGTATGGCACAAATGTTCAAGTAGCAAGGATACAGCAGCTCCTGTGTCTGCTTCAAATTTTAAAATCATACCATTAACTTTGACATCGAGTACAAATTTATCTCGTAATGAATCATTTACATTATTAACATGCATTATTTCAACTACTGTATTTACATCTTCACTAACTAAATTTGTATTGCTATTTTTAATTGACCTTAAACAAACTTTACTTAAATGACCTTTAGTTTTACAATAAGAACAATATAAATTTTTATCGGTGCACTTGTGTGCTAAATGTTTATCGGAGCCACAACGAAAACATTTCTTCCTATCATTTTTTCATATCCAGCTTTCAAAACAAAACCTGATTTAAAGTACCACATGAGCAAAAATGATTTAGATAAGGGATGGCCATGGTTGGGAGGATCTTTGATAAGTTCAGTTTGTTGTTGCCAATTTAAATGTCAGTTCTGATTTGAAGTAGCTGCACATGTAATTATATTGGTTATGTTAGCTAAAAAAACTGACATTTAAATCATGTCGAATAAAAGGTCTGATTTTACTTCAAAATATACCATCATAATATATATTGCTGTTATATAATTATATATCTTAAGTTATTTAAATATTTATACATTTGCTTGTAATGCTGACAGTTCCGTGTTTTGATTCCTGTCTGGTTGTCCGAGTAGGTTTCAAAACTGACATTTAATTCATGTCAAATAAAAATTCAAATCGAAACTGACATCCAACCAACATGTAGAACCAACAACAGGCTGAACCTATCAAAGACAGTAATCCTTCCAAACATGGCCGTCACTTATCTAAATAATTTTTGCTCATATGGTACTTATAAGCTTTTGAAGGCTTTCATTTGTTCCTTTGTATAATAACTGTGTTAATACCAGGTAACTTATAATTAAATATAATTAGAGATATACTATCACGAACGGTGCTGTTATTATGTTATTAAGTAATATAATAAGTTATTATATTACTTAATACTACATATTTGTATTATATTTTGTTTATTTTAGTTCCAATTTACAGTCGTGTATTGTGTATTGTGCATTCTATAGAACAGGAAAGTGTTTTATATTTATATGAATATGAATATCACCTATATTTCTCTCAACACTGCTTTATAGAAATTATGTGTCAACAAATTTTTGCTGTTCCCTAGTTTTGATTTATTATAATTCCTACCTTTATCCGTCGTCTAAAGTTCAGTGTTGCCAACTTAACGGATTTTCCGTCATATCTAACGGATTTTGGTGAAGGGGAGCGGAAAAAAAACAGTTTCAACGGGTGACGGATTTTTTAACGGAAACTAAATTTCCGTCAAAAAATTCTAAATTAAGTTTTGTAAGTGTGTTAACTGGCTGTTTACCGATTCAAGCTATTTTTTGTCTGTAAATATCATATTACACTATGTCATTGGTTCCGCATGATTGGCATCGCAGACTACCGGTTGTAGTCTACCGCTCGACCGGGACTTCCCGGGCCCCGAATCCTCTCAAAATAATTATTGGATCATTGCATTGTGTATGTGGCACTGGCGTATATACGTCTTAGTGAGTAGAATAATCTTATTCTCAGTGTATTGTGCAATTAATTTTGTTTACAGTGACAAAAATGCCGAAAGTGCAATATAAACAAAAATTTCGTAGTGAATGGCTTCAAGACAAGCTGTTTAAAGACTGGATTATTATGAAAACAGATAAAAATTCTGGTGAGTCATTCCTTGAGTGCATATTTTGTCGATGCATCGTAAGTAGTAGCAATAAATATTCTGATTTAAAAGCTCATATGATTTCGAAGAAACATATAAAGAATACAGATATGTTGGCACCATCACGCCAAGCAAAAATTAATTTTACTCCCAAAAAGACAGAAAAAAGTAAATATTTGGAAGCTTATACAACACTGTTTATTGCCGAACATTGCAGCGTACTAACAGTAGATCATTTAGGGCGGATAATGAAAAAGGTGGCAGATGATTCACAAGCAGTTAAAGACATGCAATTGCATCGCACAAACTGTTCCAATATTATTAAAAATATCTTAAGCCCTCACTTTAAAGATGATTTAAAAGTAGATATTGGAAATGGAAAATTTAGTTTACTTCTGGATGAGTCCACGGATATAACTGTAACTGTGGTAAAATATCTTGACATTGTAATAATATTTTACAGCACAAAATCCAAGAAAATAAAAACATCTTTTTTAAAATTGGCACCACTAACCGCATGCAATGCAGAAGGAAAAGTTTCCGCGGTTAAAGAGACGCTAAACGAATTTGGTTTGGAGTTTAAAAATATTCTTGGCATCGGAACTGACAATGCCAGTGTTATGACAGGTGTAAATAATGGCGTACATGCAATCCTAAAAGAAGATATTCCAGGATTAGTTCTTGTACGATGTGTCTGTCACTCGATTCAGCTTGCGGTATCTCACGCCTCAGAAGATACCTTGCCGAGGAATCTGGATTTTATGGTTTCTGAAACATACAATTGGTTCTCTCAATCATCAGTTCGACAGGCTGAATACAAAGAGCTGCATCGCACAATTAATGAAGGTCACGAACCATTAAAAATTATTAGAGCTTGTCAAACCCGATGGTTATCAATTTATTCGGCTGTATATAGAATTTTAAAACAATGGCTTGAACTTCAAACGCATTTTGAAATATCCCGACGAAATTATACTGCTGAATTGTTGTACAATATTTATAAAGATGAGAGTAATTTGGCCTTATTTTCATTCCTATGTCCCATATTAGAACAATTGCAACTAACGTACAAATCTTTTGAAGCCAAAGATGCTGATCCATGTAAATTGTTTACGGATTTATCTACGCTTATTGGATTTCTGGTTTCAAAAGTAGTCATGCCACGTCCCAATATTGATCCGCTAACTATAATTGTGGAGAATCATTTAGACCCTAAGCCATACTTTGGTTACGGATTCGAATCCAAGATACGAGAAATGAGGGAAAAAGGTCTTATAAACGGGCAAAGTGAACAAGATCTTCGTCAACGGTGTGGTGTATTAACTTTCTTTTAAAATTAATTCAACAATTACGTTTGAGGTAAGTTGTCAGTTTCTCATTTCTCAATGTTCCCTAAAAGAGTCTCCGTCTTGTTTACTGTAGGTTACCTGACAATATCGAAATCGTGTAGAAAACCAATCTACTCTCATGCAAAAACGTATTAAGGGTTCACAAAGAATCTTTAAGTCCCTTATTGGCCCATTTAGAGTATTCAAAACATGAAATATCTCTAATCGAGACGCAATGGAACGCCATAAATTACACTAAATGGGAGAACATCAATGACACTGTGGCGTTTTGGTCCGAAGTCAAAGAGTATGAAGATGCTACAGGCACAAATCCTTTCAAGGAGTTATGCGATTTTGCTTTTTCAATTCTGCTTTTGCCATACTCAAATGCAGAGGCAGAACGGGTTTTTAGTGTGATGAATATTGTGAAATCAAAGCTGCGCAATAAAATGAAGGAAAGTATGGTAAATGCAATTTTGAATATAAGATCAGGGCTGAAGAGGAACGATAAAACCTGCTTTTCATATGAGTTGACTGAAAAAGTAATTCGTATGGTGGGGACTATGCAAAGCTATAGGCAAAGCGAACCTTCAACCTCCACTGCTATGGGCCAACCTGTTGATGGTACGGACAGTGATGACGATTTTAATTTCGATTTTTAATATAAGCTCTTCTTTTATAAAATTTTATTATAAAATAAATTTTATTTGTTTCGCACATTTTTTATTCTGACGGATTTTATTGACGGAAAAAAAAATTTTACGGATTTTTGACGGAAACCTACAACAAATTTAACGGAATTAAAAAAATACTGTTGGCAACACTGCATGCAACTTATTGCACGAATTTAGAACATGTTCTAAAGCCGTGCAGTAAAAAATGCATATATTTCTGTTGCATGCAATTGGTGGAAATGCATAGTGTGAACGCAAAAATGCAGCATTTTGATGCTGCATCAAAATGCACAAGTGGGAACTGGCCTTGACAATGTCAATTTTTATGTGAAAATGGACCCTAAAAACAACAATATTTAACATCGTTTTACGAGATTATTTAAACAAAACGAAGATAGCATAAATAGTTAAAAGGGTAAAACTGCAGAATAGGCCTCTCATTTACGCATGCGCACAAACAGACATACGCATGCGCATAACTCAATAAAGTATGGCAGCGTTGCCAAACCGAGCATCTATAACAAATTCAAAAATATTTGTAAACAAGACAATTTAAGCTGTTGTTACTTTAAGCGGATTTAGCTAAAATTTTTAAAAATCTGTGATTGTATATAATGAAAAATCTAGCTTTAGGGGAAGGATATGTATTAAAATAATACGTTACGTTTGGATTAATTACATAATATATATTTACATTAAACCAAAATGAAAATACAATTTATTTACCTCAAACCAAAATAAAAGCAATACATTGACCTTAAACCAAAATGAAAATACAATTTATTTACATTAAACCAAAATGAAAATACAATTTATTTACATTAAACCAAAATGAAAATACAATTTATTTACCTCAAACCAAAATAAAAGCAATATTTTTACCTTAAACCAAAATGAAAACAATATATTTACCTTAAACCAAAATGAAAACTTAAAAATGAAAATAGAACAAGTATAAACTACCTATACATGCAACAGACAATTGATTTATGATCTAAACTATATTTTAATAAAAATTAAACTTGAATTACACTGGATATTGTTGAGAAAGTGCAATAATAAACTCTGCAAAATGATAATCTTGATGAAACTGACTTCTCCACAGGAACTCGTGTAGGTAAGTTTCGAAAAGGTGTTTTGACGTTCCAAACTGCATCGAAGCTTCCTTTTCGCACGCATCCACATGTTCTCGACAGTTTGTGTATGGACATTATCATCATCAGGATCAATAAAATTCTCCTGATGAACGACAACACAATGTTCATATACACCACCATCCATTTCGCTGATACCTCTGTATGCTCTCCATGCATCGCTCATAATGATACTTCCAGGTAAAATAAATCTAGGAAATGAAACAGACAAATCTTAAAAAGTAGTATAATGTCAGTAGTTTGCTATTGCTTACCTCCGGATCTGGGCTAATAAGGTTTCGGCTGTTCGATCAGCAACTTCCACAAGGAAACAATTGCCAGAGCCACGTTCTATACCACCAAAAACCCAATGGCCTTCACGCCACTGGCCACGATGATATTTGCAGTGGAAAAACTTAGATTCATCAATCTCAACAACAATCGGCTCAAAATTTTCATTTAATCCACCAACTATTGTAGGATTGTCGATTAAAGCCTGGTCACAAACATCTCTGCAGAAGTTACACCAATCTACAACTGTATGTGTTGAATGGCTTCTAAGTCCAGCTTCATGTGCAATGGTTACCTGCGGAATATCACGACACCATTAATAAATGAAAATAATAATTTGTTGAAGTTCCAAATTGCTATTTGAAAAAAGGAGGACTGTCTAATACTTGCTGATCTATGGCAAACTCTGCATTGCCAAAGATAGTTATCTTTAAGTTTCCTCCTCTTTACAAATGACATAGGCACTTCACACTGCTGACTATTATTTAAATTCTTGAGTAGTCGGCGTTTAGCCAACCACCTTAGAATTTCAATATCTTCTCGAAAAACTAACCGCCTTATGCATGGTCGCGAAGTTAATAAGGTGTTAGTACGCTATTAGTTAGTAGCTACTAAGAGCGTACTAAGATGCTTTTATCTTTTCGTATTCATAGTCGCGTATTTCATCATACTTAGTGGCTACTAACTAATAGGATCTTAGTAGAAAAAAATATGTGGTAACCGTGAAAACGGAGTTCGCAGGCATGCGCATTTTGCATGAAGGAGACATTTAAAATAGTTTATCTATTGGAATTGTAGGTTATTTTAAATACGTTTTAAATAATCTTATTTGTTTTAATAAATTTTATGATTTTTTGCTTTTAAATTTGATATAAGAAAAATGTAAGTGTAATATATAATCTTACTTAAAATTTGTATTACTGAAATTATATAATTTTGAAAGTATGGAAGATCTAGTTGATATACAAGCTGAGTTGCAAGAAGTTGAGGAAGCACAGGTAGATATCATACGAAATCCCAAAGCTTATGGTGATGATATAGGTATATACATATTTAACTGGCTTTGTAACATATTTATTACTGAATTTATTTTAGCGGAACAACATGGATTCACATGACAATATCCACAGCAATTTATTCCGACAACAATTATATATGAAGATATTTTAATTAGTAGACTTTAACAATGTTAATACATAATTTATTATTTATTGAAATACTTTAGGGATATTTTGATATAATTTTTATTAGTATTAAAATTAAATATAATATATACATTTATAAGTATCCACATGTAACAAATATTCATACCTACTTTATACATGATGCAGTATTTACACGTAACTTAGATATAATTATTCCTACTTTATTCTATATTTTAAATTACATCATCCTATTGTCATACTTATCTAATATCATATAATAAACATATTCAATTATCATTTTCACTCAATAACTTCAGCTCCAGTTTCAAGTAAACTTTTTCCAATACTGACTGATATTTTTCGGTGCTTGCATCTTCATCTGTTGCCAATGTTCTCGAAGACGCTTTGAATCTTTAACAAATCCTGTAATAAATATATCATTACTTCCCTTAAGATAAATGATTCATTTATAGCCAACAAAGTGACATATATATATATATATATTAAATATATTACATAAATACATTTATATCACACCATCCACCTGCTACAGAACTAATATTTGCAAATAAAGCCCACATCATACCATAAATACATATTAAACAGACTTTTTCTCAACAGTTTGCTTCATTGCATCTCAAGCTGGATTTATAAACTTGCCGTTGGCGTACCGCACCGTAGCGTTGCAGTTCGCAGCAGTTCGTTGCCGTTCGTCCTTGTTAGGTTGAATTATAAACTTGCCGTTTCTGGACGTTGCGAGCCGCCGCGCACGCGCAGATCATTCTGCGTAGGAACGCATTCACATCTGTTCACATCTCACATACAGAAAGAAATTGGTGATTTGTCATTTGTGTTGCGTGATATTATTTAAAATGGACAAAAATAAATATTTGGCCGGAGGTGCAGCAATTTTGCTGTGTTTGTGTGCAGCAGCAAAAATTGTTGATGCAAGGAGAAGAAGAAGACGCTTTAAAGTACGTCCGATAAACCGAGCGCGACGTGTAATGGGCAACTTCCAGTATTATTTAAAAATTAAAGAGCAGGATCCAGAGCAATTCTTTAAATATACACGAATGACGGTGAGAACATTCGATAAATTAATGGATTTGATAAAAACAAATATCAAAAAGCAAAGAAGATCGGATGGGATCTCGCCCGAGGAGCGGTTGATTATAACATTGCAGTAAGCACTACATGACACTATGATTACATACTTCTTTAATTTTTTAATTATAGGTATTTGTCACAAGGCTCTACAATGCAAAGTCTTGCATGGACATTTAATGTAGGGATAACCACAATCCATAAAATAATTTTCGAAGTTTGTGGTGTAATTTGGAGAATTCTTAGCCCCCAATATCTGAAAAGTCCATCGTCAGAAGAGGAGTGGAAAGGTATAGAAGCAAATTTCCATAATATATGGAACTTTCCACATTGCATAGGAGCCATGGACGGAAAACATGTAACTATACAAGCACCGGCAAAAAGTGGCTCTTTGTACTACAATTACAAAAAACAATTTAGTATTGTTTTACTTGCCGCATGTGATGCTAATTATAAATTCACCTTTGTTGATATTGGGGCGTACGGTTCACAGAGTGATGGAGGTGTACTAAGAAGTAGCGTGTTTGGAAAACGGTTAGAGGACCAAACACTAGGAATTCCACGTGCAAGTAGATTGCCTGGCTTGGATATGGATATTCCGTATGTTTTCGTAGCGGATGCCGCATTTCCTTTAAAACAATACATAATGCGTCCTTACCCGGGAAAAAATCTTCTAGAACAGGAAAAAATTTTTAATTACAGATTGTCACGAGCCAGGCAAGTCATTGAGAATACATTCGGTATATTGGTGGCTAGATGGAGAATATTACGGACCACAATTTGTGCAAACGCAGATAATGTAGACACTATAATAAAAGCTGTGGTAGTATTACACAATTACTGCCAAGTGGAAAATGCCACAGAAGCTTCAAATATGTATTGTCCAACAGGCTATGTCGATAGTACAGAAACCAGAGGAACCTGGAGAGATGAAACAACACCCCTTCAATCCATCCACAGAGTAGGGGCTAATATTGCAGCCAGGGCACTGTATGAAATACGGAATAATTTAGCTCATTACTTCACTTCTGCTTATGGAATGGTTTCCTGGCAAGATAAAGTAATAACAGGAGGAAGTTTGTTGAACGATTAAATTTAATAGCTTGCTAAATTTTTTTTTTTATAATATCAGTTTAATTTAGGGTAAGTTAGATTAGATTTGTAAATATTTCTTTTCATTCATGTACATAGGCAACAAATAAAAAACTAAAACAAAATACACATTTTTTATTAAGATTCTAGGCAAATGCAAAACTAAAACAAAATACACATTTTTTATAATGATTATAAACATTTAATATAAGTTTATTACACAATTACTGCCAAGTGGAAAATGCCACAGAAGCTTCAAATATGTATTGTCCAACAGGCTATGTCGATAGTACAGAAACCAGAGGAACCTGGAGAGATGAAACAACACCCCTTCAATCCATCCACAGAGTAGGGGCTAATATTGCAGCCAGGGCACTGTATGAAATACGGAATAATTTAGCTCATTACTTCACTTCTGCTTATGGAATGGTTTCCTGGCAAGATAAAGTAATAACAGGAGGAAGTTTGTTGAACGATTAAATTTAATAGCTTGCTAAATTTTTTTTTTTATAATATCAGTTTAATTTAGGGTAAGTTAGATTAGATTTGTAAATATTTCTTTTCATTCATGTACATAGGCAACAAATAAAAAACTAAAACAAAATACACATTTTTTATTAAGATTCTAGGCAAATGCAAAACTAAAACAAAATACACATTTTTTATAATGATTATAAACATTTAATATAAGTTTAATTTAGGGTAAGTTAGATTAGATTTGTAAATATTTCTTTTCATTCATGTACATAAGCAACAAATAAAAAACTAAAACAAAATACACTTTTTTTATTATGATTCTAGGCAAATGCAAAACTAAAACAAAATACACATCTTATTATGATTCTAAACAAATACAAAACTAAAACAAAATACACATTTTTTATTATGATTAGAAACAAATACAAAACTAAAACAAAATACACATTTCTTAATCAGATTCTAGAATCTCTAACATGACTTTCCGCTTTTGTTTTGCAATTGATGGTGACATCTCATCCAAACGAGCCACTACATATTGCCCAAAAGTTGCATTGACGCTTTTTTGATCCGACTGTGCTTGCATTGAAGCAGCAACATTTTGGGCTACATTCAATATATTTTCCATTGTCGCGGCAGTTCCATCTCCTCTCTTTCTTTTTCCTGCATTTGAAATAATATCAATATATATAGATTTAGTAATATTTTTTACAAACCTCTCCTTGAAGCCGGGGTCTCCGGTTGAATATCCTCTATACGCAGCTCTATATTTGGAGCATGCACCTCACCTGGTTCTTCTATATCCTGGTTGTCCCCATCAGCACCAGGAGACAGCAAAGTATCCATTGTCGACCATGCAGATGATGCCGATGAGGACGGACTATTTACAATTTCTGTTTGTACTACAGGGGTAGTGGTGTGTGTTCTATTTCAATTAAACATTATTATTAAATAATTAGTAAATATATAAAAAAAAGTTACATACTTCCTTGACTTGGTATATTTAGAATAAAACAACATTTTGTCATATAAATGCCAATTCGATTCGGCTATGGCTGAGCCCGATGGAAGTGATCTCTTCTCTTTCGTGAATCGATCACGGAGACTTTTCCACTGCTTCCTACAGTTTTCAACTACAAAAATGATAAGATTATACCTACATACTAGAGGAGGCTTGTATAGATATTACCGGACATTCCTGTGAGTGTTGACAATTCCTGCCACGCATTGTTAACTTTCAACACATCCCGGTGATATTTGTGTTGTAGATTGTAAATAAACTCGTAGTTTTGGATAAATTCTATTAGTAATTCTACAGAATCTACAAAAAGTAATAACAGAACATTGCAATATATTTTATCCAAAGAATGTTAAATAAATTATTTACCTGCTTCACTTGTCGGCGTAGCCATATCAAAAGAGCTGGTCATTCTATATTAATAATAAATAATTTAACAAATGGTATCCACGCGGTACGCTGTTCAGTGTTGGGAAGTTGGGAGATGATACATGGGGGATAATGTTAAATTCCCAAGGTCGGACTTTGTTTTAGTTCAATACTACACCTGATTTGGCGCTAGTTGTATCATATATATATATATATATATATATATATAGATGTAAACAATAAATATTTCATCATTTTCATCGCATTCATAGATTGCATTTGTTTTTGCAGGTTTTGCGTAATAATTAAGTTCAGTTAAGGCTGTAATTTAACTTTAAAAAAATGGTGTTTAAGTGTTGTGTACCAAATTGTAAGAATACAAATAAAGACTATAAAATGCATCGGTTTCCTCACTTGGATGAAGAGGTTAGTAAACAATTAAATACTTGCTATCGCTTTATGAATAATTGTGTAATAACGTGTTTATTTAGTCATACACTATGTAATATACCATTTTCTTTATAGTTGTACAATTGTTGGATTGGCAGAATTGGCAATAAGAAATTGTTAAACATTGACCCAATTAATGTCAACAGGAATTACCGAATTTGCCATATTCATTTTAGTAATTTCTCCCGTGTACGCATTTCTCACAAAACTGGACGAAAAGACCTTAAGGCAAGAAGTATACCATCAGTCTTACTTCCTGGTAAATCATAAATAGCCTTATTTATATATTATATGTGCTTTACAATGAATTATTATAGGTTTTTGCGAAACTCCCACATTACAAAACTCATTATTAAAATATCGGACAACAATTACAACGATTGAGAATGAAAACAGTGAAGCAGGCCCTTCTAATATTGTTCAAGCACAAGAAGGTATCTACTTAAGAAATCCCCCGTTTTAACTTGTATATCAATAAATAATGTGTTACAGAATCTGCAGTATCAATTGGTACTATGTCAAACTTTCCAACTACACCCACTAAGCAAAGTATTACCTCACTGTCTTTTCGAAATGTGAAAACACCTAAATCTAGGAAAGGTAATTATTTTAATATACTTCTGATTGTTCCATGTTTTTTTTTTTGTAAGAATAGCATCAGATATGTTTTGTCTTTAATTTTTATAATATTTAGCTCACATATGTAATCAATATTTCTTATATATTTAGATCTCAGAAACCATGGCAGCTTGTTAAAGACTGTTGGTGTGACAAGAAAACAACAACTGACACCCAAGGCTCGCAAATTATATAGAATGGCAGCATATCTCAGAAAAACAGCAAGAAGAATAGAATATGAAAACATTGATATTAAAGAAAGATTCCAAATGGCAAATACATTCTTGCAATCAGAAGAGTTTCTTAGTTTGCATGTTAATCAAACAACTTGTAATTTCATTATGTCACAGATACAATTACAAAAGAAAAAGCCCAAAGGAAGGCGTTATAATATTGATAGCAAGTTGTTAGGGTTATCAATCATGAAACAAAGCCCAAAAGCTTACAGGTTTTTAGGGCGAGTATTTGCACTTCCATCTAGAAGAACCTTAATGCAATTATTAAATGAAGTGCCATTAAATTGTGGGATTAATGAATGCATTATGGAAAATTTAACTTATGCTTGTACAAAATTAAAGCAACATGATAAATTTTGTACAATAATGTTCGACGAAATGAGTTTAGAGGCCGGATTGTCATATAACACTAAAACTGACACTATTGAAGGATTCGAAAATTGTGGACACAATACGAAAGCTGTATTTGCTGACCATGTTTTAGTGTTCATGGCAAAAGGTTTATGTAAAAAGTGGAAACAGCCTCTTGCTTATTTTTTTACTGAAGGAGGGATGAAATCTCCTGACTTAGAAAGGAATTTAAAAGAAATAATCAGAGCAGTCAGATTAACTGGTCTTGAAGTAGTGGCTGTAGTTTGTGATCAACTATCGGTCAATAGATCCGTAATTAGATCACTAAAAGAGAAAACCAATGCTGAATGCATTAAAAATAATATTGAAAATCGATATGAAGGTTTTCTTGTCGATGGCATTGAAGTAGTTCCTTTGTATGATCCACCACATTTGTTGAAAGGACTACGAAATAATCTTCTGCAATATGATGCCAAATTTAAATGGAAAGAAGATCATATCCAGACAGCATCATGGAAAGATATTGTGCAGTTTTATGAGGTGAGTAAATTATGTATTATATTGTTATATAGTTTTTTTTAACTGATGTAAATATTTATTATTTAATCAAGTCAGTAATAAAAGATGCAGTTTAGCATGTTGCTGTTCATCTTTCCCTTAGACTAATATATTTTGCAATATTTGCTGTAAAAAAAATTTTTATCCAATGTTCAATTTAGTTGTCATGTGTTTATAAAACCAGGTGGCTCATATATTACTTGTTGGATAGCTGACATATTGATCAGTACTTCATTGATGTTTAATGGTAATTAATAGAGACATTTGTTTATAGATTGATGTAGGTGATTACGACACAAAGATGTGTTATAAATTAACAGATGCCCATGTGTATACTGACCATATGAAAAAAATGAAAGTTAATGTTGCAGCACAAATATTCAGCCATTCAGTTTCTGCAAGTATGAGGGCTCTTGTGAGATTAGGTAATGTAGATAAATGTTTGTAATATACAATTGAATTGTACAATTACGCCATCTTTGTCATATGTATATAAATTGCAATTGAAATTTTTTAGGACTTGGGTCTCTTCCAGCTTCATGTAGCGACACTGCAGACTTTCTTTTATTTGTGGACAAACTATTTGATAGTGTCAATGGGTCTGTCATTAAACCACAAGAAGGAAAACCATTAAGTTGTGCTATTTCTAAAGAATCACAACATTTGTATTTTTGGAATGAAGCGAAGAATGTTCTAAAGAGCATGACATTTGTTAGAAATAAAAAAGATTTTGTGCCTCCATCTGTTACAAATTTTATAGTAACTGTTCGTGGTTTACAATACATTTGGGAGAAATTGAACAGTACATTGACATATCTCTGTCCCAGAAATTTTAATCAGGACCCACTCGAAAACTTTTTTGGGTCCATTAGAAGCCATGGTGCCAGAAATATTAATCCTACACCAACTGGCTTTATGTCTTCATTCAAGTCACTTCTAGTGACAAATTTATTGAGCACCCATTCACCAGGATCCAACTGTGAAGAGGATGCGTCAGAAGGTACCTTAGACAATTTGAAAAATTTTGTAGACATTAGAGAGCAAGAGAAGGTCAGACCATCTTTTACTAATTTAGAAGGTATTAATGTTTCGCATATCAGTAAAAATATTCGAATACAAGCTGTACATTCCTACATTGCTGGCTATGTAATGCGTAGTATTCGAAAAATTACTTCAAACTGCTTAGAATGTGCAACTTTTTTAAAAAATGAAGAGGCATGTAAGCCAGAACATTTTTTGATAGAAGTCAAAGAATATAGCCGTAACAAATTATTTCGCCCAAATAGTGCTTTTTTTATTAATTTCTCGGAATGCATTGGTATTTTGCATGTTATACTTCCCAAAATATGTCACAAACGAAACATTAAAAATTATTGTATTTCAATGTTGCAAAAACATATACAAATAGATGAAAGTCTATGCAACAAGCATAATTTAAAAGATATTTTTTTAATACGTATTGTAATTTTTTTTATACATACATGGATAAGAAATATAAATAAAAGTTTGAAAGGATTAGACTATAAGAAATATTACAAGAGTAATATTCTGAATCCAATTGCAAAACTGGCTCAAAAGAGGTATGTTAAATATAAAACAAAAAATAAAAAAATTAAAATGTTAAAGAGACTCGTATAACGTAAAATACAACTACTTTTTTGCTTTTATGCGACTATAGTTTTGACATTACTGCCATTATCAAGGGAATAGAAAATAGAACTATACAATATCCTAGAATATTCAATATTACAGAATTGGTAGATTTGTATATGTTTATTGTTCAAGTAAATATTATAATGTATACATGTCTTGCAATTTTTAATCGTTTTATATTATAAATAAGATCAATTAGATTATCAATTTGTTTTTATTGTTCCCTTCAACAAATCCTTTTACCTATTTAGTTATACATACCGTTTACTGATGAAAGCATATTTTATTAAAATCTGTTCGAATTTGCAATGGTTGAACTGTAACATTTGCGTTTTAAAGAAAAAACGATGGCTTTTCGTTTGTATGGAATGATACAAATGTAACAGCTCTTCGATTGATTAGAACCACAAATTCGAACAGATAACCAAAAATTCCAACAAAAATAATGCACATTTAGAATTCAAAAAGCCCGCTGTAAATAGTAGTTACATACTACACCTGAAATGGCGCTGTTAATGCACGATAATTGAAACAGGAGTTACCAATCTATAGAAGTATATTATCTATGAGATGATACTAGTAAAATGTCACTGACAACTTCAAGGCACGGAAAAATCACTACAATGCCAACATTTAAAAAATCACCAATTCTACGATTAAAATCACTAAACTCCCAATACGGACGCTGTTTGTGTTTGTAAACATAACCAAGCGCGTTGCGCAAACTCCAAATTGCACAATTTCATTGGTTCATACACCAACGTTAACGAACTGCTGCGGACTGCAACGGAAAAAGATAAAAGTTGGCCAAGTCTGAACGGTGGCGAACGGCAGCGAACGGAATGTGGGCGTCACAACTCCAACGAACGTTCTTTATAATTACACACGTTTACTTCAACGCTTTTTAACTTGAGCGAACTGCTGCGAACTGCAACGCTACGGTGCGGTACGCCAACGGCAAGTTTATAAATCCAGCTTCATGGGTACTTGGAAACAGCATTCAAAAAATAATAATTAAAATTGATTAAAATTTTGTTGATAATGAAATTATAATGAGACACCATGCACTTCCATTATTATTAAAATTGCTGTATGCCGATTATCCGTATACTTACAGTTAATGAATTCATTGTTATGATTTTTACTCTCAATTTTGTATCATTTCGTTATGTTTTGACAGTTTGCGCTTTTTCTTTTTGTAGGTTAGCTTTAATAGACACTTTAAACACGGTCTCAAACCATAGAAAATGTAAGTATATAGAAGGCCCACTCCTTAAGAAACAGTTGGAACGAAAAATAGCGTCATCATGTGGATTCGTCTGAAAGTACGACTGCACCGGCAATTTCAAAAATATATATTTGTGTACGTATATATGCATTTACAGTAGTTATTACATTTTAACTTAAAGCATAATATACGTTTACTATTTACATTTCAAAATGTTTTAGTTATCAGAGAATACAAGATACATTCATATTTATTTCTCTAGATAAGTGAAACATTAATTCCTGCATATAAGTTAATGTAATAACTACTACAAAAGCATATATACATACACATACATCATATATATTAAAAAGTAACAGCAATTCTTTAAGTACAATAAATCGTGGACTATCAATTATAGGATTAGCTTTCAAATTAAATTCATTTGTTTTCAGTAATTTTGATTTGTTTTATAGCCAGTTTTGTCATTTCAATGGAATTTTAAATTAGTAAAAAAAATACACTATTGATTAGTTTAATAAAGAAACTATACATTTATCCAAAATGTATGTATTTATATATGCTACTATGGTATAATAGTAATACATCAAGTGCATTCAAATGTATATACACATGACACATATTTAGATAACAAGATACATACTACTACAACAATTCATGTAATTACATACATTAGAGAAAAGGTATTTCATAACAATATAAGTACATATTTACAAATACAGCGGATACTAGCAATATTAATAAGAAGCTTTCCATTTGATTCTTTTATTATACATTTCACTTGCTTGTTTATATATTGGGTCTTGAAAAGTGCTAATTAAAACTTTTCCTTTCAGTACTTTATTGACCTCATTCAAATAATTAAAACAACATAGTTTTGTAAATTTTTCAATAGTAATTTGTATAATATTAGAATTATGTTCGCAGTCTACTTGAAACTTAACATTAACATTTCTATAAATAATTTTTAACAATCTTCTAAATCCATTATTTCTAAAACAAAGTCTATGAAAGTAGCGCTTTATAATGTTGTAAATTGTAACAAGTGCTTTCAAATATTCTGGTGTGCAATATCTCAATCTAGCTGGTATATTACCACCAAATTCTTTTTCATGAACCAATGAATGCCATTCATCCTGTATATCGGTACAAATGATATTCACTTTGCATTTATCGCAAAATTGGATTTCTTTTAAGTATTTGGTGATAAAACCAGCAACATATCCTATAACCAACTTATCTAAAATACGGAATACATTCTCAGTTTCATCACTAGATTCCTCAGCTATCGGGCTTTCAACAAAAGTACGTAGATTAGGTACTCTAGTTAAAATCAATTTTTGAACATTCTCAATAATATTTGAACATTCCTCATCTTCGCAATTTGCAGCCATTGAATGCACAGATGTTATATTATTGAGCAATAATGCTCGAAACGAATACATAAAGCTTGTAGGCGAAGGATTTGTATTTCTGTGGCCATGCTGTCGAATTTGGCAAAAAAAATTCTCTACAGAATCTTGGTTAATATTACGTGGCATAAAATATGAAATGCCTTTGTTATTTAAATACAGTAGAATTTCTTCAAAAGAAGATATAGTGTCTATCCAATTCTTTAATGAAGGTGGAATAATCCTTTCATTGGTACCTTCGCGCTGAAAATACATTTTCTTCAAAGATTGTTTTGCATTTGCCCAAAACTTGATATGCTCAGATGTTCGGCTTGCTGCACATCTTAAAATTTTTCCTCCTCTAGGATATAGGGAACTGCCATTGACAGAATCAAATAAACTGTCAAAAAATTGCAAAATTTTAGCTGTATCTTTCGCTCGAGGTTCCAGCTGTTCACCGTTAGATCCAATCATCCCTAAATTAAAAAAAAACAAAGCCATTACAATGCTAACACATTATATCAGCAATGTGGCAAAAGCCAGTACAAAACAATGTCACAGACATAAGTAATACTTTTCTAAGCACCAAACTACAAATACTTACTGCTTACCTAACTGATCTAGTCTGGCAAGCATTGAGGAAGTGAACAAGATTTTAATTTTATATGAGTAAAGTGTACTGCTTTTTATGGCAAATAAATTCATGAGATTTAAGTTTATCAATTTTTCGCTGTATTAGATATAAAAGAGACATTTCCTAGCACTTACGTAACAGTAAAACATGTACATACCTGAACGAGCAAAAAGTCCAATTACTGCAGCTACAGAGTAACTAAAAACTTGGGCAGCATAAGAAACTTTCATCTTCTTTATTTTATTTTTGTCCACATGCAATGTCGTCAGTTTTGGGAGACTTCTTAATTCTCCTGGTGCATTATCAATCTCGAAGGCTGTTTCAATATCACTCCATTTAGCTATACATTTTTCTGGTCCTCTGTCCAATACTAAATTTTTGCTTAATAAATTATTACGGATCCCTTTTAGTAAATGGGGAGGACCAAAAATATGAACAACCTTCTGATTGTTTATTTTGAAAAATCTACTTTCTACTTCATTGCCTAGCCTGACATCTTCATCAGCAGTCATTTTCTTTAGATAATTTATTGCTGCTACATTTGTAGACCCTTGATCAGAAACAGTAGCAATTACTGTCAATCCTATTCCTTGACATTTCATGATTATATTTTTCAATAAGCGAACTAAATCCATGGCATTAATTGTATTCCTTGTGAAAGCATAACACAAGGGCTGCTTCCATTTTTTAAGTACACCTTTCAGTAAAAAAACTTGAGCATGATCAGCTATTTTATTACTAGTCTTATCACCCAAATTTTCAAAGCCATGAATTTCATTTGTAGATGGATCAAACTGTATATGAGGTTGAATACTCATTTCATCAAACATTAGAAAGCATATCTTCTCGTGATCTTTCAAATAATGACTTGCATTTTCAATATCGAGAAAAATTTTTTCATTTATTCCACACATTGTTGGTACTTTTTGCAATAATCTATTTATAGTAGATTTTGAAGGCAATGAAAAGATTTTTGACAATAATTTATAGGCGCGAGGACTTTGCTTATGAAGCAATAAAGCTAGAATAGTATCATTTGCAGTAAACCTCCGACCCTTAGGCTTCCTTATTACTGTACGCAATTGGCTTTTGATGAAATCTTTTACAATATTACTTAAAGGTGCCATTAAGTACTCTAGTACTTCATTTTTGTTCATATTCTTCAAAATATTATATTTGGTCTTAAAATACTCTGTTTTTCTTTGGTACTTCAAAGCTGTTCGTTTTAGTTGTTGTGAGTGTTTAAACAGTTTCTTCGCTTTAGGGCTAAGTTCAGTTTTTCTTGTTACACCTACATGCTGCAGAACAGATTCTGCACATACAAAAAAATATATATATATATGTATATATATAAGTGTTTAGATAATTTCTTAGCCGCTCATTAAATATAACATTTGATAAATTATAAATTATTATTATTATTATTATATATATATATATATATATATATATATATATAGTAAACCTAATCAGTAGGCGATTAAAGGTCTGTATATTACTTCAAAATATATGTATTTAAAAAACTCTACATGTTTCGGCTGTATACGCCTTTTTCAAGAGAATACAAAATATCGCCTACTGATTAGGTTTACCATATCATACCAAGGTCACGAAGTTATTATATATATATATATATATATATATATATATATATATATACATATTGTATATTCTGAGAAGAAATTGCTTATGATGTATTATTGGCACAAAAAGTACTTAATTGTTTTGAAAACTATTAACTTTTTTAAATTTACTTCACATGTACTCACGAGAAGTATATCCTATAATGTCTCTGTTATGTATTCTCTGGCTTGAATCAATATCGATACCTGGTAAACAATACTCTGTTTGAGAAGAAGTAGATGGTTGTGGTGCATTATCTGCAACATATATAAATTAAGACTTGCTGCATTTAAATTGGTATATTTAACATACTGGCTTCATTTGTTTTTTCATGGCGTGGTTCTGTTTCAGTTACTGCAGCAGTAATACCAATTTCTTCTGTAAAAATTTTGTTTTTTACTTAATTGCAATATTTATTTGAAGTGTTTATTTACCTGTTCTTTTAAGTTCAGACACCGCGACTTCACACAGAGATGTTGGGTCTTCTCTAACATCTGTAATAGATTATTAAAGGCATATATTTTCACCTTGTTTTTAAAACTTTAAAATAGGATGTGAATATACATCATATTATACATGAAGTTTTTTATAAAAGAAATTTAATAACAATGCGCATAGGAATATAATTTCATGAGAAAATAGGTAAAAAAACCACGACATTAATCATCAATACATTTGTACATACCTTTACTGTGATGTGATACTTTCTCTGGTAAAAATAAAGATGGTACAGCAGTATTTCTTAACCTCACGCTGCCAGTTATATCTGTTTTGCGAAAGTGTATATGGCATACTCTATGAGATCGATATACCAATTCTGGCCCCGAGGCATAAATAATGCTATTTTTACATGCAACAGCCCATCTATGATATAATCCCATATCTTTCTTTGGATTTGGAAATGTATGTCTTGGTGCATCTTCATTTGTACAACCTCTCACAGCACATTTTCTATGCCAAACCATTATGATCACTACAATCACACATTAAATAGGATTGAAACAGTGTCAATCGAAATATATTGATTATAAATCTGAAACTTACCTATTCACCTATATATTATACTAATGGCAAATATTTACAAAAAAAAACTTAAAATTACGTATATATATATATATATATATATATATATATATATATATATATATATACAAAGAACAATTTTTTTTTAAGATTAAACTAAACTTAAATCCAAATTTTACATAACAAAATAACACAGGAATGAACTATAAATAACATAATAAAAAGGACAAGATTTGAACAATATGGCCGTAAGAATTCCAAACAAACCTAAACAAGAATACTATTTTTTCGTTTTAATTTATATCAGTTGATATATTAGATTCCATTCAATATTGGTGGCGGCATCTACTGGTTCAGTCTGATAGATGCTCTCTACTTGTCTTTTTCAAACAAAAGTGTTCCACTAGCAGCTATATTAGTGGAATACCCATGTCTCAAACGCTATTAAGGTTTTAGTAGCCTACTAACGTTAAAACGTTGTTAGTACGCATGAAACGCGACTATGAATACGGAAATTCTTAGTAGGATGTTAAAATGGTCTTAGTAGCCACTAAAACGACTATGCATAAGGCTGTAAATTAATAAACATAACCTTTTCCTCACGAATAACTTCATTTTCCATTATTTCGTCTTCCTGAACAATGGTGTATCCTGCCATACCTCCTCTACCTGCCATTTTAATAGAAATTATGGGAAAAAAACGAATTAATACAAATCAATAATAAGTATAAAAAACACGTTTCAATGACAAAATGCCAAGTAACCGAAATTTGCCAACGTTGCAGCTGGTTCCGTATGCTAGTGGCGGGAAATTCGGATGAGAGTCTTATTCTGCAGTTTTACCGTTAAAAGTTATATTTGAGTTAAACATTAGCACACAAAAATAACACGATTATCCGGTATTTTGACGTGTTCTGGACGTATTAAAATTATACAAAATGTAAGGTTAGTTTATTTTTTTGGCTAAAGATAAGAAGGATCGTTCCAACAGACCGTAAAATTAAAAAAACTTTGGGAATCATTAAAGGACCTCAAAGGAACTAATTTACCATATAAACTAAAGGTTGCAAACGCATCCTCAGGTCAAAAAAAAAAAAACCTTACATTTTGTATATTTTTTATAGGTCCAGAACACGTCAAATACAGGATTATCGTGTAAATTGTGTGTGCTACTGTTCAAATAAAATATCGCTTTAAACTATTTATGCTATACCAATCTTCGTTTTGTCTAAATAATCTCGTAAAACGATGTTATATTGTTATTTTTAGGGTCCATTTTCGCATAAAAATTGACATTGTCATAACCAGGAAGTAAGATTAGGGAGGAGTATGCACTGTGCACTCTATTTGAACGCGCATCGAAAAAACGGGTCTCCGGTTACTACTTCTAAAAGTTGCCCTACAGCGCTAGTGTTCCATTATCAGCTGCTTTTGTGCTTATTTACACGCGTGTTGTGCAGTTTCTGGTGAATTATTTAAAAGTACAAGTTTTTTGAACTTGATTGGTTTACCAGTTTAATATTTTTATTTTATTTTATTTTTATGAATTTTTATGAATTAGTTAATAAGATTAAAGAGGTTAATTTACCGAATAATGCGAAACTAATATCGTTTGATGTACAAAACCTATTTCCTAGTGTTCCTCCTAAAGAAGCCAATTTGCTAATTAAGAATATGCTAGAAAATAATAGAACCAACCCCACCATAACAGAAGAAATTTTATTTTTACTTTCAATTTGTGTTGATCAAAATTATTTTGTGTTTAATGATAATATTTACAGTTGTAAAGACGGATTAATAATGGGCAACCCACTTAGCCCGTTATTAGCGGAAATTTTTATAGATAACCTTGAGACCACTATATTTAATAACAGTGAATTAGTTAAGAACATTTTATTTTGGCATAGGTACGTAGATGATATCTTAATTTGTTATACAGGTACAGATAGACAACTTAATAAACTTGAAGAATTTATCAACTCAATACATAAAAACATTAAGTTCACAATAGAGAAAGAACAGAATAATAGCATTAACTTTTTAGATTTAACGATTAAGAGAAACAATAACTTACTAAAATTCTCGATATACCATAAAGGATCGCACACAGACACAACAATACATAATAAATCAATGCACCCAATTCAACATAAATTAGCAGCATTCTATAGTATGATTCATGGACTATTAAATATACCCATGTCAATAGAAGACTTTAATTCAGAATACAACATTATAAAACAGATTGCAATCAATAATGGTTATGACCCGAATATAATAGATAAAATAATATCCAAAAAACGAGAAACTAAAGCAATACAAGATATATATCCGATTACTAAAGATCATGACAGGAAATTTAAAATTATTACTTACCTAGGCAGACAAAATAAACCATTGGAAAAATTTTTAAGAAAACAAAATATAAACATTGCATATAAAACCAACAACCATATTAGTAACTACATCAAAAACAATAAAAGTAAAACAGCACATCATAATAAGTCAGGTGTGTATAAACTAACTTGTGGCACATGTACTAAAACATATATCGGGCAAACAGGTAGAACGTTCAAAAAGCGCATATACGAGCATTATTATTCGTTTAGAAATGGGAAAACAGATTCAGCATACTCCAACCATTTAATTGAAGAAAGCCATAGTTTTAATAATAATTTCAAGATCCTACACGAAGAAAACAAAAGTAAGAAACTCGATTTATTAGAAGCAATGCAAATTAATAAACAAAAATTTTCAAATAAATTATTAAATGACAAAACAGAGCTTAATTCCTCCCCTCTGTTGAATTTATTTCCTATTTGTGATTGAAATATTTTGTTAGATATGTGTCACTTATATAATTTATGTTATCTATTTGTATCCCTACTAAAAGAGGCGGGTAAAAATATTTCGGTTTCCAATTTCTGAGAATACCATTAAGTAATAAAATAAAAAAATATTTACGTTTAAGTAAAATGTTTTATAGTACCGCTTGCTATATCCGAAGAAACCGTTGTACGGTGAAACAGCTGTTATATAGTTATTATTATTATTATTAAATAAAGTGTAAATCTAATACAACATTGTGTGTTTTTATCGTTTAATATTTTTATTTTAGAATGACTTGTTTTGTGCATAGAAAATGTAAGTATATAGAAGGCCCACTCCCTAAGAAACAGTTGGAACGAAAAATAGCGTCATCATGTGGATTCTTCTGAAAGTACGACTGCACCGGCAATTTCAAAAATATATATTTGTATACGTATATATGCATTTACAGTAGTTATTACATTTTAACTTAAAGCATAATATACGTTTCAAAATGTTTTAGTTATCAGAGAATACAAGATACATTCATATTTATTTCTCTAGATAAGTGAAACATTAATTCATGCATATAAGTTAATGTAATAACTACTACAAAAGCATATATACATACACATACATCATATATATTAAAAAGTAACAGCAATTCTTTAAGTACAATAAATCGTGGACTATCAATTATAGGATTAGTTTTCAAATTAAATTCATTTGTTTTCAGTAATTTTGATTTATTTTATAGCCAGTTTTGTCATTTCAATGGAATTTTAAATTAGTAAAAAAAAAATACACTATTGATTAGTTTAATAAAGAAACTATACATTTATCCAAAATGTATGTATTTATAAGTGCTACTATGGTATAATAGTAATACATCAAGTGCATTAAAATGTATATACACATGCCACATATTTAGATAACAAGATACATACTACAACAACAATTCATGTAATTACATACATTAGAGAAAAGGTATTTCATAACAATATAAGTACATATTTACAAATACAACGGATACTAGCAATATTAATAAGAAGATTTCCATTTGATTCTTTTATTATACATTTCACTTGCTTGTTTATATATTGGGTCTTGAAAAGTGCTAATTAAAACTTTTCCTTTCAGTACTTTATTGACCCCATTCAAATAATTAAAACAACATAGTTTTGTAAATTTTTCAATAGTAATTTGTATAATATTAGAATTATGTTCGCAGTCTACTTGAAACTTAACATTTCTATAAATAATTTTTAACAATCTTCTAAATCCATTATTTCTAAAACAAAGTCTATGAAAGTAGCGCTTTATAATGTTGTAAATTGTAACAAGTGCTTTCAAATATTCTGGTGTGCAATATCTCAATCTAGCTGGTATATTACCACCAAATTCTTTTTCATGAACCAATGAATGCCATTCATTCTGTATATCGGTACAAATGATATTCACTTTGCATTTATCGCAAAATTGGATTTCTTTTAAGTATTTGGTGATAAAACCAGCAACATATCCTATAACCAACTTATCTAAAATACGGAATACATTCTCAGTTTCATCACTAGATTCCTCAGCTATCGGGCTTTCAACAAAAGTACGTACATTAGGTACTCTAGTTAAAATCAATTTTTGAACATTCTCAATAATATTTGAACATTCCTCATCTTCGCAATTTGCAGCCATTGAATGCACAGATGTAATATTATTGAGCAATAATGCTCGAAACGAATACATAAAGCTTGTAGGCGAAGGATTTGTATTTCTGTGGCCATGCTGTCGAATTTGGCAAAAAAAATTCTCTACAGAATCTTGGTTAATATTACGTGGCATAAAATATGAAATGCCTTTGTTATTTAAATACCGTAGAATTTCTTCAAAAGAGGATATAGTGTCTATCCAATTCTTTAATGAAGGTGGAATAATCCTTTCATTGGTACCTTCGCGCTGAAAATACATTTTCTTCAAAGATTGTTTTGCATTTGCCCAAAACTTGATATGCTCAGATGTTCGGCTTGCTGCACATCTTAAAATTTTTCCTCCTCTAGAATATAGAGAACTGCCATTGACAGAATCAAATAAACTGTCAAAAAATTGCAAAATTTTAGCTGTATCTTTCGCTCGAGGTTCCAGCTGTTCACCGTTAGATCCAATCATCCCTAAATAAAAAAAAACAAAGCCATTACAATGCTTACACATTATATCAGCAATGTGGCAAAAGCCAGTACAAAACAATGTCACAGACATAAGTAATACTTTTCTAAACACGTACAAATACTTACTGCTTACCTAACTGATCTAGTCTGGCAAGCATTGAGGAAGTGAACAAGATTTTAATTTTATATGAGTAAAGTGTACTGCTTTTTATGGCAAATAAATTCATGAGATTTAAGTTTATCAATTTTTCGCTGTACTAGATATAAAAGAGACATTTCCTAGCACTTATGTAACAGTAAAACATGTACATACCTGAACGAGCAAAAAGTCCAATTACTGCAGCTACAGAGTAACTAAAAACTTGGGCAGCATAAGAAACTTTCATCTTCTTTATTTTCTTTTTGTCCACATGCAATGTCGTCAGTTTTGGGAGACTTCTTAATTCTCCTGGTGCATTATCAATCTCGAAGGCTGTTCCAATATCACTCCATTTAGCTATACATTTTTCTGGTCCTCTGTCCCATACTAAATTTTTGCTTAATAAATTATTACGGATCCCTTTTAGTAAATGGGGAGGATCAAAAATATGAACAACCTTCTGATTGTTTATTTTGAAAAATCTACTTTCTACTTCATTGCCTAGCCTGACATCTTCATCAGCAGTCCTTTTCTTTAGATAATTTATTGCTGCTACATTTGTAGACCCTTGATCAGAAACAGTAGCAATTACTGTCAATCCTATTCCTTGACATTTCATGATTATATTTTTCAATAAGCGAACTAAATCCATGGCATTAATTGTATTCCTTGTGAAAGCATAACACAAGGGCTGCTTCCATTTTTTAAGTACACCTTTCAGTAAAAAAACTTGAGCATGATCAGCTATTTTATTACTAGTCTTATCACCCAAATTTTCAAAGCCATGAATTTCATTTGTAGATGGATCAAACTGTATATGAGGTTGAATACTCATTTCATCAAACATTAGAAAGCATATCTTCTCGTGATCTTTCAAATAATGACTTGCATTTTCAATATCGAGAAAAATTTTTTCATTTATTCCACACATTGTTGGTACTTTTTGCAATAATCTATTTATAGTAGATTTTGAAGGCAATGAAAAGATTTTTGACAATAATTTATAGGCGCGAGGACTTTGCTTATGAAGCAATAAAGCTAGAATACTATCATTTGCAGTAAACCTCCGACCCTTAGGCTTCCTTATTACTGTACGCAATTGGCTTTTGATGAAATCTTTTACAATATTACTTAAAGGTGCCATTAAGTACTCTAGTACTTCATTTTTGTTTATATTCTTGTATTATATTTGGTCTTAAAATACTCTGTTCTTCTTTGGTACTTCAAAGCTGTTTGTTTTAGTTGTTGTGAGTGTTTAAACAGTTTCTTCGCTTTAGGGCTAAGTTCAGTTTTTCTTGTTACACCTACATGCTGCAGCACAGATTCTGCACATACAAAAAAAAATATATATATATATATATAAGTGTTTAGATAATTTCTTAGCCGTTCATTAAATATAACATTTGATAAATTATAAATTATTATTGTTATTATATATATATATATATACATATTGTATATTCTGAGAAGAAATTGCTTATGATGTATTATTGGCACAAAAAGTACTTAATTGTTTTGAAAACTATTAACTTTTTTAAATTTACTTCACATGTACTCACGAGAAGTATATCCCATAATGTCTCTGTTATGTATTCTCTGGCTTGAATCAATATCGATACCTGGTAAACAACACTCTGTTTGAGAATATGTAGATGGTTGTGGTGCATTATCTGCAACATATATAAATTAAGACTTGCTGCATTTAAATTGGTATATTTAACATACTGGCTTCATTTGCTTTTTCATGGCATGGTTCTGTTTCAGTTACTGCAGCAGTAATACCAATTTCTTCTGTAAACATTTTTTTTTTTATTTAATTGCAATATTTATTTGAAGTGTTTATTTACCTGTTCTTTTAAGTTCAGACACCGCGACTTCACACATAGATGCTGGGTCTTCTCTAACATCTGTAATAGATTATTAAAGGCACATATTTTCACCTTGTTTTTAAAACTTTAAAATAGGATGTGAATATACATCATATTATACATGAAGTTTTTTATAAAAAAAATTTAATAACAATGCGCATAGGAATATAATTTCATGAGAAAATAGGTAAAAAAACCACGACATTAATCATCAATACATTTGTACATACCTTTACTGTGATGTGATACTTTCTCTGGTAAAAATAAAGATGGTACAGCAGTATTTCTTAACCTCACGCTGCCAGTTATATCTGTTTTGCGAAAGTGTATATGGCATACTCTATGAGATCGATATACCAATTCTGGCTCCGAGGCATAAATAATGCTATTTTTACATGCAACAGCCCATCTATGATATAATCCCATATCTTTCTTTAGATTTGGAAATGTATGTCTTGGTGCATCTTCGTTTGTACAACCTCACAGCACATTTTCTATGCAAACCATTATGATCACTACAATCACACATTAAATAGGATTGAAACAGTGTCAATCGAAATATTGATTATAAATCTTAAACTTACCTATTCACGTATGCACCAAGTATATATATGGCTAAGGTAAAGCATACATCTGCCACCGATTTTCGCAAATATAATTATTGGGGAGTAAAATAATTAAGGGGGGCGCTTAGAGGACCTTTAGGGAAGCAATTTATCCAAATAAAGTTTAAAAAGTTTTAGGAGGAAAGCCACCGTTAGGCTACAAAAAAAATTAATACGCTCAAATGTCCTTTTTACATTGGAATCTTCCATAGCGTTTATTTACAAAATATACGCTAATCAAAGTTAATATACAGAAAATATAAACGCCAATTGCTTTAGTATAAATCAAGGATACTATATAATGCCAAGAAAACTTTATATGTTTGTATTTGGATGTAAACGTAACGTTCGAGGTTAGTTCACATTTTGAACGTATTTGATTTTTTGATGGCTTAGCGGTGCCTTTGCTCTTAAAACTTTGTAAACTTCATTAGGATATATCACTTTCCTAAAGGTACTTTAAACGCCCCCCTTAATTGTTTTATTCCCCAATAATTATTTTTGCGAAAATCGGTGGCAGATGTATTTTTTACCTTGGCCATTTTTTCGTTTTAATTTATATCAGTTGATATATTAGATTCCATTCAATATTGGTGGCGGCATCTACTGGTTCAGTCTGATAGATGCTCTCTACTTGTCTTTTTCTAACAAAAGTGTTCCACTACTTCCACTAGCAGCTATATTAGTAGAATACCCATGGTTTTGTGCCTGGGTGTTGGTCAGGTTATGCAAGCGACCGGAAAGAAGGAAAAAAAAATAACAAGTCGAACCCCAGTCTTTTTGGAGCACCAAATGATGTAAGCATTAAGTTTATTTTACTTCAGAAGGCTAATAAAATATTGGTTACGCTTTTATTTCTTACAGGGAATGCTTAAAGAGTGGCAAAATGCTATTCCCTGAGCAGATAAAACATTAACCAAAAAAAGTGTAGTATGCGAATTACATTTCACTAAAGAAGCAATCCAAAGAGAATATGTAACTTCTATGCCGAATGGAACTGTCTTTCATTTAAAAAAAGGCCGCCTGACTTTGAAATCGGGGGTAGTGCCTACAATATTTCCAAATTGCCCGAAATATTTAACCAAAATAGAAAAAAAACGCAAGGGGCCACTTGAAAGAACTTTGCCAACGAAGCCACCAAAAAATATTAAATGTTCCCACACAGATGGAACAAGTAATGAAAATGATGTTATAGGAGAACTAGATATGGGAGAGATACCGCAGATTAATGAGGTCGAGCAACCTAGTATTGATATCAATAAAAATATTTTTGATAATTTGAAAGCCAACATTCATTCTCGCTCATTACCATCTGAATATTGGTTCATAAATGTTGTTAACAACATCATATGTTCATGTTGGGAAGAAGACTTATCTTCAATTTCTAGAAAAATTATTATTAATGAGGAAATGCAGAGCAAGGTATGCATTAACATATAAAAATTTAAGTCTACACAAGTTTTTTTTTAGATTTTTGCAGATGGAAAAACAATCAATGTAAGCAATATTGGCGATATTAAAAATGCACATGATGTGTTACATGCTTTAAATGTATTGTCATCTCTTATTACATGTTGGGGAACAAATCAGGGAAGGTATAAATAACAATTCTACTAATAACTGAAGTGTTGTTAATGTTATTAATATTATTATTAGAGCTAAAGATTGCATTGGTTATGTGCTTCCAAAAGACAGTCATCAAAGAGGACCTTCTAAAACTGTTTGTGGAAAGTGCAAACAAATTTGCAAGAAAAATTATAAAGCCATTAAACTGCTTCAAGAATGTAAACTTCAAGAAAAGTACATTTGTTCAAAACATAGTCGTAGAAATTATTTAAGAAAAAATCAAAGACTTCACAAAAGGGTAAAAAACACAATATGGGTATTGGAATTTTTATATAATTATATATTTATTTTAAAGGTTAACAGGTTAAAAGAACAAATGGAGAATTTAAGAAAAAAATGTGCAGCATCTAAACAAGATGCAGTCAAAGAACTAATGGATAATTTACCAGATAATCAGAAATTAGCTGTAGAGGCATGCATTGCTGCATCTAAAGCAAAAAGTACCAAAGGAATGAGGTATACTTCTAAGTGGGTTTTGGAGTGTCTGCTTTTAAGAATTAAAAGTAGCAAAACATATGAACATATAAGGAAACATAAAATTCTGACATTACCCTGTATTCAAACTTTAAATCGCTACATAAAAACAATTGAAGGAGTGTATGGTTTTCAAAAATCCGTATTTGAAGCACTAAAGCAAAAAACTAAATCAATGGACTCACGACAGTGTCGAGGTAAATATTATTAGTATTTTAATTTCAAAAGTAAATCTTTGCTTATAATAATGTATATGTTGGTATTATAGGTGTGTTACTAGTTGATGAAATGAAACTTTCCCAAGCAATATCCTTCAATAAACACAAATTACAAGTCCAAGGATTTACGAATCTTGGAAAATATACACCAGAGCAACAAAAAAATAAAAAAGGCGACCATGCGTTAGTGATTTTATTTCAGCCATTTCAAGGCGAATGGGTTCAATCTTTAGGCTGCTTTTTGAGTAAGGGATGTGCATCAGGTACTGTGCTTCACCAGATTTTGCTCGAGTGTATAGTTTTGGCTGAGCGGAGTGGATTATGTATAGATGGGATCACACCAGATGGCGCAACCTGGAATCGTTCCATGTGGGATAAATTTGGAATAACCTTTGACAATGTTGGTTGTGAGCATCCATCCGATTCAACAAGAAGATTGTGGTTTTTCTCAGATTTTCCTCATTTAATAAAAAATCTGCGAAATTTTATTACTAAACATGCTGAAACTTGGGTATGATGATCTATTTCTTGTATGTTCAAATAATTATTGTTGGTTCCAGACTCCTGATGGTGTCATTAAATTAAAATATTGGGATGCTTTATTGCATATCCAACAAGTTTTGAATTAAGAGCAAATTACAAACTGACTGATGCTCATGTCAGACCTAAGTATTATCAAAAAATGAATGTTGCCTTGGCATTCCAGGTAAATATAAAAAATTGACAACCATCAAAAAATCTTTTATGCATATATTATGTTATAGTTCTTTGGGGTCGCAGATATTATGCAGTTATTTGAAACACACTATCAGAAACTGGAAGATTCTAAAGCTACACAAATATTTTGCCATATAGTAAAAAAATTAATAAAGGCAATGAATTGCCAGACACCAAATGGAGCTTTAAAAGTGAATAATGACATTAGGAAGGTATGTAGAACATTCATTATATGAAAATAAGATGTATAAAATTATTTATTCATTTTAGGTAATAAGCGATTTTTTAAGTTACCTATGTGAATGGGAAAGAGAAACTAATAACAAAGGTTTGCAATTTCTTTCCAATTCAACGTCTTATGGTTTAAAAGTTTCACTGAAGGGAACTTTGGAAATTGCTCATTTTCTTATTGAAAAGTGCGATTTTAAATTCATCATGACGGCAAGACTGAATCAAGATGCTTTGGAGGTACCACTTTCTTAATTTAAAAGCTTTTTCTTGAAAAGTGTGTTTTAGCGCTTTTTTGGAATGATGCGAAGCTGTTGTGGATCCAATGACCACCCAGACTCAGTCTTATTTATTCAAATGTTCAAGTTGTCAAAATATTCGCTAATCCGACCACAAAAAGGAAGTAATGTGTCTGGAAATGATACTATAGATGTACTGCTGAGTTTAAAGGATGTCTGCAATCCATCAGAATGCAAATCACAGTGGGAGGCCCAAATTGATACCCTTTTGGATCAGAAAGCTGATTTGCAATTGCTTTCTGATGCTGACACTATTCTTCAAGAACATAGTTATTTCGGACATGACAAAAGAGAATATATAGTTAGTTACATGAGTGGATATGTGGCCCGAAAAACTCAGCGCCTTGCAGTATTTACAAACAATGAAAACCGTTCTAAAGTGTGCAGGAACTGTATTGAAACACTTCAACGGTTTCCTACTGATCAGATTCCTGGAAAGGATCAACTGATTGAGATAAAATCTAAAGGGTTTCTTATTCATCCTTCTTCTTCCATGTATACTCTCATTTCCACTCTTGAAGAAATTATTCTGAATACATTAGAAAGAAAAGCACTGAATTCAAACACTCTCTTTGATATTATGGAAACTGCTGAAAATGATCTAATGTCCTTACCTCTTGTTGGGTGTGAACATCATAAGCAACTACTTACGAGTCGTGTATTTTATATGTAAACGAGTTTACGAGTGTATTTTATACGTAAACGATCAAATAAGAATGACAAAGGGAAAGAGCGAACTAAAGAAAAAATAAAATCCTCCAAGTTATGAGTTTTTTTTTGTGTGTTAACTGAAACTATGTATAAAATATAAATATATATATATTTTTTTGTTTATAATAACGTAAAAGACAATTTATATTAATTATTATATTATAAAACTGTTCACAACGCTGAATTTTCCATATGACACCTTACAATTGACGATAATGGAACACTAACGCTGCAGGTTTTCAAAACGTGTACTAATAACTGGCCAGCGGAAATTCGGCCCATTTCCGATACTAGGAGACGAGTCTCCTCTAATTTTACTTCCTGGTCATAACGTTTGCAAATCCAGGCTGCCAACTTAAACATTCACAAATAAATATTACTGTTATGATATCTATCTATATCAATTAATTTTTTTGTCTACGTCAATTGTAAAAAAACCTAGGGCCACGAGCGAACCAAAGCGACGCCATGAACAGTAAACCTGCTTCCAAAACGCCCAAACGGGGGGGGGGGGGGGGGGCAGTGACTTGCGATCGCTATTATTTTCAATTTTATTTTTTTAATTTAAAATAATTCACATATATCCAATCATTGACGTTTGAAATGGATACATAAAAATATTAATAGTAAAACTTTATTGTTTAAGTTGGCAGTCTGGAATTGCAAACGTTTATGATAATGTCAATTTTTATGCGAAAATGGATCCTAAAAATAATAATATTTAACCCGGCATTAGTCGCTTTATGAGTTTTTCTCTCACACTTTTATTTTAATTGGTACAAATTTTTTTCAACACAATACTGACCCGAGTCCTTCTAGGTACTTTACTGGCTACTCCCACTCCCTTTACGGGCATAACGAGTGTAAGTGTAAGCCGATCGTGTCGCATTAGTATTGTGCATAGTAGAGACGGTTGCACTTCGTGTGAGATTTTCTTTCATTGTGCGACAAAGCGTGTAATAATTTTGGAACTGTTTATAGACTCGGTTATTGTTTTTGATTAGTGTAGTGCAATGAGTCGTGGAAAAAGACTTGTAGAGCTTGCACTTTTAAAGTTTGATCAGGAAAAGAACAAAGGTAAGCATAGATTTTTTTTTCTGCTTTCTACCCAAATCAGTAAAACTGATACTGTCATCAGAATGGTTTGTGCAACTATCTCTCTTTTTCTGTCTGTTTCTTTGTTTTACACTAAAAATAAAAATAAAAAATCAATGACATGGAACAATTTCAGTTCCAATTCGTGCTTGATCTTTTATTTTTGATCTAAAGACTAAAGAATAAAGTTGTTTCAGATCAAAATGAAGATATTCAACCTCTTGAAGATGATAAAGGGAGATGTGACGGACCAGAAAGTGACGCAGAAAGCGAACACAGCCTACACAATACAGATACAGACCAAACCGATTGCGAAGAAAATGAAGGCGTTCAAGAACAAGAAAGTTTTAATGAAAGTGGTGAATTAATGGATGGAAACACTGATGATACTTTTTTCCAAAATGCTCCAATTTACATTGGTAAAGATAAAGTAACGAAATGGTTGAAGCACGACCCCTCTATTAGAGGTCGTACACGCAGACATAATTTGGTAATTCATATGCCTGGTGTAAAAGGCTTAGCACGTAATGCAAAAACGCCGCTTGAATGTTGGAAACTTTTCTTTCCTGACGCATCGGTTCAAGAAGTGGTCGATTGCACTAATGAATACCTTTGAATAAAGCGCAATAACTATAGCCGTGAAAGAGATTGTGCTGACACTAATTTTTATGAACTAAGTGCTCTTATTGGTCTTCTATATCTAGCTGGTATAAAAAAAGTAGCCATATCAATATTTCTGAACTTTGGACAGATGACGGCACAGCTCCTGAATGTTTTCGGGCAACAATGAGTCAAAGAAGATTTTATACACTACTAAGTGCTCTACGATTTGACGACATTCATGATAGGGATGTTCGCAAAGCTTCGGATAATTTGGCCCCTATTAGAAAACAGTTTGATGATTTTGTTCAGTTTTGTAAATCGCATTATACAATTGGTGAATATGGAACTGTGGATGAGATGCTTGAGGCATTTAGAGGTCGCTGCAAATTTCGACAATATATTGCTAACAAGCCGGCAAAATACGGCATTAAAATATACGCTTTGGTCGACTCTAGATCAATTTATACCTCTAATTTAGAAATTTATGCAGGAAAACAGCCTGAAGGTCAATATAAAATGGAAAATACTGCTTTTAGTGTAGTCAAGAGGATTATAGAGCCAATTCTCAATACCGGTAGGAATGTCACTATGGACAATTATTTTACTTCCATTCCACTCGCTAAAGATCTAAAACTTAACCACAACATTACCATTGTTGGTACGTTGCGAAAAAATAAGAAAGAAATTCCCCTTCAATTGTCAAATATCAAAGAACGACCATTTCTGAGTAGCATGTTTGCTCTTTCAAAAGAGTCTGTATTGGCTTCATACGTCCCTCAGAAGACAACGAAGAAAAATGTACTTCTTTTGTCTACCATGCACAACGGCGCTGTCATAGATGAAGAGACAGGAGACCAAGTAAAGCCCGAAATTATAACTTTTTATAATTTAACTGAGGGCGCAGTCGACGTGGTTGACGAAATGAAAGCGTTATACTCGGTTGCAAGAATAAGTTGTAGATGGCCACTGACGATATATTTTTCAATGCTAAACATTGGGGGCATCAACAGCTTTATAATATATAAGGCGAATCACATCAACGACCCCATTCCGCATAGACGTGCATATTTGAAGGAACTGGCTCTTTTGCTAATAAAACCTCACCTAATAAGCCGATCACAAATTACAAACTTACCATACAGCCTACGAACTTCTATTATACTCTATTTTTAAAGTAGAGAGACGAATTTCTGAACAGACCACTTTGACAGTGAAATCTCATTGGTTGAAAGCAAGGCCAAATTGCTTTCAACCAATGAGATTTCACTGTCAAAGTGGTCTGTTCAGAAATTCGTCTCTCTACTTTAAAAATAGAGTATAGAAAAATAACAAAACTACCACCAGAAGAAGTAAGACAACCTGAGAATGTCAATGAAAGTTTTTGTAGCTTCTGTCATCGTCGAAAAAATAGAAAAGCCAAGAAAGTTTGTAGAACTTGCCAGCGACCCATTTGCCCTGAACACACAATTTTTTCTTGTCGAATCTGTACCTCAGAGATGGAACCTGATGAAGATTTATAAACATATTAGTCGCTTGCAATTGAAAATATCATGTTTTACAACTGTTCATACTGTTCAATTTACAAATAAAACTAATCATTAAAAAGAACAGCGTTTTATTTCTTAAAATTTTGCTCGTGAGAGTAAATCTCACGCGCGACTAACGATGGGATTTTTAACCCAGCGACTATAGTCTATTTTTAAACTAAGAGGAGCGTTTTAAATTAATCGCGCCAAAATTACTATGCGTGATTGGTTGCTTCAGAGGTAGGATTACGTTATGCAAAAATTGCGTGTTGACCTATCGATGTCAAACGCTTGTCAAATTTCGTTTTCTGTTGTGTTCCCGTTGTTCTATTCAGTTGTATTGTTGTATTAACGTAAATAAATCCGTTCTTTTTAGAATTTGCGAAACCTTTAAGATACCCTTCTGTAGTTATCGATAATTATTCAATATTCATATAAATATGGATACTGTTGCAATAAGTTCAGCATCATTTTCACCTCCGAAAAAACGCAAACGTTTAGATATAGGGCATTTATCTGTTGCTGAAAAGCAATGTGTTTTAAATATGTATAAACAGCTGCGATCTGATGAACCGAATCTTAAAAAACTCTTATTGTTTCTAAAATTAGTAACATCGTGGATTGAATAATGTAACCAATTTGATAATGTTCTGCTTTTAGGCGTTGCACAATCGACAGTATATCGCACCATAAAAGAGTATAATGAGACTGGTACAGTTACTGCATCTAAACACTATGGAGAACGACCTGGTAATGTTGCTGCATACGATGAAGTAGTTAAACAGTCTGTGCGGCAAATAGTGCATGCTTTCTTTTATAAAAACGAATTACCTACGTTGGACAAAATTTTGATGGAAATAAAGAAACGTCCAGATTTACCACAAATGTCCCGTTCGTCATTGTACAAATTTATAAAGCAAATTAACTTCAAGTACATGAAAAGAAACCGTAAACGTATTCTTATCGAACGGGATGATATCATTACATGGAGAAGAAAATACTTACTTAAAATGAAGGAATTTAGGAGAGAAGGTAGACCAATTTATTATTTAGATGAGACGTGGATTAATGAAGGTCATACAAAAGAAAAAGTATGGCTAGATAACAGTATAAGAGATCGGCATCAAACATTCATCGAAGGGCTATCTACAGGACTAAAAAACCCGTCAGGAAAAGGGAGGAGGCTTATTGTGTTACATATTGGATCCGAACATGGCTTTGTTGATGGAGGGTTATTGCTTTTCGAAGGTAAGAAAACAGGAGATTATCATGAAGAAATGAATGCAGCCGTTTTTGAGACATGGTTTAATTTAATAATGTGTTATCAAAATTACCTGACAACGCTGTTATCGTCATGGACAACGCGTCTTACCACAGCCGTAGAATGGAGAAAATTCCTACAGCAGGATCAAAGAAAAAAGATATGCAAGAGTGGTTGCGAAATAAGCAGATTGAATTCAGAGAAGAGATGGTACGAGCTTAACTTCTGAATTTAATCAAAATAAATAAAGAACAATATAATTTGTATGTGATTGATGAAATGGCAAAACGTAATAATAAAGTTCTATTAAGGTTGCCACCGTACCATTGTGAACTCAATCCAATAGAGTTGATATGGGCAAAAATAAAGAATGAAGTAGCATCGAAGAACATCACATTTAAATTGACAGAAGTGAGGGGGCTGTTATTGCAAGCTATCGAAAATGTTCAAAATGTTAATTGGAAAAGTTGTGTTGAGCATATAATTAAGGAAGAAATAAAAATGGCCACACTAGATGGCATCGTAGATGATCTAATCGAATCGTTTATTATTTCTATTGGTGCTGATAGTGACAGTGATACTTTCTCAGACAGTTCAGATTTAGAATAGATTATTTTGTTTAATTTTTGCAAGTAACAAGTAGTTAATGGAGCCTTTGATTTCTTTAAATCCTTTATTTATGTTATTTTTGTGTTTAATGTAAATAATTTTTAATAAATGTTTAATTACGTTGTGACTTTATTGATGTAGAGTTTATATTCAAAATTAAGCGGGAAATAACGCTAAATTAAATGTTGCCTTTGAGCTCAATGAATAAAGAAAAACTAATAAAATACGAAAATTTAAAAAAACCTTCAGAATGTCATTGATTTGGTAACTTTTACAGTGTAAATGTGGCTTTTCCATTTACTCCTCTTAGTTTAAAAATAGACTATAATGCCGGGTTAACATCGTTTTACGAGATTATTTAAACAAAACGAAGATTGATATAGCATAAATAGTTTAAAGCGATATTTTATTTGAACAGTAGCACACACAATTTACACGATAATCCTGTATTTGACGTGTTCTGGACGTATAAAAAATATACAAAATTTAAGGTTAGTTTTTTTTTTTTTGACCTAAGGGTACGTTTGCAACCTTTAGTTTATATGGTAAATTAGTTCCTTTGAGGTTCTTTAATGATTCCTAAAGTTTTATTAATTTTACGGTCTTATCTTTTGCCATTTTTTTTATTTTAATTTGGCCTAAGGGTACGTTACCACCCATTAGTTTACATCTTAAATTAGTTCTTTTGAGGTCCTTTAATGATTCCGAAAGTTTTATTAATTTTCGGAGCATTGGAAGGTCCTTAAGTTTAGCCAACTCTAGAAACGTAAACGTAATATACCTAAAGATGTCAAAATATTTGACAAGTGATGGCAAAAAGCGAATGTTATACAGTGTTATTTTGCCTTGCTCTGGACCAATAAGAAACAACCGTCACTTGGGTCTGTTCAGAAATTTGTCTCTCTTTTTAATATAAAATATTTGCGTTATATTTATGCGCGCCATCTGCTTTTTGTTAAATAATATAGCGGTAATAATGTTGGTAATATAGTGATCTTTTAGATAATTTCGTATAGGATTCGATAAATAATATTTTAACCGTTATCTATAGAAGTTTGAAAGGTAACTGTATTCAACTGTGTTATTATTACTTCATTATATCTATTCATGTTTTAGCTCGCATTAAAATATTATTAAAAGATGTGTTTATTTATATAAATGATTTCAAACGAAGAAATGTTTAGAAAAATGGAAAATCGTCAAAATTTATGTGAACCTTATTTATTATCTCGTTGGAATAATGAAAAGTTGATTCTTTCTCAACCAAAGGTATTTCATAATATGCAATGTTTGTTGTTAATTCACGTTGATAATTTATCAGTTTACAATAGGAAGGGGCCTTAATAATTCGTATGTATTGGAACATCTACAAGTATCTAGAACTCACTGCATTCTTGAGAAAATTGAGGAGAATTGGTATGTGACAGATGGGGTAGGTAGCAATAATTAAAGTAAATATTCAAGTTACACACTAATTTTGTTGTAGAGTTCAAATGGAACACTTCTTAATAAAAAGAAGATACTTCCTAGAACGAAAAACATTTTATTAAATGGTGATGTTCTTAAGCTTACAGACAAACATGAATTTGTATTTGTTAATATAAGGAGAAATAGTTTGGATGATATAGATTTATCTGCATTTATTGATGAAGCAGCGGGTATGCCTATTAATAGTAATGCTCAACATAGGGCATTAGATACTAATAAAGTAGTTGACATTCCTCCAAAAAGGAATACTATATTGGAAATAGTGTCTAATGCAAATATAGAAATTCCTCCAAAAAGAAACACCTTATTGGAAATAGTAACTGATGCAAATATTGAAAGTAATGTAACTTCAAATGTTGTTAATGAGCATACATACTGTGCAATAGTACAGGATGATATTGCCATTAATACAGTTCCAAGTATTAAATCTGCAATTTCTAAAACAGAATACATAAATGAAGAAGTAGCATCTACTAGTAGCAATACCTGCATGCCAACTGAACTTAATCAAAATCACAGCTCAGGTCTGCATGCTTTGCAAGAAGCAGAAAATGAACTACAATGCATTATATGTACTGAATTATTTATCAAAGCAACTACTCTGAATTGTTCTCATTCCTTCTGTAAAACTTGTATTGAAGAGTGGAGGAAGAAAAATAAAAAATGCCCAATATGTCGAACTAAAATAACTACAGCCAATCCAACAATAGTATTAGATAATTATATTGCAAAGGTAATAGCCAGTATATATTTTAATTGTGTGAATTTGTGTGTGTACATATTAGAAGAAAAACTGTGATATTGCAAAATACATTTATTGTTTATATTTAGATTGATTAGTTTAATATAATTTTCTCTTTAAAACCAGTAACTCATATTTTAAATACTGATGATGAAAATAATTTAAAATTCATATAGTAACATATGTTGAGGGTAGGAAGCATCTTAGTATATGTCATAAATAAACTAGAAGTTATGGAGGTGAAAAGATGTTAATAGCTAGCTGCAGCACTTTATAGCTATATAATTACATGCTAACCTCTACACAGTGTCCCAAGCAGAGAGGCTTCCATGAGAGTTTTATGGAAAATAAACAATTAGTTAAGAAAAATGTCTCAAAAGGTAGAATTGAAATTTGAACGCTGCTGCATTAAATTAAAGTATTTCTTTGGCTATAATATAGTGAGTGATTTTAAGAGAAATGTATAATACCTACATGAACTACGATCGAGGTATTGCCTGGAATAGGTTTCAATATTAAGCATCATATAAAATTGACATAAAATTAATGCACAATCTGTGTAATAAGAAATGTAGGGCAATATTCCAGGAAGAAAAAGTGCGGGTAGGTTGTACACATGATGCTGATAGTAACAAGTTTTTCTAAAATGGGTGACCATAACTGACAATCATTATTAACATTAATTGGAGTACATGCAAAACTTTTGTGGTAGTATTTTTGCATAATCATGTCAAAAGCCCTAATATGTTTACTTCAGTAGCAATAAGGTATTTAGACAAATTGAAGTACTTAGTCAGACGATGCATAACTGCACTTTGTTGTCTGGCCAACGTTATGCTGAAACCATACAGAAAAGGAAAGATAAAACAATTATTAGTTTGTATTAGAGGAATATCTGTGGCAAGAGCAATTTGAGTTTGTTAGGAAAAACATAATTATAAATTTAATTATCATTAGAAACAGTTTACACGAAAACGGCATTACTTGATGAAGTACAAAAATGTAATCATCACTCTCCAATAAAATTGAACATACATACTTTTTTTCAGAGGAACTGTTTTGCTATACCTGATTATCTCAAAGAAGACCGAGTGAAAAAACAAAGGGTATATTACGCAAGGCACTCTAAAATAGGTTATTAATGGCACTGCCTCAACATTAATGATTTTGAGACGATTTCAAAGAATGATTTATTTAGATAACAGAGGTTTTCTATAATCAAAACGGCAATCATGTGGACCAGGATTTTATGGCATGATGATCTGAATCATACACGTAGACGGTGAACAGTGTAGAACATTGCAAATGAAGTACTGACAGTGAACTAGTCTGAACAATACATTGAAAATATTTGGACTATTATAAAGTATCAAGTTCGTGAGAAAAGATTACGTGTTTCAACTATCACATAAGAAAAGTTTGGTGTTTATTGCCCATTTGCTATGCAGATAATTTGATCGTTAACATAATAGTAATTATTATTTTTTATTCTGTGACAATAAATAAATAAATCAATTAATTCCGTAAAAACAAAAATATCCTTAAATTACGTAATTCGTTTGCATTCCTTGACGAATGCACCAATGGAGCCCTGCACAATATATTCGTTATGAACAGTGTCTACCAGCAGTACTTGGTACCAATAAATTTATTCGCACTAACAGTGATGCCTGAGTCTATACTGTTAGTTAGGAGATTTTCCACCAGCAATGCGCTCTTCCTTTGTCTTCGCACCGCTAGTATTTCCATTCCATGGCTCACAATAAAATTCCCGAAGTCTATATTTCGTTTTGGATGGACACCATCTAGCCTGTAACTCGGGTCCTTCAAAAATTTACGCTGAACGCGTTCAATTTGATTCACGTTAAATTATAGATTGAGTACTAAACGGCACACTCCAACTTACTAACGACATTTGCGAAATAAAGAGATTTAATGAAAGCAACGTTTGTGAAATTCAGGGACATTCTAATGATAAAACCCAGAAACTTAACAACAGAGTTAGTAATGTTTAAGAGATGATTCATTGAAGGTCAACTTGCTATCGAATGTAATACCAAGATCTTTCATAGAACTTGTTTCTGTAACAGCAATTTCGATATAATAGATTGAATATATTTTATTTTGCTTGTGAAAGTTACAACACAGCATTTGGAAATATTTAAATTAAATGTGTTCATGGGACACCACCTGTGGATGGTATTTAAATTCTTTTGCAAAAACTCCACATCAGTTATATTCTTAATATTGTGAAATATTTTCAGGTCATCAGTATAAGCCAGCACATTGTCATCTAGTCATACTCTTAGGTCATTGATAAATATAATAAACATAAACAGGCTTAAGTTGGAACCATGAGGAATTCCAGAAGTCTAGTAAAAAAGTCTAGATTCGTAGTCATTGTAGGTAAGATAGTTTGCTCTACCTGTCAAATATGACTTCATAAACGTGATTAGAGAATCATTAAACCCAAAGGTAAAACATTTTGGAAAAGTAAAATATAGTCGATGGTATCGAATGCGCGACTGAAGCCAGTGTAAATAACATCCAATTAACTAGCATCTTCTAAAGCTTCCGGTATATCTTGTGTTATGCAGCACAAGTTTGTTAGAGTGGCGCCATTTTTCACAAATCCATACTGCGAAGGAGAAATAAAGGGCGAGATTTGGACGAGATAATTTTATGAAGTGCGGATTCAAAGATTTTCGCAAAAGCAGAAATAATAGTTATTGGTCTATAATTGTGAGATGTCAGTGTTATCACCCTTTACAGGACAAATTCTGGCGATTTTCTAAGCTTATGAGAATGGAGATGTTTATATAGATAAATTGAAGAGTTTGGAAAGTAAGTGAACAAAAATATTAACGCAGTCCTTAACCAAATACGTAGGAATGTTATCGTCTCCAGCAGTGTTTGTTCTTCAGTTTCTCAATGGTATCGATAATATCCTATGTAACACGACGATAAGCAGATAACTACTAATAGTATCGTACTCAAGTGACGCATTATCGGAATTTTTTGGAAGATAAAAGATTCTGCAAGTGTAGGTGCGAAAGCGTCAACAATAGTTTGTGGTTCCAAATATTCCTGATTATCAAAATGTAAATTACTTGGAATTCTAGACATGTTGCACTTTGAGCATAAGCCTAAAATTGAGATGGATCATTAATATTTTTTTCTTCTATGTCTTGTGTATAACATGTATAACTTCTAGAAATTTCTGTTTTAATAATTCTTCGAATTCTTTCCACTTCCTATGGTAATAATACTTCAACAGAAGATCTTTCTTTACGTTCTTAGTAAACCACGGATAGTAAGTCTTATTTGAAGATCTTTGCACAGGAACGGAAAGATTTAAAGCAGAATAAAGTTGATCACAAAAACATGTAAAATTGCTGTCAGAAAATTTTTAAAAAAGAATCCTTTAGTCTAGGGGTTCGAATCTCAGGATCAGCGTCTGAGGGGTCGGTTTTTTTCGGGATCGGTATCCTCTTCGGTTATTCATAAAGTCAAATCAATGTTTCTACCCTTTTCTGGCGATGAGGTGTAATAACAAAATCATGAAACACTACACACCCATATACACTCTAAGCGGCCCTGGGGTCTTTACAAGCTTCCAGCTTAAAACATTGGGCACCTATACAGTCACCACAAAAAACTAGACGGCTTATCAAATTAGGTCGTATCAATATCTAAATTGTATTTGGCAACAATATAGTCGTCGATTCGCCAATTTTATTTTTATGTAAAAGTATTAGCCCTTGTAGCATGTTGTCGCAATGGCTGGATTATGACAAATTGGAATGTCTTCATATGTTAGCATAAAGAACTATAAAGTGCAGTTTCAGCAGAGAGAATATTTTTTTTTTAAATAAAAATGTTTACAACTTGGATATATGTGCAAAAACCATTGGTATTTAACTAAGAAGCAAAATAATTCTATCAAGAATGTTATGCTTTAAAACTGTTTTTCTTATATATATATATATATATATATATATATATATATATATATATATACCGATAGGTTCAGCCCGCTACGGGCCATAGGCAACAATATACGTATGGAACGTAATGCGATGTGGCAACGTGTGTACGATGCCACTTCGCGTGCGCATACATAAGTCCGGTGATCGAGCGCAACAGATTGCCCGTCATTCGTATTTAGCTGTGCATACGTAAAGGTAGTTATCATGTCAGTGTATACAACCGCAGAGAAGGTACAAATAGTTTCGTGGTATCTTGCCGGCAATTCCTGTCGAACAACCGCTGATTTATTTGCTGTAGAGTACGTAAATCGGCCTATTCCTTCGCATTCGACGATTGAAAGGATCGTAAATGCGTTTAGGAAATATGGCTGTGTAGTCGGAAATTGCCGCAAATGCCAACAAATTGACGAACAGCCTCATATCCCTCTAATACCTGCCGATCGGGAGGAGAGAGACGTGAGGGTTTGTTCGTTAGTTGAAATGGGCGACCTTAAGTGTACACGGCAAATTGCAGACGAAATCGGTGTTAGTGACTTTCTTAAAATTTAAATTTATTTTGCAGAATTATTGATTTTTTTTACTTTTATCTTTTAGAAAGCGTTATTGTTTTTTTATTACTTAAAATTACTTTTCCGTAGCAGCTAAGAATACAATAATAATAATAAATTGGACCTTGTTATGTCTGAAACAAATGGGCAAATTACGTATACAGAACGAATATGCAAACGACTATATCCTTGCGCGGTTTAAGTCTTACTAAATTTTTAACTGCAATGTGCTGCAATTGAAGCTACTGCGCGTAGAGGGGATTCGCTGTTGCCACTTATTGCTGACTATGGCCCGTTCCGAGCTGATCCTATCGGTATATCCGTGTATGTATATATATATATATATATATATATATATATATATATATATATACATACATACATACACAGATTATCTACGACTGTCGCCGCCTCTCCATCCCCAGTTTCCATATCCTTCTGTTGTAACACATGTCTTCCTCTAAATTTCTTGCATCCATAGCTTTGTTAATATCATCTCTCCAACTTCTTCTTGGTCTTCCTCTCTTTCGCTTCTCTGGACACTTTCCTTGGCCATCTCTCATTCATTCTTTTTGTGTGTCCGAACCAAGTCAATTGTTTTTTCTCTATGTCGTCAATAATATCCCTCTCGATGTCCATCCTCCTTATTTCTACATTTCTTATCCTTTCGAGTCTCGATATTCGACAGCTTCTTCTTAAAAAATTCATTTCTGCGACCAGCAGCCTCCTTCTATTAGTTTTACTCAAATCCCATACTTCTGAACCATATGTCGAAATACTCTTAACAATTGAGTTGTAAATACGAAGTTTTGTGTCTCGTCTAATGGTTTTTTCCCAAAGTATGGAATTGAGTGCTCCAATAGTTTTCCTACCTTTTATGATTCTTTCCTATATCTCGTCTTTGCAGTTTCCTTGTATATTGAAAATTGCTCCAAATATTTAACTTTTGTTGTCGTTTTTATCGCTGCCTGCAATAAGGTATTTACATTTACTCAGATTTATTTTAAGACCCGCTAGTGTATGCTCTTCATTCTGCTTTCTAACCATATAACTCAAATCCTGCTCGTCTTCTGCAATTACTACCTGATCATCTGCGAAAAAGAGAGTGTATAGGATATCATCACCAACCTGGAGACCCATGTTCTTACATTTAGAGATTGGTCTAGATATATTTTAAATAAGGTAGGAGACAGACAACACCCTTGTCTGAGTCCCTTTGTGGTGATAAAGGATTTAGTCAATGATGTTCCATCCAACTTTGATTGCAGTATAATTTTCTTTGTAATATTGTTGGCCGGCCCTAATTAATGTTGGTCTAATGTCGAGCTTTCCCATTGCTTTCCATAACTATGATACTAGGACACTGTCATAAGCTTTTACATGATCAATAAAAGCTATATGTGTTTCTCTATTTCGCTGAGTTTGCTTTTCTAATATTATTTTCAAAGTAAAAAGGTTGTCCGTCGTAGATCTTCCCGCCCGGAATTCCGCTTCTTCGTCCGGTTGCTGATCTTCAATGTCTTCTACAATTAGGTTTCTAAGAATCCGGGAATATATTCTTCCTATTGTTGGAATGACTGCTATACTCCGGTAATTCTTGGGATCGTTTTTTGAACTTTTTTAATGGATGGTCGATATATAGGAAGTTCTCCATTCAGTCGGTGTTTCTTCGCCATTTAAGCATCTTTCAAATAAAGATTTTAGTATTTTTAGCAGCTTTTCATATTTTATAAATTCCGGGTGTATCTTTCCAGGTGTATCCTTCCGGGTCCAGGAGATTTTCTCAATTTTGTGTCTTTTATGGATTGTTGTACTTGTTTTAATTGAAGATCTATATGAGTTAAATTACCTATTTGGTATTGTTCTCCCAGATATTCAACGCGTTTTTCTTCCAAAAGGTCTTTGAAGTGACGTACCAAGTCTTTTTTTGCTATGCTGCTCAAATTAAATCCTTGTTTGTTTGATGCTTTTACCGATTTTATGGTCTTCCAAGCTTCTGAGCTTTGGGTTCCTCCTATTTGTTGTTCTATGTACTCGCACTTTTCTTTCCAAGATTGATTCTTTTTCTTAACGACTTCCTTTTTTACCTCCCTGTTTGCTCTTCTGTATTCTTCTCTTGTCACGTTGTCATTCTTTTGAAGAACTTTTTGATAAAGTTGTTTCTTGTTTTTAATTTGTTCTATACTCTCATCCCACCCATCAGGTTTGTTAGTCATCTGCATTATTCCAACAGCCTCGTCTGCAGCTTCAAGAATACATGTTTTTATATGATCATATTCTTCTTCTGTTGTTCGTTCAGTTTCAATTAATTTTTGCTCTAATCTCTTGACATATAAATATTTGGTATTGGCATGTTCAAAGCTTTTTTAATTATACTTTGTCATGTCTAACTTATTCTCAGTGAAGTTGTTGGTGTTAGTTCATAAATGAGATGCCACAAAGAGAATATATATTTTAAATTCCAGTAAGCGGTGATCAGATCCACACTCGGCACTCTCCGCATCTTGTACTTTGATTCCGGAAAGTTGTCGAACAATGAGGTAATCGATAATTGACTTAAGTTCTCTTGTTTGTTGATGCCAAGTATATTTATGTATATCTTTGTGCGCGAAAAAGATGTTAGTAATTATTAGGTCGAACTGATCACAGAGATTTATTACTCTGTTACCGTTATCGTTAACTGTTCCTTCCCCATGTTTGCCTACTACGTTATTATTTCCTTGTCTTCCGACTCGACCATTTAGATCACCTCCTATATTGATCTCATGACTACATGGGATTTGTACAAATTAGCTAAGTTGTGAGACTTTTTTTTAATTTGATTCGATTTCAATCACTTTATTTTTGCACATGTTAGTACATAAAAGTTAGTTGTAGGTGGTTAATGTTTTTCTATTTTTAATTTGTTAAAATTGGTTCAATAAATAATGGATCATTACATATTTCAAGTTTCATCCAACGTTCAAACAACACACTACTTTTATTTTTTGAGTAGTGTATGATTTTGGAAAATATCATCGACTAATATTCCACATATTTTGTGTTAACATTCAGTAAAAACTTCTTGGAGTGTATATAAATGATTAATTCTGTTCTTTGTCATTTCAGATTATAGAATCCTCACCAGATGATGTTAAAGAAAATCGGCGAGAAGTCGTTAAAAGTAGAGAACAGCCAGAAAACGTAAAAACGGCTGCTGCTACAAGATATGGCAGAGTACTTAGATCGACAGTTGCTACTGCCATTGAAATCAGTTCCGAGGAAGACAACAGTTATGACGATGAAGATTTTATAGATGATGATTATGACAACGATTACAACGGCGTTCCAGGAAATTATTATGGAGGTTATGGCCATTGTTTTTCTTGTGGCGAAAGAGGCCATTGGGCTAATGGTTGCCCATATCGTTGAAACAAATTTAAATTTACTTATAAACCGAAATATTGTATATATTGCAAATCTACAGCAAAAATTTTAGAAGTACACCTAATTATAAAGCAAATATTTTTATATAATTTGTGCTGTAATTAATGATTTATATTAATTATGAGTTTTTCTATGTATTTTTGATAAAATATTTGATATCGGTGTCAGAAAAATGAACTCTATAATTAAAACGTACAAAAATTACTAACACTAGTAGAATTTCCTATTAAAAAAAAACACAATGTATTGAATCCATTAAATTGTTTCAATACTTCTATTAGATATCATTTTAAATATTCCTTATTGGTTGGCTTAAATATACACTTAAATTCTTGCATATGATCCTAAATTTGTTTCATGGAATTCATATTCGGACTTGTCAAACTTTGAATTTGATTTCATTGTTTCTAACCGACATCGAATTGAGTCACATGATTTAATTCGAGCATCGTCATTTTGTAAAATAATCTCTTCATTGTTAATATTCATTCAGAATACCAAGTACCAGAAGGTAATAGATTTAACAATCTTACATAATTTCAAGTATTTAATCACTTTCTATAATTGAGGAGCTCCCCCCTTTACTACGAACACCGAAAAGTTTTACTGTATGATGCAAACATTATAGTCAGTAGACATTCACAGGTTTTCTTCAATACCACAAACATCTTTTAAAACCAAATTATTAAAATTGCTTTGCTACAAATTGTTCCAAAAGTTAAGGTAATCCTGCTTCATATTTTGTGGCCAACTAAACCTTTGTTTAACATTTTCCTTTTTAAATAAAGACTTTACCCTTTTCGTAAAAGCCCTTTAAATGGAGGGAATCAATTTTGTATCTATATTCACTTCGTAAGCACTCCATTGCCGTTCGCGATGTATTTCGCATATTTATGATTGTTTTTAGTCTCTATTGTTTTTTTTCTGCCATTGTTTTGTGTTCATTTCAAAATCCAGTTATAATATTACGCTTTAGACGTTGCTGAATTTAAATGTTTAGTAATTTTAGGAATACTTTCACTATCCCTTTGTATAATTATTCAACCACACCTAAGTGGCGAAAAAACTAAATGAATACACTTCTGACACCGTATGCTTTGGAATATTGTCTAAATGACTAAAAATCTTAAGACAGCTGCACAATTGAACGAAGACAGAAAGGTTTCCTAGATGCATAATTAACTATAGGATTACTTGAACGCATAGGGGTATTTAGTTTAATTTAGTGGCATTTGGGAATTTTACATATGTTTGTTGCTTACATCTCTTGTCAAAATCATAGAATTTAAGGGAAGAATGGATTTTTGGAAGATATGTTATTATGTGTTCGATGTCCACGTGCACATATCATACCCTGCGCATGCTCAACTTTCCAGCAACGTTATTGGTTGCGGGAAGATATCAAGAACTAAAAATTTAAAACTGAGCCAACTTTTCCGTTTACTGGGTAGCTTGTCATTCTCGTTCTCGGAATTACATTGTGCATGTTTACATTTACATCATATGATGCAACTTTTTTTTCGTTCTCGTTCCCATTCAATTGTGCAGTCTCTAGTCTTTAACATAGACGCACTACAATCCTACATACTTTCTCCTCATCTGCTAATCCTAGGAAATTCCTAACTGTTCGGTTTATTCTTTGTATAATGTTATTAATTCTTCTTAGATTGTCTTATGTTCCTATCTGAAATCTAATCTTCCACAAGCAGCAGTAATTTAATTATTACCCAATATTTTGTAAGCTGCAGCTTTTTTGACATATATATATATATATATATATATATATATATATATACAGTACAAATCTCTTCCCTATAGTCACCTACAAACGTGTATTACGTATGTGTGCGCTCGAGATGCGAGGAGTGGGGACGCACATAGCATGTATGTATGTATGTATGTACTGTAGATCAGTTTGGATGTAAGCACATACATAGTATAAACGTCGATGAATGTGGAACTACCGTCAATAATTGGGACTTATGTAATAATAAACACAAATAAGTGTGGACTTTTTGGAAGATTTTAATATTTTTAACGTTTAAAACAATGTCAGATATACCTATAACAATAACAATAAATAAAGCGGTAAATCATAATAACTTCTATATTCTATACATAATAAATAAAACTAGAATTAAAAAAATAAAAAGTAAACTATTTAATGTATTGTATGTTCAAAACGGTCTCCTAATGCAAACAAGCAATGTCCTAATCTGTCATAAAAGTTTCTCTGAACATTTAAAATCGTTTGCGGTTGAATATTTAGGATAGATTCAACTATTTTCGCCCGTAATTATCGTTTCAAACGCAATGGTACGTTGAAAGTTAATTTGAAATACCCGTACAATTTCTCTTATGCTGCGACCAAGATGATACTGTTTTACGACATATTTTTTTTGTTCAAGGGTAAAAATATCCATCGTGAATACGGACTATTCGCAAAAGTTGAGCAAACCATCCATCACAAGTAAACTGTAACTAATGGCATATATGCATCGCTTCGTGCGTCCCCACTCCTCGCTTCTTGAACGCACACATACGTAATACACGTTGTAGGTGACTATAGGGAAGAGATTTGTACTGTATATATATATATATATATATGGTAACACTTAACAGACGGGTTGTTTTTTCTTCGTCTTTCTCGGTTTCTGCGCATTTTTTTAAGACAATTAAACATGTATGTTAAAGCGTTGCAGTTTTATTAAATCAAAACCATCTTAAAATTTTACAAAGTTATTTATTTACATGTCTAGTATTTCTTATGAGTGTGATATTTTGTAAAACATTCACCCTTGTGAAAATTAGAAGAAAATTAACAAAATATATTGTTTCTCTTCTTTTTCTACTGAGGTGCAGACTTTGCAAGACTTTTGACGATATTTTCATTTCGTTTAGCAACAATTTGCTTAAGAAAATGCTGCGTCATCTTTCCCAATAACCTACCTGGTTGATACATTTTTGGAGTTTTCCTAGTTGATTAGTTTGAATATAATTAGCAGTCTCTTTGGCATCAAAGTCATTTACTTGTTGATTGGCGACCCAGATTCTTGCTACTTCTTTTAGAAACTTATCGTGAGTTATATGTATGTTTACATTTAACTTCTTCTAAATTACTAATACATTGTAATAGAAACATTTTTTTAGTTTTTCTCATTATGAGGTACTGATCGGCACTTTTCTAAATTTAGGAGAGCACTGGTATTTGCTTTGTTCACAATACAAATTACTTTGCTCTACCATCGTTGCAAACAAATCGTCTCGTATAAATAATCCAACGCATTGAGAAGAAATACACTTTGCATTCTGGGTATTTTTTGTATACCGAAAGTGCCAAGGAAAAGTTCTAAGGACATTAGTTTGTCTCGAGGTACCCACCTAGCTGTATTCACGTTACTACTTTCAAATTCACTTTCTTAAGACAGTAACCTCCACACAGTTTTTTTTCCTGGGAGCTACAAGTTCACTTGCATCACTAGAAATATCACTGATTTCATCATAGTTCTCTGATTCATTATTACTTCCTACATTAGATAACTTATCTGCATAAATTTCCTCGCAGATTTCCGCATCTTACATAAAAAACTCTTTCGTGCTTGCTATTTTAAGGATTACAAAATTACTAAAAAATACAACCTAAAAAGCAAAACTGCGTAGTAGGTTCAACCGACAGATAGTACTACCACATTATAAAGTTAATAGGTTTATACTGTAGTACCACAACTAATGGTAACAAAAAATAAATCCAATACGTATAAAATGAAAAACTAATTAAGGAACTCGGAATGGAAAAACGTAAATTTACGTGTAATGTGCTGGTTGTGGTATATTTTTAATATTCAGATCATATAGCGCTGTTTATTAAATAATATATATATAATAAGTTATAAAACATTATATTTTATATTATCGCCCAAATAAAGAAAGCGCCCACAGTTTTGTCCAATCTATAATCTACTCATATTTCGTAATGAGTGTTAAATTAGCCAGAAATGAACAAGCATTAGGGCTTATGCTAATATTTGAAATAATAATTACATAAGAACTCTAAATTCATTTTTTTAGGCAAACCATACGATAAATTTCTATTAAATGATTAGATAAGAACTTATTTTAATACATTTGGTCATTAGAAAAGATCAAATATATTTAAAAAATGAAACTAACTCTGTATCCCTTCATATTTAGTATTATCTCACATTGGCGACTATATACATCGATTAATGGAAATACGATAAACAATTTTATCATATATACGAGGTTTGTTCAAAAAAGGACCAAACTTTCGTCATAAAAACATAATATATTATAATACTTTTAACTTTACAAATGTTCGTCACCTTCGAAGTACTCTCCCTTGCTTGCTTTGCACCGCTCCCATCGTTTCTTCCATTGTTCGTATGCTCCCTGCAACTCGTTTGGTGTTATGTCTCGTAGCTGTGCCAGCGATTTCTCTTGAATATCTTCCACACTTTGAAAACAACGCCCGTTCAAGGAGATTTTTAGTTTTGGTAATAGGAGTTTGGAAAGTCTGCTGGAGCCATATCTGGAAAGTCCGGAGGATGAGAAAGATGATGTGATGGTTTTCATAAAGTTGTTGATGCTGTTAGCACAACGAAGCAACTAATGGCTAATGTTTACACGATTTTCTTTTTGCTCGCTTATGAGCAGCTGTGGCATCAGTTTTACTGAGACACGATGTATACCAACAGCAACAATGTTTTCATCGTTTGTTGACATCGATGATCTGCCCGATTTGAAACGCCTAAACCACTCGTAACATTGTGTACGGCTCATACAGTCCTCCTTATGGGCTTGTTGAAGCAATGTCCGTGTTTCAGAAGAAGATTTACCGATGTTAAAGCAAAATTTAATATTATAACGTTGCTCCACAAAGTCCTTCATTGTCACTTTCTGACTACTTCGCAGAGCGCTGACTGTACGTGTTCACTTAACCGGCTCTAATTCACTAACTGATCAAACTACCGCAATGCGGCAAGCTTCGTTTTGTTTCTAAAGAATGCCGCTAGGTGTAACGACGCGCAAACTCAAACTGTACAACGTTCGCACACAATTTGAAAAGTTCGGTCTTTTTTGAACAAACCTCATACACATGTAATACATAACGGATGTATCATCCGCATTAATACACTGTTAGATCGAGTTGACCATTATGGTAATAACATAAACTAGAAAATGAAGATATACTATAAATGTCTTCAATTTTAAAATAAATCAGCACAAAAGGAAAGACAAGACAATTTACTTTTTTAGATTTTTGAATGATAATGCATATTTCAACAGAGAAAATAGCAACAAATAGAGTTTATAAATTAATAACCATTATAATTAAGTATTAACTGTGACTTAATCAACACAATGTGTTATGAAAACACAGATGCTAATGAAAATTTAAAAAAAGAGACTGTTACAAGAATAAATTATTTTTAAAACTCATAGTTAATATATAAAAGATATAATTAACTTGTACTCCTCATTCTTTGTATATATATTTTTTTAAGTTTTAAATAAAAAATAGTTTTGTAGAATACTATCAATGTTGTAAAACAAATTATGTACTTATAAGATTAAAAGAATTCCTTATAAAATTCTAAAATTCAGCCTTTAAATAAATTTTATTATTACAGCATTATCATCGCTGTAGACTGCAGATTTATTATGGCTTTATGGTAAATTACATGGGCATTATTATAATTTTGTATTCTAGTTAAAGTAACATTAATACAATACATTTAGATTTTATACAAAATAATTGAATTGGCTAAATCCTCTCAGAAAGAACTATTACTATTTACATATTTTATGGCGATGATTATGTTTGTGTTTCAGTTAGTTTTCGCTACACATACATTTCGAATACGTATAATTATCTCCTGTAAATTATTATACATTAAATTTTTTATTTTTTCAAATGTCTTGTTTTAATGTATTAAAATGCTCACTTCTCATATAACAACAGTCCAGTTACAATTGATTTTGTTTTATCAACGGACGCAGCAGACGATTCTTGATGAATCATAGTATATATTTATAAACTTAACGTAAATAATATAACAGTTGACTTCTGTTCTCAAATTATATTTGATTTTTCTAAAATTATTTGGATATATTATACAGGCATATTTTTAATAATTTTACTACTTTCCTTAGGTCGTACGTCAATACAGTGACTTGTTCAGAACCTCACAAAAGGGGAAGCTATAGAGTGAAATAACGCCTCAGTAAATTTTTTTTGGGTGGAGGTGCAAAAAAGATAAAATTGATTACAAACTACAATAGAACCCACCTTACTTTAAATGAAGTGCCATACGTCTATTTTCTTTTGCAAACTCATCTATGACGTCATCATAAAAACATTTTTGTCGAGAATATTCTTGCATTAATTCCTTATCAATTGATATTAATCCCAAAACAGTCTTTCTTGTCCTGTGAAATTCCTAATAAAATTTTTTATTCGTTTAAGCGCAGAAAAAGAACATTCTGCAGACGCACTGTGGCGGAGATAATGTGTTAAAAATTTAAATTTATCTCGATATTTTTTAAGGTATTAATTAAGTTATTCGTAACCTATGTGTTTTATTTAACCTTTGATTTTTCGAACATTAGTTGTATTTTTTTATTCATTCAAACGAAAATTGTAGAAGATATAAATTGTGTTGCTTATTTCGTTTAATTTGGCAATTTTATTAAATCTTAGATGATGTCTAGGTAAAAATACAATGAATAAAATTGTTTAAAAAATCGCAACACAAAAAAAATAAGTAAAAATATCTCGCAAAAGAAGCATCAAATCAAAATAATACAAGAAACTAAATAGTTAATCATCAGCTTACTACAAAAAAAGGGTGTCAAGTCCATAGGCGTTCGTCAGAAAAAAAATGGGGAACAAAGGGTCATTGTTTTTCTATTAGTTCTTTAAGTTTTTTGATAAAAATACAAGTGTGCTTAGATAAGAGTAAAATCTGCGGCAAATTTGAAAAATATATCTAAAAAAAGGCATTCAAATAATTCAAAGTGACATAAAGATGGTCCCATTATAAGTATTATCGGGATAAAACAAATTTTTGATAAATTTCACTACTTTTTACTTTACAAAGTTACGATCGTTTCACTCAGCTTCGTCAGACATATAACTAACCTATGAACCTAACATTTCTTAACACAAATATACCGTAACAAATACATGTTTTACATAGTTGAAGGGATGGGTAGTCTTTTATTACTTAAATGTCTATGAACCGTTGATTGAAGGAATATATAAAGATGCTCAATGCTATATGCTACAGCGTGTCTTATCCCAATGTATCTCCGCACACCTCTTGCCTATTAACTGCACCCGTCAAGCGAGAGTTTTTGCAACAATTTCGTTTATTTGTATAACAATGATAATACTAGAGAAAAACAATATTTTACAATGCGACCCTAACAGTAATAAATGCTTTGTATAGGCATTGTAATTGTACACGAAAGAAAGGTGAACCTGTGGTCTTTATGCGATCGACCTCTTTGCACTCTTCCGTTTTATTTACAAAATAAATAATAAAATTGTATTCGAAAGTACTTATAAATAATAATGATATATGATTTTATGTTTCAAGTTTATTTAGATAACAGCGATAATACGAGAGAGAAACGATATTTTACAATGCGACTCTAACAGCAAAGTGTGACCTAACGCAAATGTGACAAACAAGTAGGTTAATCTGTTAACCATATATTCTTTGGGTTAAAATAATGGCACCTTATTACATAGGATTGTTTCAGCACCTCACTACTTTACCATTATATCTTAAGTCGGAATTGCCATAAAAATCTGTTTACCCTGTTAGTAAACAGGCGAGTTGGTGCATTTGTATGAACTTTCGACATTTTCAATGCTTTGCGTTCGAATTACACATACGCGTATTCGTAAATACATCTACGCATTATGATAGCTGTTCACGTACTAAAGTAGGAAACGCCAGACGCACAACTTGAGCCGACAGCAGCTCTGAATTACTCAAACTCTCCGCTCTCCTACGCCAGTGTAGGCTGACCAAGAATGCCTGTCGCTATTTATAAATATGTAGTTTAATTTCAATCCATTGTCTCTATTGATGTATGACTATATGTTCTTCTCTCCACACAAAATTTATTTTAATAGTTGGTAGTCTTGGCCAAGACAAAAGTTTGTATAAAACTGCATGCAGTGAAACACAACATAACGTGCCTTCAAAAATTTTTCTTATTAGAGACGGCACGCTCATCCAAAATTATACGTTTGTGACAGATTAGATTACGTGCACTGTCACCAACCATTATCAAAAAACATAACCGTCTCTAATGAGGAAAGTTTTTGAAGGCACATTACAATGATGCATGTAAATGATTTCATGTAAAAAGGAAAGGTAATAGGGTATGAATCTGCATACACCAGTCAGATATTACAAACATACCTACAAACCCTCAATTCAGAATCATTAGTCCATACTTTATTCAGGAGTACAGAGTTCTAAAAAGTTTGAAACAAACGAAAAATTGCAAATTATAAAATGACATTACCAAAGATAACGTGTGTTCATTTGAAAAGTCAATCTAGGTTACTTTGAAATTTTGATAGAATAAGACGCATAACAAGTGTTCATTTGAAAAGTCAATCTAGTAGCATGTGATTTACTGAGACCATTTTGAAGTATGTCGTAAATTAAACGAAGTCGTATATTTTGACAGTTTCATACATACAAATAAATAACAAATAATAGGTATTTATTGAAAACTATAACAAATGTTGTCCTTCATGATCAATGCACTTTAAAATCCTCCGTTCAAAATTTCTTTATTTAAACCAGAATCGACGCACGATTATTTTATGCACTAACTGATATTTGTGAGTGACATTATCAAATGTCATTTGGATTTACATTTACGGAACAACAAACACATACTAATATATTTGCGTCTTATTCTATCAAAATTTCAAAGTAACCGAGATTGACTTTTCAAATGAACACCCGTTATATATTAGTAGGTGTTTGTTGTTCCGTAAACGTAAATCCAAATGACATTTGATAATGTCAATCACAAATATCAGTTAGTGCATAAAATAATCGTGCGTCGATTCTGGTTTAAATAAATTGCTTCTCAGTTTTAAAATGGCTTTCACTTTAGAACATAAAATTTTTTTAGTCCAGGCTTATTTTCGAAGTGGTAATAAAATTGATGGTTTATGGGTTTATTCAGTTCAAGATTGCATGGTAGAATTTCAAGTTGAGTTTCCACATTTTGTAATAGATTATATACAATTTAAGAATACTTTGAATAGAACTTTAAAACTTTTTTTCTGAAACTGGTAGTCTCTTAAGAAAATCAGGCAGTGGAGCAGTTAAGAAACGTACACCTAAGGTTGTCAATCGTGTTGAAGAAATAATGGAAAATGAACCACAAACATCTGTTCGACATTTGGGTCAACAAATAAACCTTTCTGTTGGTACAAAATTGGTGTTTGGGCAACGATAAGCCAAAGGCGAATCATTGGACCAATATTTTTTCAGGGAACGTTAACTGCTCAAAGGTACCGTACGGAAATTTTACAACCATTTGTCAATCAGTTGCATGATGAGATAAACTTCAAAATGCATACATATTTCCAACAAGACGGAGCACCTTGTCACTGTACTGCAGAATCTTTGGATTATTTAAGAGAATTTTTTTATGAGCGTATAATTAGTCGATATACTGAAATTGCCTGGCCTGCACATTCATGCGATTTAACACCTTGTGACTTCTTTTTGTGGCTTTATCTAAAAAATAACATATTTCGAACGCGTATATTGAATTTGAATGATATGCTACAGAGAATCGAACAGAAATGCATGGAAATTAATAACAATCCAGTAATGTTGCAGAATATCATCAGAAATTTTGAACGCAGGATTTTAAAATGCATTGATCTTGAAGGACAACATTTTCAACATTTGTTATAGTTTTCAATAAATACCTATTATTTGTTATTTATTTGTATGTATGAAACTGTTCAAATTGTTCTAAATAAATCACATGCTACTAGATTGACTTTTCAAATGAACACTTGTTACTTTTTTTCTTCCTTGGAAACACCATATTTGTAAAATATAGCAAAACGAGAATAATTACATAAACTGCACAAAATTTATTAACTTTGTTTTCATTACAATTTCTCATTTGTATTTTAATACTCTTGCTTGTTCTATATTGTAATACTTTCCTTACAATTAAAAAAAAAAATACTTAATAACTGAGTTTATAGTAACTTTTATTACATATATCACATTCCTAAAGGAAAAAATACATATATTGCTGCTACTAGGAACATAGTATTCCTAAAAAATATTGAACACAAAAATAAATATAAAAAATTAAGTTTATGGACCTCTGAAATTACTACAGAGAGGACAAAGACAAAAATAAATTATGTACAAAGTCCAGCAGATCATAACAAATTAAATATAAAAAGCGTTTCGTAAATCTTTTACAAATTTTGTGATCACAATAAAGATGATTGCGATAATATGTGCTGATCACAAATATATGGGCAAGCAATACGTGTAGGAATTTACAAAACATTTATATTCGCGAGAGGTAACATTTTATCATATTTTATGATCCACTATTCTTTGGTTATTTGATAACAGTAGCACACTTATTTCATGCAATTGAAAAGTAGAAGATTATTTTTAATTATTCGTTAAAAATTTAACTAAGATTCTTTGCCTACAATATCAATACTATCGACTAAGATTCGTTACGTAGAGGTGTTTTAGCTCTGTTTTTGGTAAGTTTTCAAACAATGCTGCTCGATTTTGACCTTCACCTTTCTTCACCCAATGCCCATACACTCTGAACGCACAACCATCAATTACCTGTCAATAAGAAAGAAAATTTTATGATAATGTAACACAACATCGAAAAATTTACAAAAAGAGAACTTTTTTTGTCAAACAAACTAGTTACCATCGGCAAATATTAATTTCTGCATCCATACTATTTTTTTATTCATACGTCTTTTTAAAGATATGACAAAATTCTCTTGCTTCTATATTACAGTTATTTAAGGTAATACTTGAACACAAATTAAAAGGAGTAATATTTAGAACTCTCTTCAGAAACCTCTTTCCGTAAATATATTTTGCAAATACGTCAAACGAATCCATAACACAGAAATGGAGTCCAGATATTTCGATAAAAGAATTAAAAAAAGTAAACCATGGTGAATGCAGTAATTGACGAGGCATAACTATTGAGAATGACTTCAAAACTTTTTCATAAGAATTATCCTTAATCGCATTCAAACCACTGCAGAAAAACGCTAGCGAACAAGTCAGACTCTAGTAAAATATGGAGGACTAATTTAGTCGCATAAACACAGAATGTCGAACAAAGGTACATCTACTATTTCTAGATTTCGAAAGGGCCTTTGAGTGATTGGAACATCCTAAAATTCAGGATTGCAAGATTAATTAAAAAACTATTCTGGGTTCTTTTTTTATAATTACACATACATCCCTATGTGTAATTCTAAAAAAAAGAAAAGTCAATGTATATGTGGTATAGCAGGCAACCAGTGACACCAGTGAAGTATTTTTCTAAATGTCAAATATTTCTGAATTTTGATTTATACATAAATCTTAAATTAAATACATTTTATTGAAAAATAGATAATTTATTTAAAACAGTTAATTATCTTAACAAGCATTTTAAATATTTTTATCAATTTCAAAGAAGATGAATAGCATTTCTTTAAGGAGTATATCTAAGATAGTAAAATTTGTGCATCAAAAAAGGGTAGAAAATATGAAAACGATGATAATAAATAAAGTACAAATATATTTTACCATTTTATGAGATTGTAGAACGTTCTCACAATAGGTACATCATACTTCTAACAAATTACCGAACGTAACCCACGTATTGGGGGCATTTCAGTAACACGATAAAAATTAAGTGGTTTTATAAAATGGAGAAATTTATATTAAAAAGTAGTAGTAGGAAATTATTGTAGGTAATAAATATGCTACTATTTCCTTAATAATCACAATAACTTTTGAACTGTACAATTATCTGACAGCATCACTACTGGAATGGATGATTGAGGAAGGGAAGACATTATGCAATAAACTTTTGGAATCTGTTAAAGCAAGGCTATTTTCATATGAAGGACAATCAGTTACTAGAGTAGCAACTGTTTTAGACCCTCGATTTAAAAGAGAAAGTTTTCGTACTACTGAAAATGGTACTGGGGCTATTTCTTTTCTAGAACAAGAAATGTTTAATATTATGAAGAAAATAGATCCTGAAAATAAAGAATAAATGCATGTAATCGAAACAGACATTAGTCCACATCAAAAGTCACTTTCATTATTTGGATTTTTTCAAGAAAAAATAAGAGAAAGTAAAATCAATCACAGATGATGTAATAATAACTAAAAGGCAATACTTCGAAAGGCCAGATTCAAATCAGAACATAGATCCTCTTTTATTTTAGAAGAATACGTCTGTATTCCAACGAGTAGAAACTGAAAGAGTGTTTAGTACAGCTCGTTTAACAATAGAACAAAGGCGTGGAAGACTAAAACCGAAAAATGTTAATATGATAATGTTCCTAAATAAAAATTTTAAAAATATTAATAAGTAATCTAAGTATTTATTTTATTAGAATTACACCCAACTTTTTCCTATTAGCTAAAGAAATAACTCAATAGGTTTCATCTTACTTATGCTTTCTAACTATTAAACATATGAATGTTTAAGTATTCAAAGGGAAATTATTTAGATTGCCATACAGAATGTACATGAAACTCTTTAAATCTGTTACGGAACTGCTTGTTTTATCAGTAAAAATTATTTGATTTAAAATTTCTTCGTTTTCATTTAACAAATTAAACATTATTTCGCAAAAATCAGTTCGTTTTAGTTTTTCTTCCCCGAAAAGCTCTTGATGGTTTGATATCTCGTATGGCTTATATTTTAATTCTTTCAGGGTTTTGAACACCGAACTGTACGATACTCCAAAATCTCTGGCTACATCTAAAAGCGATCCTATAGACCGTTCTTCTACACAACACAGGATATTCAGCTTGATACATTCTGTTAACACGTGATTGGTTTTATTTTTTTGTGGGAATTTAGAAAACAATAATCTTCTTTGAATTTGTTAAAAATATTTAAAATTGTCTTCGCACAAGGTATACGCCTGTCATGATAATTAACTGATTTAAATAAATTATCTATTTTTCAATCAAATGTATTTAAGATTTATGTATGAATAAAAATTCAGAAATATTTGACATTTAGAAAAATACAATATGATCATTTATATTTACCCTCTAGCAAGCTATGAAATTATTTCTTGAAAATATCGTGTTGGTAGTGACAAATAAAATACATCTGTCATTATGTGTATGTTCTGATAAATAAAACTGATCTGTCATTAATGTATTTATTAATTGACACTTAAAAATGTTTACAATAAATCATAAAGTTTTTCTGATCGAATCATACTTTAGGAATGGTGTAAAATTAGAAAATGGAGAATGGTCGTACTCCTTGCAGCCTTGTATAGAAGAATTTCCAAATTTTCCAACAACATATGACAGTTTGCGGCAATTAATTCAAAAGTCAGTGGTTAAATTCCGTGAAACAGGGTCTGTGTCTCGAAAACCAGGTGCTCGTAGACCACTAAAGCGGACAGTTGAAAATATAGCAGATGTTGAGGGACGAATAAATCAATCACCTAAGAAATCGATTCGTAAGCTTTCACAACAAACACAACTGTCATATGGGACCTGCCAGAGAATCCTTAAAAAAGACTTACAAAAATTTCCATACAAATTTCATTTCGTGCAAGAACTTTTACCAATCGATCATGTAACCAGAGTTAATTACTGTCAGTGGTTCTTAGGCACGATTAATAACGATGACGTTCTTGACAAATCCTTCTGGTGCGATGAAGCATGGTTTCATTTATCAGGATATATAAATAAACAAACAATGCGCATCTGGTCTAGTGAAAATCCACATGAAATTCTTGAAACACCCTTGCATTCACAAAAAATAGGCGTTTGGCTTGCTGTTTCTCGTAGACGGATTATTGGTCCAATATTCTTTAATAATACGATAAATGCAGAACGATATCGTAATAATTTATTGCTACCATTTGTAAATCAATTACATGATGATGAGCTCCGCGAGGGATATTTCCAGCAAGAACAGCCCATAAGACAAGAGAAACGATGGAATTATTGCATGAATTCTTTGATAATCGAATAGTAGACTTTCCACCACGATCTCCGGATTTAACAATTATGGACTATTTCATTTATCCACATCTAAAAAATAGAGTATTTACGAATCGTCCACATACAATTGAAGAACTTACTAATGCTATCCGAAATGTCTGTGAGGAAATTACACCACATAATTTAAGGAATGCCTTCAATAATATGAGACGAAGAGTTGCGCTATGCATAGAAAATGAAGGAGCTCACTTTGAACATTTATTCTAGCTGTTTTTATTATTAACCTTTTTATTTTTTCAACTGAAACGTTTGTATGTAATTATTTGTCAAAATGACAAAACCTAATCTGTCATCAGTATAAAATAACCTATATCACACACACGCTGCAAAATAAGTTAACTTAAATTATGGTACCAACTTAAGTTTAAAAAAGAAAAATGTCATTGCCTTCTAGAGGGTAGAAATATATGATCATATGGTACTTCACTGGTGTATAACTGGTTGCCTACTATGCCACCTATGCATTGACTTCTTTTTTTAGAATTACACATAGGGGGATGTATGTGCAATGATAAAAAAAAGAACCCTGTATAAGAACTAGAGATTACAAAATTAGGCGCAAGTGGGAAAATATGGTACAAAACAAATATGTTTACTTATCACCTGAAAAATATCCACGACTAGGAGACTTAATTGAAGATATAATGCGCTTTAAATAGGTGATTGTGATTACACCACTTAGATTATACTAATGATCTGACAGACGCATAAGTTTAGAAATATTAAATGTTAAGGCAGAAAAGGCAGGACAAACACAGTAAATATGATAAATTGTCAGAACAATTAATCAAAGACTTAGCGCTAAAAATGGCTCCTTGAAACAAGATTAGATGCTTAAGACGCATCCTAGGGATCTAGTGATCTGGTACCATGTATAATATAGGGTTGTGCAAAAGGTCTGGACAGCTGCAGATTGAGTTTATAAAAATAAAATAATAATTTAAATTCAATTAAAAAAACTCAATAAAAGTAAAAAGTAGAAGTGTTAATTTAATCAAAAAAACTAAGAATTCTTAAATTACGAGGTGCTACCCAGAATTTGAAGAGATGGTAGTATAGCTCTAATTAAGTTTAACTTTGTTTTCATGACCAGTTTCTTTTCTTTTCCTTACCAATTAATAAATAAAAAATACTTTAGACAAGTGTTATTGTTTGTTTAATTCGTGTTATCGAGGACAATCCCAAAATGAACATTTTAATTAAATAGATTATTACATAAAGCCATGTATAATTTCTTTGAAGCAGTATTCAAATTATCATTTTAAAGTGCCCAAGAAAAATATTAAAATTAAGTTTAAATTTAAAGAGTACTGTAACAACTTAGATATCACTATAATTTTGTAACTAACTCAACATAAAAATAATTTTAATTAAGACTGACTTTCACTAAGAGTTTATATTACAATAAATTAATAACCCTATGTATTATTATTATTATTTCTTACAGTCATGACTTCGATGAAAATCATAATACAGTAACTACAAATCTTAATTATTTAGTCATTATTCGTTCATATTTATTCTAAAAATAGGAACAGCATCGATTATTGTTTGAAATGATTCAATCTATTTCATTATACATATTCAAAGACTCTTTGGCACAAATCTTTTGAACGTTGACTCGAAGGCTGTTATTAGGAATCGCATGCTTTAATTTTGTTTTAAATTCTATGCCTATTGAAATAGGTATACAAGGGATGTCTTTTTAGTGTTGCGTATAGCCTCATAGAGCGCGCCAGTAATAAAACTTTAAGTGTCAAAATTAATCTCAATCTTTCGATAACCTAAATCTAAAGTTTCATCAAGATATGGCAAGTGATTTAGTCATAGAAAATTTTTAAAGTTTATAAGTTGGCCGAAAAATGGAATTGAGTCGAAAATATTTTTGTGCAATAATTTTTTACAACTTTCGGAGAGGATTAACTCAACAACGTCTGGCTGAGTCTGTTTCTGAAGATGAAGCACACAATCACACGTGGATGTACCAGTATCAGCAACGACCCCAGGGCAGAAGAACGCCAAGAACAGCAGTCACACAGAAACACATCGATGCTGTGCGCCGCCTGATTAAGGAAGATAGACATGTGACATATCGTGAAATTGAGACATCCATGGGTATTTCAAAGACCTCAATCCAAACCATCCTATATGATGAACAGAGTCTGAGAAAGTTAGTTTCCCGCTGGGTTCCGCATCTTTTAACTGAAGAGCAAAAGTCGGCTCGCGTTAATTGGTGCCGATAAACTTTGAGCCGGTTCAATAAGAGAAACTCAAAAAGCGTCTATAGCATCGAGAGTGGCGATGAATAACGGATTAAATGTCTGGGAGTAACAATGGATCGAACACTCTCATATAAAAAACATCTAGTGAATACCGCAGTTAAAATAGACATTAGAAATAACATAATCCATAAACTCTGCGGTACTGCTTGGGTGCGAACGCATCCACCCTTAGAATGTCAGCTCTTAGCTTTGTTTACTCAGTAGCTCAATACTGCATCCCAGTCTGGTTAAACAGATGCCACGCACAGAAGATCGACATCAAACTCAACAAGACCATGAGAATAATTAGCGGATGTTTAAAAAGTACGCCTCTCCCTTGGCACTCGGTTCTAAGCCATAATGCACCTCCCATTATCCGGAGACAGGAATGCCTGGTAATAGAATAAAGTAATATCGAATCCCCACCCTCCAGCACACATTTGCCTGATGTTGACCTGTCGAGACTGAAGTCTAGACGTCCTCAACTACTGCTAGCAGAACAACTTATAGCAGAAGATTTCAACTCAAATGATGGAGAGAGTATTGGGAAGCCTTGAAACCCGCTCAAGCGGCCCATATTGATCTTACCGTGCCCTTACCAGGAATGGAGCTACCTCGTCAACGTCGTGACTCATTCTATAAATGGGGACTGACTACACCAACCTGCGAATGCAGAGCACCTTGCCAGACTATTCACCATATTACAGTTGAGTGCCCCCTTACAGCATATGGAGGTGAGATGAGTGATTTCTTTGAAGCAACTGACTCCGGGTTCGACTGGATCAATGGCCTTGATTTTAAAATTTAACTTTTAGATGTATATTTTTAATCCATATTAGTCATACGCTAAATGGATGAATGGATTTATTCCCATGAACCCGAAAATAAACGTCAGTCCGCTGTTTGGGTGTTTCAAGATGAAGCGAATCCGACGTTTGTCTCAAAACCAGGTCATGTAGCTAAAAGAACGGTTAATGCGGATTGGTACACAACCGTTTGCTTGCCAGAAATAATTGCCGTGCTCCGAGAAACCAACCCACAACGGCGAATCATCCTGCATCATGACAATGCGAGTTCGCACACAGCTCGAAAGACAATTGAGTTTTTGAAGCAGCAAAATATCGAATTATTAGATCATCCTTCGTACAGTCCCGACCTAAGACCCAACGATTTTTTTATATTATTAAAGATCAAGAATTAAATGCGTGGGCAACAATTTCAGTCGCCGGAAGAGACACAACGGCAATAACTGAAGACTGGAATAACTGCTTTATCAATTGCTTTGAACGAATGCAGAAGTGTATAAATTTTTGTGGCAAATATTTTGAAAAGTAATAAAGCACTTTGAGTCGATCCACTGTTTGATTTTATAGCTATATGCAACACTAAAAAAACATCCCTCGTATATACAACCACATTTAGATATATCGTTATCACCAAATTTCTTATCGATCAAAGAAAGACAAACTCATTATCATACAACCTTAATTAGTTTTTAATATATTGAAGTGATGTAACCTGCCTTTCTAAGAACTTTTATCCTATATGGATCAGTTTTAGCTGTTGACACACTTAATGGTTCCGGTGTATCTCTCAATCGTTGCAACCTAATCATGGCCTGAACAACTAATATGACCCACTTGAATTTCTGTCTTGCATTAAATTTCCTCTGTTGGAGCCTCTGTAATAGTAACTAAATAAATATCTAGAAATAAATGCTATGAATCATAGAAAATATGTTATATTAGGTTGATGCCAAAGTTTGTAGCGTTTTTGGTTTCTAGAATGAAAGCCAGGAAAACAAAAATTTAGGCGTATGTCAAAGTTATTTTAACGTCGTAATAGTGTTTGAATTTATACAAAGATTGTACCGAGATATCATTGGTCAACGGTGGTCATGGTAAGGAAAAAGTATGTTTTACGTTAGTTATATATACAGGTGTCCTTGAAATAAAGACAACGTATGATAAATCGAAAGATGTAATTATGTAGAATATAAATCCAAAATATTTTCCCAAAATTCCCTCTCATAAGCGAGAAAAATAATGACAAAAATATATAAAAAAATTTTGTCACGCCACAGCGCGATTAGCTATATTATAAAATACGATATCTTACAGTTGATCCACAATAACAAAAATAATAGTTTTATTATTTTCCATCTCCTCCAGCTGTTACGTATGTAAACATCCGCTGTAGCGTATGTGTGAGGTATTTATTATTTATACACATTATGAATATTTTGAATTTATAGGCGTCACGTAATACAGTTTTCAGTGTGTTTCTAATTTCGGGGTTCGCCTCGTCATTGAATCTCAAAATTTTGTATTTATGTCCTACATAGTTACATCTTTTCCATTTACAAGTTGACAGTCTATATGATGTTTTTATTCTAATGTCAAAATAGTAAAACTGCAAGGTTAAACATTCTTCTTCTTTAGGTGTCGTCTCCGCTTCGAAGGTTGGCAATTATCACAGCAATTCTTACTTTTGAAACCGCAGCTCTAAACAGTTCATTATTATTGCATCCAAACCAGTCCCTAAGGTTCTTCAGCCATGAATTCCGTCTTCTTCCTAGAGATCTCTTGCCCGGGATTTTTCCCTGCATAATTATTTGTAGTATTTGATATTTTTCTCCCCTCATGACATGTCCCATGTACAGCAGTTTTCTTCTCTTAATTGTCGGAATCACTTCTCTCTCCTTATGTATACGTCTCATCACTTCTACGTTGGTTTTTCTCTCTACCCATGAGATCTTCAATATTCTCCGGTATACCCACATCTCAAATGTCTCCAGTCTCCTCATGTCGGTTACCTTCAGCGTCCAGGCCTCCATCCCATAGTATAGTATAGACAGCACATAGCATCTCATCAGTCGTATTTTTAAGTCAAGGTTTAAATCTCGGCAGCAGAAAAGCCTTTTCATGCTTGTAAAGGTGCTTCTCGCCTGTTCTATTCTGACTCGTATTTCTTGGGAGCTGTCATTGTTCTCATTAATGATCGTGCCCAGGTATTTGTATTGTCTTACTCTCTCAATAGGCTGGTTCTTCACATATATCTTACGATTATCTTTAGTTGCTTTTGTTATCAGCATATATTTTGTTTTGCTTATGTTCAGCGTTAGTCCATACTCTTCGCTTACTGTGACCATTCTGTTAATTAGCGTCTGTAGGTCCTCGTGTGTTCCAGCTAAAATAACTGTATCGTCAGCGTACCTCAGATTATTTATTGTCATGCCGTTAATCTTAATGCCCTTGTCCCGATCATCAAGTGCTCTATTTACTATGTCCTCCGAGTACAGATTAAAGAGGATTGGCGACAGTATACACCCCTGACGAACACCTCTTCGTATTTCTATTTCCTCTGATGTCGTCTTCTATTCGTACTGCTGCTTTTTGGCCATAGTATAGGTTTGAGATTAATCTTATGTCTCTGAGGTCTATCCTTCTCTTGACCAATGTTTCTATGAGTTGATCATGTCTAACTTTATCAAATGCTTTATTGTAATCTATAAAGCAGGCGTGTATGTCCTGGTTTACGTCTAGGCATCTTTGTGATAGGACATTTAGTGCAAATAGTGCTTCCCTTGTTCCCAGGCCCTTACGGAAGCCAAACTGACTATCGCTGATATCTACATCCAATTTCCTGAATATTCTATTATGGACCACCTTCAACAGGACTTTCAATGTGTGAACCATCAGGTTTATTGTGCGGTAGTCAGAGCAATGCCTGGCATTTTTCTTTTTCGGAAGGGTTATAAACGTTGATAGCAACCACTCATTTGGTATTATTCCTGTTCTATATATGGTATTAATTACTTCTACCAAAACATGAATCCGGTCCGCCTCTATCAGTTTAAGAATTTCCGCTGGCAGTTGGTCAGGACCTGCAGCTTTTCGGTTCTTGAGCATACCTAGTGCATATGTTACTTCATCCTTAATTATGTCCGGGCTCAACTGCCCTTCCGTATTTTCAAGAGTCGTATGCCGTCTCTCATCTTCGAACTGCTCTGTAATGTAGTCCTTCCATATTTCTAGTTTTTGTTCTATTTCTGTGACTATTTTCCCGTTGTTATATAATATATTAAGTTGCTTTTGTTTGCTGGTGCCGACGAGTTCTTTAATCTTTTTGTGCATGTTAAAGTTGTCGTATTTCGCTTATAGCTCCTCAATTTTAAATTGTTTTAAACATTGGTTAAACATTAAATGGATTTAATTACGATTTTAGTAACAAAAAGCTGAATTAAAGGAACTGTTGAAAATGTGCAACGCATAAATGCACTCGCCTCTTCATCCTGTTAAAAGCATTTTGCAACATTTCCGGCGTATGGTTGCAACTTCTTCAACAATTCTTTCTTACAGTTGCATCGTCCTGTTGGAAATACCCATGTCGAAGTTCATCATCATGAAGTTGTGGAATAAATTCGTTTAAAATTAAATTTCTATACCTTTCCGCGTTGACGGTGAAATTGAAAAATATGGGTCCAACTTTTCTTCTGCCAACCAACTACCAATTTTCTGGGTATGTAGTGAATTCTCAACAACAAAAATGCGGATTATCATTGCTCCACATTCACATATTTTCTGAATTTAGATTCATTAAATTATTGACAAACCACTCTCACCAAGACGTCCGTTGTGGTCTGCCAGCAAAATAAGATTGGATTTTATATGGATGCATGTCCAAGTCCTTCTTTAAAATACTTCGGCATGTACCATAAAACAGTCCAATTTCTTGGCACAGACGTTTCAATGGCTTTGTTGGTTCCATCTCCATATGATGACGAACGTTTGCAACAACCACTTCCGTCCGAACTGTGAGCCTACCAGCCCCCTTTTTATGCAATACGGAACCAGATTCGCGAAACACAGTTCGAAAGGCACGCGTAAAAATCCTTCAGAATTACTGCTAAATCTGGAAAGTGTCTACGAAAACTACCCAAACATAAGCGCTGGTTATAAATCCAGGCACCATTTACTTCCACTCTATTTCGAAAATATGCTTCTAGCATGAACAATTTATGTTGTGTTATGAAAATCGTAATTCAAAACATATTCTGTTTGGCAAATAAATTTGACAATTCAGAATATAATTGATATTAAGCTAAGACATACCGGGTTCTTTTTTTAGCATTACACATCATAACTCGAGGATTAATTATATTGAATCATAGTATAACAAATAAAGTTTTATTAATTTTGTATTTGCATTACATTTTCTTAAAAACATGTTTACCCAAAGTGCGGCCTGCTGTAACTTTAAGCCTTGTACACACTGCAGTCGCAACGTGCAATGCAACATGTAACGCAACGTGGACGGCTTGAAATAGACAGTGCAACGTTGATAACGCGCAACCTACTTTCAACGCGTTTCTAGTTGTTTCCACTAGTGGTTCGCGAACAGCAACATGGAGTGTTACTTTAGTTATAATTATTATTATTATCATCATCTAACCACAGCGTGCGGAGCTTATATGTTAATACATGAATTAACCACTGACAGGAATCTACGAAGATGGTGGTGAACCAATCTATTTTGGCTTTTTCGCGCCTAAAAGATGATAAGATACTAATCATTTTATTTTTACAAATCTCTCTTCTGCTTATATATTTGAATGAGCAATAGGGACTGTTCTTCATCCCGTGATTGTGATAATGAGTTTTCTGGTGATATTGACATTTTTAATAATGCATATCTAGATAAATTTATACAAATTCGATGTTGCACGTGTGCGCAATAAGTACACACTCACCAATTATTCATATGCTCGTCCAAACTGCTACCGAGAATTCCTTTTTCATCGCACGAAAAACCGACAACCGACGGATAAGATGCGCGCAATATCTGCAACGCGAGCTGTAACATGCAACGCAATACACACGTTGCATTATTTGTTGCTTTACATGTTGCACTGCACGTTGCAGCTGCAGTGTCTACTACAAGGCTTTTCGCTCATCATAGTGGCCCGTGAAGTCAGTTAGGTTGGCCAGGCATCGGATCATTTGATCCGTTAACGGAGAAAACGTAATTGGGGAGGAGATAGCATGGTTTTCTCGATTTAAGGAGGGCTATTTTGACGTAAACAATTCAAGACCATCGAACTTTGATGAAGATCGTTTGATTCTTTAAATTCATCGTAACTCGAGAATTGGCCATTATAATGGATTGTAACCAATCGATCATAATACGACATTTGTATTCGTGGGTAAAGTTTTAAAACAGGATGTTTAGTTGCCGCATGTTTTCAGAGAAAACAACAAGTATTAGAGTGTGAACATTTGTGCCTTTTTGCTAGCTCATCAACATCGACCGTTCTTGTCCTTGTTTACGGGTGATGATAAATGGTGCTTTCATATTAACTAGCCTTAATAAAAAGCCAACTCCCCAAGCAAAAGCTGATACTTATCCATTTAAGCTAAAGTTGTACATCCGGTAATAATCCGAGGAATATATCACTGCTGAGATTTACTGTCAACACCTCCGTCGGCTTGAGACCATAATTCAAGAAAGAAAAACCGGGAAGACATTATAACGTCATTTTGCAGCACGATTACGATCTCTCGTACTGCCTATTCGGATTTCGTGCCGTAAGATTTCTATCTCCTTCCCTCTCTACCAAACAACCTACGAAAATCTCCTATAATAACGATGTTGCGTTTTAAAATTGACTTGACGACTTCTTCACTTCCAAACCTCCTGATTTCTTCTGGCATCAAAAAATTACGAGATGGTTGAGGCACAGTCCCAAATAATGGACAATAGATTCTGTATAATTCATGTATTTCTTTTGTTAAAAATTAACCAATATTCAGTTCAAAAAGAAGTTACGAACTTATGCATCATCCCAATATATAAATGTATAAAACACAGGCACACAATTTCAAATGTTAGTATAGCAAACAGCTGATTATTCAAAGTGCATGTACAAAAGACATCACAGCTTTAAAGATTACCAGAGCCATCTCTGATATTCTACTAAAACGTCTGCTATTCTTTCGAAGAGAATGCTTCAAAGGAGCTATATCCTGGTTCCATAAATGCTATAAAGAGTTGATCCTTGTTAAGTTATTGATTTAAATACCAAAACGCAAACTCAGTACATCTTATAAGTGATATAATTTTCTTCCTGTAAATATCTTTATTAATTGTAACTAAAAATAAAATGTCTTACCACTGTTTGAAAGAATGGATGTTCTAAAGCTTGCCGAAGGGTTATTCTCTTTTCTGGTTCTACTACAAGCAATTTTCTAATAAGATCTTTTGGAGGTTCAGATATATCAGCCCACTCAGGTGAAGCAAATGAGTATTTGCCTTCCATAATGTTTCGTAGCATTAACATCTGTTTACGATGCCAAAATGGTGGACAACCTACCAAACTAAAAATTATAAATATATTCAAGTATTTGCTTAAATCCTAACTTTTGTAAATACTTGATATATTCCCTTATTAATTTTATTTGATGTGTTACAGTACAACTACAAATAATCTGAGAAGAGTATATCAACAATATCAAACTTTGCATACCCAACAGTGTAGAGATGAAAATAGAACGAATAAATACTAAATTAGAACCACATTGAATTTATCAAATAATACTCCAATAAAAAGCCAACTTTAATTAAAAATATGGAAACGTAATACATACAATTTAATAATACATACTGTAAAAAACTTGTCTTTCTGTGTTCGTTGTAAAGAAAAGTAACGGTAATTTAAAATACTAATAATAACAGTATTTATTTCACAATTTATATAGCAGTATTTATATAACAATATCAACATGACGGCGATTATTCGCTGAATGAATGCTATCCATTCCAAACAGTAGATATATGGTCCGGCTTGCGCCTTCTAGATTCTTCCAGTGTTTTTCCGGAAGCTTACCAATCGTCTCTCGAACGCGTGAGCGGGCGTCATTTCATGACTCACATTGCAATACATACATATTTTAACTAATGTCTATTCTGTCTCTGGTACCGTGGTTGTAGACGTGTTCTGTCCATTTTTCCAAATAATTGGTAGCCAGACATCTTTTATCTCCAGACTCGGTGTATTTATATTTAGCGTTTGGTGTTATGGCCATATTTGCACTCTCTTTCGGCTTTCTTTTGGTCTGATGGTCCTCTTTTCCCAGGATTATTGCATTGTGATTTGTACGGTTTCTCCCAGTCGTAGAGATCTGCCTGTTTCTCCGATGTATTTTCTTCCACATTCGAGCATTTTGAGCCACATTTTGGGCTGTAGACCATATGCTCTACAGCCAAAAATGTGGCTCAGATATGCAAATGACACCTCCGTCGTATGGCCGTATGGGGAAGAAGAGCTAAATGGATTCCTTGAACACCTCAATAACATAGAAATGTTTATCAAATTCACTATGGTAGTGGAAAAGGAAAACAAGATTCCATTCCTGGATGTCCTAGTACGTAAAAACACAGACGGCACAGTACAAGCAAAGTATATAGAAAGCAGACTTATAGAGAACAGTATGTACACTATGAATCCAACCATTCACACAATGTTAAAGTTGGAGTAGCCAGATAGAGGGAACATCTGCTCAGATGAAAGGGATAGAGAAAAGAAGCTGAAGAACGCAATAAACACATTAAAGCAAAATGGATTGGATATACAGAAAAGACATTGTCAAAAGCCGGGGAGAATAAAGCAGCACAAGAACAACAGCAGCCCAACGTGTGTACCATGGTAATCCCGTATATTAAGAGTCTATCAGAAAAAGTCAGAAGAATAGGCAACGACTATAGATCAGAACATCCATGAAGACAACAAACACCATCAGATCCACCCTGACAAAAACAGAACCAGACAATTAAAATCATAGAACCAAAGACTGTATGTATATACGAAGTACCATGCGAATGTGGAAGAAAATACATCGGAGAAACAGGGAGACCTCTACGAGTCATGAACAAAGAACACCAAAAAGTGGTTGGGCTGGGAGAAACAGCCTAGTTCAACATGCTTGAGATGAGAGACACATGATTACATGAGACAATGCAATAATCCCGTGAAAGGATTATTATAGGACCAAAAGAAAGCTAAAAGAGACATCATATATACCCATAACACCAAACGCCATTAGTATACCTACCCTGGAGATAAAAGATGTCTGGTTCCCAATTATTCGGAAAGATTTACAGAGAAGACCTACAACCACGATACCAGAGACAGAAGAAAAGATTACCCAAAGCACACAACATGGCGCAGTAACGTAGAACCTGTTCTGAGCAAGTACATGTAGGTTAAATAGAGGTTTTTAGAAATAATATTCTGTTCCCCAAATAGCGCAGTGGTTAGTATGCTTGATTTAGTTCAAAGTTTCGAATTTCGGACCTGGTTCGAATATCACACATGAGTTTGGCAAGAACTAGCCCTTCTCAGCGTTACCCTGAACACGGCAGTAGATTAACTGCCGAAACGTCAGATTATTAAAATCCTTCAAACGATGGAAATAGCTCAAACAACTGCTCAATTAAGTTTGTATTTGCATCTCTTGATGTTTCGAAACTAATTAGATGCAAGATACACTTTCACAAAATAGTATTATAACAAAAACAATTTGAAACATACTTGAGTGAGTAAAACCTCACCATTTATATAAAACAAAAATTTTTTTTCTACGACTCTTTATAAAAAGACATTTTTCGCCTCCGAATACTATAGCGAAAATTTGATTTCCGTCACTAGTAAGAGAAAATCCCATAGCGTTATCTATCATCCCTAGTGACGAAAATTACCTACTAATTTTCACCTGCATCTAGTTGCCTGCTGTTGCTATATCACGTCATTTTTAAATCACGTCAATCTGTACTGTTTGTAGCTTTATCATGAGTTCTGATTCAGAAAGTGATTTAGATATTCCCAATACACCACCAAAAATAGTAAATCAATTTGAGAAAACCTATTACCTCATTACGAGAAAAATCGAGAAAGAGGTATGAAGAAATCTATGTAAAATTCATTGAATAGAGGGCTGATAATAGCGTAAATTAATATTCGGAAATTGTGCTGCTTGCATATTTTGCAAAATTGTGGGAAAATTTGAAGCCATGGACCTTATGGTCTACATATTCTATGTATCAATTTTAAATCATTTAAACATGATCTATAGTTTTGTAATTTTTAATTGAAAATAAAGTATTTGTTTACTTATTTTTTTAAAGTTTGTTATAATGCCATAGGCGATGTCATAGAAAAAGTAGTGTTTAACTCGTCGAAATTATTTTTTTAAGCTCGCGAACATAAACTGTTCTCTCGCTTAAAAAAATGTTACTTTCGTCACTTGTTACACAATATACTATTAATATCAAAAATCGGGTGTGGAAAACACAATACAAGCACATACAGTCGGTTCGTTTTATGTAGGCGAGAAGGATGAATGCGCATTAGATAATATTTACTCCGTTCGTTGAATTGTATTGTGCCCGTACTCCGCAAAATTGAAGAGCCTAGGCAAGTGATATTATAGTCATTATTAGATATCCGATTATATGCAAAATCGACAAAGAAGCCTATCCTATTAATTTCATATTTACTCTTTCTTTACTTTTTATTTTAGCTGGAACCATTATAAAGGGATTAATGCAATTATTTTTACTACATGATATTAATACCTCCCTGTTCACTTTGTGTTTGTCGTTCGCATAACCCGTACGCGACCGAAGCCGACATCGGCATGAGCCGGAATTCACCTAAATAAAACGAACCGACTGTATTTGTGTGAAAATTGTTATCCACAGATACAAGCTCGTGTCTCGTCCTGCTATAAACTCGCCAGTACACGATGCTGGGATAGACAAAATTCACAACTCTCTTACTACATAGTCAAATTATAAAAGATAGCATGGAAGAAAACTCAACCCCGCTCACAGACTAATGTCAACATCACCAATGCCAAACCAACAAGAGCCATCTCTTGACAAGTGATTTCCATTGGACAATTAGCCTTAACAGATGAAAACTGTAATATCGTATCTCCACTTAACTTAAATCCATTCTTGAATCCACTCTCACTTTGAAGTTGTTACATAAAATTAATTTTAAGCTTTTTAACTATTACTTTCTTAGAAGATATTTTAAATCATAAAAAAGCACTGCCCATAAGTATTGGTTAAAATTCATCTTCCAAAAAATAACTTTTTTAAGCATATTTTAAAAAAAAATAGCAATATTAAATATATTCTCTTGTAGCGAAAGTGATTGTGTTAAGGTTAGCAAAACTTTTTCTGTATAATTCGATAAGAAAATACAAATACACATTACAAATCCACGTAAGGATATCGAATCCTTTTCAAACTATGTACAAACCTATGTGAAACGCATACATCTACTCTCTATTAAGAAAAGAGCCAAAAACATTCAAGATCATAATCTACTACCTAAAAATACTTACAGTGTATACATTATAACACCACAAGCCCAGCTAAAATTCAAATAATTATAATTATTAGAATCATATGAGAGAATAAATATAATTAATCTTACACATCCACTTCGAAAGAATATCCTGGAGCATTTTCAAACATATTACATTTCAAAGTTTCTGGAGCAAGATATCCTGGTGTACCGCATAAATCTACAATAATAAGAACACTTTTTAAAATTAAAATGATATAAAAACAAATATTACTTATTTTTACCATGCAACTTCTCTCCAGGGCCCAATTTTTTTGCAAACCCAAAATCTGTGATTTTAATATTTAAATTGTCATCTAATAATATATTTTCTGGTTTAAGGTCTCTATGTACAACACCCTTACTATGTATATGTTGAACACCCTCAAAAATTTGTCTCATAATATATCGAGTTTTTTTCTCAGATAATGTTACTACACTAGTTAAATAATCAAAAAGCTCCCCATGTTTACAGAGTTCAAACACCAGAAACATAAATGTGCTGGATTCAAATACATCTTGAAGTTCAACTAGAATAATATGTATACTCTTATATATTCGATGTGTACACTAAAACTAATTTACTTATGTATGGATGTCCAACTACATGTCTAAGAATCAATATTTCTTGCATTGTAGCTTCACAAAAAGCATGTCCTTCGGTGTTATCTGTACTTAAATCTATTATTTTAGCTGCATATTCTCTACCTGTTTCTTTCTCTATACATCTACGTACAGTGGAACTTATACCTCTAAAACAGTAACAAAAACCATTATTAATTTTCAGTCTATCAGTCAAATAAATAGTAAACAAAGAGACTTTTAAAACAATTTAAAGGGAAAACTTACCTTCCTAATATTTCTTTGGGTTCGTATTTTGCATAAAATTCTTTGGCAGCATCCTTATCAGGTAACTTATCTTCCTCTTCTTCTTTTGCCATGCTTTTGACTATATTTAAATTTTATAATGGAATTTACAAATTTTGCACATTTCCTAATGATTGATTATTTTTAATAATAATTAAGTATTTTCTTTACAATACACAACAGCAGTGTTAAATAACTTATGAACAACAAATTACGTAGATTAACGTCAAATAAAATCACTGAAAATAACCAAATAACCTTGTTAAAGTTGTTATTGACATATTAATCAATGTTAAGTTAGGAATGCAATGCCTGCAAAATAAATAAAAATAAATATAATACTGTTATAAAAGCTATTTGGGAGGTCTACAAATGTATTGTAAAAAATAATAATTTGTTTGAATATAGGTATCATTAAATTAGCTAAATCTTAAATTCGATTGGTTAATTTAAAAATTTACCATTTTATTTTTGGTGAAACGGAAAATAAAAATTGTAACTTTTATAACAAAAAGCTAATTACTTTTGGGATGATTATAAACGAATACCTATATACCTATATATTTTCTTTATAATTCAAACGCGTTTAAATTTTTAATTAATGCAATTACAATAAACAATCTAAATAATTTAAAATTGGTGTTTAAAAACTTTAAAACATAATTTTTGTTTATAAACGCTAGTATCTTCTTGGTTTACTGTCGATGTTTGATATTTGTTATTACTTACAGTTGCGGCCGCCACAAACTTAGACAAAGACTTTTGACACATTCTGTCAAATTCAAAAATTCGTGCACCAGGGATTGCGACGATTCGATACGATATACGATGTCGATACCAGAGACCATAGAAAATTACTATCGTAATAGAATGTGAAGCTAATAGAAAATTGTTCGATTGCTTCTGAGCGCCATCTAGCGTGGGGACAAAGAAACTCTTCTATGTAAACGCACTACGGTTTTAAAATTAATTATTATTTTTAACGTTAATTTGCCTATGATATAAAAATAAATTACCAAGATTAAATCATAAGCAAAGAATTCAACATAATTAATCATCTACTTCGAAATAAACAACGAAAATGAAATTAGAATATCAGTTAAACAATTTTATTCAAACCATCTCAAATTACAAGAAAATAAAACTAAATTTGCGATTTTAACAAGTACCTAATGGTGTATCTACTAACATTACAAAACTATTATACTAAATTTATTAAATAATAAATAAGTAGTAGTAGTAGTAGTTTGTAAGCTATATAGTTTACTAATGAAGACACAAGACAAATACGAAATGTAATTAAGTAAACACTCAACAAATTTCATGCACAACAAAAATAGTATCGATACAAATAAAATCATATAAATAATTGGTTGAAACATTTTATGTATGTCTTGTTGATCTGAAATATTGAAGTACATCCTTCTGCATGATATCATACACAAGACTTTTAACTTCACTTTCTTTTCCAATTAATAAATGATTTAATCTTTTAATATAATTATACACTACCAACTTGACAAATTTATCTAAGATGATTTGTTTCAAATTTTCTTCATTGACACAGAATTTAAAATGAAAGTTTACCTCTTGTACTATTACACTTTTTATATTTGCTAATTAAATTTGTCATACATTTATTTTCGTTGGGAGAATGTATCCGTTTTGGTTTCACATATTTCTTATTAGCTGAAAGTAATGATTCTGGCATCATAGGTGAGATAGGTTGTTCCACAAAACTGAATGAGGTTGATGGCTCTGTTTCCATAGCTGTCGTAGTTGGTTCAACATGTTCATATATTGTCTTACACACTTTTTCCATATGGAAAAATATAAAAATTATAAAAATCTATAAGATAAGGATAAAATTAAGTATTTGAATTTCTAGCTTACCAGTATGTAGTAATAAATCAGTTTTTGGGTAATGTTTTTTTCCTCGGACTTCCTGTCTCTTCTACAGAAGTATATGATGTTCCCCACATTTCACAAATACTGGGTTGTATGAGATTTTTATTAACTTGTTGACACAGGCAAATCTAAGATTTCAAAGCCCCAAGAATTTGGAATTAAAACAGGATCTACAAATTAAACAAGTAAAGTGTATAGTTTTGCTTCACCTTCTATAATAAACACATAAAAGCACAATACTAATCTAAACAATAGACCACGCAAGTGCTGTCGTCATTTTTGCGGAAGGTCAGGGATCGCGTTCCAAACAACCGGCATTTAAATTTTTTTCATGTATTGTATTTGGAACGCGTTGCAAATTTGAAGTGAAAAGTTGTTATTTATAAGTTAATTTTAATTGTTATTGCATGTAAGTATGAACGACGTTGTTTAAAACTGATATTAATAATATTAATTGTTTTATAGCACGGTTATACTTGAGTAACTAAAGTACAAAAGTGAGGTTAGATAGATATACATAATGGTGATGTGTTTTGCTCTTACTTGCAAGCATTAAGTGAAAAAAAGGGATGCACTATTTTTACTTTTCCTACAGAAAAGGCAGAATTATCGAGGTGGAAAAAGCTTTTTTGCAGTCATTGCTAATATTTTTTTTCAAATAAAAAACACCATTGCCAAATATTTTGTTTTTAATAACTATAATATGTATATTGATATTTTGCTTACATACTTACCAAGTAACAAATGATATTAATATAGGAAGATTAATTAAAAATCGTTTTACCAAGAGTGACTATACGTTTCAAATGGCGCTTTAAATTTGTTTGGAACGTAGACCCTGACCTACCGTACAGAAAATGGCGATTTGACTTCACGCTTGCGTGGTCTATCAAAACTGGTTCTTATATAAGTATGTTTTCATTTTAACTTACCTGGCAAGTTAAATTTTGGAATTACACCAACTTTAATTTTTTCCCCAGTTATAGCTCCATAGCAAAATGATTATGACAAATTCTTCTTAATCAAAGTATTGATTTGGGAGTTTCTTGCAATAAAGTTGCATTGCCACATATGCTAACCCACTGCTTAAATTCATCTAGTGCCTTTTCATAATTTGGAAATTTATGTAAAATTGTATCTCCTCTTTTAGAAGTACAACCATGAAATGTCCAATGACGAATCATTGTGCTACAAAAGACTTAAAGAAGATACACTGATGTAAACGTTAAATTTATCTTATACTTACATATTTTTCAAGATGCCTTAATATTAATCACTAATTATAAATATATATAAAATAAATAAAGAAATAAAAGAAACTTCAGAACTTTACACACTTAAAAATGACGATAACGATAACAAAAAACTCGTAGTATTAGATATATGCAACAAAGAAAGGAGTGATAACAATTAAATAACGTAAAATATTGAAAATAGTAAATAACATAACCAATAGCACCTAAACAACAAATCGAAAATTATGAAAATTAGCTATTATTGCAGAATTAGTTGTTAACGACTATGCAAAAACAATATCAACAGCGACATATGTTGTGGGGACAGTTTACGTCAGCTCCGCAGATTTCAGAACATTGTCCGAAAAATAGGCCTGCTCGAGTGATTCAAATTGACCAATGAAATTGCGGCCCAATTTTTGCTATTTTACTTATTAATATAACCCCATGCCAGAGACTAACGTCGATCAGTGTGGCCATATTTCAAAAATTCTTGGCGCAGACTCTAGCATCAAATATCGCCCAAAATCGCAGCCAACTTAAATTTTAAAATTTAATTCCCCGCCAAAATAATTTAATTTTAAATTTAAATAAAGGTTCGAGTTCCCATTCCTTTCTGTATTTTTTTTATATTTGGCCCATTTTTATTTTCGATTTTATAATAGCAAACCGTAAATAAAATAAACTAATAACAATATAAGAAAAACTGAAACCAGGGTTGTCAACCGTACGGTTATTACCGTACATGTATGATAATTTTAGGAACTATACGGTATACGAACCAAACCAATTACCGTACATCAAATGTACGGTATTCCGACTAAAAAATAAAAAAAAACATTTTCTCAATAAAGTCCACTGAAATATATTTTCTCATAAAATTACGGAATCATTCAAATGTTGCAGCCGTGTGTAATGAATGCTCTGATCCCTCTATTGTTTAGTAGGCTAAATACATTAGGAAATGTGTAGTTGCCTTTTAGCTCGTTCTTTTAAGGAAGTTTTAAAATTGAATGCAAATAGGTAAAGCCCCGAACAAAAATTCTTGCTTAAGATTATAAATAGAACTAAGCGGTACGCTGTGTTCATTGTCGTCATATATTTGAATCGCTTAAGTTGGTAAAGTGAATAAAGAAATGTCCAGTGACGATTAAGGCCCTAGTGCAGTTAAAAAAAGTAAAAGTTTACATAGAAAGCAAGTAAGTACTTTTTATCCATCTTTATCATAAATTTACGCAACATGAGTTAATAAATTAAATTTTTTTGACTTTGATGTCAAATTAGTGTCTTTCTACTTTCATTCCGCAAAATGCATAAATTGTATACCTATTGAATTACTATATTTTTTTTACAGAAATTTCGTACGGCTGGTGCGATGCAGCTGAATTTAAAGGATGGCTCCGCCCTGTGCCTAACTATGTTTTTAAGGCACAATGTAATTGATGTAAAAATGAATTCATGGCAGAATTGTCAAGTATAAAAAAACATATTTGCCATTCTCTCCACCTTTGTTGCAGTCAAGCATGCAAAAGTCTTCCGAGGAATTGTGAAGATTTAGCTAGGAATGTTTATAATTTTTTCAAGGTATGTGTATATTTCTCTTCATCACTGAAATATCATACTGGTGTATTTTTTCAGACTAGCAGTAAAAGACAGTTTGAATTTCGTCAGTTTCAACATTTTGCCCAAGTGGAAATTCATAAACTTTTGCATCCAGCACAAACTCGGTGGTTATCTTTGAGGCAAGTAGTTGCACGATTGTTAGAGCAATGGTCAGCTCCTCAATTATTTTTCACTGCAAAATATTTAGACCAACGGCTTTTATCTACTGAACAAATCTATAATAACTTGAATGATCCGTTTATTAAATTACATTTTTTATTTTTAAATTTTATACTGCCTAAAATAAATGGCCTTAACTTGCTCTTTCAATCAGAAAAAGTATTAGTAATTAATTTGCATAGTGCCATTCAAGAAAAATATACAGAACTTTTACAGTACTATTTAGATAATCAGTATGTTCGCATGACACCTTTACCCGCAATTGATCCAGAAAACAATTCGTATATACTACCAAATTTGAATTTATATTTAGGTGTAGACGTTATGAACGAAATAAAGAAGCCAGAAATTCAAAATAATCCAAATTCTTTAAATTACTTTTATGATCGCTCCAAAGATTTTTTAAAAGTATTATGAACAGAAATAAAAAAAAGATATAATTTCGAAGACGTAATTTTATCACATTTACATATTTTTATGTCTAAAAATTCTCTTTCATATAGCATACGAAAACAATATCCAACATTACTTCCATTGTTTGAAAATTTTAGATTTTACGAATTTGAAAATCACCAATCGATTGATGATTAGTGGCGACTTTTGCCCGGTTTTAGTTTTCCTCCAGGCACATTTAATGTAGATGACGATGTCGATGTTTTTTGGGGAAAATTAAAATATTTCTCCAATGACAATAATAGCTTCGTGTTTGTCGATTTATCTCAATTCGTTCTAAATATTCTTAGCTTACCACATTCAAATGCCGCTTGCGAAAGAATTTTTTCAGAAACAAACGCAATTAAAACCAAAAGTGGGAATATGCTAATAACTAAGACTGTAAATGGCACTTTACTGAGTAAACAATGTGTAAGAGTTTCTGGCGAAAATTGCATTAATTTTGAGCCGAATCGCGATATGTTAAGTCGTATGACTACAAAACAAATTTATTCTAAAGGGACGTCTACGTCAAGCGCATCAAGTACATTATCTCTATCTAGAATTCAGGACGATGGGTCCGATGATGACTTTACTTTTGAATTGAATGATTAGTGCTTTTTTTGTGTATAAATTATACTTATCTATCTATTTATTTTTGTCAATTTTGTTACCTTTTTTGAAAATAAAAAAAACTGTATATTTACTTACCTATTTTATTTTATTATAGAAAACGTTTTTCTAACATTTTGTAATATGTACGGTAATGAGTGAGGTTGGTACGGTAATTTGAAGTGCGCGGTACGATATTACGCATCTAAGTAGTTGGTAACCCTGACTGAAACTGAGTTCTGACAACTATTAGAGATTTTAGCGGAATGTCACTTGTAACTCAACAATAGTAACTAGAAACAGCTTCAGTTCGCAGTGACAATCCGTCACAATTCGTTTATTTAGCCAGTAATGCCATTATCAAGGAAGTATTCAGTGCCTATAAACTACAAATAAACCTTAAAATATCTCATTGATAAAAAATAATCAGAATCCTGAAACAATTACATACAAACTGGTGTAAGTGGTCACACTTCAAGTTTATAGTGTGAACTTGTGAACAAGCCTAAAAACTAAAACATTGATAAATTAAAGCGAGTAGGAGTAATTAAAATAACATGTACAAAAGCGAGAAAAATATATTGATTTTACTCCTCAATTTTACCTATTTTCACTATTGAAACTGAAATAAATGAATTCGAAAATTACAATTATATAAAATCGCCCAATTTGCGACTTGCGATTTTTTCAAAAATTCAGTCGCATTTATCTTTTAATAGTAGCCCAAATTGTGATAAATCGCCCAATCTGGCCACACTGACGTCGATAACAATTCGATAAAAACGACTTTTGTATCGTGAACGAGATGCGTTCGGTTTGTTTCGGAAATGTTTTATTTAGGTAGAATGTCTCTCTAGACAAAATAATTATTAGTGTATTAGCAACGAAAACCTATTCAAATTCAAAATTTAATTTTCAAACCGTTTGCGAAAGCATTTTACATGATTTTACTCAAATTTGTATATAGGCAGTAATTTTGTTCTGTATACGAGTTGTGTTCCGCAAACACTTGGTAAAGGAAAATAATTCTATTTGTTTTTGTACATATAGATATATACTACTTAAATTTAATACATTTATTTGCAAACTTACTGTCGTAAGCAAAAAAATCGAGAGATTAGGCACAACCCTTTCAAAACATTAAAAGAAGCTATAAGAACAACACAATTTCCTGTCTCATCTTGTAACAATGGTTACAAGAGAATGGAATTTAAACTTGAGATTTCCAGCTCTACAGTCTAAATCCCATTGAAAATGTATGAGGATTAATGAGATAGAGCTTTTACCCAGGAAGAATTTTGGGAGTGTTCAAAATGCTTGGCATCAAATTTCTATAAATGTTGTATAAAATATTGTCGCTTCAATGTCTACAAGATTAGATGCAGTTAATAATAACGGTGGAATGACGAAATACCAATTATTTCTCTATCGTTTTTAGTAATTTTTATTTACATTTATTTTAAAAATGTTTAATAAATGTCAATAAGACACCCATTTTTGACAATTCCTGACTTACTATTATGAGATGAGTAAAGATAGCCACTTAAGTAGTCACAATTTAAACCCACGCAGAAACAGTGTCCCTTTTTTTTTGCTCATGAGAGTATTTCTGTTTTATCATGCCTTCTTGCCAGGTAAAGGCAATTAATGGTTTTAAAAGTTTACTATCCAGTAAATTATTTTTACTTTTATGAGTTGGGGCAATAACACATATATAGATAAAACAATAAAATAAAGTCCGTAAAAATCCTATATCCGTTTGACCTACTCCCTGTGAATTTAATTTATTCACTAGGCCATCTCAGTTTTTTTTATGTTGGGCCCTTCCATTAGGCCCAGTAAAATGACCTTTTGCCAATTCTGGGTGTTTTTGCATAAATTGCAATATTATTTCCCAGTGCAATTTATGGAGGAGACTCTTAAGACATTTTTAAATAAATAAAAATTTAAGAAAATAAAAATAACGAGCCATCGAAAAAATTCATAATTGGAGTAGATTGTGAAATTGGGTTGGTACTTTAGCCACTTCCGCATAATGACATTTATTATTTGACATTGAAACTATAAGTTTGTGTCAAATTTTTCAAAGTTAAAATTGGTTTGTGTTTAGATGTAAATGGACAACATTTTCAACAACTTCTGTAGCTATATGTAAATTTTGATTATGATTTCGATATTAAATAAATTATTTGTTTTCTTTTTTGTTGTAGTATCATTTCAATGCCATAACCTTTTTTTTACAATGAAACCAAATGAAACTGTCAAGCATCAAGTAATGTGTCATTATGTGGAAGTGGCTAAAGTACCAACCCAATTTCACAGTCTACTCCAATTATGAATTTTTTCGATGGCTCGTTACATGCTTTCTACATATACGACACTAATTAGTCAAATTTTTTAGTGACAAAAAATTCGCTCTTATGCATAGGCCTTTTTATTTTTTAAATAAAATACTTAATAATGCGTCTTTAGTAAAATGGTAATGTTTCTTATTTTTCAAAGTAATAAATGATGGGCCTTGTTTAACACTCAAACAATATTTAGGAAATGAATGCGAACACAAACTTCGACGTAAATTTAAATATTTAAATTTAAAAAAATACATGTTGCACATGTGTAAAATTTACGGTTTTAAATGCGTGAAAATGGAAATTTATAAGAGACGGTAACATACTAATATGTACGTTAAACAGAGATAGATATTTCGAAGATCCATTCCGATACCTACCTAGCTTTCGTATACATCGTATCGAATAACATAAGTACGATATCCAATCGAATAGGTTCGAAATTTCTAATTTTGACAGTTTCGTATAAATATGGCGGAAATTTCTCGTATCGAATAGTTCGGAATCCCGGTGATGCACCGGGATTCCGAACATTTGTAAATTTGACTTTTATCCGGTATGGTTATGTTAGTGTCAGTTTATTGTAAGTCAGAAGAAGCGTACACAATTTTTAAAATGCCTCAATTAAACGAATTGCAAAAGTCGATAATTATAACTAAGGCTAGAGGACGGCACGAGCATTAGGCACATCGCAAATGAAATAAATGTTGATAAAAACACGATAAAAGTCAATGATATATTGCCCATTCCAATACTTTTTAAATAATTAATAGTTCAATGCACGGTCCAAGATGAAGTTGGAACGCATTTTCTGCAGTACGCATATCCGGTACCATCATTGTCTGATTTTTCTAGCGTGTTCGAACAAACCTAATATGAGGGGGTATTGATATATTCTTAGCCCATTATTGAAACAATTTAAAGTTGATACTTAACATAGTCCCCTCTTAAATTAATACACTTTGTTTCTTCCTCCTGGTTTGAAGGAAATTCGGTATGTATCGACCGAAGTATGTGTTGAAATAATACAATATATTTTGTATAACACTAATATATTTATAAATTTAATCTTGGAGTTCCGTTAAATAAATGCAGTATCTGGTCTTAATACTAAAGACCGAGAAAAACTGGCTAATAAATAATATTTGCTCCTATTTAGATCACTGAGATCTTAGTAGGAACTGTTAGTTAGATCACTGAGACCTAAGCTTTAACTCGAAGAGATCGTACTTGGAACTGTAGTGAGCTCTAAGAGATCTTGTTTGGAAATGTTTCTTCATTCCCTTATTTTTCGGCAATAAAGTTTTGTCCCCGCCAGTCAAAGAGAGGGAGAAAACAATGAAATTGAGTATACGGAAATTTCCATATAACCATTATTTTTACATTTCCAAGATGCTGTAGTTTCCAACGTCATAAATGTATTAAAATAAACAATATACGCCGGAAACCCTTAATTATAGAAAATAAAATACCTCTTAAAGTAATAAATATACAATGCACAGAGATAACCTAATACTTCGCAGAATCGCATCGAACCAAATTATTTAACCTATTATAATAATATATAACAGGAAATATGTACAATAAAACTTATTCTATTATATTTATGCTTATTCAAATACATTTACATAATGGATGGATTAACCAGAGGGTTGTGCCTGTAATCAAATAAATAGTTTTTATGACTGTAGAAAATAAGACAATGAAGAAATGTAATACCTGACCAGGCCTAAAGTAATTAACAATATTAAATATATCTGAACTCCAAGACCTTTTCTATATACAATATATAATATTTACAATTTAAAACTAGGATTAAACATTAACATAAATATACCTACATCTAAATAAAACTAAAAATACAAAATTAAATCTATTTTGCCCGAACACACTTTATACAGCGATCCTACAAAAAAGATTCTTCTAGGTCTGCAAACCAGCCCTCCGCAGCTTCTATTACCTCTTTGTTACACAAAAATTGACATCCTTTTAAACTTTTTTTCAATCGAGGGAACAGATAATAGTCTGCGGAATAGGGCGGCTGTTTCAGTAATTCGAATCATAGATCCCGAACTGTATGCGATTTATGTGCAAGAGCATTGTCTTGCAAAAATAATACACTAATACTTGTTCGTGAACTATATGATGGACGCGTTCATATGAAATCTTTAGTGCCTCAGTTATATATATGATTCAGCCCAGACGGTCTGATAATATCACGTCATGAACTGCGTCAATATTTTCTGGGGTGGAAACCGAAATCGGTCTTCCTGGTCGCTTCTCATCAACGGAAAGTTTTCTTCTTTTGAATGACGCAATCCAATTTTTCACAGTCGCATATGATGACATTGATCGCCAAGTATGTTAAGCATATTGTAAATTTCCTTACCACTTACTTCTTTCAAAATTTACTGCACAGCAATACTCCAACTTCTTGACGTAAGATTTTACACTTCTAAAATGTCGTTATTTCTAGCCATTATAATAAGATTTCTCGTAAGTAGGGCCATGCCTTCGCAATTCAAATGAATCTCGCATGTAAAAAAGAAACAATAACATTTTTTAATATCCTGGCAAAAAGCAATGCATGCGCGTTTTGCGGAACATGGTCAAATAAAAAAGAAAAATGGGATCGTCTAACCTGATCTAACGACGGATTCAAAATTAAAGGCCCTGACAATGGCGAACCGAGGCGTGATCAATGTGGAGACGTCAAGCTATATTCCAAAACTTGACGTGGTACATATAAACTCAGTTAATAACTACAACTATCTATCCAACTCTTTCGTCTGGTTTAAAATTTGTGAAATAAAACGCAAATATACTTATAGTAATTGTATTTTTTACAATAAGTTTACAATAATATTAATATTGATTGTATATTTTATTCTTTTTTTAATAATTAATTATATATATTATATACACTCTTCTATTTTATACAATACTAGAGATCTATACAGAATTTTCTGTACCCTTAAATAGAATGACAGCTATTACAAAAAAATAGCTGCACCTCAAAAGAGGTGTCGTAAAAAGATGAAGTAAATATTACTTTACTTCAATAATAATCACAATCAAATGTTTATCAACGTACTTTTTAAATTTATTTATTTGCTTATCACTTCGATATTAAAGGTAAAATGTCAATTAATATGGTTTGAATTGATGATATAGATATGAGCAGTTTATTTTAAACATACTCAATACAAACAAAAAGGAAATGAAGATCGACAATTTTTTAAAATTGTGATCTCAACAGATTGCAATTAAGAATGACTTCACATATTCGGATGTAATATTGTAAATTCAAATCCTTCTTAAATTATGCAATTAACATATTATACAGTTAATCCCTGGCGCTTTTAAAATTACTTGTGGAATAAATTACTTAATATGCAATAATATACATGGTATAACTAAACATAGAAATAAAAGTGGTCATATTTATATAGATGCTTAAAAAGATATAATTTTCTTGGATTATAATTTTATATAAATTATGGAAATTGATGTTCCGAAAGTCATATATTGATATAAAATGTTTGCAAAATTCCAAAAGAAAATGTTTTGACGTTTGACAGCTAGTAAGAAATCAATATTCTTGAGATAATTTTTAAATATATTTTCATCTAAGACTTTTTGCAAAATATTCTATACTATTAATATATAAATATATTCTGTACTCTTATATGAAAGCAATATTAATTCTCCCTGAAATTATATAGAATTTTTGTTGTAATTTCTAATTAAGACGGATTTTATTTAATAACATTATAATTTTGCTGATATTCAAATAAATGAAAGCTCCAAAACAAACAAAAGCAGGTATATGTATCATAAGGTCAATGAAATTGTTTTCGATCTAGAAAAATAATACAGTAGGACCTCGATATACGAGCAGTGACGCGCCGTCCATATGGGCAAGGTCGTGCAGCGCACAACGGCGCCAAGGCCTTAAAGGCGCCTACGGCCACTTGTGATAAGTTAAATTTTAAAAATATTAAAAACATTTTTTGAAAGTTTACAACAAATCAACAAATTTACATAAAACAATTATTACAATTATTTTAACATTGACAGCAATAAAACGTCATAAATTTCAATGTTGAACTGTGGGAGAGTGGCTGGTAATTTTGGCTCAATACATATAGGGTAAAGGCGCCTATCAGTATTTCGCACGACGGCGCCGAAGATACTTGGCGCGTTACTGTATACGAGGGTATATCAAAATATAACGAGACTGGTGCTATAACTTCTTTCACAACTAGAATTTTATAACATAAAGAATACAACATGAAACCACCATCTTCAAAGTACTTATCCTGAAGTAGGCTTTGATTTAACTTTTGACGTTTATTACAAATTAATTCCTGAATTGTCAGTGTTTGACGTACTCATCGAAAAAATGAGTGTGGAGTAAAGATACGCGATAAAATTTTGTGTTCGGTTGGGTAAAAGTCCAGCTGAAATCTTCGAAATGATTAAAACTGCATACCCAGATGATAGTTTATCACGTTGTAGAATGTTTGAGTGGTATAAGAAATTCAAAGACAGTTGTGCATCAGTGGAAGATGAACCTCAACGCGGGCGACCACCAATTACATGGATTGATTCAAAAAATTGCAGAAATTAACGACTTGATCCAAAATAATCGTCGGATTGGCATATATCGAATTTCTGACATTGTGAATTTGTCTCATGGTTCCACTCAAAAAATTATTCATGAAGATTTAGGGCACTGAAAGGTCGCGGCAAAATGGATTCCAAAAGTGATGACCAATTAACAAAAAGCCAATCAAGTGACAATGTGTCGGCGGTGGAAAAGGCAACAACATAATCCACAGTTTGTAAACAATGTGTTTACATGTGATAAGAGTTGGTTTTATCACCACGGCCCTGAATTAAAGTCTCAAAATATGCAATGGAATCACAAATGTAGTCCAAGACCGACAGAAGGCGAAAACTGTGAAAAGCGCCGGTAAAGTGATGCACTTAATTTTTTTTTTATATAACTGGGGCGTTATTTATGATCACATTGTATCTAGAGAACACACAGTAATTGGAGAGTACTATTCTAATGTACTTCGAAGAATCCTAAAGGCAAAGTTAAAGAAAAAACGGACGCTTTATCAAAACATCGGTTGGATCCTGTATCACAACAACGCTCCGGCCTACAGATCAGCGATTTTTGTCAACGAACACTTGAAGAATTAGGGGTGGAAATTATGATTCACCCTTCCTACTTACATGAACTTGCTCCATGTGCTTTCCATTTGTTTCTTGATGTCAAAAAAAATTGAGAGGTCGAAAATTTGACTCTAATTTAGAGCTCAACAACTCAAACTCAAAAAATGGTTTCTCAGATGTTTATGACAAGTGGACAAAACGATGGGACAAATGTATTGCACAGAAAGGAGAGCATTTTGAAGGATAGTTGTTGAAGTTTTCTAAATAAATGTTTCATTTTTGTACTATAGCACCAGTCTCGTTATTTTCTGATATTTCCTCATAACCAACCACTGTTTACGACGTAGTTAACGCAGTTTTTACTTTTTCCTTGAAATGCTATAAACAGTCAGCATTTACACATTTGCACAACTGTTTAATTTCTTCATTCAAAGTGAATGAATGCATTTATTTAATTCAAATAGTTTAAACTGTAAATTAAACAAGTCATTCTAATTCTCACCTCGAAATAATGACAAACGGAAGACAATTAATTGAACGTTAAATCAAAAACTTGAAGTTATAAAACAGTTGGAGTCTGGAGGATCTGTCTCATATATGCGAATAATATGGTATACGAAAGCAAATTGTTTCGGACATTTAAAAAAATAAAGATAAACTGAAGAAATGTGTGATGTATTGTGCCAATATAAATCCCAGAAAACGGATGAAATTGGCCTGTGAAACTTCGCTTGCAGAAGCTTTATTGAAGTAGTACGCATAACGTTTTGTGGGGTTCCGCTTAGGGGAATTAAACTAAAATCTGCTGCATTTAAATTAGGAGAACACATTTAAAGGCAGTGATGGATGGCTCTGGCGTTTTCGCAAAATGTATGGAATACTTAAATAAATGAATTTACGGTGAAATCTTAAGTGCACCAAAAGAAGCGATTGAACCTTTTCGACAAAAATTAGTTGAATGAATAAATAACGAAATGTTATTTGTCTCAGATATATAATGCTGATGAAACAGGTTTATTATGGCCTGCTTTACCTGAAATCACACAAGCATTCTAAAATGAAATATTTACTGGAAGAAAAATCAGTGCGAGTCTCAGCACTGTTTTGTGCCAACGCCGATAGATCACACACTGACAACCGTTATTGTTGGCGAATCTCGAAAACCAAGAGTTTTAAAAGACATAATGAATCGTTTTTCTGTTTCATACTATAATTCAAAAGAAGCTTGGTACACCTCAAACATTTTCAAAGAATTTGTACCAGCGGAAATTTTCGGGAGGAAGAGCTTGCAATTCTACCGGAAAACGTAAAATGTTTGTTGCTATTAGACAACGCTCCTACACATTCATCTGAAAATATTCTACGATCTGGAAATGGAAAGTTAGCTGTTATGTTCTCACCAAAAGACACATCGATTATTGAATCGATGGACCAGGGAATAATTTTAGCTATAAAAATAATATCCAGGAAAAGGTTTCTAAATGAAGTAATGGCGGTATTAGAAGATGGAGAAAATGAAGAAGACAGAAGAGGGCACCGTACCTTAGAAAATTTAAAAATTTAAAATTAACAATTTTTAATTTCGCAGCTGCTTGAAAAGAGGTAACTGCTCAAACATTTAAAATGGGTGGAAGAATTTATTTGATGATCAACATGCAGACATTAACTTAGAGGGAGTAGAAGTTCATGATTTCGGTAAGACTATACAAAATGATGCTGGAGTAGTAGCCGAGGAAAATGTGCTTTGATGGTTGGAAATAGATCAATGTGGCCCTGGTCATCACATTATGTGCAAAAGCGAAATAGCTGATGAAGTGATGATCAAGGAAAATGGGAATTAAAGAGAAAATAGTGAGGAGGAAGAATCAACACCCCCAAATATAAAATTATCAAAGATATTTTTTTATTGACGATTCGTTGATAGCCAAATGCAGTAATATTATATGTATTTTCATAATGATGATTAAAAAACAACAAACTACAAAAGTGCAATCGAAAATTCATGCATTTTTTAAAACAGGGTCATCGAAACCGGCCAGTTCAACATCAACCATTAATGACTCCCCTCAACGGGCGTACACTCGTCTGAAGACCAGTAAAGTGCAATTTATTTTTTATTTTATTATCTTATGCCTAATGCAAATAAAGTACAAATATGAAAACGAATGTTTGTTTATATATTTCTATTTGATAGCAAACAATATTGCTTATTCAGCATTTTTATATAACGGACTATCGGCTATATCGGACATCCCCTCCACCGCATTAGTCCGTTATATCGAGGTTCTAGTGTAAAGAAACTAAGAAACCATTTAAAATTTCAAAGTTAATAAAAATAAATAGATAAAATGAAGCATTATCTACTACAACAAAAAGTTTTAGACAAGCTTTCTCGCGTATTTTATAGATTGACCATGTTTTTTCCATATAGCATTAGTTGTTCACCAAAATTTTTTATTTATTTATAACACTGAAGTAAAATAACTAAAAGATAAAACAGTGCGTTAGTAAAACATCAACTGATAGCTTTGGCACATTTTACGATGGTTCATTTCGTTCAGATCGATCCTAGCCATTAAGAGCTACGTTGCTATGTTTATAAAAAAATCTTCCACTAAATTAGCACTTCCATCCTGTTTGATATATAATAAATATATAATAATATATTATAAATTCAGCATTGACAGAATAAAAATAATCTGAATATGTCGGAAACTAATTCAGTCTTAAAATTGCCATCTCATGGACAAATGCCTCGCTTGGAGGACGCAAATAATATTTCTGTTAAATTGTCACCTCGGTTTTTTCGAGGATATCTGAAATCCGTTGTTTGACAAAAACGTCCAATACATATTTAAGAATTTAAAAATTAAACCGTAACTCAAATAACTAATAAATTATGAATTCATCTGCGTTTTGTTTAATTCATGGCAACTATAGTGTCCGACTTATGGTTCACAATGTAGAAATACTTATTATATTCCATTTAATCGTGAATAGCCCAATCCTCTCATATTAACATGCTTTTGATTATCTTCCAATATTGTAGGCAGTTGATATTGAAGAGGGTGCATTTTTAAGGTAATCTTTGTACTATATTGAGTCGTTTTTATATCAATATTGGTGTTCTAATATCCAACAGAAGTTATAACTAAGTTTTCACCATTTAGTGTAAATGATATTTACAGAATTTGCATGTACGTTTTAATTTCAGAACAAATAACACGCACCAAAAAATCGATAACATCTCGCATATACCGAATAACTTATAATGGCTGTGACTTCCCAATTATTGGTGTATACCATATTGCAGTTCAGTATAAGAGAATGTATTTAAAAGTCATAACATTACTTGAAGTTCTGCGTTATCAGAAGATGACATACACTTAACAAAAAAGATATTATCATAATTCCACAATACCATTCACTATCTATTTCTAATAGATATTGGATTAATTTTGATAGAAGCGTATCCAATAATATACTTTTATATTTGGTTTTTGCTAGATTGCTTATGAAAATAAATTTCTTTCTTAACATGTCTTAAAGAAGTTCGTATTCTTAGAGTTTTCACGAAATTTTACACCAGTTCATTTAAAGGCATTCTTCAAATTTGGTCATATTTAATCCAAGAGATTTGGGGCACTATTACAACTTTATTTTGTTCAGCGATACTGCTCACAAAGGAACATTAATAAAATATGTACGCAATCTGACAATTATTTATGTGGTGTGAAGGTATTCAAGTATTTACAGGAATGTATTGTTGTATAATAGAGGAAAGTAAATCTTTTCTAATTGTTATATGCACACTGTTTTCATTTTATTTCGTTATTTTTCAAATTATTTTCAAACTTTATTGACGTTAAAAAAGTTGTGAAATTATTTAAGGGATATTGTATGACATTAGGATTAGTACCGCGATATCATAAAGTTTCTCGGTCAACGGTGGCCATGGAGTGAAAAACGTCTGTCTTAATTTATATCATCCTTTTGAGAAAAATCTAATAAAATTTTCAGGTTATGTGTCATACTGACATTAAGATTAATATATTGACAAATTTTATCGTCAGCATGACACTTAACCTGAAAATTCTATCAGATTTTTCTCAAAAGGATGATATAAATTAAGACAGACGTTTTTCACCCCATGGCCACCGTTGACCCAGAAACTTTATGATATCGCGGTATAATTACAAAAGCAGCTTTATTTTATAAAACGACAGCAGTGTTTAAAGTGTTAACCACTTCATTTCTTTCATATATCGAATTGTATTTATTTTAGATGTTCTACATTAAGGACAGAGAAATAATTTTCTATCTATTGAAGCCGTGTTTTCTTAGTATAGTCTATTTATGATTCCAGCCGAGACACGTCATAATCAGGAATATCCAGGTGCAGTAAGCTAAAGGTTAGAAATTACTAGCATATGAAGCCTGCTATTGCGGCATTTAGAATATATTATGTTACATGCCCTTCACAACGTTGTCAGAGTATGTCACAAGTGTCATTCTTCATGTTGCTTTTATAATTTATCAACCATAACCTAAAAGGAGAAATATGAACTAAACTTAGCAACGCTGTGATGAGATTTGACATATATTTTAACGTGCCTTGTTTGCAACCGCAAATAGGCTATATATTTTTTTGAATGACTTAGCCAGGTTCTCTAAATGAAATAATGTAAAAATAGAGAATGCTTGACTAATGCATATAATTCACTCGTCTCTGTTGCAATATGTGAATTTTTCTTTTGGATAGACCAGCATTGGATAAAAACAAGAAATTTTTTAAAATCACATTATTTTTGGGCATTTGGAAATATATCTTTCAAAATGTTTTACATGGTTTTTCAAATGAAATAATATAAAATTGAGGAAAAGATCCTTGATACATTCAGTTCACCCGTCTCTGTTATAATTTTTGTAAATATTTTTTTTTTAATAAACCAGTAGGTACTAGATAAAAACGAGTAATTTACCAAAATCACACTTATTAAGTATTTGAAAAAAACATCTTTAAAAAGCACTACAATACCGATGGTTTCTCAAGACGTTGATATAAGAATATAAGATGGATGATATATATGGGACATCAATTCTTATGAATTCAAACAGTACGTTGAAATTAGTTGTCTAATAAATTGTTTTGAATCCTAGCTCAGTCTAATAAAATTGGTTTGTATCCTAACTAGATTTAGTAACATATAGATAATCAAGTAAAAGATCTTACCGATTATTTGACTTTTTGACAGCTTTGAGAAAAAAATAGCAATACCAATATATATTTTAAATATACAGGCTATCCTTGAAATAAAGAGACAACATGTGATAAATGGAAAGATGTAATTATGTAGAATATAACTCCAAAATATTGTGACTCAATTACGACGCGAACTCCGGAAATTGTATTACGACGCCTATGAATTCAAAATATTCAGAATGTGTCTAGATAATAAATACTTCACGCACATATACGCTATAGTGTATGTTTACATACCTTACAGCTGGATAAGATGGATGAAACTATTATTTGTGTTATTGTCCGTCAACTTTAAGATATCGTCTCTGATACTTTTTATAATCGCACAGTGGCACGACAAAATTTTTTTAAATATCTTTGTCATTTTTTTCTCGCTTTTAAGAGGGAATTTTGGGAAAATATTTTGGATTTATATTCTATATAATTACATCTTTCTATTTTTCATACGTTGTCTTTTTATTTCAAGGACACCTGTATAAAGAATAATTATGAAGCGCCAAGATAATAATATAGTGGATTTTAAAAATGTGCGCAATAATCGATCTAAAAGTATTAAAATATGCAATACACGCATGAACAGTCTCAACATTTGAATCAAATTATAGCCCAGAGATATAAATTACTTATGCTTCAGCTGCCTTAGCTATTTTGAAGCAAAATAAAAATCCATTTAAAGTATTTAGATCATTTAATCGAAAAAGCCAAATAAATAATCCTGAAATTTGTATTAATGTTGATATTGGTGTAATATAAAAAGAAATATATAAGGATGTCCTTGCAATAAGGGAACATAATGCAGTAATTCTACAAAATGTAAATGAAAAAATCCAGTACATTTACTTTTACAAAGACGGTAATAATAGCAAAAATCTCAGGAACCTTGCTTCAGACCTGACCGATCTGCAGTCCGAAGAAAATTTATAACATCGCTTGTATAAATCATCACTAGAGTGGACCAGTCCGGAGCGATTATGGTAAATATTTCATATAAAAGCCGAAAAACTCCAATAATTTATCAATTAATATATATATATATATATATAACGAGCCATCGAAAAAATTCATAATTGGAGTAGACTGTGAAATTGGGTTGATACTTTAACCACTTCCACATACTGACACATTACTTGATGCTTGACAGTTTCATTTGGTTTCATTGTAAAAAAAAGGTTATGGCATTGAAATGTTACTACAACAAAAAAGAAAACAAATAATTTATTTAATATCGAAATCATAATCAAAATTTACATATAGCTACAGAAGTTGTTGAAAATGTTTCCATTTACATCTAAACACAAACAATTTTCTTAATAAGAGTTTTGAAAAATTTGACACAAACTTGACTCGAGACTCGAGTCTATACGTGGACGCGGTGAAAAGTAGTTGGTGCGTGAGCGGTTTTTCTACCTTTACTGTGTTCCATGTGCGACTTTTTAATTAGTGGTTTTACCTACTGATGATGACAACTTAGTTGTCGAAATACGTATTGAGGATACGATTAATAATTGTGGTAAGGGGTTATATACCTTTTCTAAGTTTTTTACTTAACCACAGTCTCCAAAGAAAGAATTTTTACAAACTTATAGTTTCAATGTCAAATAATAAATGTCATTATGTGGAAATGGTTAAAGTACCAACCCAATTTCACAGTCTACTCCAATTATGAATTTTTTCGATGGCTCGTTATATATATATATATCAATTTATATATATACCGATAGGTCCAACTCGCAACAATATACGTATGGAACGTAATACGATGTGGCAACGTGTGTACGATGCTATATTGAGTGACTTTCTTAAAATTTAAATTTATTTTGCAGAATTATTGATTTTTTTACTTTTATCTTTTAGAAAACGTTATTGTTTTTTTATTACTTAAAATTACTTTATACGAAAAATAGTATACCATAAAAGTGTAAACAAAGACAGTATACATTGAAACAAATATTCATTCAATTGTATTGTCATGAAATTGAATTTGTCAATCGTTGTTAAATTTGTTAGAATGAATAGATATTTATATTTATCGGAAAATACTAATACTTAAAGCAAACAAATAAGGTGTAGTGTTTTGTTATAGGAATGTATAATATCCATTTCTTCCTGCATATTGATTATGCAGCTGATGCTTTCGTAATATGCTCATATTTGTATTTCTACTATTATCGTGATGTTATTATAATACAGATACCAAAATCTCACGTAATATTTCCATCAGCCTTTTATTAACAATAAACAAGTAAAGTACAACTTCGTAGGTCGACAAACGCTCCAGTCTTCATTATCACTGTATTATACATGAACTGTAGGCTTAGTTTTTCGTAGAAATTGAAGTACGTGTCTGTTCCTTTGTAAAATTATAATAAGGGCAGGGGTTAATTTTATTCTGGCATTTTTAAAAATGCAGAGATCAGTTTTGCGACAGCATTCAGCTAATTACAATCTAAAATAAGCAACATTATAACGTATTTTGGAATTGTGAATATCCGTAGGTAATAAAAAAAAATGAAGTATAGTTTAATTACAACTGTAGCTTCCTCCTGGTTTGAAGGAAGTCGGTATGTATCGACCGAAGTATAAGTTGAAATAATACAAATATGAGCATATTACGAAAGCATCAGCTGCATAATCAATATGCAGGAAGAAATGGATATTATACATTCCTATAACAAAACACTACATCTTATTTGCTTGCTTTAAGTATTAGTATTTTCCGATAAATATAAATATCTATTCATTCAATTGAATGAATATTCGTTTCAATGTATACTGTCTTTGTTTACACTTTTATGGTATACTATTTTTCATATAAAGTAATTTTAAGTAATAAAAAAACAATAACGTTTTCTAAAAGATAAAAGTAAAAAAATCAATAATTCTGCAAAATAAATTTAAATTTTAAGAAAGTCACTCAATATAGGCATCGTACATACGTTGTCACATCGCATTACGTTCCATACGTATATTGTTGCCTATGGCCCGTTGCGAGTTGGACCTATCGGTATATATATATATATATATATATATATATATATATATATATATAGTAAACTCAATCAGTCGGCGATTAAAGGTCTGTTTTACTTCAAAGTATATATATTTAAAAAACCCTACATGTTTCGGCAATGATGCCTTTATCAAGGAAACATGTAGGGTTTTTTAAATATATATACTTTGAAGTAAAACAGACCTTTAATCGCCGACTGATTGAGTTTACCATATCAGACCAAGGTCACGAAAATATTATATTTATATATATATATATATATATACATATATATATATATATATGTATATATATATATATATATATATATATGTATATATATATATATATATATATATATATATATATATATAAATTGATAAATTATTTGAGTTTTTCGGCTTTTATATGAAATATTTACCAATATCGTTCCGGATTGGCCCACTCTAATCATCACCCAACAATTTCAGGCAATTATAAAATAATAAGAATGGAATAGCACTTAATAATTAATAATAAATTATAGCAGAGTGTCAAAATGAGCTTAAAGTAGTCCATTGCACCAATGCGTCGGAGATAGTTTTTAAATTATTTAACTTTATTTTAGAGACTATTCTACTTTGTACCAATTAATTATTTTTTCTATACTAAATATTACTTGGATTAGAATGTGTAACAATTTGAACTTAAATAACTAGATTCTTTATAGGGTCTTAATAAAATAAACTGTTAAAACAAACTTTTTAGGCATATATGGGCCAATAAAGTCTGGATAGGGAGAAGATAAGATCGTATTTTTTATAGCATTGAATTATTTAAGCTTTAAATATATACAGTATAATACAATAATGAATTGAAGATTAAAATAATCGAATTTAAAAATTTTGAGGCTGTGCCTGTAATGAATATTTTCAATTAATTTAATAAATATATCACAATAAAACATCACGGTATAGATGTGACCTTCAAATTATTTTCAAAATAGATTTGAATATAAAAAAAATAATTAATTCCTGTTAGAACTTTATATCCTTTATAGCATCTCATTAAATAAAAAATATAATTTTATGCCATTAAAAAATTATTGTTATAAAACGTGAACACCAAGTACTATTTATTTATTAAAATCAAATAAATACTTTCTTTCTTTTTTTTTGACAAAGTCAATGAGTTTTTATGACTCGCGGGTACCGTTCGCTTAAAATACATAAAATATGTATTACATAAATATATATTACATTAAATATATACATAAATATTGGAGACATCCTCTGTTCATGAAGCGTAAGAGAATTGTGAAGTTAGTCGATATATTGTACGATAAGTTTATGAACAGAGGATGCGTTTTGTCAGAGATGGGAATCAAAGGCATAAAATGCAAGTGTCCTGCATTAACTTGGCCTCGAGGGTGTGCTGACGACCACTACGGGCTTGACAACATACTGAGCGTTCACTATAGGCACAACTTTGCCACCGATTTGTTGAGGTGTTATCAGGTGCGCAACGGTGGGGCTGGATACCAGAGGCGATAAATCGGTGAGATTTTTCGGAACCAAGGCCACTTTTTGTAGAACTACTTGACTCATTTGATACGGTAAAGGGACTACAGATAAGGCTGTGGTTTGAACTTGTGTGCCCTGAAATAAATAATGAAAAATTATTATTCATATTAGTATTTTTACCTAAACAAAAATTGTTAGATACACATGGCGTCTTATTTCTGACATTCTTTTGTGAAAATAATGGTCTCAGATAATTGAAAATAGAGTAATTGGTACTTGAATTTACTACTATTCTTTACTTAAAGACAGAGAATTTTTCTTCGATTATTAAAATTTGCAACTTAATGGGTGCTAGATATACTGCCACGCAACTTACTTTAGTATAAAACAAAAACATTTTCACAAAAACACGTGTTTCATCTTATTACAGAATCGTCAGTGCGCCACCGTTATAGAGATACGAGTACGTTGACAAAAACAACACCCTCGCTATATTATATAAGTTATTAAGACAGAGCGTAGAACATTAAGCGCTGCTCATTACTAACTTTAGTACCTGTAATTGCTCGTTTTTGCGGTGGTTGATCAGAGTTTAATATTTAATTGTGCTTTTACACACCAAGAGTAATAATTAACAACTTACAACTATATATTTGTTTTCCTTCTCTTGTATTGTACACAGTTACTGTCAATGTTGCGCAATTGTATGAAATTATCAGTGAAAGAACTTTATAATAGCATAAACATATCGTTAGAGCTATAAAATAAGTCAGTACTTATTTGGTAGCCGGTCAGTGAACAGCATTTATACTATGGAGTGACGCGAATACCGTAACTACATTGTACAAAGTGGAAAAGAGTGCGCGATAGATTTTAATTGTTCTTTCCTCTCATAATATTAACGAACGTTTCGTACATCGTACAATCTCGTTTTTGAGATATTCGAACGTTTCATATATCGTACAATCTCGTTTTCTAGATATTGGTCGCGGTCACCAGACATAGTTGTTAGGTAGCTGCTAGCAAGCCTATTGCAATCATTCTGGTGACCGGTTGTTTACAATTGAGAACATGATTGCAAGCGACGGTCATATTTGCAAACGTAAAAAAATGGTGCTTGGTGTCTATGCAAGCAGCTAGGAAAGCGTTTGCTTTCTACATTTTACGGCGCTAATTATTCGAATTTTTTAATTGAAAATATTCGCCCTTAACCAGAATTCGAACCCACGTCCATGGTTTGCCGGACCATTGCTCTGTCAGTAAGCTATTAAGGCCTGTGGTTCCGAATATATCGGGAAGACTTAAGTTACATTAAGGAAACAGATGTTAATATTTTTGCCTGTAGTCAGCACTTGTTGCAAATTAATTGCATTTTTCGCGAAGTAATGTAAATGAATTAAATATTGCTTTCTACATTTTACGACGCTAATTATTCGAATTTTTCTATTGATATAATTCGAATAATTAGAGAATAAAAAAAATTCGAATAATTTATTTAATTGATTTAGATTTAAGGTTTTTTTAATAAATAATTATACATTAAAATACTGTGTATATATCGTATAATTTTATATTAAAGTCTTATATTATTACAAATATTGACTAATCCTTGCCTTTTTTCTTCATTATACGGTTCGGCTAAATCTAACGCCAAATGGACAATACCGCCAACATTAAAATTGTTTTCATTTAATACAATATCCGTTAAAAAAATATTATTTTCCCTTTTACTTCTTAAATTTTAATTGTTCGTAGCTTATGACAACACAAGTAAACACAAATGATCAATCAACTACGAATATGTTTGGTTGTCAATCGGACCCTTCACTAATAAGTATTACCAACGCAAGCTGATTGAAATCGCAAGCACAAGCAGCCTTTTTCTGGAAAAGTTGATCGCTCTTGCACCGGTCACCCGCGTTTTCCACGTACGACGAACACTGGCAGTTGTTCGTGCATAAATCACTCGAAAGCAAACAATGTCATCTCGTGAAATGAACCCTCAGAACAACCCTTCGCATCAATGGGAAAGGTTTATATTTATAGAAGGAGCAAATACGAGTACTATCTTTTAACACTACCCTTGAAGATCATAAGAATCGAAAGTGTGAACTTATCGAATTATTATGGCAAAAGGCGATATCGCTAAATCTTATTCTTGGACGAGTAAATCTTCAATATTAGAGAAAGATTTAAACAACAGAATGAGATAGTGTATGCTTGAAGTTCTCCAGAAGCCCGAATGATCGTCATATCGGTTTAGCGTGGTCAGCATCCGTCCTCAGAAATGGCTTGGTGGGAGGGGGTCTCCTACGAAGGTGTTCTCCTATTCATTTTTGCAAGATTGGCGTGAAAACATCAACCAGAGTTGATCTAAAACCTAAGGTGAAGCCTCTGACAGACAGTTTTGTTTAGGGAGAAGAAATTGGTGTTTAAGGATTACATTCCTGAGTTTATTAAGGCTTTCGATTGACCATTTGATAGTCCTGACCTGAACCCTCTCGACTATCAATAATTGGATGTTCCCGAAAGTGTGGATTATAAGAAGCGTCATCCAAATTTTGACCTGTAACAAAAATATTGGTAGAAACAGTGTGTGTATCGACTGAAGAATTAGTCCAATCGTTTGTAACTTTATGTGGGCGCAGGAGACAATTACTTTAAATAAATTATGCATCGTTTAAAAGCGTATTTACTGTACTTTTCGTATAAATGTTTTTTTAGTTTTGTACGATGTTTTTGCTTTTGTTATGCGTCATTAAAATACTGACAGTGTTTACGGATACTGTGTATTTGGTTTAGTTCAGCATGGGAATGCGTAAGCTTAACGGCAAAAGATGAAAATAAAACATCATTAATAACAAATTAGCAAGCAAGAACGTTGCTTAATTAAGCGTATTATAATGAAACATAAATGTCTTACGTTCGCAAGAATGAGGTGCGAACTCTAGATCAACTTCAACAATAGTCAGTACACGTACAGTGACAAAGATGTCTTAATAAACAATAATAAACTTAATAAAAAAGAGGGTATTTGTGAGTTATTACATATTGCCCTCACGCCCTTGGACCGTGAAAAACTTCTCGGATATCAAACTCCGGATTCGTTCCCAGCGCGCCTGCACAATGAGCCAGTGACTTATCATCGCGCTATCAACCTTGATTCAAATGGAAAGACAACAGTGCCGAATTGATATTACACATTATTTCTCCAAACCTTATAATTTGGGAAAACCAAACGGTAAATGGTGTTGGACCCTTAATATATTTAGAAGGCGTCATCGAGCGAAATATAAAAGTTTTGCTATTCTGTTGAAGCAAGATTTACAGCCATTCTACAATGTTTTAATAACATTTTTTTTCCTTAAGTAAGAGAATGCGACGAAGAATTAGGAATTCTATTGTGGCCTGGGAATAGTGTAGACTTAAAATTAGAGAAAACTCGTAGGTCATAATGATGAAAAAAGTTCAAGATAAACATCCGAAAACAAATCAAGAACTCGAAATTATTATTAGGAAAACTTAGGAGGAAGATATTACCCTTGATTTCCAGTATCTTTTATGTATTTGTTTATCAAAACGCATGGACAGACACTATCAAAACGCGAGGGGGTGTCAAATATTAAACAATAATTTGTAAATAGACCTTTAAATATAATAGTTTGTTTTTTTTTGGCTTTTTTCTTTAACTAAGCAGGGTCTAGAAAGTGATTCTTGCGATATGAGGAAAAATTCCTGCTGATGTATACACTGTGACCACGGATTAAAACCTACAAAAATAAATGGGATTTAAAGTTAGAATACATGCTTGCATACTATCAAAAATTTGTTCAGTTTACATTCACAGTTTTCGTTATTACCCGAAACTGTCAAAGTGATTAATTAAATTGATTACGTAAGTGCTTGTCCGGAATTAATAGCTTGAATTAAAGCTATGCTCACGTTGCAGTAACCGAAATATTTAGTAAAATGTTTTGGAATTGAAGAAAGTACGTCCCAAAGAGCCATTGATAAAGTTAATGAAAAATATTATAGCATTCATGATATAATTAATACGTTAGAAATTATAGTTTAAAATTGTGACAAAAAATTTATGAAATTGATTCTGTATCTAGAGGATGAAAACAAGAAAACAGCACGATGAGGATGCATTTATTTAGTTGGCTATGAGATCAGTAGATGAAAATCCAAATTTGCCTTTGCCTAAATGAGTTGCAGAAACAATAGTTAACGAGTGACTATAAATTATTGCTTTTTTTTTTCTTAAGTTGGAAGCAATTTGGCATTTTTATGTTGACATATCTGATTCTGAAATTTAAGTTGTTAAAAATTTGACAAAGTGAAAGTCAAATAACTAATTATAACCACATATCTTTCATATTTATATAAAATATTCTAATCCAAAAAGATAGATATAATGCGAATAATCAGACAAGCCAATTTCTCACAGTTACTAAATTAAATATTTGTTTCAATCATTTATAGCATCGGTATATCGAATAGGAAGCCTAACATTCGAAGATTGCATTACGCAGAATCCAGAAATGTGTCTCTTCCTACGAAATTTACTTATTATTTTTCCATAAATCGTTCAAAAATCAACAGAAATGAAAATTTTGCGAAATATTGAAAAACAACCAAACTTGTTAACAATGGTGCCTTGAAATTCTTAATAAAATTGGTTGTGTAACTATGGGAACGTATTACTTTTGAATTGTCAAACTTAAAGTATAGAAATTTCATTGTTGGTTTGTTTTCGAAAATTCAACCCATAAAAAGTAAACCTTTAAAAATGATGATGAATTTTCCATTTCTGAAGTTCCTCTAGAATTAGTGAGATACGAAATACTGCCTCATTAGAATCACTACCTAAAAATCTAGAGAAAAATGTTAAAATGTATGGACTATACCGAGAATTCAAATACGGGTTCTTTCTCGGAAAATATTGTAATGGCATAATTAGAGCATTGTTTAAAGAAGAAATCTTCAACGTTATGGGCAAATTATTCAATGTTGAAATTATCCTTTTGAACACAATGTAGATTGAATACAAATTAATAAATATGTTAAAAACACATATGTATCTGTACGCATGGACATACATAACGTATTTAACTAATGGCCACTTCAATTACACGTGTTTCGATCTTACGATCGCCTCAGTGCAGTTACGAAGTGATCTTAAGATTCGCTCTCGCAAGATAACCACAATCTTATACCGTCAGCTGACAAGATATCTCGTAATATTTGACGGACAAGAGAGGCCCGCCGGTATGAGCGCTTTCTCACGAACGCCTAGGCCGCTACTTAGTAGAGATATACGCATATCCACGTAGTCCATTAACTCGTAGCCGGGTGGCCCAATTTACCAAAAAAATAGCATGTCGATGTGTAAACACATCAAGTATTGTGAATATAAATTACATAATACAAATATGTTGAAAACATATCGGTATCTGTGCACATGAACATATACATATTTAACCAATGGTCTCTTCAACTACAGACACATGTGTTTGTAGTTTAAGTGACCATTGGTTAAAGAGCTTTGTGCGATTGGTTAAAGGCTGTGTATGTTCTTCTGTGAAAAGGTTCTTTTCTAATTGAACGAGAACATTAATCTTTTCGCAGCAGTCGGTGTAAAGAGGATACTCAGTTTACAAAAATATATACAAGGTAAAAGCCATATATTTTCGGCCTGAGACTTGACCAAATGTCTTCAAAGTGTGTTGTGTCGTAATTGCACATAAATAGGTTCTGCGAGCAATAGTTATCATTGTTATCAATTTTCAATCAGATAAGGTCACTAGTGCATGAAAAATCTGATTGATATAGAGGGCATTAGTGTATAAAATTAAGAAAAAGCAGATGACTAGAATGAATGCTCGTCTCTTCATGACAGCTCAAAATCGTAATTGCCGGAGCGATCATGGGATTCGATTATTCATGTTGTTCTATGTGACGCGATGGAAAGTCGTGTATCTTCTGCAACGATTGTCCAAAAGTGATTCTTCAAAATGAAAAGTGTTTTTCGAGGTACGTACAGAATATCTATATATGTACATTACCCTCGTCTTATTATAAATCTAAATATAAATCATCATCGAATATAACACCTTCTAAATTCCTTTCTTATTGACAAAGCGTGATATGAACATATAAAATAGTTGTGAATCTGCGAGATCCCACGTGTGTGATCCCGAGTGTGTTTAAGTGTGAAAAATGTTTCCACTTTGAGGATCAGAATGCAGACCTTCAAGTTTTTCCCCGTCTTTTGCAAATTAATTTTTTCTGCCGTCGCGCAAATGCGAGCGCTAACCCTTGCGTAAAGAATGCTGAGCTGAAATGAATGAGAATCCGGTACTTTTTACGTACATCTTTAAACAGTTAAGTGATCTAACATTGTAAGAATAGAAAATAAAAGTACCGATACGCTACTACGAACATTATCAGAGAAACCCAAAATTCCGGAATTACTGATTTTAAGTCAAAAATACAATTCAAAAAAAAGTCCGCCATTTTGAATTTTGGGTATTCGCTATCAACGAACCTAAATTCCTAAATACCCTGAATCGCTGATTTACAGCCGAAAAAATCTGCCATTTTCAATTTTGAAATTTAAATATTTTATGCGTCTTTAGCGACTCCAAAAAGCCTCCTATCCATAATTTGATGTAAATATTTCAACCTTTTGGGCTTTGGTCAGGAACCTGCGATTTGGTCCCAATGTCTCGATCATATTCTACTGTAAAAAAAAGTGGGTAAAATGTTTCCATTTCGAGCATAAATCCCTTGAAGACGATAAGTGTCCCAGTTGACCAATTGAAGCGATAACGCCCAAAAGATTTGGTTTAATAAAGAATTGGTATTAGAAAATCGCCGTTTGAAAGTAAAGGAATTATCAGCAATATCTAATATTTCTGAAACAGGTATTCGGCCTATTCTGCATGATCTTTTGGGTATGAATAAGATTAGTACAAGATGGGTTTCACGACTTCTTTCTGCTTCTCCACGTCAACGTCGTGTTGAATGTGGGCGATCGTTTTTAAACATGTATGAAGACGACCTAAAACGAGTTTTGAAGATAGTTGTCACAGGAGATGAATCAATCCCTCTATCCAAAAAGAGTCGACGGAATGGCGGCGACCATATCAACCTCGTCCCATAAAGGCAAAAGGTGTTCAATCAACGAGAAAGATTACGGTTATAATATTTTGGGATTGTAAGAGCATTTTACTATCTACAGCACATATTATACTTATTTGTTGGATACATTGAGAGACAGTCTTCGTGAAAATGTGAAGGAAAATTCTCTAATGGTGTTCGATTACTGCGTGCATACCAATGCGCCCGAAATTCACATTGTTTCGCACCCTCCGTACAGTCCTGATTTGGCAGATTTCTGGTTGTTGCCAAGGTTAAATGACGTATTGAAAAGTAAACATTTTTTATCAGACGCTGAAGTTTGGGCTGGTGTTCGCAATTGAATCAACAGTAAACACGAAAGTTTTTTCATGGACGGAATGAAGAAATGGATTCACCGTTTGGAGAAATGTATTGCACTAAATGGTGATTATGCGGAAAAATAATTATGTACTATCGTGAGCAATTGAAAGTAAACGCACTATTATAGCTGCGTAAATTTTACCAAATTGTCAAGCTAATGTCATTTATGTTATGATTAAATGCTGACACTGACACTTCAAAAGTACTGTATACATTAGATAAATTTCGACATGCCAACATAATAAAGTGTGCACTTTCATTTGCTCACGATAGTACATTCGTAGTACGAACAAATTTACTTCATTTTGAGACTGGTTTCATCATTTTGAGTGGTGTTTTAAGGATATACGTCGAGTGAAGAGGTTATATAGGTAATCGATTATTTTCGTTTGCTCGAGTGGTATTCGTTACGATTATATAACGAATTAACTAACGAAATTTTTTATTGGTTGAAATTAAAAGTACAATTATTATAATAAATATTTGTTGTATTATCTTTAGAAGTTGAATTTGAGGTGCTGGTGATGGTAGAGTTGGCAGAATCTTGTTTATTTCTCGGTGCCGTCTGCACGTTTCATGTTGAATGCCCAATCTTTCAAAATACTTGCTAATTGTTCGTCAGAAGTTTGAGCACAAAGTTTATAATTTCACTGTTCACAAAATTCGGTGAACTGTTTCCAAACATATTTATTTGTTTTAACGGTATTTTGCGGGTGTCAAATTTTCAATTTCTTTATCTATTTCGGCCCCCCAGCTTATACCAAAGCGTTCCATGTCGAAAAAATTTAAAAAAACCTTATAAAAATTGCTGAATATATTTTTGACGTTTATCAACAAACTTCAAAATACTTGTTACCATGACAAAATTCATATTGTTGGAGGAAGCGAAACACCAAAACGGTTATATCACGTCGTCAAGAGTATATTCACTTATCAATACATGGTAACTATGTAAAATTTGTAATTGCTATTGGCTAAATTTCAAATGAGTTATATAATCACTATAATAATCATTTACAATACGCGTCGACATTTCTAGTGTCATTATTGCTCTTTACAAGAGTACCTGGACTTCACTACTTAGTACGGTGTTTCCAGTTTATGCTCATTTTATGTTGAAAATATTTTAATGATAAACTTGTTTGCATTTGGTTTTACTTATTTTGTATGTATTTTAACAATGTCAAGGTTTTTTGCTCGACTAATAGTATTATTATTGTTTTGTGTAAAGAAAGTTACAAGTCATTAATTGGCAAATACTTATTAGATTAAATTTCATGATGGTTTTCGTATCTTGAATGTCAAAAGATTGCATTATTATCTAATCCTCAAAAAAGTACCACATGACTTGTATCACAAAAGCGTAGTTACAAAAACAATAGAGCAATCAACTACCAATAAACTAGCAATCGTGATTTAGTCCAACATATCAAAAAAAGGAGTTTGAGACATTCGATTAAATTAGGCAGATAATTAACCAAATTTAATGCAGAAAAGTTACGGAATTGGTACTCAAAACATCGTTTACAAGTTTACATTATGGACAAAATTGATTCATATTATTCAATCCGCAAAACGAACTTGGAAGATATTGCCATGACCAAGTAATTTTCCAAGCTTGAAGTAAGTAAACATTTTTGGAATTACCTAAAATATGTTGTTTGTTTATCTTCCAATCCAAAAAGACATGTTTTAAAAAGAAACATCAAAAATAAAAACACATATTTGGTCGATTAAAGGTGGACACAGAAATCTTCGACCGGATTTTGGGCAGATACATGGAACCATAACCAATAACTATACGTATTAACTTATATGCAAGATAGGAGTTCTCAAACATTGATAAGACTACCACATACGTACCACAAGAGTGGCAGACAGAGCTTCCCATGACGATTTAAGCAAAAGAGAATACCATACCGGAGACGCGATAAGATAAAGTAACATGTTGTCGTATATTGCACGTGTTCACGTATGTCTGAGATATTTATAGTCTAGATCAGAACCGTCGATTGCGGATTGATATTACTGTCGTACGCGGTGTCTGTTATTATTAGAGCAGGGAAATTGTGCCAAGCGCCAGGAGCGGACGCTTAAAAGTTGTCACATAAAATAAATAGTAAGAAGTAAATGATAAAATGCGAAAAGTATGTATGTATGTAAATTATAAACACAAGAGGCAGAAACACGTCTTACTCCTACGAATGGTAGGTGTTAATTGATTTTCAAGGATATTCACTAAAGAAGAGTTGCACAACAATACAACTTGTATATAGCTTTCATATTGTAAATAAAAAATCATTAGTATTTCTTTAATGTAATCGGATTTTCTATGATACAATAAATTTTCTATAAGAACCAATGTAGGTATTTTGAAACATGATGTATAACACCTACGCATAACCATGATGTATTTCACAATTCAAGGAGCGCTCACTTAACGTACATAATGAGTGCACAAATTTTGTGCGTTAAGCGGACGGTGAATTTGTTGGCTTGAAGCTGCACAATAATTGCCTGATTTATTATACGAATTCACAAGTCGGGGATTTCTCCTACTTTGTACTAACCGTGTAAACAAACTTTTATGGGCTTAGGGTTTCCTGATACTTTTTGTTACATACTAGGTTACAAACTCTTGTTTAAGTGTATTGATACCAAGTGGTCGCTGCAAGTAAATAAATAATGTAGTTTTGCGAAGTATTTGGCAAAAATTATAATAATATGGTCGAAGCTAAAAGAAATCGAAACAAAGACTTTCAGTTTTGAGAAAAAATAAAAATATATTGAAGAAGTAGAAAGAGGAGAAAAGTTGTCAGAAATAGGACTGAATTAAGGCCTGAGTCGTTCGACAATAAATACACCATAGCAAAAACAAAGAAAACGTAGAGGCACATGTCAAATGTGGCGGAAATATACAAAGAATTTTGCAACTCGAGCACGTTAAAATTCGATGGAGGAAATGAAACGACTATTAAAGCTCTGGTTAGATGATCATAACCAACGTAATGTTCCATTAAGACTTTCTATTATCCAAGAAAAGGCTAAACAAATTCATAGAGAGCTGACATGTAATATGGAGGAAAGTCCAAACGCTTAAACTTTCAACGCAAGTTGAGGATGGTTTCGAAGCTTTAAAATTCAAGCTAGATTGCGAAACATTAAAGTGACCGGCAAAACTTTCTTAATTCTATACAATGCCCTGGGCCACCTGTAACGTTAGATAGAATATTTTTTCGGCGGTATGACATATTGGCACGAGTTGGGCTGAAATTAAAAATGCAACTATAAAAAAAATGCAACTATGAATAGACCTTGGAAAAAGTTGTGTCCTCAGTTTGTTTCTGATGATGAAAATATGACAGAAACTGAACATGAAGTTGTGGAAATGGGAAGGAGACTTTAACTGAATATGGAAAATGAATGATTTAATAAAGACTCATTCAGAAGAGCATAGGCTGTAATATGATTTATATCAACTGCAGGAACAAATAGCAACAGAAATCGATCATGAAGATGAAGCTCAAGAAAACTTATTTCCAAAAGAAATTAAACTATAAACAGTGATATTTTAAGTGATATTTTTTTATATCATAAGTAAAGTGGAAGATATTGTTGATCTAGTAGAAAATGTCGATCCAGACAGTGAAAGAAGCATAAACGTAATTCGTAGTCTTCGCGATAGCACATTAGGCTATAAAACCCTACATCGAGAGAGGAAAAAAACATTACAATACAATTAACTAATTAATTATTTATAAGTTCCTAACACAAGCAAAGAAGAATCAAATGTATGCTTCATATACACTTATGTAGTTTTTACTTTGCTTACTTTGTTTTTGTATTACATTGTCTACAACAAACAACAAAAATAAATTATTTAATCAGTTATTCATTATTTGATTTTTTTTTTAGAAACCTGACATGCATAAATGTAAAACATACAGCACAAAGTGTAAGTTACGTACGTATGGATATTTAGTACGTTCGTGTTGGCAGAGGGTAGTAAATGAACATGTGCGTATTAGCAAAGGTACGTTAAGCGGGCTGTAGGTAAAGTGAGCGCTGCCTGTATCTTGAAATTGGTTAATCTTTTCAGCCTGCTTCTTTGTTTGTATTCATTTTTAAAATTGAATTAATGCGTGAATAAATCGATGTCTATATGCATAATGCAACGCGGTGGTCGGCGGCGACTCATCTCCGAATGTCAGCGCTGTTTCGTAAACATATAGAGCTAGAGCCGTATTGACACCGGATCTGACATTTCGTAGGGCCTCCGGTAAGCACTTTGGGGGGCCCCGAAAAGTGACATGAGGTAATGTGTGTTTTATGCTTTCTTGAGAACCAGATTCGGGTATTTCGCTATTCACCTAGCAACTAGAGCCGTTTTGATGAGATCCACCCTCAACCCACCCCGCGTATCACGACGTACCGCAAGGTTCTCATGTAAACAGTCCCCATGCTAAAAGTCCTCATTGCTTACGGATTGTGAATTAACCCCTCGTATACAACACATTTATTCAAATTTGTAACTTTGTTATTTTTTAACATGGTAGGTATCCAAATGATTTTTATTAATATTTACTATATTACATATACTTTACACAGCAAATTGAGGCCCCAAATTTAGTTGAATAAGATCTTTCTTTGAGAATGGTAGAAATTAGCAAAACAATATTATCAGAATAATAAAATAAAATAGTGAAATTTATTGTTTTTTTTTAATAATTACATCAAGCGAACCACAAAATTTGTATCCTAGGCAGGTCGTGAACGACTGAGTTAGACATATAAGTCACGTTTGAGCTTAAAGAATTGACGAAGTGTCCATTTGTAAATAATCATAAGTCAAATTGACAACTTACGATTTAACCTATTACTAATAGTACGAAATGTAGGTTAGATCACTTAATTAATCTAAGACATAACTGATTTAATCCATAGCATACCTTGAAAAAAGTCAAATACTCTTAAAGTGATACATATGGAATAAGCGTACTTAATATATTACTTTTACGGTAAAATTTAAATGCGTTTAATTATTGAAACAGTTTAAATAAATTTCAGAAGAAAAAAGCTGCGCGTTAGATAATTATAATATATAGCGAAATAGGTTATGTACTTGTCAAATTGTAATATTTTGAAGTTATGTAATAAGTGTAATAACGAGCCATCGAAAAAATTCATAATTGGAGTAGACTGTGAAATTGGGTTGATACTTTAACCACTTCCACATAATGACATTTATTATTTGACATTGAAACTATAAGTTTGTGTCGAATTTTTCAAAACTCTTATTAAGAAAATTGTTTGTGTTTAGATGTAAATGGACAACATTTTCAACAACTTCTGTAGCTATATGTAAATTTTGATTATGATTTCGATATTAAATAAATTATTTGTTTTCTTTTTTGTTGTAGTATCATTTCAATGCCATAACCTTTTTTTTACAATGAAACCAAATGAAAATGTCAAGCATCAAGTAATGTGTCATTATGTGGAAGTGGTTAAAGTACCAACCCAATTTCACAGTCTACTCCAATTATGAATTTTTTCGATGGCTCGTTATTAATAATACCAGAATAATACTTGCATAATGCATTTCATTAAAGTTTCAGTTTTAATTCTACATAAGAAGAAAATAAATAAATACTCTTAAAACATACATTTTAGTTAGTGAGCTAAATTATTCATAAAGGATTCTTCTATCATTGAAATGCCTTTCTTCTCTTTAAAAAATCTACTTTTTGCTGTATTTATGCACCTAACTACAATGTTTGTGAATATTGACAATGTTATATCTAAATTAAATCATCGAATAGAGAAAGAATTGATTGACTAATTTATTCGATATATGTAGTAGTTTGTAAAGTTTACGACATGACTAAGTCACTGTATGATAGAATAAAACACAAATATAATATTTTCTCTACGGCTATTGAATAATATATTCATTCTGCATATTTATTCAATTGTATAATGGCATCAATTCTTCACCCTGTGTGTAATGAATCATTATACACGGTCTGTTGACCAATCACATCACTCGTATTTTCATTATTCAACGGGCAGTATAATTGATGCAGTATAAAGTGTGCGTTACCTAGCAATTGCTAAACAAGTCAAAATTTAAAACGTCAAATACATTTTCTGAGTATCTTACGTTGTTCGCATATTTCCTTCCTAAAAAATGAGCTTTGTCGCTAATGAAAGCGATAACACACAACAAACATTTTCAAACACTCATACTTTGAACGAAGTGAATTTTGATAAAAATTCAACACCATCACTATCTCATTTATTTAATCCTGTAGCCGTAGATAAAGTATAGTCTTTAACTCGCGTATAATAGGCTATTATTAACTCGGGTGATTACAACGCTCGCCTACGGCTCGCGTTGTAATTTTCACCCTCGTGAATAATAGCCGTCATTATACGCTCGTTGAAGAATATACTATTATACACTTATTAAACACAGTATCGGACAAATAAATATCTAGAATTTTTTAATATATTTAATATTTAAAAACACAGTATTTGACAATAAATAAACAGGTATTGGTTAATTTAAATATGAATTTCACTGCTGATTGATGCTTAATTATTCGATTCTTCCACTGAACTCGATAAATTATTTGGATTTATAATAATTGGTTTGACTTCAACATCTATTATGTATATCTCCCGTTTGTACCAAGTTTTAATCAGGTTATTAGTATGCCTTACACAGGTTTCCCAAGTACTTGTATCATACTGTTCTAATTATTCACCCCACATAGCTAAGACTTTTTCATCTCCATAACCATCCCGGCCAATATTTTTATTGTAATACCCCTTTGCTGAGGCCCAAATTAGTGCAATTGCATTAAAATCACAATGATATGGAGGTAGTCTCAACACTTCGTGACCCTCTTTCTGCAATATTTCATCAATAGCATATTTTTCATCAGGCTTTTAACTAAATCTAAAAGTTCATATTTCATCAAATTATTTGGAAACATTATCTTATTGTTTGTTAACCAATCTATAATATCTCGCTTTCTTGATGAAGTATTAGGGACTTTATTAATAGCAACACTATGATATGGGGCGTTATCTATTATAATAAATGAATTTTTTGGTATATTTGGCATAATCCATTCATCAAATTTTTTGCTATTCATTTCAGCATGATAGTCTGCAGTTTTTGTTTTTGATGAAAATATTAAGCTAGAACCATTTATAAAGCCCTTGTCACTACAAGCATAGACAACGACATAACGTTTGCCATCAAAACCTTCAGGCTTTCGCACACTTTTTGTAGACTCGTCTTGCCAGGATTTTCCCCTAACTTCCTTGGAATAAATTCATGTTTCATCCAGAAATACAACTGGCTTTGGCGAATTTCACGTCAAATTGTCTACATACTTTCTCAAAAAAAAAAACCACTGTAATAATGCAATATTATGCCTTTCAATTAGCGCTCGTCGGTTGTCTCCTATTTTGAATTTGAAGCCGAAGTCATGTAACAAAGTACTCAAAGACGCTGTACATAATGATTTCCGTGTTTTTCAGTTCTTCTTTTAATGTATTTAAAGTAACATGTTTCTCTAAAACAATCATTGTATAATAAGCTAATAAACAATATATTTTATTAATATTTACTTTCTTTATATATGTTTTAAAGAGTATTCCGTACTTCCATCTTAACAGACTCTCGAAGATCTCTAGTTTTTTGTTTAGATCGAGGTCTCTTTTTACATAGAGAGGTAAGAATTGGGTTTTGGGTTTTTCGCTGTTTAATTGCATAAACTGTTGAGCGTGATATATGAAGAGCGTCACTCCCTGAAATATATATATAACGTGTGTTCATTTGAAAATTCAATCTAGGTTACATTGAAATTTTGATAGAATAAGACGCATATATATTAGTACGTGTTTGTTGTCCCGTAAACGTAAATCCAAATGACATTTGATAATGTCAATCACAAATATCAGTTAGTGCATAAAATAATCGTGCGTCGATTCTGGTTTAAATAAATTGCTTCTCAGTTTTAAAATGGTTAGAACATAAAATTTTTTTTAGTCCAGGCTTATTTTCGAAGTGGTAATAAAATTGATGGTTTATGGGTTTATTCAGTTCAAGATTGCATGGTAGAATTTCAAGTTGAGTTTCCACATTTTGTAATAGATTATATACAATTTAAGAATACTTTGGATAGAACTTTAAAACTTTTTTCTGAAACTGGTAGTCTCTTAAGAAAATCGGCAGCGTAGCAGTTAAGAAACGTACACCTCAAGTTGTCAATCGTGTTGAAGAAATAATGGAAAATGAACCACAAACATCTGTTCGACATTTGGGTCAACAAATAAACCTTTCTGTTGGTACAACTCACACACAAGTTATTAAAAAAAGATATGCAACTTTATCCATACAGTGTCACAGCAGTACAAGAATTGTTAGAAATTTATTACCCACGTAGACTACAGTTTTGTAATTGGTTTGTAAATATGAACAATAATGGAGAACTTTCGCAAAGAGTCATCTTTACTGATGAAGCATGGTTTTATGAAACGGGATACCTAAATTCACAAAATACAAGAATTTGGAGTAGTGAAAATCCACATGTAATTAATGAAGAATAGCTACATCTAGAGAAAATTGGTATTTGGGCAGCGATAAGCCAAAGGCGAAACATTGGACCAATATTTTTTCAGGGAACGTTAACTGCTCAAAGGTACCGTACGGAAATTTTACAACCATTTGTCAATCAGTTGCATGATGATGAACTTCAAAATGCATATTTCCAACAAGACGGAGCACCTTGTCACTGTACTGCAGAATATTTGGATTATTTAAGAATTTTTTGATGAGCGTATAATTAGTCGAAATACTGAAATTGCCTGGCCTGCACGTTCATGCGATTTAACACCTTGCGACTTCTTTTGTGGCCTTATCTAAAAAATGACATATTTCGAACACCTATATTGAATTTGAATGATATGCTACAGAGAATCGAACAGAAATGCATGGAAATTAATAACAATCCAGTAATGTTGCAGAATATCATCAGAAATTTTGAACGGAGGAATTTAAAGTGCATTGATCTTGAAGGACAACATTTTCAACATTTGTTATAGTTTTCAATAAATACCTATTATTTGTTATTTATTTGTATGTATGAAACTGTCAAAATATTCGACTTCGTAGGTTAAGTAGTAAATTTTAATTTACGACATACTTCAAAATGTTCTCAGTAAATCACATGCTACAAGATTTTGTTCGCGGACCTCTTCCGCGGGGGTTGAGCTACCCACCAAGCGGATAAGGGGACGGTCAGGTCTCTCTTGGGGGACCTGATTAGTGGCAGTCATAAGCGGGATGGATAGGTCTAAAAACCTTCTAATCCTTAGCGAAAGCTGTCGGCTCCCTAAGCTACGGTGCAAGGCAACGTGCTTAGAGCTGCATGGCCACTGGGGTATATGTGGTCTCAAACGTTCCCCTGGGGGAACTAGGCGGCACCCCCTTGTATTTACGCCTTGTGCCTGTAATGGAAGCTCTGCGGGCATTGACCTCATACTTCTTCCATACTCGTGGAAATTAAATGAACCGAGACAAAAAACAAACTATTAAAAAGAGAAGAGAATCCAAAATCTAAGGAGTCTATAGAGACTCCCTTGGCAATGGAGACTGATGAGACTCCAAAAAACAAAACTGAAACGCAACGGACTGAAACTGAGAACGTTGGGAAAACAGAGGGTGCACCCAAGGAAAGAAAACATCTTTCCGGGGCACAAAGAAAGAAATTAAAGAAGATGAGGAAACAGGGGATGGATACGAGTAAAATAAGGCTCCCCCTTTCCCAAAAAGAACCTCAGGGAGAACTTAAGCCAACAGGGACCGTTAAGCGAACCATGTCTGCTAGGGGCACTCCTAAGGATAAAGTAACTAAGCGCACGAAGTTTTCAGCTTCGGGCGTGAGTTACAAAGCAGCTCCTAAAGGTATTAAGGCTGCAATAGTACCTAAAGACTACCCGGTCAGCTTAGTGACTGAGGGCAATGTAGGAGCTATACAAGAGACTCTGATGATGCTCATAGATAGGGCGCAGAAAGCGCCGAGATTTGAATCCTCCCGTCTTATGGACGGCTACTATGGAGTCATCTGTGCAAATGAAGACTCGTACCACACTACGAGAGATTACTTGGAAAAGGAAACTGTTTGGAAATTCGTGAAGAGCGAGGACCTGCCAAAACAGCAACGAGTTTTAGCGTTTCTGCCAGAGACTAAAAAAGAGTACTGACAGTGCGATTGAAAAGACTCGAGAGGCAAAATCCAGGGCTTAAAGTGGACCGATGGATTACCCTCAGTTCCAGGTCTTCCGAAAAGGGCCTACATGTGGGCCTTCGGATTGACAAGGAGTCTGAGGAAACGTTGGTGAGAACTGATTGGAGACCTTACTATCGCTTTCAGAGGGTTAGCTTTGCAAACCTCGAAACAAAAAAAGGCCAGAAACCGGTGATGCAGGATGAGGGTACTCTAGAAGAACCTCAACCTCTAAGGGTCAAAATGTTGAAGATTCTCCAAATAAATCTTCAAGATAAGAAAACAGCCACAGCGGCACTTTGTCAAAGGACGCTGGCTGAAGAGATCGATATCCTCCTCATCCAAGAGCCATGGATAAGTAGAGGTAAGGTGGGACGACTACATATTAGGTGAAGGGAGCTGTTAGTTGGTGTCCCAGACACTAAAATTAGAACTTGTATCTGTTTCAGAGACGACCTGGACGTGATGCCTATCATGGAGCTATGCAGTGGGGACATGACGGCAGCCAGAATCAGACTGAGTGTCAATGGGGGGGATATTGGAGACGACAATTGCGTCTCTATACCTACCCATTGACTCTCCAGAGCTACCAGGGCCTAATCTTGAGGTCTTGGTGGCATATACCAGTAAGAACAATCTGGAATTGATTATCGGCGCAGATACCAATGCTCATCATAAGGCTTGGGGCAGCAAGGATAACAATTACAGGGGTAAGTTTCTCTTTAGCTATCTCTGTGGTACTGAACTTGACTGTCTGAATCAAGGTGATAAACCGACATTTAAGACATCAAGGGGGGAATCAGTTATAGATATAACCTTATGCACGTTGGGAATACGGGATATTGTAAGGGGGTGGCATGTATCCGACGAGCCGTCGCTCTCTGATCATGCGTATATCCGCTATGAATTATGTACAGATTTAACGGAACCCAGACTATATAGGGATCCCAAGAGAACAGACTGGGGCTTTTACAAGGAAGACCTGTTAGCTGCAACCCGAAATATCCCTGTTAGAATAGGGAGTGTGGAAGAGCTGGAGTTGAATGGTTGCAACGGACCATTCTTTCCTGCTATGAAAATAACTGTCCCCCTAGGGAGCGCCGTATAGCTAAGCGGGCTGCCTGGTGGAATGCAGCGTTAACCAGTTTAAGGAAAGAAACTCGCCGGTCATTTAATAGGGCGAAGAAAACAGGTAATTGGGAAGCCTACAAGGCTCTCCTCAATAAATACAATCATAAAATCAAAGAGAGCAAAAGGAAGGCCTGGAGAGAATTCTGTGAGGGCATCGAAGGTGTTCCTGATATGGCCAGAATAAACAGAATTCTCAAAAAAGATCCTTCCAACGCAATTAGATCTATACAAAAATCGGACGGGAGGTGCACCATTACCGTGGAAGAAACTTTAGAGTATCTTCTGGGGGTACACTTTCCAGGTTCGGAGCGTATGGTTGATTGTGATACCAATCAAGTTGTCACCTCTTGGAGGGCGACTAGGAATGATTGGGAGATATTAAACGAGATCTTCAAGCCCCATTTAATTAGATGGGCGATAGGATCGTTTGAACCATATAAATCCGCAGGACCAGACGGAGTGTTTCCCAAGCTCCTTCAAGAGGGAATTGGTGAAATTATGGGTCCTCTATTGGAGATATTCAGGTCTAGCCATGCTATGGGTTATATCCCTAGGGCATGGAGAGAAACTAGGGTAGTGTTTATTCCGAAGCCCGGAAAAGTAACATATACCCACCCTAAATCATTTAGACCAATTAGTCTTACCTCTTTTATGTTGAAGACTATGGAAAAAATGATATATTTAAATATTAAAGAAGGGGCTCTGGATAGATCTCCTCTACACCCACTGCAATGGGCATACCAGATGGGAAAATCAGGTGAGGGTGCCCTGCATAGCCTAGTGAGAGGGCTCGAAAGGAGCCTACACTACAAGGAAATTGCACTTGCAGTCTTCTTAGACACAGAGGGAGCTTTTGATAACACCTCGATGTCTTCTATTATTCGATCTTTAAGAGATCGAAAAATAAAAAGCACCACATGCAACTGGGTTCATGACATGCTGCGTAGCAGAGTAGTTTATGCCCAAATGCAAAACAAAACGATCTCCACGAGGACAACAAAAGGGTGTCCTCAAGGAGGCGTATTGTCGCCGCTACTATGGAGTCTAGTAGTGGATAATCTCCTCAGGACATTAAATGACCAGGGAATATGGACGCAGGGGTTCGCCGATGACATTGTCATAGTGTCCTAAGGGAAATTCCCGGGGACAGTGGCGAGCATCATGCGAAATGCTCTGCGAATTGTAGATGGTGCCTTGAGGAGGGATTAACTGTCAATCCTCAAAAAAAAAATTGGTAGCCTTTACCAACATGAGAAAACTAAATGATCTGGGCAGCGTAAAGCTGTTTGGACAAGAGTTAGAACTAACCAATGAAGTGAAGTATCTACGCATAACACTTGATGCGAAACTGAATTGGAGCAGACACCTAGCCAAAGTGGCAGACAGGGCGGCGCAGCTCTTCTGGAGATGCAGAAGAGCTGTAGACTAAAACCAAATGTGGTACACTGGTTGTACATAGTAGTAATAAGACCAACGATTACCTATGGAGCAGTTGTCCGGTGGAGGAGGACGGAGCGGACATCTTCGGTGGGGCTCCTCACGACTCACCAGCGGCAGGCCCTGTTGGGAATCACGGGAGCTATGAACAGCACGGGAACCGCTTACATGGAGGCCATCGTGGATCTCCCTCCGCTGGAACTATTTATAAGGGCGGAGGCAATGGCTGCGATACTGAGGCTGAAGGCCAATGACGTATGGCGTCCTAATAAGGTGTTGTAGGGAGCCATAGATATTACAGGAACTATACTGGAAGAGCCGATATTTAAAATGCCGGTGGACAGTATGGCACCTGAAATTATGTTTACAGCTAAGCTGAACATACTTATACCGACCAGGGAACAGGCAAAAAATTGCTCGATCGATTGTGGTGCCGGCACCTGGTACACTGATGGATCATAATCTAGTCAGGGGGCAGGTGCAGGCATATGCGGAATGTACCCTAGAAGGAAGATATCGATATGTCTGGGGAAACATACTACTGTTTTCCAGGCCGAATTGTTAGCAGTCGCAGTCTGCGCCGATGAAATTCGGGAAGCCGCAAGCAAGCAAGCAAAGAAATTAACATAATGACTGATAGTCAGGCGGCTATTAAAGCCATTATGAACCCATCTACCAGGTCTAAGCTGGTGAAATATTGTAAACAGGTCCTCAATAACCTGGCACAAAACAATACAGTGTCGCTGATATGGGTGCTAGGACATGAGGGAATTAAAGGCAATGAGATAGCCGACAAACTGGCCAAAGAAGGTACTAATAGGAACTTCATATGACCTGAACCTGTATGTGGAATCACTAAGGATTCCGCTAAAAGGGAGATCTGGTTATGGCTAAAAAAAGAACAAAAATAAATGGAGGTTAACGGAAGGTCAACTCTATACCAAAACATTACTAAGGGAGCTGGACGGAAAGTTTTCAGCCAACCTAATTCGTAGTGGCAAAAAAGAAATTAAAATAATTACCGGGTTAATAACCGGACATTGTCCTTTAAGGAAGTATTTGTACAGCACGGGCTTGGTTAGCGAGCCCTGGTGTTGAAGATGTGAAAAACAGGAGGAAACTAGCCTTCATGTAAAATGCACGTGTGAGGAACTGAAGGAACTCAGACAGAAATATTTCGGGAGAGATCTATTGGATCTTTCGAGTATACTCAAACTTCCCCTGAGGAGGATAGTGGCTTTTATCGAGGACACAAGACTAACAGAGTGGAACTGAGAGATCTATTGGGGATAGTACAAAGAGCAGTGTGCTCAAGTGCCTGGACGTGGTGGCGTTCAACCCAAAAGAGAGAAGAAGAAGAAGATGCTACTAGATTGACTTTTCAAATGAACACTTGTTATATAACAAGTGTTCATTTGAAAAGTCAATCTAGCAGCATGTGATTTACTGAGAACATTTTGAAGTATGTCGTAAATTAAAATTTACTACTTAACCTACGAAGTCGTATATTTTGACAGTTTCATACATACAAATAAATAACAAATAATCGGTATTTATTGAAAACTATAACAAATGTTGAAAATGTTGTCCTTCAAGATCAATGCACTTTAAAATCCTCCGTTCAAAATTTCTGATGATATTCGCAACATTACTGGATTGTTATTAATTTCCATGCATTTCTGTTCGATTCTCTGTAGCATATCATTCAAATTCAATATAGGTGTTCGAAATATGTTATTTTTTAGATAAGGCCACAAAAAGAAGTCGCAAGATGTTAAATCGCATGAACGTGTAGGCCATAATCCAAAGATTCTGCAGTACAGTGAGAAGGTGCTCCGTCTTGTTGGAAATATGCATTTTGAAGTTCATCATCATGCAACTGATTGACAAATGGTTGTAAAATTTCCGTACGGTACCTTTGAGCAGTTAACGTTCCCTGAAAAAATATTGGTCCAATGTTTCGCCTTTGGCTTATCGCTGCCCAAACACCAATTTTCTCTGGATGTAGTGATTCTTCATTAATTACATGTGGATTTTCACTAAAAATATTGGTCCAATGTTTCGCCTTTGGCTTATCGCTGCCCAAACACCAATTTTCTCTGGATGTAGCGATTCTTCATTAATTACATGTGGATTTTCACTACTACAAATTCTTTGATTTTATGAATTTAGGTATCCCGTTTTATAAAACCATGCTTCATCAGTAAAGATGACTCTTTGCGAAAGTTCTCCATTATTGTTCATATTTACAAACCAATTACAAAACTGTAGTCTACGTGGGTAATAAATTTCTAACAATTCTTGTACTGCTGTGACACGGTATGGATAAAGTTGCATATCTTTTTTTAATAACTTGTGTGTGAGTTGTACCAACAGAAAGATTTATTTGTTGACCCAAATGTCGAACAGATGTTTGTGGTTCATTTTCCATTATTTCTTCAACACGATTGACAACTTGAGGTGTACGTTTCTTAACTGCTACGCTGCTGATTTTCTTAAGAGACTACCAGTTTCAGAAGAAAGTTTTAAAGTTCTATCCAAAGTATTCTTAAATTGTATATAATCTATTACAAAATGTGGAAACTCAACTTGAAATTCTACCATGCAATCTTGAACTGAATAAACCCATAAACCATCGATTTTATTACCACTTCGAAAATAAGCTTCGACTAAAAAAATTTTATGTTCTAAAGTGAAAGCCATTTTAAAACTGAGAAGCAAATTTATTTAAACTAGAATCGACGCACGATTATTTTATGCACTAACTGATATTTGTGATTGACATTATCAAATGTCATTTGGATTTACGTTTACGGAACAACAAACATATACTAATATATTTGCGTCTTATTCTATCAAAATTTCAAAGTAACCTAGATTGACTTTTCAAATGAACACTTGTTATATATTAAATGTAATGTTGATGTATGTATTAGAGAGCATACCTCACAAACACCACTTATAGGTAATAAAGGACCACTGTTTTCTTTCTCTTTCTCAAAATAATTCGGAACGTTTAACACAAGCTCCTGTGCTTGTGAATTTAAGCGCTTTCCAGGCATTTTTTGAAACATATTTATGTTAACATCAATTTAATTTATCAATTTTATTTTTAATAACTTACCGCAAACTTGAAGTCACACTTTTTATTTTGTTTTCAGAAGAACAGATTTTTGTAATATTTAGATGGAATATAGTAAACGCAAACAAAAACCAAACAGAAAAACGCAATAATTACAAATGACAGATGATTGTAAGACAATTTGAATAAGGTAGTAGTACCGGTAGTATACTTTCTGTCCTTGTCTATCATACGAACAAATAGATCTTTTGTGATTCTTTGTCTAGCAGTCTAACGCAATTATTTTGTTCGTCTGTTCCGATATCAGTATTAAAAAAAGATGGTTATATTCAAACAGTGAGTAACTTGTGTTGCTCGATTATGGCGTTTGTCTTAAGATCGATTAAATAGATAGTATGCATTGCACATATCTGTATCTGTACACATGGACATACACTTTGTATTCTCTAACATTTATTTCTGCCAAAGACAGCTCCTGCAGTACATGCGCACAGATACAGATATGTGTAATGCATTTCTGTTTCATTTATATATTAAGTATATTTAAAATCATAATAAAGAGGTGAATATGGAATATACGTGTATTGAAATGCTTATTATTAAAGTTACGGAATTTTCGCTTTTTACGAAATAGACGCGAATTTATATTAAAATTTCTTATATTTGCGAATACATGCGAAATATACCAATTTGTGTTTTTTTTACGAAAAGATTTGTCTCCCCGCAAAATGATTCATCTCCTGCTCTCAACATTTTTTCGTTCATTACAATTTAAGATGGACCGCCCTAAAAAACCACAAAGAGTAAAAGAATTCGAAGAAGATGGCCTGTATCTGTCAGATACAAATATTGTGATGTGCAAGTATTGTAACATTCGTTTGGAGAGTGACAAAAATTTTTCGATAGGTTTGAGAAACCAAAACAAGCAAAAATAAAAGCAATATTTTTAGGGAAGATACTGTGAACATGTTTCTCAAAGCAAACATCCCGCTTCATAAATTGGATCATCCAGCTGTGTACGAATATTTTGCAAAGTATATATACCGGGGTCAAGTGGGCTTCCAGATAGCGACATTTTAAGAATAAATAAATATAGTTTAAAGAATAAAGAAATAAAGTTTGTGCCACCGTGTAGGCAATCTCAAGAAGATTATACAAAAAAAAAACACTTAAAAAAAGTGATTATAGTAGACGAAATCTCCAATAAGCAAGCACGGTCTTTTTGCTGTGCTTTTGAAAATAATCGACTCCAAGCTGAATCAGGAATGGTGTTTTATCAAGTGTTACCTAACTTTGCATCAACATGCTCCAAAGCAATTATCGATACATTGAAAGATTAAGAGATCTATTACACCCAAGTAAAAGGCCTGGTATCAGATTCAGCTCGTTACATGTCCGCTTGTTTCAATCCTTTGAAAATTCTTATAAGGGAACATACCGGGTTTTTCTTTTATCATTACACATAGGGATAAATGTATGTTGGTATAGCAGGCAACCAATAATACACCAGTGAAATTTTTCCAATTGTCGAATATTTCTTTTTATCATTCATACTTAAATCTTAAATTAAATACATTTTATTTAAAAACACAAAAGTTATTTAAAACAGTTAATTATCCCAACAAGCGTATATTTTGTGCGAAGAAAATTTTAAATATTTTTAACAAATTCAAAGATGGATAGTATTTCTTGAGGATGAAATACATCTAAGATAGTAAAATTAGTGTATCAAAAATGGTAGAAAATATAACAAAAAAGTACGAATAGATTTTACCATTTTATGAAACTGAAGAACGTCGTCACATTACTTCTAATGAATTACAGAAGGTAACCCATGTATTGGGGACATTTCAGTAACACGATAAAAACAAATAACACCTCGTGGTATCTTATTTAATATTACGAAGAAAATAGATTCTGAAAATAAAGAACAAATGCCTGTAATCGAAACAGACATTAGTCCACATCAAAAGTCACTTTCATTATTTGGATTTTTGCAAGAAAGAATAAGAGAAAGTAAAATCAATTACAGCTGATGTAATAATAACTAAAAGGCAATACCTCGAAAGGCCAAATTCAAATCAGGACGTAGATCCTCTTTTATTTTGTAAGGTAAGTTAAAAAAAAAAGGGTAATGCATTTTTTATTTGGATTTTCTTTTAGGTAACAGGATTGGAGCTGAAACCCTTAAAACAATGTGCTAGGAATCACTTCTGTATTCCAGCAAGTTCAGCAGAAAGTGAAAGAGTGTTTAATACAGCTCGTTTAATAATAGAACAAAGGTACGCAAGACTAAAACAGAAAAATGTTCCTAAATAAAAATTTTAAAAATATTAATAAGTAACCTAAGTATTTATTTTATTAAAATTACACCCAACCTTTTCCTATTAGCTAAAGAAATAACTCAACGAGTTTCATCTTACTATGCTTCCTAACTATTAAATATTATGCACGTTCAAGCATTCGAGGGAAATTATTTAGATTGCCATACAGAATGTACATGAAACTCTTTAAATCTATTACGGAACTGTTTGCTTTATCAGTAAAAATTATTTTATTTAAAATTTCGTTTTCATTTAACAAATTAAACATTATATCACAAAAATCAGTTCGTTTTACTTTATCTTCCTCGAAAAGCTCTTGATGGTTTGATATCTTGGATGGTGTATATTTTATTCTTTCAGCGTTTTGAACACCGAACTTTACGATACTCCAAAATGGCCTGGCTACATCTGAAAGCGATCCTACAGACCGTTCTCCTACATAACACAGGATATTCAGCTACATGTGTTCTATTAACAGGTGATTGGTTTTATTTTATATTTTATTATAATTATATTATTATTATATTATTTATTTATATTTAAAATTGTCTTCGCACAAGGTATACGCCTGTTGGGATAAAATAAATTACGTATTTTTCAATAAAATGTATTTAATTTAAGATTTAAGTATGAATGAAAAACAGAAATATTTGACAATTGGAAAAATTTCATTGGTGTTTAACTGGTTGCCTACTATGCCACCATACATTTATCCCTATGTGTAAAGTGAAATTAATAAAAATTAATGCATTATACCTATGTGTAATGATAAAAGAAAAACCTGGTATACTTCACTACCAGTGTTGGGCTCACAAAGTAAATATTTTTGGCGATGTCTTTGTCGGCGAATTTAAGGAGCTTAATATGATTGTAGCGAAAGTCAAGTCTGCCTTCCTTCCTTCCTTGAAGAAAAATTAAAACTTTATGCTTAACCTACTTGAGAGAAAAAGTTTCGCTTCTGTCAGCAAAACTTTATCCAGCACCTGTTGTCACAAGATGGAACTCCTGGTTTGTATTTGAATGATTATTTCGATCACATTCATAATTTGTTCAATTAATGGGTATAGCGGCCCAATCTCTTAAGCTAAAAGCTTATTAAGACACCCAAGACCGCTTAGAGTGTAAAATGTTCTATGACTTTATTACTACACCTACTTGCAGTAAAAGGATAGAAATGTTGATTTCACTTTCACTTCATCAACGTTTAAAGGTAACTGAAGAGGACAGCGATCCCGAAAGAAACCGACCTCTTACAGGCCGGTCCCTAGATTCGAACCCTCGACCAACGGGATTCTAACTCTCGACACTCTTACCACTTGCGCCGTTAATTAATAAAATAAAATAAATATTTACGAAAAAATATTTCTTTTTCATGGTCTACGATAGTCACCAGTTATTGGTATCAAATATGTAGAAGGGTGGCATAAATCACCTAAAATCGACAGGGACCGTAAGAAATTTCAGTTTCACGAAAAGTATACGAAAACAAACTTTACTTTTAACTATATTATTTTTAGACAAATGTATGCATATGTACAAAATGTCGTGATATTATTGTTAGTAATGCTATTAAAATTTAAATGCGTTTTAAAACCTATCAAATATGTTAATACGTTTAGCATATTAACACACGTGAACAATTTGTATACGAGCACTTGATTATATAACGTACCTCTTTCACACCGTTTACTGGCTGTGTTAGAGTTCTTGGTGTTGTGGCGACACTTTTCACAATTTTGTTCTCCACAAGAATCGGTTCGTCCATGTCCAGTCTCACTTCCGCTATCGGTGTAGTCTCCATCATCTCGTCTGTTAATCCTGGAATATTTGATGTCATAATTTGAGTGGAGAGCTCCGGCAGAATGACCGAAAAGTCCATTCCTTCGTAGGCGGCGCTCATGTCTTTCTTCAAGACGGCGATTTTTTGCTGATAGGCGATCTTCTGCCTCGCCAACTGTTCCATTTCGTGCTCCAATTCCCTCTCTTTCTTTTTTAAATTGGCTATGTAACGTATTGCTGAGTGAAGGATGCTTAAATTCGAAGATTTCCTCTCGTCTTGAGCCCTGGGCAGTTGTTTCTTCAGTATGTCGAAGCATTCTTTGAGATGGGCTCGTCTATCCTTTTCGAGTTTGTTGTGTACTTCTCTGGTCCCTGCTCTGAAAACTATAGGCGGTTGTTTTCTTTTTTGTTCCCCGGTTTCGTCTATTACCAAGCGATTGATGATATCAAAACTGTTCTTGATAACACGCGTCGTTGGAGGAGGAGCTGCGACAGTTAAGGGTTGGTTTGGAGGTTCTGTAAATTAATATGTGAAACTAAAAGTTATTAGCATGTTGCTAAAAAATATTAATAATTTTAAAGAAAATAATAGATTATAACAATAATTTATTTTCTAGTTACTTGACAATTTGAAACAGATGATGATGTGATAGCATTAATATTGATTTTATTAAAAAAGGAAATGTAAAAGACACAGTTTATTCAATTCTTTATTGTTGATTCTTCACTGATATTTTTTTAAAATTTATCTCTCTATCGCACGTTAAACTTTGCAAAGACTGTGTTACCATATTTCAGAATGTCATTCTCATCTTTGTCAACATTTATTCACTTATAGTAGATTAAAAAGATCGATAAATGATGTCCACTTAATTTATAACAATTTTGGCTCAAGTGTCTACTAATGTCCATAATATTTTTTTATTGAATAAAAAAAAGGGGGAAAGGTATTTGTTAAATAACAAAAGAGAGACAAAAAATAAAACAATCTTCAAACCTAACTTGCTCCTCCGTCCATTATAGACATCTTTTCTGAACTTAATCAGCATTTTTTTGTTTATTAGCGTACATTGTTGTAAAGATACGAACCTATTTTTTCCGATTTCCATATTATTACATTACAATTTACTATAAATGCGATTAATAAGTGTTACGTTTGATGTCGCTAGTGACAAATTCACTAACAGCGCATTTTTGGGCGAAGCAGTACGGGTGTCCCCAAAATAACACGACAGAGATGATATCCAGTAATTCTGGTAAGCGTACATCCACAATATAAAACGTTTATATTCACTGTAATGGTAGACAAAAATAGTACAAAATCTCAAAGACTCAATTCCTAATTGATCTGTAGTTTATAACATTCCTTACACCTATCATTGTACGGCACGTTGAAACAAATATAAAAATATTAATACTATACGATCCCGATAAATTAATCTTTCATATATTGATCAGTTTGAACTTTGAACTCTCACTATATATTGTAAACACTATCACTATTACTGCACTATTCAACCGTTTTTAGCATTACTATTTTTGAATAATGTAACATAATTTCAGTACCAAGAAGGACTTAAATTGATTGTTTTCATCATTATTATCATTCAACATATTCTTGTTTACACACTTGAAACCAGGCGCCTAATCAAACCCTCATATTTTCCTCAATTTAGCATGACTATACCATTTTCTTATTATACGTTTAATGCTATCGCTTCATGATAAATTGCACTCGTTTCTACACGGTTTACCCTCAACCATTCTCTTTCATCCTCCTGATCACTTGATTTCGCAATTGTTCGGTTCTATTTTAGTTGTATAATTTTTACAATATCACAAAATTCCTGTTCCTTACGACATCAATTGAAGGCGCTTAGTATCTCATCTTAGAACGATTTTTTAAAAATTCACAAATAAACATACTTGAGGCTTTTTATACGAATCAGTATGTACGAGGGATGTTTCCAAAGTTCTGGGAATTGTGCTCTAATTAAATGACGCAGAACTTATAGGCAATGCTATTGGTGATAAGTCTTAAAATGTTTACGCAGCTATCCAGTGCAATATCATTTAGTCTGATTCAGATGTTCGACCGATATAGACGCATTTTCGTATCACTGTTTGTGTAACCATGGAAAACGCAGCTAAATCTCAAAGAGCAATAATTTTCTTTTTGTGGAAAGGGAGTGTGAAAACTTCGGAAATTACTAAACGTCTGCAAAGAGTGTTTGGTGAGTCTGCCGAATCTAAAAGTACTGTATATCGGTGGATCTAACACTTTAAAAGTGATAGAACATCGTTAGAAAACGATCCACGCAGTGGTCGCCCGAGCACGTCGGTAAATGAATAAAACATTACTGCTGTGGAGAACCTACTGAAAGGGGATAGACGAGTGACTATTTCTCAAATTAGTGTACGCCTAGGAAAAGGTACACGACAAGTTCGTGAGATCTTACATGATTGTTTGGGCGTAAGCATGGTTTCAGCCCGCTGGGTGCCAAGGCTGTTGGGACCGGAACAGATACTTAATAGGTCTGACACTTGTCGACAACTTCAAGAGCTGTTAACCCGTTACGGTGATGAATTTTGGCAACGGATAATAATCACTGACAAAATATGGATTCCTTATTTCAATCCTGAGACCAAAAGTCAATCCAAAGAATGGCGTAAACCCGAGGAAGGGCCTCCACTTAAGGCGCGTGCAGTTCCGTCCGTTGGAAAGGTAATGTTCACTGTATTCTGCATTAATTAAAGTAGAATATTATTCGAACTTATTATCCGGACCACTGCGGCAGGCACTTATCAGAAGTTGCATAAGCGTCCGTTATTGTAACAGGATAATGCAAGACCGCAAGAAAAACGATGGATGTTTTGAACAATTTACGATGGGAATTGCTTCCACATCCACCTTATACACCGGATCTCGCACCGAGTGATTTTCATCTATTCCCAGATTTGAAAAAACCTTTTCGTTTTGAGAATTTAACTGACGTAAAACGTGGCATAAATACGTGGATTGAGGACATACCGAAAAAGTTCTTTGAGGACGATTTAAAAAAAATTAATTTATCATTGGGATAAATATATGTATTCAATTAAATGGCGGTTATGTTGAAAAATTACATTGTAATATTGATGAAAATTTTCAAAATAAAAAAATTAAAGCTAAATTTCCAGAACTTTGCATTCCTCGTAGAAAATTCAATTCTTAACTGAAAGTCTTAATAGATTGTTAAGCATTCGAATAAACAGTTCGTAGAGATGTTATAGTGAGGTTACTTTATCTTTTTGTTTGTGCCAATAAATATCTTCACTGTTACTTTCACCTTAGTATAGATCGGGAAGAGCTTGTATATGCTGCATTTAAATTTTTCCACCTATTGTTACTTCCCCGATTTCAACTTCTTGAAGAAATTTCTTTGTTTTGGAATGTATTTTATTTCATATATGCTTATTACTGGCATATCTTCAAATCCTCGGTTTTTAGTCCTATAACGCAGTCGACGAAAAAACCGAGGTAACACCGCTTGCATATTTTATCATCCTAAAAAAGGCAACAAACGCACAAATGGGTAATTAAAGTAATTAACAATAATGAATTGAATAAACCGAGTATTTTATATTTTTAGCCAATTATTTTCAAGATTCTGTGAGATCGACAAAATTCTATATAAGATTCTGTGAGATCAACAACCACCGCCTGACAAATGTACAAATTCATAATCAGATAATAGTACGGATATTGTATTGTAGTTGAAAATGTGCGGCGTTTTATGTTTGGTTTTGTGAGTAATTACAAAAAAATATTGTTTAATTTACAGTTGTGTTTCGCAAATTTATTCATCAGTTTCTATATTTATAACATGTTGGTGACCATGGGAAATAGTTTTTTTTGCAATTGTTGTTATGCGTAACTTTATAAATTATGTAATTATCTAAAAGCCAATCAATACATTAGTCATAATCAAACTGACGAAGAATTTGTGTCGATACTCACATCGATCGCTTCTGCCGTAACTATGTAAATCAAAATTGTCAGTTCTTTAAAGAACGGGTATTTTTCGGATATTTTTTATGACATTTAGGGCCGGTATTATAAGCAGTGAATAAATCTCTGAATAACAACTTGACGAATACATTGAAATCTGGTATTATAAAAAATGTATGCAAGTATTTGTAGAATAACTCTGAATAGCTATGTATTTTGCAGTTTAGTGTTTCGATAAACGATGGAGCCACTGAATAAAATGAAAAAATAGAAAAAATCCTAAATTCCTTGCTATTTCTTTTTGTTTATATTTGTAAAATACAAACTGATAAATCTGGCATTATCAAAATTCAAGTTATCAAACACACACAAAATATAAACTTTAAAAAATCAGGTTATGTTTATTTGAAGCGGTGGAGCAAACAGCTGTACGCATTTAACCAATGAATAAAATTTAATACTACTATTTTTAGGGTTTAATTAACTGGTAAATTTACTTGCTTAGTTTCCTTATTCGCTCTTCCAATCTATAGAATAAATTAAATTTACTTGCTTACTAAATAAAATCTGCAGATTCTTATCGTTTATAATACCGGCCCTTAAATAATGTTTTTCGATTTTTTACTACATGTGCAATATAATAAACTTATATTTAAATATTTTATATTTTTTCCATTATAAAACACTTTATATTGATAATTAAGTTAAAAGATTTTCATTTATAATCTCACCTTAGTTTTTGATTTCGTTGACATGGCTTTACGATGTCACAATTATGCCGCATAAATAACAGAAAGGCCTTACAAAATTTATAGAAAATTATTAATATTTTCTGGTGAAGATGAGAGTTATTTGATAGTGTATCTCGGAGAAGATTCGAAACACTGATCGACAATGAAGCTTTCAGGGTTAATGGAAGAAAATCCGATTCAAAATTCAAGAGAAATTGTACACAAACTAAACGTTAAGCGTACTAAAATATCTCCATGCCATCAGCAAAACTTTAAAAATGGATAAGTGAGTAACCATGTACATTTTCTCAGGGAAACAAACTGAAGTATGTTTCCCACATTTGATAAAAAACAAACACGAACCTTTTCTAGATCTATTAGTGGTATGTAATTACAGATTAATATTATACGAAATTCCTAGAAGAATACTTCATAAAAGCTATACTTATACAAGGGATAAGCTGAATTTATTGAAAATAAGAAAATCTAGTAGACTGTGAAAAACAATCATACAGTGTTTATGACTCTTTATCTGCATTGAACGTTTTGTTGTTGAAGTTACGTTCGTTATAACTCAGCTACTTATATTTTAAAAGTAAAAGAAAATGGAATTAACCGAAGAGCACTTTCGAATCATAATTTATTATGATTTTAAAAGAGGTTTAACCGCTTGTGAGTGCAAAGAGAGTTTAGATTCAGTTTTTAGTGAACAATCACATACCTTGGCTACAATTTACCGATGGTACAAGGAATTTTAACGCGAAAGGAATTCTGTTCAGCGTCAAAAAGGAGCCGTACCGACAAAATCATTGATGCTATTAAAAAAATTATTGAAAATTCCAATAAAGCCACTATGTGGTAATAATGCATCAACTCAAGATTGGATCCTCAACAATTATACGATAACCTGCATTTAAAAAAAAAGTGGTAAGTTCGTTTTGTGCCGCATCACCTTTCTGACTTCAGAGCAGCGTGTAAAAATTTGGCATGAAAATTTTTTAAATAATGGCGGGCACCAAACTTTTACAAAATAGTGACAGGTGACGAAACTTATATTCTCTTTTTGTCCTTCCTACCCGCCAAGAGAGTCGTGTATGGATTCTCGAAAATGAGGAAACTCCTACAATGACTAAGAAGCAGCGAGCTATGAAGAAGGTATTTTTCAGAATTACGGGGATTAGTAAATGCATTTAAGCTAGGTTGACAAAAGGCAGTTACAGCTAGGTGGTACATTGAAAAATGTTTGCCCGAAGTATTCAATAGAGTTCCAAACAAGGGAATTATGCTCTAGCATGATAATGCATCGGCAGTTTTAGCTCTCCAGTTTTTGGCTTGAAAAAATATAAAAGTAATAGAACATCCGCCGTACTCACCTGATTTAGTAATGTGTGCCTTTTGGCTATCTTTTGGGCTTAAACACAATTTGCGAGATAGAAGATTTACGTCTGAAGAAGAGATTGATACTCCACGCTTATTTTCAAGGTATTCCGAAAGAAGATTGGCTGGGAGCTTTTAAACAGTGGAAAGAAAGAATGGTTAAATGTAGCATTGCTCAAGGGAATTACTTTGAGCATATTTAAAGTAAAATCCTAGAAAATAATAACCGTGTTTTTTATTCTCTATAATTTCAGTTTGTCCCTCATACCTATACTTCATCCACGACGAATTGTATGGTGGAGTACATGCAATATAACAGGCAGGTCTAGGGCACTTTTGTCGACAACTCACGCCATTTAGAACACAGCATGCGGACCAATTAAACAATTAATGTGTATATGGACTCTGTTATTTAGAGTCAAAAAGTTTATATAACAACTCCGCCTGGGGCAGCTGTGGGGTGGATTGAGTAGCTCCATAGCTGTCACTGCCGGTCCCAAGCCCGGATGAAGGAGGAGGGTTGTAGCGGTAGGCCAGCTCCCTGCCCTACGGAAAAAAACATACCTGCTAAAAAACCTAATCAATTGCCTCGGAATGGGACAGATAACACACAAGGACGAACCAAGCTAAGAAAACGGACAACGATATGCGGTACATGGAATGTACAGGGCCTATCCAACAAAATAAACGAAGTTGCCAGCGAATTGAAAAATCTCCAAGTAGACATCGCGGTTTTAACAGAGACGAAAAAGAAAGGAAAAGGATCGGAAAATTGGGGGAGTTACGACCACTTTTACAGCGGAGTACCCAAGGAAAGCAGAGCTAAGCAAGGAGTATCCATAGTAATCCACAGGAGAATGAGAAAGTACATCTCCACATGGGAACCGATTAATGAAAGAATGATAAAGATGAACTGAAAATATTTGGATATAATGTGACTATCCTGGGAATATATGCCATTAATGACGACGAACTAGTCTACAATAAAGACTCATTTTATGAAAAACTAAATGAGGAAATAGGAAAAATAGGAACATCAAGAGAAATAATACTTCTAGGAGACCTAAACGGCAACGGCAGAACAGGAAGAAAGCAGAAGGACCTGGTTGTGGGAAAGTATGGAGAAGAAGTCGTCAACGATAATGGAAGACGGTTAATAGAAATATGTGAACAAAATCAGTTGACCATTCTTAAAGGTCATTTTCAACATCGCGAGATCCATAAATACACATGGACACAGCCCACAAGGAATCTAAAAAGCGTTATTGACTACATAATAATTAAACAAAAATCCAGACTGAAGTTCCTAGATGTAAGAGTTCAGAGAGGTGCCTCATGTGGAAGCGACCATACCTACTAAAAGGAACACTAATGTCACCAATAAGAACAAAAGAAGAACCGGACAATCCCAAAAAAAAGGGTGAAATAATAAACGAAGAAACCCCAAAAAGATTTAAAATTAACAGCCTCGAACACGAAAGTACAAAACTACTATACAACTCCAGACTGGACAGCAAAATTCAGAATACAGAATTCACAAACATAAAAGAAGAATACGAATACATAAAGAGGGGTATATGCTCAGCGGCAGAGGAAGCATTAGGTTACGAAGAAAAACGAGGAAAACAGAAAAAACCATACTGGTGGGACGAAGAAGTTGAATACGAAATAGAAGAAAAAAGGAAAAGGTACCACGTATATTTAAGTTCGAAAGCTGTGGAAGACAAGGAGAAATACAAGGAATCGCAAAGGAGAGTACGGAAGAAAATAAGGGAAAAGAAGAACAACCAATGGGAAAGGACGTGTTCAAAGATCAATACATACATTGGAGGAAGGAAGAGTACAGAAAGTTGGAGGCTCCGCAAAAGTATGAGAGGAGGACGAACGAAGGACATAATCTCACCTATAGCACCTGAAAAATGGAACAAGTACTTTGAAGAGATGTTGACGGAGGACAGACCTCAATTCAAAGACATCCAAAACGAAAACCAGGGGATTGTTATACAAGGATCCCCAATTAGGATAACTGTGGCCGAGGTTAAAGAAGTCTGTAAAAACCTAAAAAATGGAAGAGCCCTAGGACCAGGTAATATTACTAATGAACTGCTAAAATACGGCACAGATAAACTCTACGGGCTATTAAGAAATTTATTCCAAAGTTGCCTTAACAGGCACGAAGTACCAACGGAATGGAAGACATCACACCTTAAGACGATACATAAAAAAGGGGACAAGAGTAACTGTGACAACTATCGGGGAATAGCCGTTACAAGTGCTATAAGTAGAGTTTATGGGAAAATCATAAAGAACAGGATAGAGAAAGAATATGCCAATATGGAGGCAGAAGAACAAGCAGGCTTCAGAGCAGGAAAATCCACAATTGATCACCTGTTTACGCTAACTCAAATTTTAGAAAAGAAAACAGCACGAAATCAAGAGGTACATCTCCTGTACGTAGATCTGAAAAAGGCTTACGACAGCATACCTTTAGTAAAACTATGGGAGGCTCTTCAACATACCAACATAAATAAACACGGAAATAATAAAAGCCGTGAAGTCTTTATATGCGGGAATATGCACTAAAGACATGGAAACGGAAATGCAATAACATGGGAATGCCAGTAGATGACGACACGACAGTATATACCCTTTCTTTTGCGGACGACCAAGTAGTTATTGCACAAGATATACATGACATGGAATATATGAGCCGAAAGCTCATCGAAGAATACGGAAAATGGGGCCTGGATGTTAACATAGCAAAAACAGAATATATGTGCATAGGCGGACAGCAAGAAGACCTACACCTAGCAACGGGACAGATCATCAAACATTGCAATATATACAAATACCTAGGAATGCAAATATCCAAGGATGGGACACTAGATGAGGCAATATCAGACAGAAATATACAGGGAAGAAGAGCTACTTCCATGCTGAACAGTATTCTGTGGGACAAGACCATTACAAAAGAAAATAAAAAAAGGATTTACAACTCCATCGTGAAAAGTATATTAACATATAGCTCGGAGGTGTGGCCGATAAAAGAAAAAACAAAAAGAAAGATAAAAGCCACAGAAATGGACTTCTGGAGAAGAGCGGCAGGAAAATCCCGGAGAGATAGTCCCAAATGAAACCATTAGACAAGAAATGGGAATACAACATGACATTATAGATGACATTATAACCAAACAGCTAATATGGTATGGGCACTTCCAAAGAATGCCAGAACACAGAATCCCAAAGAAAGTACTAAACTGGAACCCCCAAGGAAACCGAAAACGAGGAAGACCGCGCAGAAGCTGGAGAGACGGAGTGGATAAAGAAATTCGAGAGACGGATCTAGAGGAGGGCCTATGGAAACGTTGTAACCCGATATATATATATATATATATATATATATATATATATAATATATATATATATATATATATATATATATATATATATATATAAGTTTATATAAACATATGTCCTAAACGTAACCGTTGTTTATTTCACAATTTATGTGGCTAAAATTTTAATTCTACGAAATTTATTGAAATACATTTTTATTATTTTATTAACAATAAATGTTCAAAATTATTACCATTCTGTTCGATAGACAAAACCGCAAGTCACAGAAGAGATCGCTACGTGCGCTATTCATTATGTTTACGGTCTGTCTGCGATAAGAAAAATATGGTAGAAGATATTCCAATAGAAGACTGCCTACGCGTGCAATTTTCTTTAATTCACATTGTCAGCTGAAGGAACATGGCACTTTCAATGCAAGACATGCTGTTCTTGATTAATTTCAAGATCCGTCTTTAAGTATACGAAGAGTTGCATTTCGTACTGGAATATGTAGAACTCAGGTTGGGAGAATAATAAAAAGTGCTCGCTTACATCCCTATTATTATCAAAAATTTTAAGCTCTAGGTAATGATTTTGAAGCTCGTTTAATATTTTGTAATTGGTTACGAAATAATCAAAACCTACCGCATATTTTATGGAATGAAGCTTCTTTTACAAGAGATTGGTGTCATCAATTATAATAATTTTTATAAATGGTCTGCAGAAAATCTTCATTTAAGAAAACGCTGGCATTTTCAACAAAGATTTAATAGCTGGTATTCTTAATGATCGTCTGATTGGACCATTTGAACTGCCACACCGTTTGAACGGAGCGTATTACGAATATTTTCTAGAAAACTCTACCCTTATTACTTTACCCTTATTACTGGAAGACGGGCCATTAAATATTAGACATGCAATATGGTATCAACACGATGGGGCACCAGCACATGAATCACTTCGTCTTAGAGCTTGGCTTAACGCAAATTTTAACGCAAAGATGGATCGGAATAGGGGGACTCGTAGTATGGTGACCACGTTCGTCAGTGACATTAGATTTGTATCTTTGGGGTCACATGAAACATATTGTTTATGCAATAAATATATACGGTAGAAACATTACGCCAAAAAATACAGCAGGCTGTCGATATTATTAGGAAAAAGCTAGCAACCATATTAAGAACGCAGCGACCTCTTCTGCGACGTGCGGCTTTGTGTATCGAACAGAATGTCGATAATTTATTGTAAATAAAATATTAAAAATGTATTAAAAAATGTATTTCAATAAATTAAAATTTAACCACATAATTTATGGCATAAACAATAACTCGTTAACGGTTACGTTTAGGACATATATTTATATGGAATTTTCGACTCTAAATCAGTTCTGCAATTCATCCTTGAAATATTTCTGATACGTTTTGGGACACTCTGTATAGCAGACAGAGCCCATATACACTAAATATGAGGGTAATATGATGGGAGAATAAGTTTTCAAAAGTTGGTAATACGTCATTATGAATATATTGCTGACTTCAACCATGTTTTAGAAGCCTACTGTCAAAATTTCGTCCAAATGTGTCAGATCCCTAAGTTTTTACAATCATTTAAAGTAAACTATTTGTTGTTTTTGTATTAATATGGAGAAAACGTAATTTCGTGTGATAATTAAACATTATTTTTTACGTGAGAAAACCATAAAAGAAAGTGAAGAAAAGTTAGATAAACATTATGATACTCCTTCCCCATGGAATGACATAAATATTTAAAAAATTTCTTAATATAAGTACAAAAATGCGGTATACGCGCGCAATACAAAAAAAAACAAATTATGAATAAATAACGTACACAAAATAACTACCGGGGAATACCTAGGGTATCGTATTTTAGTTCATTTGCTGTGCTCTAGATGGTGCTGTTTTCAAATACTTACCTACCCTTTTCTAGAGTGACCCTTCTATAAATCATTGTGTCTGTAAATGATCATACGCCAATTGTGGTGGCACGCTTGCAAATTTCTCAATTTGTAGTGGCTACATTGTCGGTTATGTCAATTTTAACTGAGTCCATTGACGTTGGTTTTGTGTATTATTTGGCGTCGATTTTTTTATATCTATTAAAATGTTTACGACTGAACATGATGCCTTCTTATAGCTCACTTTCGGAGTGCATCTCTAAATCACGATGGGACGTGGTTATATAATTTGCGGACTTGCTTTGAACAATTTGTAGAAGCAATTCCTCGCGAAAATGTAAATTATAAAGTTTTCGGTCACCACAAACTTGAAATTGTAAAGCGATTTGAGACAAAAAACTGTATTTGCAAAGGTAAATCAACTGGGCGACCAACGGTATTAACAGAACCTGTTGTTAATGATCTTCGAGAACGAATGAATCAAACTCCACAAAAAACGATTACGGAAGTTATCAGCACAGTCAGGTATATAGGTTAAATATTTAAAGCAATGCAAGTCCTTTACGTGCTTTTTGCAGTTATTACTAGAGATAGTTGCACAAAAGCGCTACATAAAAATTTGCGCATGCATCCCTACCGAGTTTCTTGTTGTTCGTCGAGTTGTTCAACAGTTGTACCCTCGTAACTATCAACAACGACTAGTATATTGCTAGCGGTTAAATCAGAAACTAAATAATGACGATTTATTCGATTTAATTTTTTCATTGATGAAGCATGGTTTCATTTATACGGATATGTAAATAGTGAGAATTACCGAACATGGGCTACGGAAAATACACACCTTGTCGAAAAAGATCTGCATCCCATAAAAGTTAGAATCTGGGTTGCAATATCAAGGATTAATAGGTCCAGTTTTCTTTAACAAAACAACAGCTGCATGATGATGAAATAACATTGGATTATGTCCAACAGGAGGGAGCCACAGCTCACAGTGCAGGTGCCATTATAGCATATTAGTAAGAGTTTTATGATGATCGTATTATCAGCTAAAGCCTGTGGCCACCGAGAAGTCCAGACTTGACACCACCAGATTATTTTCTTTGCGGACATGTAAAGAATAGTGTTTTTAAAAACCGCTTACACACATGAGGAATTTAAACACACAATCAAACATGAAATAGAAAACATCACTCAGGAAGAACTTTATCGTGTATTTGAAAGTATGAAACGACGAGTAATCTTGTGCTTACAAAATCATGATGGACAACTTCAACAGTTTTTGAAAAAAAAAAGTATTTTTCTGCTCATCAGTGATCTTTTCATTAAATAAAGCATTTGTTGCATACGCAAATTCACATAAACAGAATCTAATATTGCCACCAGCTGTAGAAAAATAAAAACCATTGTACCAACATAAATGGCGTACGATTATTTACAGCATACACACGTTATAATGATAAGAGCCTAACAACGATAAGATATTGGCAATATATCCAAGAAATATACGATAAATTGAAAATACTCCGTGTACCTTTCATAAACAGGGACTTTAGACCCAACACATCGTAAACAATGGCATCTCCTATATTCCTCAGACTTATCTCCTATGAAAATAATTTCTAAATGAAAAAGAATGCCGTCAAAAAAATCTGCTTTGACAACAGATTTTTTTAGAAATGCTAGACGCTTTAGTCGTTGACAGAAGTGTGTTCCAGCAGATGGAAATTTTTCTGATCGATGAAGATTCGTTTTCTAGAAATTAAAAAGTTTTAAATTTTACTCATTAAATCCGGTATATGTACGAGTATATCACATTCATCAACCTAATAGTATTACAAAGTTTTATTCCGCAGTTAGCATTAATTGAACCAATAAATGTAATCTTTTAAGTAAAGAAAAGTGTAGACATTGCAAAGACCCCTCTTCGCCACGCGTGATAGAACATAAAGGGGCCGTCTTAAGTCTCCGAGCTCCATTATCTAGTTATTTAATATTTACCGTTAGCTGAACGCCCAACTTTATACTACCTTCTTTTTTGAAATTAAAGCCCGTGCACTCAAATCCCTTTACCTTTTATACACTCGACCAGCCTTTTTAAATTAATTATGACGTATTTTACCATCTTTTTGCGAGACTCCTCACAGCAAACACTTAACTACTAAACTCACCTACGTTATGCTAAATTAAATATTTTAAATGTGTCAAAACAAATGATCGCGAACTTCCATAATTCTACCGCAAAAATTCATTACGCAAATACTAACCTGGTTTTGCTGTTCTAAGAAGGCCTGCGTTGGTCGTTTGTTGATGATTTTGATGATGATGAAACTGGACGTGATTTTGTTGTACAATCGGTAAGCGTGTCGTTATATCAGGTGTCGTTTGAATTTGTCTTTGCTGTTTGGCTTTTTCTTCTTGTTCTTCGAGATATTTAGCAGCTTCCAACAACGTAGCTACATTCATTCTATTGACAAAAAGAAATATCATGGAAAACACTATCTATTATGATAACAAATTATATAGATGTTTTTAAATATACGAGGTCTGGCTATAAAATAAACGAGACTGAAACTGTAAAACTTTTTATTTTAAATTTATACATATTTAATTATTATCCCCCCCTTCAATATACACCCTCTCTATCCCTACACCGCTCCATTCGATTTTTCAATTACGCAAAGCAGTGCTGGAAATCTTCTTCTGTGAGCTCGTTCATGACGCGTGCAGCTCTTTCTCTTACAGTTTCAACGGTCTGAAATCTTCCTTGTAATGCAGATTGGATCTTGGAGAACATAAAAGTCACAGGCGGGTCACAAAAGGCGGGTGGGATATTATACTGGGCTAGAAAAGTGTAAAATTTACAGTTTCAGCAATCGCAGGAATAGTTAGTCGACGATCAGATCGGATCGGATTACTGATTTGTTCAATATTTTCGTCCGTTTTTGACGTGGAAAAGCGTCTCGAACTCAACGTCTTCTCGACGCTTAAACTACTCAAATACCAGCGCACGTAATAAACATTAATTACCATATACATCTTTTAATAAAAGATAACTCTCAGTAACTGTTTTATCCAAGTTTCATATGAAATTTCACAACAATTCGTTGCTCTACTAAAACACCTTTTCGGCAAAACGAAAAAAATTGGTCTTATACAAACGAAGGCCATGGCCAGACTATTATGTCCAGAGATAATATATTAAGGAGAGGAGGAGGCAACTTATAATACCAAAAGAAAACTGAGTTTTGCGAAACCTACAATATGTGAGGGAACTATTTTAGATAAAAACCTCTGTAGGTATTTAATATTTTTAAAACTATTTTTTATGTATTTAATATATATAATAGTAAATATTTTAATCAAAGCTTAATCTAAAATTGTTGATGATTTTTAGAACAAGTTTTCGATATTTACAATTATATACATTAAATATGCAAAAACATCTATACTAAAAAATCTGTTAATTATTACGTATAAGTAGTAGTAATAGAAATTAGGGAAAAAACATAATTAATTCGTAATAACTTATTAAAGTAACGCAATAATAAACATAATATCTTGTATGAACTATCGTTAGTATTTACAAAACACACTGAGAATATACGTATTTATGTCTCAATAAGACAATGCTAAAGTAAAAGTGGTATTCCTCAAAAAATGGTTTTCTATTCAAGTTTTAAGATACAAAAGCATTTGAGATGTATAATTGTCAACACTTCTAGAGGATATTCTCAAATTAATAATTTTGGGCACACAAAATATTGTCTTTTACTTACAATTACAATATAGATCAGAAAATTACATAATTGACAAACTTGTTTGAAATACATACAGGGTGTCATTTTGAAAACGTACCACCCTCTATATTTCGGCCCCTATAGAAATTCCAAAAATATGCAAAAACACGTCAAACTTATTTTTAAGGGGGACATTTTGTAGGCTGGTTTTCAATTAAATTACATCAACCCTCTAGCGGGGGTGGACATAACCTCTAAAAATTTAAATGGAAATGGGGGTTGAGTGATACCTCATTTTAAAGGTCGTTTAACCCGCTTTTCAAAAATGCTAAATTCTTGTCCTTTATTTTTAATACTTTTGAAGAAATCAAGTCAAACCATGAACATACAAGTATCAAGTGTTTTGCAATAAAACATTAAAAAACTAATAAAAAGTAACTTATTTTATAAAATTTTCGAAATGATATTTTCTAAACAGTGATAAAGTCTACTCTCAAACTCCTCTCTAACATTTCGAAACACTTCTGCCCCTGAAGTTCTCTACATGTAGCTGTTATTCTTCTCTTTAAATCTTGCAAATCTCGAGGCGGTGTTTTATAAACAATCGATTTTAGATGCCCCCATAGGAAGAAATCTAGAGGCGATAAGTCGGGTGATCCTGGTGGACATTCTATTGCTCCTCTTCGACCAATCCATCTGCCAGGAAATCTATCATTTAGCCACTGTCTAACTGGAAGATAGTAGTGTGGTGGAGCTCCATCTTGTTGGAAGTGTAGAAGATCTTCTTGCAAAACCATGTTACCAGCCGCGTCAATTTGATTTTCCAAACAAGTTGTTATTAAGGGGTCTATTATTTCTTCAAGCAAATTTAAGTAGAGGTCACCAGTTAGATTTCCTTCAATGAACGAAGGTCCAATAATAGTATTCCCAAGGATACCAGCCCAAACGTTCACTTTTTCTGGATACTGTGTGTGACCTTCCCTAAAAAGTCGCGGATTTTCATCGCTCCAGTAGCGACAATTTTGCTTGTTAACATGCCCATTAAGAAAAAAAGTACACTCATCAGTAAAGCAAATATTGTGCAAGATATTTTGGTTTTCATTTATAAAATCCGTCATTGTTTCACAAAATTCAATCCTTCTGTCGAAATCGTCGTCAAAAAGCTAGTTACTGTTCGTTACTAGTTACGAAAAGTATAATATTTCGTAACTAGTGTTGAAAAGTTCATTTCATCACTAGTTACGAAATATTTTGAAAAAATCATTTCATCTCAAGTTAATAAAGGGGAACGTTAAATGACACAAACTGGTTAAATTTTTATTTTATGCATTATAAACATTTATGACACAATGTGAACAATTGGTGAGGTTAATTCCTGCACACGTAGAATTCATGGCAGGTACTCTGATGTTATGATGCAAAACGGAATGTGCATTTGAGCTTGATTCACCAAGAATATCATTGGCAATCCTTTTCTTATTTTCTATAGAATTCTCTACATAGCCCTCAGCTACAGTATTGGACTTCCAGCCTCCATGTCGTTTAACCTTAAAAATATCCGCACCAGAATCTGCCAAAAAGGTAGCTCAGCTTCTGTCATAAACCGGGAGACGTTTTCCTTTGACAAAATATTAGACTTTTTTGCATGGTATCGCTCTGACTGCCTCTTTAGAAATGCATGTAAACTGGCATATTTTGCAATATCAATATTCTTCTTCAAAGACAATTCACTTCGTAACATGGAATAAAGAGTCCAGAGTGTTGAAGCTTTTTGATTCTTTCTTCCCTCGAAATAGGCTAATAAAACCTTCTCATTAACACATTTAATTTTTTTGTCTTTAAGCCACTTCCCAAATTTTTCATAAGCCAAATCGTACTGGGCTTTCGACTTTTGTGGAATCACAGTCGATAATGCACTTTGTGCAGCCTCTTCTATATCGCTTGGTAGTCCACCTGAATCTGAATCCAACATTTTTACTCGTACAATGCACCGAAATATTTAGCTAATAAAAGTAAATACTTATACTTAAATTAACAAACACCTGTCAAGTCAAATGAATTATTATCAATAGCATGAAAACTGTCACTAATTATTTAAAACGACTTATGACGTTTAATGTCAGATCAACTAGAAAATTATAAATCTATGTTTTGGTCAAAATTAGATAAAATCTTGTATGAAACACGTTATGAAATGTTATTTTGTGTAACTCATGTCATTTTGCAGGATCTCGCTTGCTACGCTCGCTCGTCCTGCAAACATTCCATTTCGTTACACAAAATAACCCATTTCATAACTGGTTACATAAATAGATATTCTATAACGGAAATAACTTCTAGGTCACTAAATTTTGATAAAACTTAAAACTTATTACATTACATTATATTATATAATACACATCAAGCTTGAACAAAAGTTCTTACTGCAATATATTAAAATTCCAGTTCTATATGCTCTAAGTGCTGCAATGGAATGTTCTGCTACTGAAGATGGATCGGATACAGAATTTTGTTTGCACACTTCACATTCACCAAACTTTGCCATTACTGTCACAATGGCGATATTAATAAACGATCACGAAACGAATCGTATATTGGATTAGTTGGTTAAAAAGCTATCTTTCTTCTTCTAGTGTAAACTTATAGATGCGACATCTGTTATATGTGAGAGAACTAAAGTTTTATCTAAAGACCGTTTATTATAGATAAACCCCTATGATTATGTCTACTCTCACGGGGGAGGCGGCAATCAAAAGAGAAGGGTCCACGCTACACAGCTATTGGTCGTACAACTTTGGTGCATGCGCAGTTAGTCTGTAGTAGAATCTATTATTTTATAGCCGCACCTCATATTTTAAATTGTCAAATTACTAAGAGCTGCAGTTATTTTTTTATGAAGAATATTCTCGGAATAATATGAAACAAAAATTGGATGTGAAAAAAGTTAATATTGAAAACTTGTTTCAATATGAAAATTAGTTTCAACATGATACCACTATGTTTTTTTTATGTATTTGGGCTTGCTAAACTCGAAAATGCAAATTTTTATGGAAAGGTTTTCGATATATGAATTTTTGATTTTTTTTGTTTTCTTTCGAAGGTAGATTATTTTGACTATATCTCGAGTTAGGAATAGCCAATCTGATCAAAAATATCATTGTTATAAAGATATTATTTAACAATCTATCGATTATAATCGAATCGCCAACAAATATTACATTGTTTTCCAATTGGTTCAGTAGTTTAAGTATAACAGGCCACAATATAAAAAAAGTACTTATATAACACTCGTGGACAAAAAATTCTGGACACCGAAGTAAATAAATGTGTTATACAAGAAACATTTTTTTTTTCTTTTTTAACAAGACATGAAACATTAACTGCAAAAATAAAAAAAGGTATTTAATACTTTATTCAATTAGAAAAAGTCACGAAACAGTAAATTGTGCAAAATTAATAAATTTATTGGTCTTATCAACTAGATTTAACATCTACGTTTTCACACAATTTAAGCGATAAATAGCGCGTACTACCTCCACGAACTCTAATGACTTCTGCCATACGGCATAGTAAACTTTGAATGCAGTTGGCGACCTCTGCTTGTGTAATGTTTTCCCATTCCTCACGAAGAGCTATTCGAAGATTCCGAATGGTTAACACCCGTGCAGTGTAAGGTCGCACATTATCGTGCATTAGAGTAAAGTTCTCACCTACGCACGGAGCAAATCAGCTAAACACTCGTTGACGTACCTAACACCCATCATGGTACCATTTTCAATGAGAACAAGCTCAGTTTTCGCGTACAGTGAAATGTCAGTCCAAACCATTATACCGCCCTTACCAAATGCCATTCTTGGAGATATACAACACCCTGTTCGTTCGTTCACGTTCTCGTCTATCTGGTGAACGCAGATAAAAACGAGACTCATCCGTGAACAATACGGAGCTCCATTGATCCATGGTCCAATGTCCATGTTCACTGACAAATATAACATGAACATTACATTTTTAAACAACTAAAATTTTAACTTAACCTTTTCCACCCGTATGTCTGCATAATAAATATATGAAAACAAATCTCTCCTAATTTCTACGTTGGGTTCTTATCCAGATGTAAAAAATTGGGTGGCAAGAAAGAAAGGTCTATATACAAAAATCTATCTATATACATGATGTTATTGTAACTAAAATAAATTCCCTGGTTACAGTGTTATGCACACGACATTAAAAATGACTATTTATTCTCTTCATACAGTAAATAATAAAAATAAATTAAAACACTTGGCTTGTTTCACTATGAGATTTATTTAAATTCTCTAACATTTGTTTCGGCTGTTATGCCATTCTCAAAGAGATCTATAAATCTAACTTAAAGACTATCGCACTTGTTCTTATATGTTGTCTGTTCTTGTGTGTAGTGGGGGTGGTACTATATTGTGTATTACGGTGTCTATAAAGGATGTATTGGCATATTCTATCTGGGTGTTGGTGATTAATAGATTTTGTTTTTTCGCTATTTTTATTTCTAATATTTCTAGGAGGTCCAATCTCTTGCTTTTTGTGATATTGTGTATTAAGTCGCAGTTATCTATATCGGGGAAGTGGTTGAGTTCTATACAGTGTTCGGCAAAGCCTGTGTTTTTCTCACTATATAAAATTGACTTTTTGTGTTCTTTAACTCTGTTTTTAATGGCTCGACCACTTTGGCCGATATAGATAGCTTCACAGTCTTTACATTTTAATTTATAAACACCTGATTGGTGTGTGAAGCTATCTATATCGGCCAAAGTGGACGAGCCATTAAAAACAGAGTTAAAGAACACAAAAAGTCAATTTTATATAGTGAGAAAAACACAGGCTTTGCCGAACACTGTATAGAACTCAACCACTTCCCCGATATCGATAACTGCGACTTAATACACAATATCACAAAAAGCAAGAGATTGGACCTCCTAGAAATATTAGAAATAAAAATAGCGAAAAAACAAAATCTATTAATCACCAACACAGATAGAATATGCCAATACATCCTTTATAGACACCGTAATACACAATATAGTACCACCCCCACTACACACAAGAACAGACAACATATAAGAACAAGTGCGATAGTCTTTAAGTTAGATTTATAGATCTCTTTGAGAATGGCATAACAGCCGAAACAAATGTTAGAGAATTTAAATAAATCTCATAGTGAAACAAGCCAAGTGTTTTAATTTATTTTTATTATTTACTGTATGAAGTTAAAATGTTTCACCAAGAAGTATCTGCAACAACAGCCGAGAATATTTATTCTCTGTTTAATGAATTTAAATAAATTACACCTAAACTATTGGTGTCCGTTTTAAAATTAAACGTGCCTTTTTCTTTCGGAATGTGTATCATTTCCAGTACAAGTCTGGTATTTGAAATGAAACGATTTGATTTTACATACGTATTATGCAGACATGCGGGTGAAAAAGGTCAAGTTGAAATTTTACAGTTTCAGTTGTTGTTTAAAAATGTAATTTTCATGTTTTATTTGTGGCTTGCTAGTGACAATTGTGTGTAAATTATTAATAAGACTGCCAACGCTTAATCCTAGCTGAAAGTTTTCTTTTTTGAATATATTAGTATAAGGGTAAAGTGTATATTGCAATTTTATAGCTTCTCTTGATGAAGTCATTAATATATTGACGAAATATTGAGAAAGAACATTTGAGTTTTAATGTAAATAAACCGATAACCCAAATATTAGTGAATTTATATATTTTTTTATTTTTATTTATATATAATGTATATATATATATATATATATATATATATATATATATATGTACTCTCTTTCATAAGCGAGAAAAAAAATTACACATTTATAAAATATTTGTCGCGCCACTGTGCGATCGACTATATCATATAGAGTAGGTACCCCTATTCTTTATGTTATTGTCGGTTAACTTTAAATATCGAAAAATTGTGTCTCCGATTCAGGTGGATTGTTACCAAATTGGACGTGAAATGCCCATCTTACATATTCTTTTAAAAATTCACATGCAAGTATAAATTTATAACAGCTGACCTTTTGTACCAAGTTATCGAACTCTTAGGATACAAAGCTGTCTCCCAATGTTATCTTCTGGAGTTTTTATAAACATTGTAGCGTCTGTTTTCATGTAAATTTAATAGCGGTATTTTTTATAGACATTCTGAATACATATTAATATTTTATATGTTACTTCTCATAATATCATTAACAACTCAACTAACTAACTAACTCAAAACATTAACGTAATACACATGAAATGAAGTTGATTTAGGTCAGTTCTAAAAGTTTATAAACAGCTGATTTTGAACGTCAATATATTGAGGTTATTGACCTTAGCATACAACAATGTTATAGTTTTCATAACATCGACAGGTGCGTATGTAAATATATGCTGTAGCGTATGTGTGCGTGTAACTCCAATAGATATATTTTTTATTTATACACATTCTAAATATTTTCACTTCATAGGCGGCACATAATACAATTTACAGGGAGTTTTAATTTTGGGGTTGGCGTCGTGATTGACTCACAATATTTTGGATTTATATTCTATATAATTACTTCTTTCTATTTTTCGTACGTTATCTTCCTCTCAAGGACACCTTGTATATATATACACGTTGTCTTATGAAAAACGCACCACGCTGCAAGTCTGCCATTTATAATCCGACTTCAAAATTTCAAAAACCGCACGAGACGACCGGTGTATAAATTTTTGATTTTTGAAATTGATTATTTTTAAGGTGTCATTTTTGTCAAGCGATATAGTCTTTTCTTTAATAGCAACACATATTGTTTTTTTATTCGTTTGGTAGAGACTTTTTTCTGAATACAAATGATGTGTTTTAACTTAATCTTATAAAATGTGTTTGATAAATAATTTTGTTTTTTTCTAACATTTTCAAGTTTGCCTAGGAATCCATAGACAGCGCACTAAATAGTAACTGTCATTTAATATTTGTCAACTTGTTGTCATTTATTGTTGTTTTTATTATTTCTTACAGTTTTGTTATCATATTTTTATTTCATTATGAATAACAATGAATTAACTGATATGATCCAAGTGTTTTTCGAGTGTCTCAAAAATTCTGATCAAGCAGCGGCGCATTTACGCAGCTCGCTTTCCCAATAGAGAAGCTCCTAACCGTCAGAAATTTAGAAGAATTGAACGAAATTTAAGAAATTACTGTGCTTTTAAGAAACCTAAGACAGATGGACGCCAATTTCGTGAAAGTGTTATGTTAGATGCCGTTCTTTGTGTTCAAGAAAATCCAAGAACTTCAACTCGGGAAATGCCACATAACATTGGCACGTCAAAGAACACTCACTGTTCATAAAATCTTAAAAAACACACATTTAAATCGTACATCGCACAAAAAGTACAAGCGATATATGAAAACGATCAAAATAGACGACACCAATTTTGTGTTTACTTTTTAAACATGTTAGGTCAGAATGGGCTGTTCTATAGAAATGTGATTTGGTCCGATGAGTGCACTTTTAGCAATAATGGCGCTTTCAACAGAAGTATTCACCGTTATTGGAGTCAACAAAATCCGAGAGTTATTGTTGAAACCAATCAACAACATAGATTCACCGTAAATGTGTGGTGTGGTAGTTTGGGTGACAGATTGAGTGGACCCTTTTTCATTGATTGTACCCCAAATCAGGAAAAGTATCACCAACTACTAATTCAAAATTTGGACAATTTCTTGGATGAATTACCTCTTGCAGAATCAAATAGTGTTTTTCCAGCAGGATGGCGCTACGCCACATAATAATAGGATAAATGTTGACCGGTTGAATGCCAAATTTGGCCAAAAATGGATAGCGACATACGGGCCAGTTCGGTGGCCTGCACGTTCACCTGATCTTACGCCGCTCGATTTTTGGCTATGGAGTTATATTCAAGACCGTGTCTATTTTAACACCCCCTGAGAACGAGCATGTTTTAAGAGAGAGAATTATTCATACTTGTCGAGAGATACCTCCTGTTTTGATCTTGAATACAACATATGGAGTAACTAGAGAAGGTGACAGCTTTGTATTCAGCAAGGTTGGAGGAATTTTGAGCAATATTTATAATAATTATGATTTATTACGATGTTTTATTTTAGAAATTAATAAAATTTTTCATTGCTTTGTATTCCAATGCATATTTTAACTTTGTTTAAAAAAAAAATTAAATTATTTTCCAAGAATATTTTACAAGAAGTTGACGCACACCATTGTATTCAAAACAAAAATCTCTACCAAATGTGTTGCTATTTAAAAAAATATCGCTTGACAAAAATGACATACTAAAAAAATCAAAGATTATACTCTTTTGTAGTATTTATACACCGGTTTCGTGCGGTTTTTGAATTTCTCAAATCGGATTATAAATGGCTGACTTATTTATAGCGTAGTGCGTTTTTCGTAAGACAACCCTGTATATGAGCCGTTGAAAGCGAAAGTAGTGTAAGTCTTTCTTTCATCGATTTGAGTATTTTAAACATAAAGTTAAAAGACCACTAAAAAATCATGATCACATATTAATTACTGTTACTGTTCTTTTTTTTATATTATAATTTGCCTAACCCGGTCCAAAAATAATGAAAAAAAATCTTATTTTTGTTGTTTGAATGACTTACACACTTTACCAAGTTATGAAGTAATAAAAAGGTTGTATGGGTTTTTTGTTGAAATAAAATAAGATTTTAGATTTTACTTTATTTATGCAAAGAGAATATCAATTTTAATCAAGTAGGTACATAATACAAGTGAGAACTTATTATATTATTATTAATTCTTATGCTTCATCTTCATGTAGCTCTAACGGTCCTATATCTTCAACATATTCGTCAGCTGTTTGTAAATTAGTAAAGGATTGATGGTAAATAGGTGGAATAAACTGTAGCAATTCCATCATATTCTTCTTTTTCTCTTTAAAAACAGGTCGATGATCGTTATATAGTTTTTCAAGTGTTACGTTGTTCATCATAACGGGCCTACCTTTTTTACGAGGCAACAAGTTGATACATTGAAAAGAAAAGTCTTCATTTAGTGTTTCCTTATAAAAAATTTTAAACGGCTCATATTTTTTAAAACGAAGCCACTGTATGTGAAGCCAGTTTACAGAAATATTTTCTTCATTCACTTTTCTTTTTGTAATGAGTTCTTCCATTGTTTTTGTTGAGAGAAACTCTGTTTGCTGCATTTTGTGTAAGGGAAAATGAGATCTAGTTCTTGCTTGTGTACCAATCTTCCGCTACATAAATAATTTTTCCTTTTGCATAACATTCTATTGAGCCGAAATCTCTATCGTTGGGTAAGTACGAATGTCCTGATACCAGGAATTTATGGTCAATGACAGTAATGCTTTCTGAATCCGCCAATAATTTAAGCCACATTAAACTCATTTTAATATTCCTGTTTTGGCCTGTACATGCATCACTGTAGGCAATTATATGCTGACTATTTGAAGCATAAGTTGAAATGTGTTTTTTCAAACAAGACGCTATTTCTTGGGATCTTCTTGAGGCCATAGTTTCATCCCAAGCATTCATGTACCCCTGCTCAGTAGCAAGGTTGTGATATCCTAAGTTATATACGTACATATTTCTCTTATAGTATGCTTATGAGCAAGTCAATTGTGGATATGCTAAAGCCTTCTCCAAATCAAATGTAAACGCATAGATTTTATTGGCATCAAGAACTGCTTTATATTTGTCTTCCTTCATGCTATTTCGTGCTTTCTCTGCTTTCCTCAAATGAAGCTCATGCTCAACTTCTGCCTGCCACTTTATTTGTGGATCTGTTTCGGAGTTTATTTTAATTTTGAATGCATCACACCTTGTGCATGTATCTTTAGCAGGAGTGTGAAAACTGAGATTAAATTCATTGGTAAAAATCTTGCGATAAATAGCTTCGCTAACATTTGGTATGCTTTTTTCTTGACAATCTTGAATATAAAGCCTGTACATTAACCGTATATTTAAATTACTTGATAAATATTTCTTGTTGGGATTATGTTGTCTAGTATAATGAGATTGGTAAGCAGGAAACATAGATATGTGTTCGCGGACTTTATTAGCCATCTCATCTGGTGTCTTATTAATAGGGGGGTGCTGTCCGCGTAAATCTTCCCCGGGGGATGTACACCTAGCCTTTTTAATTGCTCTATACAATCTTCCATCTGATATGTTAAATGTGTTTAAAAAGTATGATTTGCACACTTTAGTGGAGTACGCACCAGCTTGAATATAAAATGTATTTGTGTGGGTCTTAGGCACTCTAGAATTGTTTCTTGGACGTACTTGTTTTATTTCTGTTTGTTTTACCAGCCCACAAATGTAAGCATTTTGTGTAGTAAAAGATCCAATTGCCCAAAACCTCTCGAATGCATCTTTTCTTTGATTTTTCAGATATTTTACTAATACACTTCATGCGGCAATTGCAGTCTACGTGTTTAAAAGTTTTCGCTTCTACTGTATTGCCCTTTCTATTGATATACTGCAAACCGAGGTTACGATTTCTCTTTCTTGTAGCAGCTAGATGACTGTCAGGCTCCCTGTTTCTTTTCCTGCCTTTTCGTTTTGCTGATTGTTTATCAGCATTTGGATGCATATTGTTGTATTCTGAATTCAATGAAAAAGTGAGGTTATTATTACGGTAACAGAAAAAAGAACATACCTGATTCACTGCTAATACTTCCCGACAATTGATATTCTGATCCAGAATCTAAGAAAGGTTCTGATGCTTCGGATTCACTATTTTCACTCATTTTTAGTTTATAATAAGACTTCACTTACGAGTAATAAGTATTATTTGTATATTCCTTCGATAAGTACTAATTTGTAAAGTGGTGTAAGTTTGACTTGCTCCACTTTGCCTTGTAAGCTTTAAAGTTAGTAGTTATCTGCATGAAGACATAGCGACATCTGTAGCCGAATGAATTAGTTTACAGTCACGAATTTTAGCTATTATAATAAATATTACTTCATAGTACCCATTTGTGAAGCAAACTTAAAATTTTTATTTTTTTGACTTACACCACTTTCGCTTTCAACAACTCATATATTGTTATGGGCTAAAAGAAGCTTTGTGCTTAGTTATAAAATCAAAGCATGAGTGTATAACTTAAATGAGTACTTACGGTTTATAATAATGCTCATAAGTATATTTTAATGACTCTTAATATCAGGATGTTTATATATGCCCGGTCCATGAATAAATATTACTAACTAAAGTAATGTCTTACAGAATATTAATAGTATAAATAAGAAACCGAGATTTATGTAAGAAAAATATCAATTTTATTAATGATCTTTAATAATATGCACAAGTTGCAAAACAAGAAGTCTATCTAAGCAATTAATATTGAAAATGTATCAATGACGTCATACAAAGTTTTAGTGAAATATTCTAACAGATATAAATTAAAAAGATATTCGACTGTTTTCTACAAATATCTCTTAGACGGTAGTGCTAGACTTTATAACAAATTCTTGTTTGTATTTATTATAAAATGATGATTGAAAAATTTATATACTTTATGAAATTTGAATACCCTTTCTTACGGGAAAATACAGGATCGACGTTCTAAATGGTCTCGGGGAGCCCAATGATAGTTCTAAAGGTTTCTGGATGCTCGCAAAAATGTTATGAGGTTAAATTTCGTACGGTTGACGTTTAAAATATTGAATAACAATTTAAAATTATTTTCAGGTATGTAAACATGGTAAATGTAGGTGTAGGTTTCCGCGGTCGTTCTCTAGATGTAGATCTCGGTTTCCGGGTTGGAACCGGGATCTACATGTAAACATGGTATTTCTGCTATTATCAATTAATTAATTGGAGAACATACAAAAACGCTGTTGTAAAAATCTTCAAAGGGACGCTTTTTTGTTGTTTTTTTCGTTCCACGGCCTCTTTTCTCCATATTCCAATTTGTGTCTTGAAAGAAAGTATTTGAATAATTATAATTAACTTAGGCAGTATCAATTTTTCAAATGATGTTACATAATTCTTATATAAAGTTTTACACTTTTAAACGCTATTTTCCATCACCTAACCCTACATATAAGCTTTAGCCGCGCTAAATCAAAAGTACAGTTTTTACATGATGAAAAATGCAACAATTTTTAAGATTTTAATCAGTTATATTAATATCAAATTGATTATAACTAATTAAATTTATTAATGAAAATGATCAAATATGATTGAAGTATGTATTATCAACACTAAATATGCTTTAAATTGCTTAATACAACTTATTTTAAATTTTACATTAAATTATCTGACATACAACTATATGTGTTTTAAAAATTAAAGTCAATATATTAATCGCTAGACGAGCAAGGCGAAGGTGGAATACCAAGACCGCATCACTATAATTAGCTCTGCTTGGTCACTAATAGTTCTGCATCACTTTTTCCACATGTTTGATTCTCCTCAATCCTTGTGGTTTTATAATGCCTATTATATTTGTTTCTTTCAGTTCCTTATTCGTTCTTTTGAACCATCTGCTCGTTCTCATACCTCCAGTCTTATTTGTTCTATTCAGCATCCATGTTTCGTACGCATATATCGTAATTATAATTTTATTTTCTTCGAGATGTTTTTGTTCTTCAATATGCTATTAAGTGTTTCTATGCACCTTCATCACACCATTTTTCTGGCTTGTATATCCATTTCTATACTATCTTTTCTTGTATATATACCCCACAGATACGTAAATTTATCAACTTCTTCGAATTTGTACATTTTCCCCCATTCGAAATTTATCTTCAAGTATTTTCCTTTTTGGAACTCCTTATCGGTCCATTCCGTTTATTTTGTTTTTTTTTTACACGCTTCTGTACAAACCCATTTTTGTTGCTTTCTCTTCCAACCTTTTAATCACTTTCTATTTTATCTTTCTGACCTCTCGCTAAAATTACTAGGTAATCTGCGAGCACTAAACACTTGCTTCTTAGATGTATGGTTCTTATTCTATTAAAGTTTGCGTCTGTTATGGCTATCTCAAGTACAATGTTAAACAGTACTGACTATAGTGGATCTTATTGTCTCATTTCTCCTACGTCTTTTTGCAAGACACATCTTCACGGCTGCTACTAGTGTTGTCGTTGTACAACAATTATTTCGCTACTACAATGGATTTATCAGGTAAGATGTACTAAATATCTGATGATGCCATTGTAGTGGCGATACAATTCTTATATTTTATAAAGTAGGGAAATTCAATTTACGTGTTTGTGTTCAGGATGTTATTAGAATTTTATCAAGTAAAGGGTAGTGTTATACAATTTATAAAAGTCAACAATTCCACTTTGTTGAGTTGAAACATACACCTGACTCAGCATCCGGTAACTATTACTTCTTTCTGAAATAAAAAAAAGATGCCCTATTATACCATTCTGTATAGTTACGTAAAGCGCTAGAATAAATATTTTGATTATGCAAAACCGAAATTCTATTGAAAAAGTAAGCTTTATTCGTTTAATATTCAATCTTTTTCATCATGGGTTAGATTTGATATGTTTCTTTTGTAAGCGGAATTAATTACAGTACATCTGCAAATAGCATTAAATTTACAAAAAACAATCATTTTACAATAATCTAGTCTTAAGAGTGAGCTTTTAATTTGGAACACGATGTATATTATAGCAAAAAATAATTAACTACAAAAAATAGAAAGTAATAAATTACGTCAGAATCATTAGTAAAATCAACAGAGATAATTTATTCGGTATTCGATCGTTAGCGGCCCATGTATTAGTGGATATTATTAACCATATAACAATAAATACTTAATTCTTATTTACACACGTCCTTTATTACATTTACAAAATGTTCAATGCAGTATGCAACAAATGGGAAATTATTTTTTTCCATATAAAGATAGCTTATCGATGTTTAACTAACATTAAGTGTAACATACAGTGACATAAAAATGTTTAAAAACATATCTGCATATGAATATACACAACGTACACTTTACGCATTGGTTACTTCTGTGTTTCGATCTCATCCTAGTTGTTAGCAGCTTATAGTTAGCGGCAACGTCTGACTGGCTTGCTTCTTCACGTATACTGATGAGAACCAGGATAAGTTCGAAACACGTGTCTGTAGGTAAAAATAACGAATGCGTAAAGTATACATTTTATATATCCATGGTATACCGATTGATTAGAGAAGTAGGAAATTTAAAGCGGTGACGGGGCAACGAGGGACATATCCCCATTAATGCTGCAGTAGACGTTTCGCGGTGACAGTGACTGTCACCGCTAAACGTTTACTGTCAGACAATCGCATATCGGTTACATTGAAGTGGACAACACAAATACACTCTAAATTATACTAACACTTTATTTTAAGATGCATCGAGTCCGAGATGTTTCAATAGAATAAACGAAGATATCGCCAATGTTGATAAATTCTGTGCTTCTTATCGCAATGTCATCGGCTTTTTGGAAGAATTTTTAGAGAAGGAGATGTGTGCGGTGTTTTACGGAGAGATCGGTTGTATATCTTTGCGAGACTAGATGGGTTGGGTTACTTGGTATGTGCCGCTGGAGTTTTAGTGGTTTGTTACTCTGAAATTTGATAGTTAATTAGCGGTACGCTGAGTTGGTTTTTCCGCACTTCTATATGTTGGTTCGTCGTGTTTATCTAGGCTGTGTATTTATCATACCGTTCGACCATCTGAAGGTGAGTAAATTGTACCACTAAATTCTTTTCGGGGCCTTCTGTGTCTCCATTTTCGTATTGCGCTATTTTGACTGTTTAATTACCGTCTACAGGTTTTTTTGTAACGAGCTTTTATCTTCGGATGTCCGCTGCCTTTCGTTGCTTGAATCGTTCAACCACCAGAAGGATAGAGTTCGGCTGTAATCTAATACCGACCACATGTACCGGATCCGCCTCCATTTGCGGCAGGATCCCCTTGAGTGGCAAGGACACAATATCCGCCAACAATTATTAAATGCAGCTGACTAAAATTTCAGCTTAATTACTACGATTCGTCTGTTTGTTAATCCTCTGACAGTAAAAACTTGCATCGGGCCATAGGAAGTAGGGGAAAAAGCTAGCTACATAAGATATTAAAATTTCGGCAAATCATCTCGTCTTTTTCTTTTGTTTTTGTTTTGTCGACAGTAATTTTTATATACAAATATTTTTATTAAATTAGTTCACTTTACATGTTACGTAAATCTCTTCGACAACCAGCTCTTAAATCGCGATGACGCCCTTATTAAATTTATAGTCAGTTCAGCATCGTTTCGTCAAGAATTACACGACCATCTCACTGAATTTTACGCCGTTGGCACTGACTGGCTGCTTTGTCCATTTAAGATCTTTCCACCCACGCAAGGTAAGTCCGAAGAGGGTGTCTGTATTGAGTAACAAGTTAACAAGCCAGTTTTTCGCGGACTTTCATTGCTTGCACCTTTTGTAGGTAGCAATGTTATCTTTCATGTTTAGGCCAAAAAAATCTCCACGATGTGTAAATTATAGTGTTAAAAAGAAAATGATTATATAATAAAAAGTAAAAAAAAGTTATTTTATTTTCAAATGGTAAAGTAACTATTGACCTACCCTGTATTTTCGCCAGTTTCTGATTATTTATTTATTTTCTAGAATTGATTTCTTGTTTTGTTATTCATAACATTAAAAGAAGATATTAAAAAGTATATTGTGCTAAATTATTTGAAATATTACTCTGTATTATAAATCTTTAATTAAATTACGTACACTACCTTCGAAAAGTTTAACCACACCTAGTATTATACGCTGAGAAGAATGTTAATATAAGGTGTGCAAGCTATTATCGTAAAATACATCGGTGGGATATCATTTTAAGTAAATAAATTGGGAATATATACTGGATATTCCACGAATATTTAGGCATTTTAATAACCGTAATAAATTTTAATAATGGGGCTGCCCCGGTGTTAATGTGCTTCGAGATGGGACCGATAAGCTTCTACCTAAATTTTAAGAGTACAAAATTAACATTCGTTACATTTAATATTTTGTATTGAAATGAATTACAAGCGATATGCGAGTATGTTTAAATTGTGTAAATTATGTACTCTGCCTACTAGATGACGAGATGAATATAATCCAGGGAAAACAAGCGACGACATGAACATAGTATCAAAACAATATTTATACAATGAACTTACTGTAAATGAGAATTAATGAGTATTAAATCTCGCTTTATATGCAAATGTCACCTAATGTGTTGCATTGATTTCTACATTTCGACAAACTAAGTTTGTACTAGTATACAGAAACGCCATGCGTCACGACGCTACCTTCCTATTTGCTAGGATAATGAAAAATTCGTGAAAAATCACACCTATCCCGGAATGTGTGGATGCATTTCGCTCTTATTGGAGCTTGTCAGCCGACAGTATCCTAGTATCCTGGACAGATATGATTTATCACTTCTGCAATGTGGTCTGCTGTTGTCCAGATGGAAGAAAAATTCCTTCTTTCCGATCATACTCTACGAATACGATTCTTTAGTGATCGTAAAGTTTTGTAGTACCGCACTATAATAGACGACATTAAAGATAAACAACTTATATGGTTCGAAAACGTACAAGGGATGCCAGAAACAAGACACCCAAACAAATTCTCGAATGGAAACCAGGAGGAAGAAGGAAGCAAGGTAGGTCGTAAAACATTGAAAAAGTGGAGTACCGACCTGTGATTAAGTTCATGTTTTTAAAGGACGAAGCAAAGTATGAAATCAAAGTTGAACCGGAGTCTATTTGTAGGGATCAATCTCCATCGATTGTAGAGATAAAACGATGGACAGCGACCAATATATTTCATAAACAGCGAAAACAATGAACTCCAGATATAATTAAAAAATTACATGATGTGGTGCTAGACTGCCAAATAAAAGTACCCAAAATAGCAGAGGCTCTACACGTCTCATCTGCTTCCAATTATACATAGTGAATTGAGTATTCAGCATTCTCGCATTTCAGCCACAATTTAGCGAAGTTAGACATGACTCGAAGGATATGTGCCGCCAAATAATAACTAGATGCAGGTACTTAGGTCTGCCTGCATTGGCGTCACTGCGTGGGGTTTACCGAAATAAAACTGCACGTTATTTAGAAAAAAATTATCGCAGAATTATAAAAAATGCAGATAAAATATACTAAACAATTTACCCAATATGATTCGATGCTTAGAAAAAATCCGGATGTGCGTGAGTGAAGACCTGCAGTATAGCGTACGTTTCTACAGTAGTCTCCTTGAGATTTGTCCTTTGCAGTGTAAATATCTGCTTATAAAGAGAAAAAGATCGTTCCACAGCTAGCGATGTAATATTCGCGTAGTTAAAATGGTCTTTAAATTTGTAGAACGGATCGCAATACTGTTGTTAAAAAGTTGATTTTACTAGACTATAGTAAAATCAACATTTTTACGAAATTTATCTCTGACACAAACACTGACACAATTTCAACCGAATCCGGTAAGGACAATGAAGTGTTCTGCAATTTTTTTTGCGTACATTACTGGAATGTAATTCTCGTAAATAATTTTTAAATCTTCCGCAACTTGATGATTTTGAAATTGCATTTGACTGAGCCTTATTGCAGCTGCTTCTTTAGGGGTTAGTTATAAAATCACCAACTTTATCTTATCGAAATATTTAAAATAATAAAATGCAGCCTCTAACCATGTACCCCATCGTGTAAGAATTGGCTGAGGCGATTCCGGGATGTCAGGACATTGTGAATGAAAGAGCCGAATACATTTCGGAGATTTAAGAAAAACCGCTTTCGTCTGTATAAGTTGATCCATATCGGGATAACATTTTCGAATAGTGTCTGCTACAAGATGTAAAGCCTGAAGCAGACATGTAACGTGTAGTAAGTTTGGCTAATAATTGCCCTATGCGATGCATAACTGCGGCAGCATCGGTAACCATCATTAATACTTGCTTTGGTAAAATTTCAAAGTTGTGCAGTGTTCTAACTAATACATTATGAAGTGCCTCAGCAGTACATTCTTGCATTACAAGGATCGATACAATTTTTTTTATATCTGTAGTTTTATCTATAGTGAGTCAGTCTTTTATTTTTTACTACGATTTTTACATAACTAGCCATTTTTTCGGGCACCGTCGGTAAATACCTAGGTAGCGTCCTCGCACTTGGTAGTTACCACGTAGGATTACATTTGTTCCAAAACTGACAAAACATTCTTTGTCCGATTTTTTCAACCGATATATTACATGCACTTAACATCATATTTAAATCACAAAGAAATTCATTATATGATCTCTCTCCGCTTTTAGATTTGTGTGTTGCACTATTCACATGTTTCCTACACAAACGTGGATTCCAACATAATATACTTTTCTCACAAACTAAGCACCTCACTACTTTACCATTATATCTTAAGCCTGGGAATTGCCATAGAAATCGGCTTACCCTGTTAGCAGACAGGTGAGTTGATGCATTTCTTTGAACTTTCGACATTTTCAATGCTTTGCGTTCGAATTACACATACGCGCATTCGTAAATACATCTCGCATTATGATAGCTGTTCACGTACTAAAGTGGGAAACGCGAGACGCACAACTTTAGCCGATAGCAGCTCTGAATCACTCAAACCCCTCGCTCTCCTACGCCAGTATAAACCGACCGAGAATGCCTGTACACACCATGATACACCCGAAATGAAGCAACTATCGGAACAATGAACTGAAACTGATACAAGACTTGTCCACTTTTTGCTCTATCTTAATCGTTACTATGACTTTACTTGGAACGCTACTTTTTATTTCAATCATAGTTGGCCAGATTTTGACTTAATAAAAAAACTATATTCTTACAAAGAGATGCATTGTCCCACAACTGATAAAAATGTTATATTTGCTTTCAATATAAAAAAAAATTTTTATTTGAGACATCTAATGGCGCGCCATGAGAGTAAACTCAGCTCTTGAATGCCATCACGCAATGACCACTCAGTCAGCGCTCCCCTCTCTCTGCAGCACGTATACTGTGTGTGCATGTATATCGGTGATCGCTATAACCTGTGTGTATGTTGGCGCCCCCTCTCTTCTCTCCGCTATCCCTAAGAGCTATTCACTAGGCGTTCGCCGCTTTTAGGTGTATGTTCATCGATGCGCGCTATAGTCGCTTTATCTGTGTACACTGCGCGACAGATAAAACCCGTACAACACTTATGAGCATAAAATCAGAGTTTTTTATTTGCGTAAACGGGACAAATATATTCATAGTGTCACTAATAGACTTCATAGGTTATACATACATTGCTAATACCTGTAAACTGTATGTCAAATTTGACAAAGCAAGTAAGACACGTCAAATTTGATAAGCCTGGCTTACATTGATAATATGTTAGTGTATTTCCAACCGAATACGTTGCAACTTTTCATTGATTTTAAATATGAGCAAATATGATAGTGACAATCTTAAATATTCCTTTACTTTATATTCCCTTCTTTAAATAAAAATCGATTTCGATGTTTCCCATGACAGCTAATTTTTTTTTATTTTAAGTATTCTCATCAAAAGTGAAACCCCAAAATAATAGGCACCAGTAAAAATGACAAATTTTATTTATACCAATCAAAATATCGAAAAAGTATTTGCACTTTACGAAATTACACATTTCATTAAAACACATGTAGATACAGGAAGCTTTTTCTATAAATCAAACGTATCGTTGGATTTTAAAGATATTTTAATACGTTTAAGATATTCAAATTTAAAAATAGATTACTAATATCAATATAGGTATATACACTGGCTTGTAAAACATGCATGGATATATGTATATACATACTTAAACTCAATGTTGAACATCTTCATTCAGCAACGATTTCTGTTAAACTTTTAATAATTACATTCCCATACATTTCGGAAATACACTCAATTTTTTTCGTCTTATAACACATACAAGCGAATTGGCTACTTGACGAATTAGTTATTTTTAATTTTGTTTGTTTTTCTAAAACAGATGAGAGACATAATAGTTTGTTTCCGAAAATACTACGTTAAATTATTACAATTTAAACGACAATAACAATCTAATTTGAATATTAGCTGATGCATATCAAGGAACAAACGTTATACTTTATAAGAAGTGTTATAACGTGTTTATTTTATGATCATTATACTCAAGATGTTTACCGGCAGTTAGCAATATTTGTTTGTTAGCCAGTTATGTACAGTGAAAGCTAGTTGAATAAATAAGCATTGGCATAAAATACTGCCACTTTTAAAGTATTTTATTGTTCGCAATCAAGTAAATATTGGAATTCAATAGAAAGACTATAAAGTAAATGTTTAACAATATAATTTATTTAATTTAAAAAGATAGGTATTGCAAATTCGGTCGTATTGTCAGAGATCTACAGTCAAGTCTTCAAAAGTTTTCGTAAAAAAAAAGAATTTCGTTTAAAAGAACGTATCAAAGAGCACAGAAGTTCTATTCTACATGGCAATATGACCACGGGATTCGCGGAACACTGTATTCAAAATTCTCATCTGTTTAATGCTAATAATTTCAAACTTTTACACTCTTGTAATAAGGGTAAAAGGCTCGACTTCTTAGAAATTTTAGAAATAAAAAAAGCCATAAATCTCAACAGACAGGTCACAAACACGCAATTGGATTTTTCAAATACCCCCACAATCGATGCTGTAATAAAACTTTCAAAAAAAAAATAAGCCATAAATATTGGTAGGAGTATTCTTTTCACTTAGTTTACATGACTCTTTGAGAATGACTGTATAAGTCGAAACATATGTCAGATATATTTTAAATACATTTTGTGAAACAAATATACCAAGTGTTTTATTTAGTAAATTATTTAAAAAAAAGACTATCGTAAAAAAAGACTATAAAGTAAAAAAAAAGACTCGTAAAAAAAAAAGACTATAAAGTAAATGTTTAACAATATAATTTATTTTATTTAAAAAGATAGGTATTGCAAATTCGGTCGTATTGTCAGAGATCTACAGTCAAGTCTTCAAAAGTTTTGGTACACCTACCTAATGTTACAGATCTAAACATTCCATTATGATGAGCATTTTCATTTCTTTTCAACAAAAGTTATAAAACACTCATTACAGCATGAACGCAGTTGAAAATTACGAGAACGGAATTGAATGATTGAATGTCAGGTAGTACCGTGGTAGTTAGGGAAACACAGCTTCCCCTACATGAACCAAGTAAAATACAGTGTATAAATTACAAAAAGTTTAATATTAAACTTTATTATATATTAAATTATTACGTAATATTACTAATCAAAGCGCGCCCATGTCGATTTTAAATGCTGACGTTAGCGAAATATGACGAACCATGCGATGTAGCCACCAGAATGAACAACCTGGTACGCTAATTATCTACAGCGTACGCCTTATATGGGCAGTTTATTAAGCATCGCGTTTGTGAACGAGCGTGTTTAGGAATATTGGCAAATAAAATAAATACCCTTTTATTGTCGAATTATGCACATTAAATTGGTTACGTTGTTAATTTATAATATTCAGAGACAATACAAATACTGCGTTAATGCAAAAATCTTTCGTAGTTATGAATTATTCTGTTTGAAAATCGAATTAAAATAGTTCATTGTGTAAGTTCTTTTCATATAGATAAGTGTACAGTTTAGTGATTTTTACAATACAAAATGTAACTCGATAACTTACTAGCAAGTTATCGAGTTGCATTTGATTAGTAAAGATTGCTAATATAAAAATGACATGCTTCTTACGAATAACGGAGGCTTTATCTCAGACAATTTCACATATTTGTCTTTCTTGACTGGATGATTGCGTTTCGTTGCTTACATTAAGCCAAACTCAAATTTTCAGAATATTTCAGTGGCATCTAGCAATGTATCGAAAATAGTGAAAAGTTCCAAGAACACGAAGATATAAATTGTGTTACTTGTTGAGAGATGCCGCAAGTAACACATATATAATAAAGTCACTAGATATATAAAGTACCGTAATATACTGTCGTTTGAGTACAGACGATAAGCAATCGTGATCGCATTCGTTTACTGGATGCCACCTCTTCCAAGTTTAGCTGTTGGCTTCAGGTAGTGCACTTTCTGTATAACTTTTACAGCCAACAATTCCGCTCTGTGTTGTTAGCAGATCAGGTATTGCATCAGGACGTAATAACTTACGGTTGTATTCCAGTTTCCATTCAAATTGATCGCTTGAAAAATGTATCTATGCAACAATAAGACCATTATTACATCTTTCCATTTCATTACAATAAGTGCCATTTTGAGTCAAAAATATACTTATCTCTAACACAACATGTTTACATATTAATATATAACAAACATAAATTTGGTAATAGATGTTTTGTCATTCGGCCGCGCAGTTGTCTTATTATGAATGAAGTTGGAGAGCTAGTGGGAGAGTTGCCAACAAATTTTTGGCAAAAGGAGGTTCCACTGTAGAAACGTGTGGGAATCACTACTCTAATAATCTTGCATGAATTGTAAATCATTTAGCATTTTACACATCAATTAGTTGCACCACTATTTTTATTTAACCCCAGTTGTTTAGGAATTAAATGGGAAAAAATACAAAATTTTGGTGCAGATACCAGGCAACTTAATATTCATGATATACCAGAGGTGAGTCTCTTTCGTCTGTCAGATGTCGCGAGATATCTCTTGTCACATAACAGCATAAAATTGTTATTACCTGCGAAAGCGAACCTTTGGACTTCGTAAACCCGCACTGATGCCATCGCTTAGACAGACACGCTGTATCTGTGGTTGAAGTGACCACTGGTTAAATACGTGGTATATGTCCACGTATGTGTACAGATACAGATATGTTCAGATATTTGTATTATTTGTCATCATATTCATAATTCAAAATTTGTATTTAAAAAAGGCGTCCACCTCCTTTATAAAGGCCAGAACGATTTGCAGCTTACTTTTAACTTATTAATGTATTTTATTATACAATTAACACTCGCGTAAATCCTACCTGTCGTGGCTCTTTCCAAGTTAGATCCATGATTGTAATAAATAAATTTATAAGTATATTTAGTTTTCTGAATATATTTCTACAACTCTCTCTCTATAACTGGCACGGGTAAATGTTCTAATTGCTTCTTTCTGTTATAGAAATATTTTTTGGGCATATCATAACAAACTCACACAACAATGGTATGGTTCGACTGAATATAATATGCAGAGACCGGACACATTGGGTTGAAATGACGTCGTCATTACGACGGACGATATAAATAGTCTACAACATATGTAAGTACATCACGCAGTTATTGAATGCACTATTGATCTGGCTAGCGCGCATATTTGTTTTCATCGAGAATTGCGACGTTTTTTGTTGGATATTTACCGTTAAATTTCTGTTTTCATGGGTGTAGATAGAAGCGTGTGGAGTTTTAATAATTTAGTCTATTTAGATTATATTTCGTAAGATAAATAAAGTGCTGTGAGTTAGTTACTTGTTTTCATAGTTTTAACTGTTAATTACATCGTAATTTTTGTGATAGATCCTGTTTAATATCGTTTGATTGAATCCACTTCTCCCAATTATTTCTACGTAAGTGTGCATTGAACTTCGTTGAGTTTCAATAACTTACGCATACATTTTTAGTTTTCATATATTTAGATCTAGAGCAATGTTTAAGTTACTTTTTCAGATATGATATGGAAGAACGTCGAGAACGGCACTGTAAACCAATAGCGAGCTGGATTGACGGTCATACTGATTGCATGTCCATTGTCAGTGATTCCGAAATTTATTGCAAAATCTGTAAAATATCGTTAAAAAATTCCATGAAATCGCACGTACAACGTCACTTAGCATCGCAAACACATGCACAGAAATTGGAACCGTTGGAATCTGACACTTTTAACGAAGAACTCTGTGAAACTTTTATGGCGGCTAATATTCCATAAAATAATCTTAACAATCGTACCTTCACAACATTTCTCCAAAAATATACTGGTTAAAATGTTCCTGATGAATCCACCTTACGCAAATATTATGTTTCTAAGTGCTACACGAAAGCAGTAGAACGCATTAGAAGCCATCTTTCAAATCAGTAACTCTAGATAAGTGCCGACGAAACTGTCGATATATTATTAGGACGCTGTATTGTAAATGTTGTAGTTGGTGTACTACATCCAACTATTCCATATAACGCATATGTAATAGCAACAAAAGTTATAAATACAGTTGATGCGGAAACAGTTGCTATAAAACCATGAACGAGAATATTCAAAAAATACTTTATTCGGACGACAGGTACAAAGAAAACGTACTTTTATTTGTAAGTGACAGTGCTGCATATATGTTAATAACAGGCAGACTATTAAAGGAAACATATCCTAATATGGTGCATATTACTTGTGTAGCACATGCTCTACAGAATCTGTGAATATATCAGAGACACCTTTCCAGAAGTTGATAAGACTTGTATCCGCTTTTAAAAAAGTTTTCAGAAAAGCACCATTGAGAGTAACTCTTTACAGGGAAAAACTGCCATCTTTGTCACTGCTTCCCTCTCCAGTTATAACTAGATGGGGGACATGTTGCATGTTTAAATGATGATGCTCGGAGTTTTTCTGAGTGCAAGAAACCAGTGGCGGCTCTTGATGACGTACGATGTGCGCTGCTGCACGGATGAGACTGCTTCGTTTAAGCTTTCATAGATACAGAGAAGCAAGTAACCGTACCGAAATCTTCCGAAATAGTTCGAAGTAGTCTCATCCGTGCAGCAGCGCACATCGTACGTCATCAAGAGCCGCCACTGCAAGGAACTAACCCAAATTCCACATTTAAAAAATCAGTTGTACTTCCTTCAGTAATACTTTGGAAGTTTGCCAAAACTAATCACTTATTTTGAACATCGAAATCTAAAATTAAATGATGATTTAACGACATTAGATGTGGCTATTAATAATTTGAAAAGTATTCCAAGTAACTTCGGATATGGCCTTCGGCAAAAGTTAGACGCAGTGTTTAATAGAAATCCAGACTTAATAACATTGCGGCAATTGTGTATGGGGACAATGCCACAACATCTAACTGCAAAATACGCGGAAATAAAAGAATATTTCCAGTATGCACCTATAACCAGTTGCGATGTAGAAAGGCTGTTTTCTATTTACAAGGATGTATTTCATTCAAAGAGATCAAATTTTACAGAAGAGAACCTTTAGAAAGTATTGCTAGTAAATATTAATACTCCTTTACTCAACTTGAACTACAAAATGAACAAATAAAAATGTAAAAATTCTTTCAATGGAGACTGTGGTTAAATAAAAATTTAAAAAAAGGTATATAACCCCTTACCACAATTATTAGTCGTATCCTAAATACGTATTTCGACAACTAAGTTGTCATCATCAGTAGGTAAAAAACTACTAATTAAAAGTCGCACATGGGGCACAGAAAAACGCTTCCGCACAACTACTATACACTGCATCCCTGTAAAGACTGTGAGTCTTTATAGGGATGCAGTGTATAGTAGTTGTGCGGAAGCGTTTTTCTTACTTTACTGTGCTCCATGTGCGACTTTTAATTAGTAGTTTTTACCTACTGATGATGACAACTTAGTTGACGAAATACGTATTTAGGATACGACTAATAATTGTGGTAAGGGGTTATATACCTTTTTTTAAATAAAAATGTATTTCGTATTTTGTAGCCGTATATATATCCGTTTTATTATTATAAGTATAATCATATAAATAAAATTAAAAACTTTAAAAATACAAATGTTCAATAGTGCGCTCGTGGGCGATGAGTCATCAACCTCTCGTGTCCGGTCTCTAATAATAATGTACTAAAAAGATGACTTTTTTTTAAATTTTCTGTCTTACAAAATGATGAGATGAGATAAGTACAATTCCAGTCCTTACTATCAAATACTAAATGTAGAGGACACATAAAAAATTTTCGATTTTATAGACAACAAATATTAGAAAACAGAAAAATATCTTCAGAATAATTGAAACATACATGAGTAGGTAAACCCCACCAGTTTTGTATAATACAAAGGTATTTTTAATAATATAAAATATTATTAAAAATCTGGTGTGAAGAACACAAATGCAGGTTCACTATTAATATTTTCTGTGAACGTGTCCGAATATATCCTATCCCCAGAGACGTAGATACGTATTTCGCTTTTCTACAAGCTCATCGGTACGCCCCTGCTGGAGAAAGGAGAAAGGATTTTTTTCTGTGAATGTGTCTGGAAATATCCTTTCTCCAGCAGGGGCGTACCGATGAGCTTGTAGAAAAGCGAAATACGTATCTACGTCTCTGGGGATAGGATATATTCGGACACGTTCACAGAAAATATTAATAGTGAACCTGCATTTGTGTTCTTCACACCAGATTTTTAATAATATTTTATATTATTAAAAATACCTTTGTATTATACAAAACTGGTGGGGTTTACCTACTCATGTATGTTTCAATTATTCTGATACATTACACATGCGGTTAAGCCGTAGTATGAGTGAAGGCACAAACAAAATGCAGTTTTCTAGAGAGTTGGCTGTGCTAACCTCTGTGGAAGGGCGTCGTTACTTCACATTAATTATGTGGATGGTATGCGAGGTACTTCGGCTGTCTGACAACAGGTAGCGCCGAATTTACTTCTGCGCTCGGTCTGGATAATTACGGTGATAGGGCGAGGTGTTTTTTTTCTGTGAATGTGTCTGGAAATATCCTTTCTCCAGCAGGGGCGTACCGATGAGCTTGTAGAAAAGCGAAATACGTATCAACGTCTCTGGGGATAGGATATATTCGGACACGTTCACAGAAAATATTAATAGTGAACCTGCATTTGTGTTCTTCACACCAGATTTTTAATAATATTTTATATTATTAAAAATACCTTTGTATTAGAAAAATATCTTTTAAACATACCAAAGTTTATATTAGTTAATCATGTATAAACTTTTTCAGTTCTAAGTCTGGATGAAAGTGTGAAGGGAAGATTATTTTCATTATTATTTTTAAGTATTTTTGAATACAATTTTATTATTTCTTTTGTAAATAAAACGGAAGACCACAAAGAGGTCGATCGCAGGTAAGACCACAGGTTCACCTTTCTTTCGTGTACAGTTGCAATGCCTATTATAATACTAAGCATTTATTGTTGTTAGGGTCACATTGAAATATATCATTTCTCTCTCGTATTATCGCTATTATCCAAATAAACGGTTGCAAAAACTATCGCTTGGGGCGCCACGAAACAGCGGCTAGTTGATCTTTATTTCAACTAACTAAGTAGAACTATATCCTGCCGCTTCGGGAAACTCAACATGTACACATGTAATTGATACGTTATGTAATAGTTGCATTGAATATGGTTCTCTTCTGTTGTCCAAACAGAGTGTATTGGATTTCGTGGCAAGGTCGAGAAGGAAAGTATATTGTATGTTTTCAATGTAACGTTTCGTTAATTTTGTACCGATTATCCAGTATTAAGGAAGCCCAATTTCGGTTTTATAATTCGTATACAGAGGAATGAATAAACGATATTATAGAGCAGAATCCTTGACCTATATACAATGTATCTAAATACATACATTTCGCGAGCACATTGTTAATTCTAAAGCTCAACTTGGTAAATATTTGCGTGATAAATATCTATTAGAGATTATGGTGTAATTGGAAATTTAACCAATTACAGACTATTTAAACACTAATTAAACGATTTAATAGAACACAAAGAAATTATGTAATTTATAATTTACAAACAAAAATACATATGTAGATAAAACATTTTGATTTTAATAATAAGTGGATCCATTGATGTTATCAAAAAACAACATTTAAATTTTTAAAATATATTCTAATTTCAATTTTAACTAATTGAAGTAATAACGACATTATTAAGAATTAAGAACATAATAACATGTTTGCGATTCAACGATAAATAGCCTGAGGAGTTACATCTTTGTCGATAAGTATTAACAGCCTATGAAGTTTGGGTAAATATACAGGAACTTTCTTGAAAGTTCGCCGATACACTTGTTTATGTTAGAGGAAAAGGATCAGTAGCCTAATACGAACAAGAATTAACAGTGTATTGTCTCGCGGATTATTTTTAAAAGTACGTTTTCGAGTTATGGACATACGAGGGGCTAACCAGAAATTGCCATTGTGGTGCGCGAAGAGATGGTAGTACAGGTTTTATAGTCGGGTGCTAGATTATAAGTGCATGGTTATTTCTAACCCATACCAAAGATAAGTTTCTTATAGATAGTCGATGCCATACAGAAACATACAATCACGCAGGTTGTATGCATGCTAGGCGTTTTATTACAAATTTTAAGATATATAGAGCTCTGCGGGAACAAGTGGAAAAATGAAACATGTCGTTATGCTATATGATTGGCGGGCACACTCTGTGCGCGTCGTAGGGTTCCATTTCGACTAAAATGTGCCAAGTTTCGTATTCTCTTCAGCTATCTGTTTTAACTTATCTGTGCCCATACTCTTTTTAGAATGTAATTTAACCTGAAAATACAGGATTTAATTACAGTAACTATTTCCAAACTAAAGATTAAAGTAAAAATAGTTACAAAAAATTTGAATCTACGTAAGTCTACTTAATAATAGTCTTCCGAGCTTTCTTCTGACTAAAATGATCAATTACGTTGGAAAAATCAAGAGTCTTGGCCAATTTATTAACAATTGCTAAAATTGCTAAATGGTTAAGACGACATTTGCCTGTTGTGCTCCTTTGCCAAGTTTTTAAAGAGTTCGCCAGTCTACTAAAAGACCTTTCAGCCGTAAACACTGTTACTGGAATCGTACAAAAAAAGTCTAATTGCGGTATATAGGTTCAAAAAAATTGTTTGAACTTGCTTATTTATGATAAACGGTTTATCATAAATATATATTTTAAATTTTAAGCTATAATTAGCTGTATAATCTTCTAAAATTTCATTGGATAAAAAATATTCAAAATATTGTAGCATACACCAGGTGCAAGCAACAAAAGACCACGGAAAGTGATTTTAATTAAATTTTGCGCAATCCAACAACCCTCCTCGGACTTACCTTGCGTGGGGGGATGATTTTAAAATTTACAAAACAGCCAGCCAGTGCCAACTGTATAGATCTCAGTAAAGATGGTCGTGCGATTCTTGTCGAAACGTTAAAAAGGCCATCGCCGCGATTCAAGGGCTGCTTGTTCTAGGCATTATATGTCACGTGGAGAACATACTTGCGCTAACGAGCCCACTAAGACAAAAATAAATAAGTCCGAATACAGGAGATGATATGCAGTAAAAGAAAACGTCCTACATTAGCAAAAAAAATTCGTCTAAATAAAAAAACATACACCCTTCGGCACGTACGTTATTCTTAACCAAAATGAGTCTACAAATTTTTAATATACTCTATATGCAACAACGCAAATAATAAATACACAAAAATGACAAATCGGTATTAACATTACTAAACTTTTAAATGATCAAAAAAATGAATAAATGTCCAAGACAAAAAAAGAATAAGTTAATGAGAACTACATTCATCTACGATACGAGCAAGAGTTAAATAAATGATTCTCTATTTTTCGGTATGTGACGATAAAGATGCTATTATTTATAGCACAAAAGCAAGTTCTTGAGAAATATTTAAACAATGAAAACGGCGTAATTTAGTAAGCACTACCTTGCGAGTTGTATAGTTCGAAGATAACCCACAGTAATGGAATCGTTTCCGCTTCACACGTGGTCCTCATTCCGAATATTTAAAACTTACGGCAAATCTCATCATCGATTAGCTATAGAAGACGGTAGCAAGAACCCGAATCAAGAACCCTACAGATGGTATTTTATGCATTAAAAATACCGAAACACGTAGATTTGGACGCAAAAATATCACAAAGAAAATTAGCGGGAAAACACTCACCAAAGGATGTTCGAGGGTACAATAATCTTCGGCAAGACAACAACGCCAATCCAATCATATAAATTGAGGCTCAACAAACACTGTATGCCGCCAAATAAACCACCTATTTCGGTATAAATTTTCTCGATACAAAAAAAAACACACAGCGGCAAACAAACAAAAAGATAACTAGCCTAGAACGGTAGTGACCGAAGTCCCACGTCCACTTGCCCTGCGACGCGTCACGCATGTTCGAAAGATAGCGAAACCGCTACGGGCACATACCACCCACCAAAATATCGTAACAATATTTTTTTCTGGTTTGTATTAAATTATAATCAAAAAATAAAATTGCGTAGGGCTGGACCCAGGGGTCCACTTAGCTTCACCTTTATGGGGGCCATGCTTATAGCGCTAAATAGTGTGAGCTACATTTATACTAAGTCAGTCTGTCAAACAATACTTTGCTAGGTGGTGAGACACGTTCTTGTGTTTATATTTGTTGAGTTATGTTTGAGTTATTCTGCGACACTACAATATCTGATGTGAAATAGCAAAGAACGTGCATAAAATTCTGCTTCAAACTTAGTAAAACGGGAGCAGACACTCTGAAAATGCGTAAATAAGCGTTTGGTGAGGATGCTTTAGGCCAGACACAGACTTACGAGTGGTATAACCGTTTTAAAAGTGGATGTGTGTCGGTTGATGATAATGAGTGTCTCGGTCATCCATGGACGGAAAACGCCACAAAATATGGCGAAAGTAAGTGATGCTATTCTGCAATACCGAAGAACAATCTATGACATTTGTAAAATTATCTGTTTATCGTATGGCGTTTGACAGGGTATTCTGTTGGCGAACTCAACATGTGGCGTATCGCTACGAAATTTGTGCCAAGGTTACTCAGCAGCATTGAACAAAAAACGGAACCGTGTTCATGTGTACACAGGACTGAGAGAAACTGCGAAAGAGATGCGAACTTCAGTACCAGAATCAGTACTGGCGACGAATCATGGGTGTACGTGTACAATCCCGAAACAAAGCAGCAGTCATCGTAGTGGAAGATGTCATCGTTACCACGATCAAAGAAAGCACGGCAAGTTCAAAGCAAATTCAAGTCGATGTTGATTTGCTTCTTTGACGCTGATAGCATCGTGCACAAAGAATTTCTCTCACCAGGTGAAATAGTTAATAGGTTAATAACGATTTTATTGCGATGTTCTTCGGCAACTAAGAGAAAACATTAGACGCAAGCGGCTTACCAAGTGACGCAACAATTAGTGGATCCTACACCATGACAATGACTAACGCACAACAGGTAATGTGCGGGTACGTTACCTGGTGTGCGTTAGTTTCTAAAGAAGGCGGCAATACTATTCCACTCTCCCTACTCCCCAGATATTGCCCCTTGTGACTTCTTCCTGTTTTCGAAGTTGAAACTGAAGCTCAAGGGCCACCGTTTTGAGGCGATTGAGGGGATTCACACCGAATCGCAGACACTGTTGAACACGTTAACAAGCGATTTACAGCACTGCTTCCAGTCACGAACAAGTCGCTCGGGTCGGTGTATTCATGCGGAAGGAGAGTAAATTGTAAGAACAATTTATTATTTTTGTCGCATTCCGGGAATTTTTGCATAGCACCTCGTATAACATAACGGGTTAGTTAAATTGCATTCCATATTTAAATTTCTTACCATTTTTTTTTTTGTTTTCCGGTCGACAACTTGATACTTCCAATTAGAAAATATGGAATGTTGTTCAAAAGAAGAGCGCTTTATTATTGTTAAAATGCATTAGAAATTCCTTAAAAATTTTACCAAAACCGTACGAAAATTCCGTGGAATTTTTTATCGAGAAAGTATACCAAATGTCAACTGTCCGAAGATTTCAATGTAGAAAGGTCTGCCGAGAATACGTGAAAGTCTTGTAAAGTGTTTCGCTAATTTTATGTTAACTTCACTGTACCCCATGTTGAACACTGCAATTATTATTTTTGCTTACTGAGGTGGACTACTTAATTGTCGAAATACATATTTAGGACAAGAATATTGATGTGGTACGAGGTTTATGCCTTTTCTTAAGTTTTTACTTAGCCACAGACTCCAGCAAAAGACTTTCCATTGTGGTTACATTAAAAAAAATTCTGTTTTGTTAAAATTTCTGTGGATGTTATTGTATATAAATTTGAAAGCTCAGATTGAAAAATTATTTATAATGTTAGGAAAACAAACATTTTATTTTTCCTTATACAGATGGGATTAGTTTAATCAATTTCTTTGAAATCATAATAAATATTGCAACAGCCATGATTCATATAGTTCTTATCTTTACGATCCATACACCGTTATGCAAAAAAAAAATTATTTACTTGACAAAGATCACGTTCCACGGATATTTCTTTTCAATTTGCGGTGTTGCGATCTTGAAAATAAACGATATGTAACACATTCTTTACTGTATGTATATTAATTTTTTTAGGTATAGTTTCTCTTTTGGTAATAGCTGGCGTAGTAATGTGGAAATACAGTGGGTGAATAAAGTATTTGCACCTAATATATTTTAAGGAAAATAGCAACAAATTCAATAAAAGGTGTTCCAATAACTATTTAGCAAATTTTTATTGATTTTTAAAGTTCAAAGTTTGCCATTACCTATGAAAGAGAATATCTGGCGAATGACTGGGCTGACTTTTAACAAAATTTTTTAACACATTTTGGTATAAGGTCGGCTCTATTTCAGTATCCTGGCGTTGAATTTCTATCTTTAGGTCTGGAATTGTTTGAGGATTGCTTTTGTAGATTTGACTCTTCAAATATCTCCAAAGAAAAAAGTCCAAAGGTGTCAAGTCGCACGATCTTGCAGACCATCCTGGTCTCCAAACCGAGAAATTATTCGGCCCGCAGGTTTGCTTACAATAATTGCAAAGTTCCTCTCGCTGTGTAGTAGGTCGCACCTTCTTGTTGGAAGTAAACATGCTCCATGTCAAAACGATTTCCAATTAGAGACACAAAAAGTTGGTTTTCATTTCACGTTAACGAACACCACTAATCGTGACTGTTTCACCAGCGTCATTTAAAAAAAATATGGCCCAATCACGCATCAAGACCAAAATCCAAACCAAACTGTCACTTTTCAGGGCGCATGGATAGCTCATAAATGGTTGTTCTTCTTCTCAAATTCGGCAATTTTGCTTATTAACGTAACCACCCAAATGAAAATGAGCTTCATCGGAGAAGATTATTTTGTGATGAAAATCAGTCACCTCGTTTCATTTAACATCGATTCAACAAACTGCCTTCGGGCAATATGGTCAATCGGTGAAGATCTAAATACAAAGTTCGATGAAGGGTTATTGACGGCACGGCTAATTGTTGAGACCGATGCCGTATGGAGGTTATTGGATCGTACAATACACTTTCTCTAACTGCGGCTATGTTTTCTTGTGAGAGACCAGAACGATGACGCACAAGTGATGTTTCGTCTTTAAGAGAAAACGAACATTCAATTTTTTTCACCAAATCGCAGATACATTTAACAGTTCGGTAGACGATTCAGTAGACGATCATGTCTACCGAAATGAGAACGTAATTTACGGTTTGTGATCGGAAGATTTTCTTCATTTTGATAATGCATTTTAGTAATTAATAAATGTTGATCGAAAGAATAGCGCGTAATTTTGTAAGTGGCAATGCTTCAACATGACATTTATCAAATATGGCTGCTTAATGTTTACCATAGGCCAAATGGCGGGATTTGAAAAAAAGGAGTTGTTATTGGAACACTGTTATCTGTAGTGCGGAAAACCTCACAATTAGTATAAAACAAAAATATCACATATCACAACACAAGTACATAACAAGTGTTCATTTGAAAAGTTAATCTAGGTTACTTTGAAATTTTGATAGAATAAGACGCATATACCGCGATATCATAAAGTTTCTGGGTCCAAGATGGCATTGAAATAGAAAATATATGTCTGAACTTTATCCATATTATCATACTGGTAAATTAACCTTAATTTTTGAAAATTATTTTGATAGTGTCATCGTGACATCAATAAATATGTCATTTGATTTAATAAAGATACAATAAAACAACAAGCTCAGCTTGTATTCAAAATTTTATTAATAAAAAAAGGCAAAATTAAAGCAAATGTTGAAATTGTTGTCCGTTATTTTCAATTCCCAATGTGACACGACTTTTCATGCTGTTAAAGGCATTTTGCAGCATTGCGGGCGTTATTAATGCACATTCGTCAATAATTCTTTGTTGCATATCTTGCAAATTAGCAACAGGAGTTTTAAATATTCTATTCTTTAGGTGAGGAAACACGAAAAAGTCCATAATTGTCAAACAAGGTGATCGTGGTGGAAACTCAACTTCCGTATGTAAACTTATGATTCGATCGTCAAAAAACTCACGAAGAAAAGCAATATTTTCTCGTGTTGTGTGTGCCGTTGCACCATCTTGTTGAAAGTATCCATATTGCAATTCATCATCATGCAACTGTTCAATAAATTCATTCAGAATGTTTCTATACCTCTCAGCACTAATTGTGAAATTAAAAAAAATAGGGCCAACAACTCTGCGGCGAGAAACTGCTAGCCAAACACCAAGTTTCGCATTATGGAGAAACGATTCAATAAAAATATGAGGATTTTCACTACTCCACATTCGAGTATTTTGGGAATTGACATACCCCGAAAGATGAAACCATGCTTCTTGTATTAAGTTATTTGCAAACCACTGGCAGTACGCACGACGTCTAGGGTAGTCTACCGGCAAAATAGCCTGATGTGATTGCATCTTATACGGATGCATGTGTAAGTTTTTCTTTACAATTTTCTGACATGTTGCATAAGAAAGTCCAATCTCTTGAGAAAGGCGTTTCAAAGGTTTTGTGGGTTCATTTACCATACGTTGACGAACATCATTTATAACTTGTTCCGAACGAACAGTTGGTCTACCAGTACGCGATTTATGACCCACAGAACTAGTCTCACGAAACACACCAACACAATTGGAAAGCCAATTATAAAAATCTTTGGGAATTACAGCTAACTCTGGAAAGTGCTCTCTAAAATCATCCAAACATGCACGTTGACTGTACACCCAAATTCCATCAATTCGCACTCCACTCCGAAAATAGGCTTCAATCATGTACGCTTTTTGCACTATATTGTAAACCATATTTGAATTTACTCGAATGTGCTATGTTTAAAACTCGACGTTCAAACTTGCTTTCAGCAATTCTAACACATTAATGGATGACAGATAATGTCACTGTCAAAATAATTTACAAAATAGAGTTATAGTTCCTAACTTAAGTTCAGACATACAATTTATATTACAAAGCCATCTTCGTCCTAGAAACTTTACGATATCACGGTATAACGAGCCACGAAAAAATTCATAATTGGAGTAGACTGTGAAATTGGGTTGATACTTTAACCACTTCCACATAATGACATTTATTATTTGACATTGAAACTATAAGTTTGTGTAAAATTTTACAAAACTCTTATTAAGAAAATTGTTTGTGTTTGGATGTAAATGGACAACATTTTCAAACAACTTCTGTAGCTATATGTAAATTTTGATTATGATTTCGATATTAAATAAATTATTTGTTTTCTTTTTTGTTGTAGTATCATTTCAATGCCATAACCTTTTTTTACAATGAAACCAAATGAAACTGTCAAGCATCAAGTAATGTGTCATTATGTGGAAGTGGTTAAATACCAACCAAATTTCACAGTCTACTCCAATTATGAATTATTTCGATGGCTCGTTATTAGTATATGTGTTTGTTGTTTCGTAAACGTAAATCCAAATGACATTTGATAATGTCGCTCACAAATATCAGTTAGTGCATAAAATAATCGTGCGTCGATTCTGGTTTAAATAAATTGCTTCTCAGTTTTAAAATGGCTTTCACTTTAGAACATAAATTTTTTTTAGTCCAGGCTTATTTTCGAAGTGGTAATAAAATTGATGGTTTATGGGTTTATTCAGTTCAAGATTGCATGGTAGAATTTCAAGTTGAGTTTCCACATTTTGTAATAGATTATATACAATTTAAGAATACTTTGGATAGAGATAGAACTTTAAAACTTTTTTCTGAAACTGGTAGTCTCTTAAGAAAATCAGGCAGCGGAGCAGTTAAGAAACGTACACCTCAAGTTGTCAATCGTGTTGAAGAAATAATGGAAAATGAACCACAAACATCTGTTCGACATTTGAGTCAACAAATAAACCTTTCTGTTGGTACAACTCACAAGTTATTAAAAAAAGATATGCAACTTTATCCATACTGTGTCACAGCAGTACAAGAATTGTTATAAATTGATTACCCACGCAGACTACAGTTTTGTAATTGGTTTGTAAATATGAACAATAATGGAGAACTTTCGCAAAGAGTCATCTTTACTGATGAAGCATGGTTTTATAAAACGGGATACCTAAATTCACAAAATACAAGAATTTGGAGTAGTGAAAATCCACATTTAATTAATGAAGAATCGCTACATCCAGAGAAAATTGGTGTTTGGGCAGCGATAAGCCAAAGGCGAATCATTGGACCAATATTTTTTCAGGGAACGTTAACTGCTCAAAGGTACCGTACGGAAATTTTACAATCATTTGTCAATCAGTTGCATGATGATGAACTTCAAAATGCATATTTCCAACAAGACGGAGCACATTGTCACTGTACTGCAGAATCTTTGGATTATTTAAGAGAATTTTTTGATGAGCGTATAATTAGTCGAAATACTGAAATTTCCTGGCCTGCACGTTCATGCGATTTAACACCTTGCGACTACTTTTTATGGCCTTATCTAAAAAATAACATATTTAGAACACCTATATTGAATTTGAATGATATGCTACAGAGAATCGAAAAGAAATGCATGGAAATTAGTAACAATCCAATAATGTTGCAGAATATCATCAGAAATTTTGAACGGAGGATTCTAAAGTGCATTGATCTTGAAGGACAACATTTTCAACATTTGTTATAGTTTTCAATAAATACCTATTATTTGTTATTTATTTGTATGTATGAAACTGTCAAAATATACGACTTCGTAGGTTAAGTAGTAAATTTTAATTTACGACATACTTTAAAATGTTCTCAGTAAATCACATGCTACTAGATTGACTTTTCAAATGAACACTTGTTATTCGTGTTAAATTTATGTTTCGTTCTGCTATACAGGGTGTAACCGAAATATCCGACATACTTGAATGTGTAATAACTAGAGCTGAGGATGTTTGCGGTATAACCATGGTTATACCGCAAACATCCTCAGCTCTAGTAATAACTGTAATATTAAGCATAAAATGTTAATGCACGAAAACTCTATATCAAACGACATCAAAGAAAAAAAATTAATAAATGCGGCTCGACCCTACTTTGGTAAATTTAGTATTCCTTTATAACTGCAGCGCCACCCCTACTGAAGCGTAGTGATGGGAGTTCTAGATGAGGTGATGCATACTGTAATCTGTTATCAACTTGCGTGAAGTATGGCTTTTTGAAATCACGAATTAACAGATATCGTTTTGCTATACGGTAAAGCAGGCGGAATTTTAGAGCTACTAGACGTATTTATGGAAGGCGGTTTCCGAACCGAAGATGCCCATCAAATGATTTAATTTTACAACCGTGTACAGATTGAGATCGCGATACATTGCATCCAAGTTATGCAACGTATTTTTCAAGCTGTGGTCCATATCCTTGAAGACCGAGCCATGTTAAATTGTGTACTTCGAAAGTTTACCGATCAGTTAGAAGCTTGTATTTACGCAAATGGAAACCACATTAAACTTCTCCTTTATTAAGATTTCCAGCTGTTCCCACAAATCTGTCCTTTTTAGAGCAAATAAACTGTTTTTAAAAAAATGCAAATGGAACACAGAAAAAAAATATGAACATATGAACAATTAAAAATTACACATATAATTAATTATTTCTCAGAATAATTGAAACATACATGAGTAGGTAAACCCCACCAGTTTTGTATAATACAAAGGTATTTTTAATAATATAAAATATTATTAAAAATCTGGTATGAAGAACACAAATGCAGGTTCACTATTAATATTTTCTGTGAACGTGTCCGAATATATCCTATCCCCAGAGACGTAGATACGTATTTCACCTTTCTACAGGCTCATCGGTACGCCCCTGCTGGAGAAAGGATATTCCCAGACACATTCACAGAAAAGAACCACATCGCCCTATCACCGTAATTATTCAGACCGAGCGCAGGAGTAAATTCGGCGCTGCCTGTTGTCAGACAGCCGAAGTACCTCGCATACCGTCCACATAATTAATGTGAAGTAACGACGTCCTTCCAAAGGTTGGCACAGCCAATCTCTCTAGAAAACTGCATTTTGTTTGTGTCTTCACTCATATTACGGCTTAACCGCATGTGTAATGTATCAGAATAATTGAAACATACATGAGTAGGTAAACCCCACCAGTTTTGTATAATACAAAGGTATTTTTGATAATATAAAATATTATTAAAAATCTGGTATGAAGAACACTCGGTCTGAATAATTACGGTGATAGGGCGATGTGGTTCTTTTCTGTGAATGTGTCTGGGAATATCCTTTCTCCAGCAGGGGCGTACCGATGAGCCTGTAGAAAGGTGAAATACGTATCTACGTCTCTGGGGATAGGATATATTCGGACACGTTCACAGAAAATATTAATAGTGAACCTGCATTTGTGTTCTTCATACCAGATTTTTAATAATATTTTATATTATTAAAAATACCTTTGTATTATACAAAACTGGTGGGGTTTACCTACTCATGTATGTTTCAATTATTCTGAGAAATAATTAATTATATGTGTAATTTTTAATTGTTCATATGTTCATATTTTTTTTCTGTGTTCCATTTGCATTTTTTTAAAATGAATTTAACATTAAGACATTTATGCATATTGCATTTTTTCGGGATATTGCAAAGGTCAGCCCATTGACCTATTTATAAATAACAACAGAACAGCTGATGCATAAGAAAATTTATATATAGGAAATGAATGAATACATGTTTATAAACTTTTCACATAAAGACGAATTACATTACTGAAATAAGAAGGAGATTGTTTTTTGTGGCCCTGAACAAATAAATGCCTATTTGTTTGTTGAATCGACAAAATATAAACATAATTTCTACTTATTTAGATTCAATCTGAATACAGGACCATATTTGAAAAGTTTGGGTTCCTAAATTTCCGCAAAAATTAAAGTTTCGATAGAATAATTTTTTTTGCAGATTGGAATTGCTGTCTTACGCATCTATTATGTATAAGCGGCGTATTTCATTTACACCTTGTAGACTTATCAGTGCCGAGATAGACAAATTTCACAACAACTCCCTTACTACATACGCTCAAGTCGTAAAAGGCAGCATGGGAGAAAACTCAGTACCACTCGTTAACTAATGTCAATACCATAACCGCCAAATCAACCAGCGCCATCCTCATGGCAAGTGTAAGACTTGGCAAATCGTTTCCATCGGAAGAACATAATCGAAACAGATGAGAAACTGTATTAACATGTCTTTATTATAAAACCAACATCTATGACAGCGTATGACGAAAACAACGTTTGTTACGACAATGTTGTCCGAAAAAAAACTCTTGCTTAGTGTTACTATTATAAGGATTTCGCTAGTTGATTTGGTGTTCGTGGTGTCGAGAATAGTGAATGGCCGGCGCAGAATTTCCTAAATGTTGTGTTTTATAACTTGACTGTATTCGGTAAGGGAGAGAGTTGTTATTGTAAAATTTGTCTAACCCAACATCATGTACTGGCAATTTTTAATAATATTTTTTATATTATTAAAAATGTTCTTTTATTTAATTTATATCTATTCAGTATGTAAAATGTAAATAATGCAACGATATTTTTGAAAATAAATTTGTATATTGAACAGATGCGTATGGTTAAATATAACAATAGTCACCTTAGCTAGCCTCACAGGCCCTTGAGGTAGTATCATGGTAGGCTTGTTACAACTTGAGCCGTTCGATACACTAGGATGGCAACGTGGTTGGCACTACGCACCGACCGCCTATTATTACCCCAGCAATTTACCTCCCGGTACTCATTTTTGTCAACCTAAGTCAAACTGGGACTGAATCGATATTATTGGCATGCCAGGGTTTAAATCCGGTTCATCAGATTCTAGTGACCTATCCAGTAGACCAACCCGGTCCTTATATGGGTATGGATAAATTAAATAAATATTTAAGTATTATATGCGTAATAGGCTCATGATTCCTAAATATGTATGTACCATAAAAATATATTATTGATGAATGGAACAGACGGAAATTCATTAAAAGAGATTTATGACTTCTATTAATAGTTAATTAGGAATTCTATTTTATTATTATATTTATTTCTTAGTAAGATCTTTAAGACTATCGCAAACATTGGGTATTATTTGTACGTAGATACAATTGCCAAGAAGTAATAATGTAGGTAAATTCCACAACTATGACGTCAAACATATACGCGCATTTTAATTATGTAATGGTAGGGGTAGTAATATATTTCTAACAACTTGTCACACATTCTCATTCTGAATGCAACATTCACATTCTTAACACAACACAGTACAGAACAAGACATACAGTCTTAACAAGCAGTAAAGAATTATGTTTAAATTAATATTAAGTGCTACATTGCGAGATTTATCTTAAGAAATTAGGTTTAAGTGTTTTTTGTAAAATAAATAAAATATTCAGAAAACACCAACTTTCAATATAACTGCCACCAGCCTAAATAAATAACCAGCTTATACGGAAGTTACGCCTTGTGAGCGGTAGGTCAAACAAATTTATACATGGTCCTCCACGAGTCGAATACAACGCATCATTTGGTTCTACGAAAGCACATTTAAATTTGGTCCTTCAGCAGGATTTTATCACATTTACAATTATCACTTAATATGTAATTGGAATTTCTGGACATCTAAGGCAGCGTTTAATCTTCTAAGCAATAATACTAATTTGCGTGTGATATCAGCGTAAAATTGTTTCGTTTCCGAAGAATGCTTTTTTTAAATAATTTTTCTTCGAAATATCTTTCCTTAATTCTTTGTTTATACTATACCATAGATTCTCAATGGGTACAAATTGAGCGATCGAAGTGGATGTGAAAACGTTCGACGAACTCCATACATGCATTCTTTAATGGTCCGAGTCCAATGTTGTAAACGGTTGTCTTACTAATATAAATATATTCAGCTATTATTTCAAATTTTTTAACATCTTCAATTAATTTATCTTGTAAAAATTTTGGACAACTTTAGCATCTAATATTCCATTAATAAAATGCAATTCATCAACCCCATTATGAGACAGATTCCAGACCATAATATGTCCATATTCATGTTTTACGGTTGGCAGAAGATTTTGTTTTTGTAGTTGCGGTATTTGGTTTCCGCCAAACTATCTGTCGGCCGTCTGACCGGTTGAGAAGTTATTAAAAACACTAGTGCGAAATATAGAACTCTTAATGCGCTTGCCAGAGACTTACTTAATTTTCTGAATGTAAAAAAATTAAAAAGATATGATTATATGATCGTTTAGATCTCTACCGAACTAGAATTAATTAATTCATAGTTGCAAGTTTCATGTCATAAATTAATAATTTACATAATTTAAAAGAGCAAACAATTATACTACTTTCTACTACGTCATTTAAATAGTATGAATCATTTTACTAATTAAAATTTAAAAAAAGGTATTTGTAAAACATATTGCATAATTTCATGTATGTTAAGAAAAAAAAGAAGTTTCACCGTTCCATAATTTTCTTCCATCTAGACGGCGATCAATCTTTGTGGTTATTTAGGAAAATCTATCGTTTTGTAACATGCTGTTTCTTAAGAAGCGGTGTTTCATGTCGTGTAAGTTTGCATCTATTAACCTTCTTCGAGCGACTGAAATACTAATATTAAATTTAATTGTCTAACCATGACATAAAAGTAGAGTATATTCGCAGTTTTTGGACCACTTCCTTTTCTCAAGGTCACGCAGCACGGGAAGTGCGAAATTGAGGATTTAATGTGATAACTACGAGATGTAGTAATTAAAATATCTGACTAATGATATTGTTTTAACATAAATACAAATCTTATATACCGTGTGTCCCAATTTCGATGCTCACCATTGGTATCTCGGTTATTAGAGGATATAGAACAACGGTTAAATGGGGAATGTTTTGCAGAATTGAATACTCGCGGCAAATCTCATTTCAAATTTGACCTAACTTTTTAAATTTTAAATTTTTTTAAAATATTTTAAAAAATCAAAAATTTGCCGATTTCGTTATTCCTCAATAACTCGATAACGCTTAGTCTGACCTTTTTTAAAGTTTTACATTGTTCAGACACTTTTTTAAAACAAATTATTTGATACAAACAGAAACCCCCGATTGTCATTTGTTTTTAAGTTATTACCACTTTCTTTTGTTTTTCATATGGCGGCCATATTGGATTTTGGGTTTGTTAGGTAGTCCTCAAAATGTGCTTTTCAACGATGTATAACATGCCTGAAAAATTTTTATTTATAAGGAAAATATTAATAAAAACGTAAATTAATCTTTAATATGAAATTAGTAGGCTGAAAAATTAAACACCAATGTCAAATGAAAGTGAAAAGATATTCTAAGTAATACTGTAAACAAACGAAACGATAAAAAAATTATTGAAATAAAAAGTAAAGATACAGAACTTAAAGTTCACATTCACTTAAAGAAATTGTTCAATGTGACGACCATTCTGTTCCACACAATTTTGACACCTTGTTCGAGTAGAGTTACAAACCCTACGTAGCGTATTTCCGTTTACTAATCGTAGCACATCTAGTACTCTTTGCTCTAAAATTTCCCGAGTTTCTGGCGGTTCAAAATAAAATACTTCGTTTTTAGTGGACCCCATAAATAAAAGTCAAGCGGGGTAAGGTCGGGTGATCTCGCAGGCCATTGCACGGGTCCATTATTTGAAATCACTCTCTCATTAAAGTTTTCTCTCAAAAAATGTTGCACGTTACGAGTGTTATGGGCCGGGCAACCATCTTGCTGGAACCAGATGTTTTGCATGTTCTCGGGATTAATAATTTGCCTCAAAGCAGGCATTATCTCGTTTGTTAGTAGCTCCAAATATCTGTTACCAGTTAAATTGTAATCAAAGATGAAAGGACCTATTAACTGATTATCTAACACGAAAAAGAGTTTAAAAAACAAAAAAAATGTAAACAAAATGTCATACCAATTAAACCGCACCAGACATTAAAACCAAATCGAACTTGAAATCTTCTTTGATTTACCAAATGTGGATTTTCAGTAGACCAATGATGATAGTTATTCCTATTGAACACTCCACAATTGGTAAATCGTGCTTCATCTGTCCATAGTATTTTCCTAGGAAAATTAGCGTCATATTCACATTTTTGAAGGTACCACCTGCTAAACTGTAATCGTCGGAGATTGTCATTATCACTTAAACCTTGTACAATTGTTGGTTTGTAAGGGTGATACTTGTTTTTCGTCAAGGTCCTGTGAACAGTAGATTTTGATATCCCTGTTTCTCGTGTCACACGACGAACTGATGTGCTGGGATTGTTCCTAACGTTCTGCAAAATATTATTTAGACGTGTATCAGCATCATTAACTTCATAGTTAGCTCGTTTTTGTTCGAAGCTTCCAAAGTTTTTTAATTTGCTAACTAGTCTTCTAAAAATTGTCCTGTGTGGCTGTTGTCTTTCTGGAAAACGCTCTGCATAACTCGTGCACGCATTTTTTGTGTTTCTATTTGCTTTGAAATACACTTCCAACATATCAACTTTTTCTTCGTTTGAATATGTATGTGCCATTATCAATACTTATAAATCTTAATACTTGACAATAATTACTTATCACTAACTACAAGTAGTTTTAATTAACTTATCTCTGCAGCACTAATTGTACTTTGACAGGTTATCGTTTTGTTTCATTGTTAGAATACATTTGTCATTGACGTTTGACGGAAAATAATGTCTTTGCTAGTGATACACGCTCAGAGGTTAGAATTATCTGACATTTGATGTAAAACCAAATACAAATCTCCTCACTACTTTTAATCCTGCGCGAATTTACCCCTCCTCGCGCCAACTTAATTGGCGTTTGCTATACTTAGAATATCTTTTCACTTTCATTTGACATTGGTGTTTAATTTTTCAGACTACTAATTTCATATTAAAGATTGATTTACGTTTTTATTAATATTTTCCTTATAAATAAAAATTTTTCAGGCATGTTATACATCGTTGAAAAGCACATTTTGAGGACTACCTAACAAACCCAAAATCCAATATGGCCGCCATATGAAAAACAAAAGATAGTGGTAATAACTTAAAAACAAATGACAATCGGGGGTTTCTGTTTGTATCAAATAATTTGTTTTAAAAAAGTGTCTGAACAATGTAAAACTTTAAAAGAGGTCAGACTAAGCGTTATCGAGTTATTGAGGAATAACGAAATCGGCACATTTTTGATTTTTCAAAATATTTTAAAAATTTAAAAAGTTAGATCAAATTTGAAATGAGATTTGCCGCGAGTATTGAATTCTGCAAAACATTCCCCATTTAACCGTTGTTCTATATCTTCTAATAACCGAGATACCAATGGTGAGCATCGAAATTGGGACACACGGTATATACCGATAGGACCAACTCGCAACGGGCCATAGGCAACAATATACGTATGGAACGTAATGCGATGTGGCAACGTGTGTACGATGCCTACATTGAGTGACTTTCTTAAAATTTAAATTTATTTTGCAGAATTATTGATTTTTTTACTTTTATCTTTTAGAAAACGTTATTGTTTTTTATTACTTATAATTACTTTATATGAAAAATAGTATACCATAAAAGTGTAAACAAAGACAGTATACATTGAAACGAATATTCATTCAATTGTATTGTTATGAAATTGAATTTGTCAATCGTTGTTAAATTTGTTAGAATGAATAGATATTTATATTTATCGGAAAATACTAATACTTAAAGCAAACAAATAAGGTGTAGTGTTTTGTTATAGGAATGTATAATATCCATTTCTTCCTGCATATTGATTATGCAGCTGATGCTTTTGTAATATGCTCATATTTGTATTATTTCAACTTATACTTCGGTCGATACATACCGACTTCCTTCAAACCAGGAGGCAGCTACAGTTATAATTAGAGCTGGGGATGTTTGCGGTGTGCCAGGATAGTATTCAGTTAAACGCACGAATATAATGACCTTGTTTCGATCGGTGATGCATGCGTGATTTTATTGCTTTACATGCATTCGCTATTTATATCACTTAGGTATGTTAGTTATGTGTACTGTATATAAATAACACACTTACCTTATTTACGGTTATTATAGCATAGCGCCAAGTGGATAAGACTTGCAGTAAGTTTGTAGCATTAGATACGTTTCCATATTTGTAGCGGTGAGCGATGTACGCCGTGATGAATAAATTTTTTTATATTTTGAGAAAGACCGCTCGACATCTACGGATGTAACACATGCACAATTAAAATAATCTTTATAGATAGAAACCGAATCTACACTTGCACCATTACTAATTTGTTTTAATCTGGTAAAATCAAAATCATTGTTTATCACACTCTCGAACTTTTCTATTACATTAACATTTTTGTTGTCATTTACTGCGCATAGCTGGGCGTGTACATCGTCCAGTATTTGCAGTGACTCCGCTAACGATAATGCAGTATTTTGAAATTTCTCGATTGCGTTAAACAATCCTATATGATTGTTATAAATAGTTTGTAAATCTGCATCAAGGGAAGGGTTTTGAAAGAGTCTCTGGCTTTCCTTAATGGCTACAGCTTCGGCAGGATTGAATTGTAGAACCACAGATTTTATTTGTTGGAAATACTTGGCATAATAAAATGCCGCTTTTAACCAACTTCCCCAACGTGTAAGGATTGGCTCTGGTGGTTCGGGAATACCAGGGCACCGACTGTGAAACTCTCGAATTCGTTTGGGAGATTTTAGAAACACTTTTTTTGTGGTTGCTATTAATGCATCCACCTCTGGATAACATTGCCGAATAGTTTGTGCCACAAGGTGTAAAGCATGAAGTTTACATGTCACATGCAAAAGTCTCTCACAATCTGCTTTAAGAGAACGGCCTACAGAACGCATTGTCGCAGCACCATCGCTCATAAACATCAGGAGTTGATTAGTTGAAACTTGAAATTTTTGTAGCGTATCGAGCACTACCTTCGTAATTACTTCGCTAGTGCACTTTTCCAATCTTTTGCTGGCTAATAAAATGGGAAATGTTGATTTGACAGGATCTAGTACACGCACTATAATATTCACAATAGAATGTTTTTTTCGATCTGTCGTTTCGTCGACACATACCCATAACTGTTTATCATTTACTACTGCTTTCATTCTGTTTTCAATGTCCTCACGCAGAATTGGTAAATAGGTGAGTAACGTTCTCCGTGACGGTAGCTTTTTGTTGGAATTGTATTTATTCCAAAAGTCGTGAAAGGCTTTTTTATCTAGCAGGTGAACTGGCACATCGCAGACGAGTAGCATTGTCAATAAATCGAAAATGAATTGCGTTTTAGACAGCACATTATTTTTTTTGTCTTTGTGGTGTACACTTTGAACATGTCTTTTACAGTCGTATTTGTCCCAGCAAAGTAACTGTTTATCGCATAATTAACAAACCACTTTTGCTCCATTATAATACAAATCGGGAAAGTCTCGGATAAATTTCTTCACGTCGTTATACAATGGGCGCTTTCTTGGCTTGGGCACGTCCGTCATACTTATTAAATAGAGCTCAAGACAACACACGATCACGTTGCCAGTTCACGACTAACTAAAGTGTTTCGCTGCATCGTGTTTATACGCATTCCTATAACAAAACACTACACCTTATTTGTTTGCTTTAAGTATTAGTATTTTCCGATAAATATAAATATCTATTCATTCTAACAAATTTAACAACGATTGACAAATTCAATTTCATGACAATACAATTGAATGAATATTCGTTTCAATGTATACTGTCTTTGTTTACACTTTTATGGTATACTATTTTTCATATAAAGTAATTTTAAGTAATAAAAAAACAATAACGTTTTCTAAAAGATAAAAGTAAAAAAATCAATAATTCTACAAAATAAATTTAAATTTTAAGAAAGTCACTCAATATAGGCATCGTACACACGTTGCCACATCGCATTACGTTCCATACGTATATTGTTGCCTATGGCCCGTTGCGAGTTGGACCTATCGGTATATACGTATATATATAAATAATAATATATATCTTCGTGACCTTGGTATGATAAGGTAAACTTAATAAGTCGGCGATTAAAGGTCTGGTTTACTTCAAAGTATATATATTTAAAACAACCCTACATGTTTCGGCAATACGCTTTTGTCAAGGGAATACAAAATATAATTTTATATTTTGTATTCACTATCCCCGCCACATGTGCGTGTGCAGTACGTTCCTTTCTGCGCTTAAACATATAAAATAATTTGTTAGGAATTCTACAGAACGAGAAAGACTATCTGCTTTGGAATTAATATCAATTGAAAAGGAATTAGTGCTAGAATATTCTCGCCTAAAATGTTTTTATGATGACGGTATGTTTGAGTTTGCAAAAGAAAATAGACTTATTGCACTTCATTTTAAGTAAGGTAGGATTCTATTATATTTTGTAACAAATTTGATCTTTTTTGCTCCTCCACCAAAAAATGTTTGCTCAGGCGTTATTTTACTCTATAGCTTCCCCTTTTGTGAGGTTCTAAAAACGCCACTGCTATATCGTCAGTATCTGGTCAGTATTACAGTCAGTAACCACTATAGAAATTCAGGACTGGGGAACAATCTCATTAGTAGTACCTTTTAGTTTAACAGAATACGAGGTGTGGCTATAAAATAACGAGACAGATGATACTACAGAAGAACTACGCATGTGCCAAAATCATTCGACCAACAGCTATGTAGCATGAACCTTTCTCTTACGATTGTCGCCCCTCCCGTGTCCGTAGACATAATAGTTTGGCCGTGGCCTTCGTTTGTATAAGATATATATTTTTTTGTTTTGCCAGAAAATAATAAATGTTTTAATAGAGCAACAAATTGTAGTGAAATGTCATATAAAACTTCGAAAAGCCGCTACTGAGACTTATCTTTTATTAAAAGAAGTATATGGCAATGAATGTTTATCGCGTGCGCGGGTATATTAGTGGCTTAAGCGTTTCCAGGATGGTCGAGAAGAATTGAAAAAATCGGTAATCTGATCCGATTTGACCGTCGGTGAACTATTCGTGCGATTGCTAAAACTGTAGGAATTGACAAAGAATGCGTAAGGCAATTTACATAAGAATGTGAACATGCAAAAAGTGTGGGCGAAAATGGTTCACAATCGAGCAGAAAGCCCATGAAAATATTTGTAATGATACTTTAAGTGCCATTGAAAATGACACAAACTTCTTGGAAAGAGTGATAACATGGTATGCATCTTGGTTTTCCATCTATGGTCCAGAAACTAAGCGTCAATTAATGCATTGGAAGAGACCAACTTCACCCACAACTATAAAAGCTTGAATTAGCTAATCAAAATTCAAAGCTATAATGATTGTTTTTTTCTATAAGCATCAGGATGGTGTACCTTAACTGGATTCCCGAAGGTCAAACTATTAATTAGCATTAACAGTGAAGTTCTTGCCCAACTCCGTAAGAAAATCAGAAAAAAAAGACTCGAATTCTGAAAAAAAAACTCATGGATTTTTCATCAGGACAACACACCGGCGCGCATTGTATGTCAAGACGTTTCTAGCCAAGTATAACATCTCAGTGTTAAACCATTCGCCTAACCTGGCGCCATGTGGCCTTTATCTGTTCCCCCAAGGTCAAATCTGTATTAAACATAAATTAGCTCACAGAAGACTTCCAGCACTGTTTTGCACAATGGACCACTCCATTCGAATTTTCCTACACCGGGGTGTAGGGATTGAGAACGAATATATTGAATGGGATAATTAAATATGTATAAATTTAAAACAAAATTTTTTACATCAGTCTCGTAATTTTATAGACACACCTCGTATATATTTAATTAATACGATGCCATCAAACATTAAAAAGTACGCAGACACTATAAAATTTATACAAAACTACGCATATATAACTATTGTCTAATATTAAAGAATACCTTATTACGAAACAAATACAAGAAACAAAGAAAAATGAGCAGTAGAAAGTTCTGTGAAATAGGTTGTAATTAAGATGTACACAAAGAATAAATTAGCTGTAACGCTGTAGATGAGTTAAATAAAGTACACTTAAACCGCATAAAAACTGTAAACGTTTACGATTTTATGAACATACAATACGTGCGTGCTTGCATGCTCTAAGAACAATCATCTTGTAAATCACAGAAACTCTGTCGTTATGAAATGGAAATTCAAATTTAACACAAGAACAATCTGGATATTCACTTCTCCAAATACTTTGTAATTAATCAATTATTTTTATATTTTGACTAAATTTAATTTTGTTGAAGTGCTTTTTTTTTTATACACACACTTAAAAAAGTCTACATACACCGCATTTATTCCAAAGAATAATTTTTATGAGCTAAAAATGAAAGCTATATGTTACAGTATTTATTGTGCGGGACGACAAATATACTATAAAACCGTATTTCAAAAAAAAATGAGTACATCAATACGTTAAGCATTTGTTGCAAATGAAACAGATATGCATTACACATATTTATATCTGTGCACATGGACATACACCTCGTATTTTCCAACGCTTACTTCAGCCAAAGACACGTGTTTCTGTATCAATAGACTTCGTCAGTTTGGCTAATGAAGTACAGCTTGATGGGTCGCTTTGTAGGTAAGTAGCAAATTTTGTCCTATCTGGTGGCACTAGATAATCTAGTGACATCTGACGGATAAAAGAGACTACGCCGATAATAGCGATTTTCTTGCTAATTTTAAAAATTTGTTACTTACTTATAAAGCGACCCATCAAACTGTACTTTATTAGCCAAACTGACGAAGTCTATTGAGACAGAAACACGTGTCTTTGGCTGAAGTAAACGTCGGAAAATACGAGATGCATGTCCATGTGTACAGATACAAATTTCATTTGTAAAACTGTATTACTTATAAGCAGAATTTTTTGATTGACACAACGTTCGGTAACATTACAAAAGTGTGCATAACCTCACGAAAATATCAGAAAAAATATTTATTTAATTGTTATTCATTGCGATAGCTTGTGTACACTTATTAAATATAAAATGTCAGAATTTTTAAGTTATCAATGGATATAAAAGAATTAACTTGTCAACAAATTTTCATTTTCTAAAATTTTTCTTTAGAAATTAATTTAGAGATGATCTTCATTCACAGTGAAAATGCAAACGGTGATTTCAAAAGAGCAGTGATTCTTAACAGTGATTATATTCACCGTTAATAATAAGTGAACGCGTTCACCATTCCCTTTGTAAAAATATAGAAATATTAATTTACAAAAGTGTACAATTCTAAACGATGAATGCTAATGGTGAAATATTCTAAACGGTGAAGCACGAAGCGAATAATATAAAATTGTAATCACTGTGATTCGCGCGATAAACGAAACGGTGAAAACAGTGATTAAGAATTCACTGTGATCAATATATTCGCTCATCCCTAGAAATTACGTACAATTTTCACTTCTTCTATAGTTCTAAAAATAAATAACAAATTTATTCTGGCACGTCAGGTTTTGGAAATAAAAATATTGAAAAGTAAATGAAATAATATTAATTAGGTATGTACATTATATGGGGCTGTATGGTATCGTCCTGTTTAAAATGCTTTTCCGTCCTCTTCAGATGGCAAATATTTATCACCGCTGGTCGATAACTTGAAACTTGCTTCTTCTGGTTCTGTAACATCATATTCTTCACTCGAAACACTTGTAGGTCTTGGTACTGGCAAGGCTTACGAATGAAGTACTGGACGAGTAGCAGAGGAGCAAACTAGCATAACTAATGTTTTTCTTATTTTTGTTGGAAAACCCGAAAGTTTTCGTGCAGCAAAAGTAGCAATCAGTCGAATGGTCCGTTTGTGCATGCCAAATCATAGGTTTTGGAAATGGTATAGCGCTCTTACCGTTTGACCAGCCCGTCAGAGTAGCAACACAGCATGCGCAGAAAATCCTGAGCCCATGGCTTGTCTTGATGTTCAATGGTTAAACCAAAATAGTGAAAATATAACTTTTCTATTAAAGATCTAATATTCCGCTTATGCTGGTGGATAGTGAATTCTCCACATATATAACAGAAACTATTTGGATTATTTATACACGTACGCGACATTATAAAATAAAAAGACGTATAGCTATCACAAATCGACTTACATTGAATCGAAAGAGCCGTGTGTAGCTCTTTATATACCCACATAGACAAGATATCTACCAATTCTTAATGGGGGTGGTTTAAGTGCTCTGACGTAGGAAACATGCAAGGACACGCAACGTTCGATAGAACAATATTTTTAATAGTATATTTCTTATGTAAAATTTAATGTGTTCTTTGAAAAAAATGATTTAAGAAAATATCCCAACATCCTGACATGATGAAGCAAATTTTAAATCAGATTCAGAATTAGAATTAAACCTACAGCAAAATGCATACCGTGAAATTGGTAAACTTACTGAATAGAGTCAGGTAGCAGCAGTGTTGTGTTGCCAGGTGACAATTAAAATCCTCCGAAAAGAGTCGTAAAATCCCTCAAAAATTGTAAATTTAAAAAAATCTCCCAAATTCTTTTTAACAGTACATGATTTAAAATCAAATTTAACTAATGATTTTAATCAAATTAAAATAAAATTGTCAAATGAATGATATATTGTGAACTTCTAAATGAAGTATTAAAATGAAAATTATAAATTAGTTTAGCTTTATATTTAATTATTTTTAGATTATTTTATATAGTGATTATAATTTAAAAAAATGTGGATAATATATATGAATAGAAATAGAATTATTTAAATAAATATAAATAATTGATTAAGAAAAGTTTTTCTTTGGAAACTATGGTTAAGTAAAAATTATAAAAAAGGTATGATAAATACCGGCGATTACAATTTCGTCCGATTAGCAGATTTGCATAAGTTATAATATACACATTCGTCCAGCCAGTAAGACAGGCCTAAATTATATGTATGTATGTATGTATGTATGTATATATGTATATATATATATATATATATATATATATATATATATATATATATATATATATTCAGGGATATACAGTTTCGTCCGGCCGGAAGCTGAAGGTAAAGGAGAGGATTAAAATTGTTGTAATGGTATTATAATCTAATCAATACTTTCCTTGTAATTTTTTCCACAGTTGATACTTATTATTTGTAAAATCCAACAAATATCGTATTCTACTATCGCTACTGCCACCCACTCACCAATGGAAATTCCTATGAATTATGTACTTACTTAGAAACATTACATTTCAGTTAATTATTACATGTTAAAAGAGCAACATGGAAAATTTAAATGTGAGAAAAAGTGTTAGTAAACGTGGTAAAGAAGTATTGTTTGTGAACAACTTCCGATACTGTTTTGCGGAACTGTCAAGTGGCGGAGATGTCGGACACCAAAATGTACTGCTACTGTTTACACTATGGGTGAAGACATACTGATATCCTGTTGTAATTGGAACCATGCCTATCCTGAATTAAGCGCTACAGCAGTACAAAAGCAATTTCTTGTAGCTGCGGCAAAACGTAAAGCTACAGAAGAACTTAAGGTGCAATCTAAACGAATTGTGCAGTCGCTGTAACAAAATGCGACAATAGTGAATGAACAATTGGGGACTTGAAATCGGTGAAACGAAGTATTTATGGTGAAAGACGAAAAACATTCCGGTTTGGCCAAAAATATAAAAGAAGTGTTTGAAACTTTGGAAAATATGAAATCCGAAATTAGTACGAACAGAGAAGAAGAATTTTTGATTGTGAACGACAGCAACCATTGTATAGTAATATTCTCTCGTAATTCAAACCTGGATTATTTGTATAAGTGCAGAGAGATGGAAGAACCATTTAAATATTCCTCAAAATATTTTGTACAGATATTTACCATCCATGGACAATATAAGGCGCACTATATACGCCTAGTGTTTTGTTTACTCAAAGATAAAAGTTCAGAAGCCTATAAACATTGTTTAAAATTTGTAAGTTAAAAAAGTGAAGAATTTTCGTTGCAATTTCATCCTGCGGAGATTGTTATCGATTTTGACGATACACAAAGCTGTCAGTTCCATGTGGCAGAATATTAAAATAATTGGCTGTCGATTTCATATTTCTCAAGCTTAGTGGCGAAAAATGCAAGAGCTAAGACTCGCAAAACACTATAAAGAAAAAAAACAGACATTGGCAAATGGATTGGATACTATTTCGGTCTGCTTTTCTTAGAACCTGAGAAGGTTGGCAACTGTTTCGTATTTAAGCTACTACCCATAGTACCAGAAAATGATGAACTACAAGCATTTATGGACTACCTAGTCGAAACTTATATAGAATAGGATTCAATATTTTCTCTCGAAATTTGGGCGGCTAAAGGTGCCAGCAGCTCAAGGACGACCAACGCATGCGAATCGTTTTATTCACATCTAAATACGAGTTTTAATTTCTACCATCCAAATATCTTTGTCTTTTTAGAAGTTTTACGCCAGTATCAAGCTAATTTATATTCAAATCCAAAGTGTAAATAAACAAAGGCAAGTAAACACTCACAGACAAAAACGCGAAAATTTTCTCAAGAAGAAAATCGAACAATATGATAGAACTCACGACACTGCAATATGTACACTAATTAGTTTCATATTATTATTCTTTTTAAGTACATAATTTTAAAAATATTAGTTTGTAATTGTTCTAGCATTCAAGTTTTTCTTTTCTCATTTGTTATTTTATATATTTTTCTTTTGTAATAGAATAAATTCTTAAATTTTAACTTACTGTGTTCTTTTCTATTCATCAAATAATCTACTCTGCTTGTTTGTGTTCAATATATCGAAAGTATCATAACAAAGATGTTACTTCTACTAAAACTAATAATGGAGATACACCCCTAAATTAACATAAAGGATTAGGTACTTAAAGATTATCGGACGAAACTGTACCTACTCGTAAATACCCAAAAATTCGACCCGGACGAAACTGTAACACAGCATTATTAGAAAAGGACTAAACAAAGATTATCGGACGAAATTGTATCTGCCCATAAATACATATTTCGACAACCAAGTTGTCATCCTCAGTAGGTAAAATTAATAATCACATGTACATGAGGCACAACAAAGTTAATACATAGAATCGCGATCCACGTATACGCTCAGAAGATACGCGGACGCTTTGTAAAGTATTTATTGAATCGTTTCGACTACCTTAATATTTATAAAGTAAATTTTGGAAGTACATATAGTTTTTCCACGATATAGCGACCCGACTAAAGGATTAAAACTGTAAAGTCTATTACGGGCAAGTACCTGAGCACGGCGGCAGGTATGTTTACACAAATGAGTAATTAAAAATACCAGAACATTTCGATACCCAACCAGGACTGTATTAAAACATTATAGGCGATCCGTTTTAAGATTGCAGCGCCCTAACGGCATTTAGCAGAAGTAATGGTGATGTGTTACTTTTGTCTAGCATATGTTGATTTGTTCCATTTGTTCTTTACATGACCGTTAATCTTTGTGTTCTGTGAGCCATTTATTTAATATATTTTATACTATTGAGTAAATCGCGTATAGTATTTCTTTGGAAAAGATTTGGAGACAGAATAATTTTAAGTGTCCACACGAAACCAAACAAGTTTTAAATGTATGTATTCCATATTACGCGGTGTTATTTTTGAGGTTTATTTCTGCTAACACTTTGTAGATGAAATTAAAATTGTTCGAATATTTCAAGTATTTGGATGCAAATAATAATTCAAGGTGTGTGAATGCTGGAGAAGAAATTCTAGACGCTGGCCATTTAATTTTATTAGGTGCTACAAGTAAAAGTGAAAAGCATGTAGATTTGTATGCACTATGTTTGCAAACAAGTGCATTAATAGCAGATCCACATACTTTAAAAGGATCATTAAAAGTAATTGGTGGCATATTAAAAATAATAAAGATGCACTGTACCTGTAAAGCAGGAAACAGTGGACGATGCAAGCACATTTCAGCTGCACTTATATATTGCACTAGGTATGTACTTTAGATTTTCACAGTATTTGTTAATGCAATAAAATAACCTTTTTCAGAACATCCATAACTATGTTAGAATTATTATCTCAAACAGATATTAAATGTGCCTGGACTGCTAAAAAACATACCACAAAAGAACAGTATAAAACTGAATCTCTACTAAAAATGCCATGTTTGCAAAACAAAGTTAAAGTTCCACCTGTTAATGATGTAGATGATATTCTATTTAATAAACTAGTATCAGATTATTTGCTCAATTCCAGTATAAGCCTACACCAGTAAGTTTTTGTATATACATAATAGCAAACATATTTTTATTTTGTATTGTAAAATTGGACGAAGAGATACATCAACAGTTAAAGAAAATGTTGTTAATGATGGTCTGTGTTCGACTGATTATGATAATATAAGTATTTTAAATAATGCTTGCCAATCAACATGTATGATGGAATTAGCTTCCACTGATATTTATCTACCACATGGGTGTTGTTCTGCACTTTTTAATGAGCTATTTGAAACTGATCCCAGCTTTATTTGCTCTACTTCTATACAAGGTATGGTAGAATTGCAGACTCAAAGGCAATATCGAATAACAGGATCTCGTTGTTATAATGTATATACATATAGTAAAGTTGATTGGGAAAATAAATCTTTATCATATTTTTGGCCCAAACAAATATATCATAAAAATCTAATATGTGGAACTAAAACAGAAGCTCAAGCAAAACAAGTTTTGTCCTTGAATTTTGATATAAAGAATACTGGGTTAATAGTTTCACCAAGTAATCTATGGCTAGGATATTCACCAGATGGAGTAATATTTGTAAACGGAGAACCTGCTGCTTTATTAGAAATAAAGTGCCCAATTCAAGGTAATTTAAATTGAAATGGTACATAGAAAATTAAGACAAAAAGAAAAAAGTCCATAATAGTAAATATAATTATTAATAATAACATATTAGCCTGACTCAATTCAATAATACTAATTTATTGTTGTGTTCATTTTTTTTCTAGGTGCTACAACAAATATTGGACAGGTATTGGATTCGAAATCAGTTCAACGATACTTGAATAAAGTCGATGGGCAATGGCAGCTCAAGCAAAGACATAAGTATTATGGTCAAGTGCAATTAGGAATGGCATTACTAAATTTAAGTTATTGTAATTTTATTGTATTTGCTTCATTTGATAAAAGCATGTGTAATATTAAAGTACCATTTGATTACCATTTTAAAAAGAAAATGCTTGAAAAAGTAAAATCAAATTATTATACAAAAATGTTTCATTTTATATGCAAATATAAAAAATAATGTATAATATATAAAAAATTAAGTTTGTGATACAAAGGGGAAAAAATGTAGACTTTTAGGTGTAAATTTTTTTTAATACATATATAAATTAATATTTTGTACTTTTTTTTTCCATATTAATGTAAAATGTGTTAAGTTCTTAAGAACTTATCATCAGCCAAAATTGGTGCTGACAAATTAGTAACAGCACAAGCAATAGTAAAAATGTCATTTATAAGAGGAACCAAAGTCCACTGCATTTTCCCCACATAGAATTTTAAATTTCTTTATGCGTTGATTGCATCTTTCTATATGTACCCTAGCAGCTGCAATCTTTGTATTGAATATTGCTTGTTCAGTAGACAATTGCTGCTTATTTTTAAGAAAAGGTGGTCTGTACAGTTTTATTTTAAATTTGGCGCACATATCCTCTACTAGAAAACCTTTGTCCACCATTATTGCATCGCCTTCATCTAAGTGTGTGATAAAATTACTCTGCTCAAAAAGTGCTTTATCAGATGCACGGCCACCATATGGTTCACTGACAAAAGTAATTAGACCAGCTGGTGAAACGGCTGTCATAAATTTTACAGTCTGAGATGTTTTGTAATGGGAATAAAATTTAATCCTACAGCATAAACATTTCGGATTCTGAATTGCAATTTCTGTGCAGTCTAAAACAGCTCTAGTGTCTTGAAAAAATTTAAAGCATTTTGGAATATTTTTACAAATTTCTTCCTTACTTGGAAATTTTATTGCCTTCTTTAATGCAGAAGCTATAACTGGCAACATTTCAAATATGTATGTCTTACATAAATCAGGTGTTATCCCAAATAATTTCGACAATAATGCATATGATAGGTCACATTTCATTTTTGTAAAGGTGAGAATTATTCGTTGTCGTACGTCCAATCTGTGAACTCGGGTATCTTTATGAACACCTTCAACCAATTGAACAACTACATATAATAATGAGTGGCTATTCAATCCTGTGAATGTGTTTAGAGTAGAATCCGAACTCATAAGTTCACAAACAGTTGTTATTGACGGTGTGTTCACTTGAATTGCAGCATCTCTGTTTTTAATGAGTGCCTCATCTTTACAGTTAGATAACAACAAAAGTGCTTCTGCAGCAAGTTTCTCACTGGATGAATTAAGTACACCTGTATTTTCTTCTGCTGTAGATGGGTACTCTGCAGACACACAAGTACTTTCTTCTGTTGTAGAGGTATTAATAGTTTCCTGCTTCTGTTCTTTACAAACATTTCTTTTTATAAACCTTTCTGAACGGCTATTAGGCTCCTTTTGTTTTTGAAGTGGTAAATTCTCGGATGGAACAGCTGTTTTTTTGAGAAACTTTCGCTTTGTAGTGTCTTGTTCTAAAATAGAGATAACTCCTTTAAGTTTTACAATGCTGCAAAAATAATAACCTTACCTCTATAAAAATAGTCATTTCCTTTAAAATGGCGAGAACACACTTTCATGTATCTAGTAACTGGTTTCCCTATTTTTAATTCTAATATCCACGCCTTTAATCTATCCACTTTTTCTTTTTTCCCAAACTTATTTTCTATTTCCACATAACCTGCCCCCGCTTTTAGGAATGTGTGAAAACTAATATTTCTATTCTTTTTTTGTACCATGGAACATCCGTACACAGAACAAATCAAGTTACTCATTTTTCTCCTTTTTTAACTCAACAATACACTACTGAACTTTGCTGTTTCTACCTGAATTAATGCTAACACCTGCCTATTATTTGTATGTGAAAACCGTGAAAACGATAGATATGTTTGGGCAACACATCACCAGTAGTTCTGATATTTTGCACCAGAGGGCGTGTTGCTTAGCAAGACATGCGAATACAATGCACATGTATTATATATTTATATAATTATATAAGGTAAAAATATAGCACCAAGTATTTATATACAAATAAAATGAATATACTATATATAAAGACTTTGCAATTGTCAGAATCGTTAGTCAGTGTGATGAGTTTTATTTTCACTAAGGCGTAATTATAAATTGCGGAATTAAATCTAGGTGTTGCAAATAGTAATGTTCCAAACCGATTATATGTGAAATACTTTTTTTGCAATTTTTTGCTGAAATGTGAGATATTCCTTCACATTGTTGTTTCACTAAATGTTGGGCTAGTGTTATGTCGTCATATAAATTGCTTTAGTTGACTCGAAATCAGTTCAATTGGATTGAAAACACAATAATAGAAAGGTAGTCGTAAAATTGTATGTCCCGCAATAGCTGCGTTATTGTCAATATAATATTGTTTTGTAAGTCTTTTTCTGTAAAACTTGTTGTAAAAGTTGTTTCTTTGTGTAGCTTTCTTTTCATTTTCTTCCAGAAATTTCTAACTTTGTACTAGTTTTATTTGGTATTTTAATGAACTGTCGTGAATGATATCTGGCATTGTCCATTACAGTAACACTTACTCAACGTATAATTCGTGATAATCGACACAAGATTTCATATTTTTTGCTGAAAGCAGTGGTTCACCGATCCAACCACTGTCAGATCCAGAATATGCAATAATGATACGCTTGCCTTTGGAAACAGGAACATCAACTTGACACATTTCAGACTCATCATTCCAGGCTTTCTTGACAATGTCATAGCTATGGTACCAAGTTTCGTCTAAATAGCAAATAAAATGGGTTGCCTCTCGAAACGTCTTTAGTCTCGTTAAATATTCGTTTCTAGTAGCTATATTCTTGGTGAGTCTATAATCCTTCTTTGTTTGTCAATAGTTTTGAATTTAAAACCATTTTGCTTTTAAAATTCGCAAACTAAACTACGCTAAAAGTAGTTAAAGTACGGTCCATTTGCACTTCGATCTATCAAAACATACCTGCCGCTGTGCTCAGGTACTTGCCCGTAACAGAGTTTGCAGTTATAATCCTTTAGTCGAGTCGCTATATCGTGAAAAGAACTATAAGTGTAGGAGAATTAGGGCTTGAGGATTCATTTATCTTTCAGTAAGATAACGATCTCAAAAGCACACCTCCCATATTGTGCAAAAATGGTTATTATAATAATACTATACTACTAATATTATAAATATACACTATGAGAGTTGCATTACGAAGAATGGCATAAAAAAATGAAACCAAATGTACCAAATTACAGGATTCCATACCAAAACGAATAAGGGCTGTTATAGCTGCTAAAACGGGTCTAATAAAGTCTCGTTCAAATTGTTCTAATGTGTGTATTTCATATAATGGTACAGTCGTAACTATATGGAAACTTTTGTAATGTATTTTTATTTAGAATAAAGAATAACGTGCCTTCAAAAACTTTCCTCATTAGAGACGTCCATGCTTTGTTTTAATGGTTAGTGCCAGTGCGCGTATTCTGTCACAAATGAATAATTTTGATAGTTTGGTATAGGTTGGTCCAAATTAAAATAAAATAATACTAAAGATGTGAGCTGTCCATACGACGTCGAATATCCTCTATGTAATTTGCTGTTCATTTTCTAGGTGCTCCACCGCCAGGTTTACGAGTTGCAGTTGCGTATTAGTAACTGGTAGATTAGGATACTGTTGCCAGAAATCCTGCAAGCACTGATTAGTGGAATAAACCTATTTTCTAATTTTTGGCCAGTTCTATAGCAACTTTAAATAATAAATATTTTATGTTGTAACTATAACATTATAATAAAATAATTTAAAAAATATAAGCGTTTGTAATTTGAATTTATGTATGACAACTCTCAGAATTTGAAGTTTTCTAAAGGTTGGCATGTGCGCCAATCTTTGATTACTTATTTACTTAAAAAACAGTCACTATAATGAAGAAAGTTTTTGAAGGCACGTTATATGTGAGTAATGCCTTCATACAAAAAATCGCAGTCCAATGTTACGTGAACATTGGATTGCGAGTCCAGCCCTGTCGCTGTTAAATGTACGGGCGGCAATACGGGCTTCTACTTCTAATTCATCAGTAATTCTCTTTACAGACTAATTATATTGTTCTATAGGTCTAACAGTCTACTATAAATGTTTTTTAATTGTTTTACTAGGATTTTCAAAATTTATTTACTGCCCTTGTTGCTTTTTACATAAGAAAAAATAAAAATATTTATTTTTATAAAGTCAAATAAAATTTTCATTTAATATTGTCTGTCAAAAGTGTATGTAAGTAATTGTGCTTTTAAGAGTTATATTATTATTTATTAATAAATATATAAATATTTAAACATACATATTAAGAAATATGTTTAAGATAATTTCTTAAAAGATTTTACCTTAGTTGAGTGTTATTGGGTTTAAATAGTATTGAGCCAAAGATTGTTATATGCAGAAAACAAAATAAGAACGTTGGGATTATGTTACTATTCACTTGACTCTCGGTTCAAAGAATAATTTTAATATTCATTGAATTCACAAATCTATGAAACACCCACTCCTGGTCAAATTTACGAATAGGTCATATGAAATTTGATGCAAAAGGTATCGTTGATTAAAAAACTTTGAAAATACATTGTAATTACTCGTTAAATATTTTAAACAGATTTAAACGTAAGATAAATTCTTTGCTTTTTAGCATCTGCGAAATGATTTATCGCACGTTCATTAAAATAGGGTATTTTATTTATAAACGACTTTTCTATACTTAACGTTGCCAACGCAGATCTTGATCTAGGGTATTTCGTAAAAATGTTTTTATTCTTTTTAATTTTGGAAAACATCGTTCGCTCTTCACCGTTGCCATCGTCAATGTGCATAATATAGTTAGTATAATTTTACAGCTTCCAAAAAGGTTTCGTTAAATTTGTTATTAAGAAATAATTAAAGTATTGGTACAGCTTCAGAACATTAAAAGAATCATTAATGCGTTCAATTTTTAATTTGAGATCATTTATACTTTGAAAGAGAATTTAACTAGTTTCGAAATATTGCCGAAAAATAATTTTTATATTTATTAATCCGATCGCTATTAAAAACTTAATGATTATTAAATAGTCAATTAAATTTGGAGTGTTCATTTCAATCATTAGGAAGGACACCACATACTTGCCAATAAATAAATAAATAAATAAAAGTAATTTCTAAGAAACAATATATACGAGGTGTTACCCAGAAATTCCCGGAATGTGAAAAAAACACAATAAATTGTTCTTACAACTTATTCACTGCCATCCCCGTCGAAGTACTTTCCTCCCTCATGAATACACCGATCACGACTATTTATAAATGAATGGAAGTAGTGCTGGTCTTCGTGTGTTAACGTATTCAACACTGCCTGAGATTCGGTCTGGATCTCCTCAACATTCATCAAACAGCGCCTTTTGAGATTCAATTTCAACATCAGAAACAGGAGGAAGTCACAACGGGCAAGATCTGGGGAGTAGAGAGGGTGCGCTAGTACTGCCGTCTTCGTCGAGGCTAGAAACGGAAGCACACAAGTGACGTGCGGGTTGGTGCATTATCGTAGTGTAGGATCCACGAATTGTTGCACCACTTGGCGTCAAATATTCACTCTTAGTCGCCGAAGAACATCGCTATAAAATCGTCCATTAACTGTTTCACCTGTTGGGAGAAAATTTTTGTGCACGATGCTATCGGAGTCAAAGAATCAAGTTAACATCGACGTGACGTTGCTTCGAACTTGTCATGCTTTCTTCGATCGTGGTGACGATGGGGTCTTCCCGTACACCCATAATTCGTCGCCAGTAATGATTCTGGTACACACATTGCTTTGAACTTGCCGGCCTTTCCTCGGTCGTGGTGACGATGGCGTTTTCCACTGTGATGACTGCTGCTTTGGGGATCATACCCGATCCCGAACTTGAGTTTATTTTAGTTCATTTTTGGGCTTAAAAACTTTTTTGTTGAAAATGCCGTAAAAATGAAAACAGATATAAAAAACGTGTATAATCTCCTCTACCCTTAATTAACGAATTCATGAGCCTTGGCGTACTAGAGGAGATTATATGTTCAATAATTTCTTCAGGAATATTCTTCCATTCTACTGCATTTGACAGTTTTATCAACTGGTAGATGCGATTGACAGGTGATTCAAATCGGGACTGTTTGGTGGCCATTCTATAAACGGAATATCAACAGCATTCATGTAGCAAAAGAAGCAAATAGCATTAGATGTTCAACTGCGATATTTTCAGAGAACTCAAACGCACAGAGACCAACTCTATGCGTGCCTCTCCAAACATTACAAAACCACCACCCCAAAACAGATCTCTTGAAGAGATATTGTAACTTGTAAATGGCTCCCCTGCTCTTAGCCAAACACGTTCATGTCTGTCAGGAGATTATAGGCTAACCCTCATTTTATCTGAGAATAAAACCTTCTCCAATCACTAATGAGAAGAATGAATAATGTCTTAATTGTTTACGTAAGAGTAAAGTAATATTTTTCAGTCGAGATATGGACTTTGCCCTCGAGGCGAAGCCGAGAGCGTAACCATTTCGAGACTGTGATATTACTTTGAAAAAAATAAAAATAACCTAAAAGTACTTATTGAAACTAAATAGTTGCAAAATGTAGAATGTTTTATTAAGCAGAACAGGATACAGTTACATGCTTTTTTTTGCCCGCGTCATCATTTTTACTTAAAAAAAACAAACTGAAATTAAATAATTACAATAGATATTTTCGCTTTCACTATCACTCATTGTAAAGATTAAGAAAAGAAACGAATTTACAACTTTTTAATTTTTTGACAGTCACTGATGTTGTCAACTGTCAAATTGGATGCAAGTTGCCGTGATGAATGTATTCGTAATTGGTGTCGAATATGCAACACAATATACACCACAGCGGTTGTTATTGTTTTTCTTTATCTATGTAATGAAATTTTGTATCTTTCATCATTGTTCAGCACGGGAATGTAATGTATTAGATTCCCATAGGTCGTTATGACTAAGGTTACGTCTTTGGTATGTTTTCTTAACATAGTGAAACGCGGAAAATTGATTTTACTCACGATCTGTTAGAAAACGCGCTATTACATACCGAAGCAGGTAATAGCACTTTACCGGCTAACTTATGTCACTTTCTCGGCTAGGTAATGTCATTTCAGTATTTATGAAATGTCAGTGTCATTTAAATAAATAAATTAAATTATAATAAAACTATTCACAAATCTTTTATTAAGTAAATAACAAGACGTAGATCTCGGTTTCCGGATTGGAACCGCGTCGAGTTAGGCGTAATTGCCAACGTTTCGTCCACTATTTCAAGGGACATCTTCAGGGCTGTACGTAGATGTTCATCGTTTCGCAGTAGCTTGAAGAATGCTATGACAGAGACCGGCACAACTTATATAGGGGGGACCAGGTCAGATGGTGGCCTGCTATTGGCTGGGGACAATGAGCCAATTGCATGCGTCGTATGGGCGTGGTAATTCTTAGTAAAGTTCAGTAGCGTTTGCCACGTTGGATGTAACGTATAGCCATCGTCTCTATTGAGATTGCGGGGATGTTTGTAAATTTCAATAGATTTACGGATTTTCCTAGGGAAATAATGCGATTCACGGGACAGAAGCTTGACATCTTTGAATAGAATTTGATGCCGGAGTTGAGTTTGTGTTCTGCCAGCGCTGAATCGGCTATATGTAACAGTCTAGTACAACGTTCATGTTCGGACACACGCACACCGACCGGCCGCTCTAACACCCTACTCCAGAATAATTATAACGCCCACGACATACACCGTACTATAGTGCGACATCGTAACTCCAAACCTCGGAGTGAACCCGATCCTAACATCAGCACCGCCTTCTTACCGTATATTCAAGGTATCACCGATCATATAGGAAAGGTTCTACATAGAAATAAAATCAAAAGTGTCTTCAGACCCCATTCTAAAGTTTCGGTTAAAGACAAAATATCTCCGCTGCAAGCACAAGGAGTGTATCGCATTCCGTGTTCGTGTGTACATTGGCGAAACAAGCGGCCGGTCGGTGTGCGTGTGTCCGAACATGTACGTTGTACTAGACTGTTACATATAGCCGGTTCAGCGCTGGCAGAATACAAACTCAACTTCGGTCATCAAATTCTATTCAAAGATGTCTTCTGTCCCGTGAATCGCATTATTTCCCTAGGAAAATCCGTGAATCTATTGAAATTTACAAACATCCCCGCAATCTCAATAGAGACGATGGCTATACGTTACATCCAACGTGGCAAACTCTACTGAACTCTACTAAGAATTACCACGCCTATACGGCGCATGCCATTGGCTCATTGTCCCCAGCCAATAGCAAGCCACCATCTGACCCGGTCCCCCCTATATAAGTTGTGCCGGTCTCTGTCATAGCATTCTTCAAGCTACTGCGAAACGACGAACGTCTACGTACAGCCCTGAAAATGTCCCTTGAAACAGTGGACGAAACGTTGGCAATTACCCCTAACTCGACGCGGTTCCAACCCGGAAACCGAGATCTACATCTAGAGAACGACCGCAGAAACCTACATTTAAATAACAAGACGTTTGAAAACAAAATTTATTCGCTTTTGGAAATAATATTAATAAAATAAAATAAATAATTAGAATTTCCATGACTGTTTGTTTACTGTTAGAGAAAACCCATGTTTAAAATCGTAGGATAATAATTTACTAATCTGTTAGAAAATATCACTATTAATTGTTGACTGTTAGCAACAGTCTCTATCCAAAGCATTTGTCAAAATGCCATGATATCCAATACTATTATATGTATTTTTGAAATTTAGTAGTCTATGTAATAATTACTAACCGGTCGTGAGTAAAATAGCATACGAACCTCGGCGGAAAGATTGATTCCCGTCTCAAGATTAAGTTAACCTCGACGGTTCGCGTCTCGGTGAATTTTCTAATCTCTCGACGGTAATGAACCACTTTCTGCCTCGGTAATATATTATTACTTACTTCTATCTGTCATTCCGTTACATGTTACCATCTTGATTAAACAATCTTACTATTTTAGTACTTAAAAAGCATGCCGTATGAATAATTAGTTACTTTTATTTATTTCATTGTTTCTAAATTACAAATAAAATATAAATAATCAATAAATCGCTGGCAAAATTTTTGTTTTCGGTGTATGTCTGCAGCAAGTATATCATGGGTCGCTTGTGAACGGTACTGATGCAAGTTAAGGATACGTCTAGTAGTACAGTAAGAGAGATATGATTTTCCCGAAAATGTCCCGGAGAAATCTGTGGACGTTTCTCAATTACTTGCCTAATCGCTCAACAGTTATTTCATTTCTAACCGTTGGTCTACCACTGCCTTTTCTGCGATCTACAATTTCTGTTTCCCTAAATAACTGCATAAAATGGAGAATAGACATACTGAAGTGATCATGCGGGAATAGCTTCATCTGCAAATTACTCTAGAAAATCTTACCGACCTATTCGCCACTGAATTTTCTGATATTTCTTAATATTGTTGTTCATTAAATACGAAACCCATTATTTACTGACAATCTTTCACAAATACTTAACAGCTTGTCAATTTGCTATATCTGTCTTTTTCGTTCAGTCTACTCTGAAGAAAACATGCATCTCAGGCGTTATAACGCTTAGAAAATCACTTATGTAGAAAATTTCTAAACAAAAGCATCTTGCTTTTAAGAGAGACCATAAAAATTGTTCCATCAATGGAAGCAAACAAGTTCTATATACATGACGAATCTAAGCTTGTAATCTGTGATAATCAGCGCAAAATTTAATCAGGAGATTTCATTGGAGCAACCGTTGGAATCTTGTTAAAATAACCAGCAGAAGAAGATTATTTACGTATTTTACAAGCAAGCATTGCCATTTTAATCGCCAAATGTTTCTGAACTGTTTATTTTCCAGGAATGCAATGACTCCAGACATTTGGTTATAATATGGAAGGAAACTTCTAGATGGAAAAGAAATCGCTAGTAACATAAACATCATGAAGTGCCCAGCCAAGACATTTTTTCCACGGAATCTTCAGGACCAGTTGTTGATTTCAACGTTAAAGAAAAGCAGCCTTGGAATGCAACAGAGTTGTGGGAATATCTGTAAAAGGCATAGGAGATATAGAGAATTCTTAAGGCAATTATTGGAACAAATGCTGAAAATTTGTAATGCAATAAGTAAAGCAAATAAAGCATATAGTAAATGTATAAACATTTTATTATAAACGTGTAATTGAATGTTTTTTCTAGTTTTTGTGTTTTCATCTATACCGGGTTCTTCTTTATCATTACACATACATTTAGCCCTAAGTGTGAAGCTTAAAAAAATCAATGCATTGGTGGCATAGTAGGCAACCAATTATGCACCAGTGACGTATTTTTCTAAATATCAAATATTTCTGATTTTTCATTCATACCTAAATCTTAAATTAAATACATTTGATTGAAAAATAGATCATTTATTTAATACAGTTAATTATCCTACCAGGCGTATACTTTGTGCGAAAACAATTTTAAGTATTTTTAACAAATTCAAAAAGATGGTTGTTTTCTAAATTCCCACAAACAATCACGTGTTAACAAAACACATGAAGTTGACCGTCCTGTGTTATGTAGAAGAATGATCTGTGGGATCGCTTTTAGATGTAGCCAGGCATTTTGGAGTATAGTACAGTTCGGGATTCAAAATCCTGAAAGAATTCAAGTATATGCCATACAGGATAACAAGCCATCGAGAAATTTTAGAGGAAGATAAAGTTAAATCGAAATGATTTTTGTGATATAATGTTTAATTAGCTAAATGAAAACGAAGAAATTTTAAATAAAATAATTTTTAGTGATAAAGCAAACAGTTCTGTAATAGATTTAAAGAGTTTCATGTATTGTCGCGAGTAATAAATTCTGGTCGTCAGTCATGCATTGACACAATGGCAAATTGTATAACCGTCGTAAATGTCATAACCTATAATCATGTTGCATGACAAAAATGTTTTTTTGCTTTGTCAAATTTCATTTATGTTGACTGTACTTGACAATTCATTGACATAGGCATTATCAGGCGGGGGAAATTTACAATTTGTGACGATCTAATCAAATTTTGAAGTAACATTGACGACCAGAATTTATTGCTCGCTACAATACATTCTGTATGGCAATTTAAATAATTTCCCTTTGAATGCTTAAACATTCATATCTGTAATAGTTAGAAAGCATAGTAAGATGAAACCCATTGAGTTATTTCTTTAGCTAATACGAAAAGGTTGGGTGTAATTTTAGTAAAATAAATAGTTAGATTGCTTATTAATATTTTTTAAATTTTTATTTAGGAACATTAGCATATTAACATTTTTCAGTTTTAGTCTTGCACGCCTTTGTTCTATTATTAAACGAGTTGTACTAAACATTCTTTCACTTTCTGCTGAACTTGCTGGAATACAGAAGTATTTCCTAGCACATTGTTCTAAGGGTTGAGAATACAAATAAAAAATGCACTTACCTTCCAAAATAAAAGGGGATCTACGTCCTGATTTGAATTTGGCCTTTCAAGATATTGCCTTTTTGTTATTATTACATCAGCTGTAATTGATTTTACTTTCTCTTATTCTTTCTTGCAAAAATCCAAATAATGAAAGTGACTTTTGATGTGGAATAATGTCTGTTTCGATAAAAGGCATTTGTTCTTTATTTTCAGGATCTATTTTCTTCATAATATTAAACATTTCTTTTTCTAGAAAAGAAGTAGCCACAGTAGCGTTTTCAGTACTACGAAAACCTTCTCTTTTAAATCGAGGGTCTTAAACAGTAGCTGCTCTACCGGCCTTCATATGAAAATAGCCTTGTTTTAACAGATTTCAAAAGTTTGTTGCATAGTGTTTTTCCTTCCTCAAACTTTAATTCCAGTAGTAATGTAAGATAATTGTACAGTCCAAAAGTTGTTGTGATTATTAAAGTATATAATAATAACATAGTAACATATTTATTACCTACAAGAATTTCCCACTTTTTAAGATAAATTTCTACATTTTATAAAACTACTTATTCGTAAGATACTACGAGGTGGTATTTGTTTTTATTGTGCCCACGACGCATGGGTTACGTTCGGTAATTCGTTAGAAGTATGATGCACCTAATGTGAGAACGTTCTACAATCTCATAAAATGGAAAAATCTATTTGTACTTTTTTATTATCAACGCTTTCCTATTTTCTACGTTTTCTGACACACCAATTTTACTATCTTAGATATATTTCATCCTTAAAGAAATACTATCCATTTTTGAATTTGTTAAGATTATTTAAAATTGTCTTCGCACAAGGTATACTTCTGTTAGGATAATTAACTGTTTTAAATAAATTATCAATTTTCAATTAAATGTATTTAATTTAAGATTTAAATATGAATGAAAAATCAGAAATATTTGACATTTAAAAAAATACGTCACTGGTGTATAACTGGTTGCTGCTACTACTACTATGCTACAAATGCATTGACTTTTCTTTTTGTAGCTTTATACATAGGGATAAATGTATGTGTAATGATACAGTAAGGTTTATTTAAGATATACTTAAATTATAACCACAACATTTATGGCAATGTTTTCAAACTTTTCGACGGTAGTGTATGCAATCGACAAAAATCATTTCAACAATTAGTAAGTTATATATATAAAAAAAACAAAAAATAACAAATTACTTTGTGATTTTTCGGCAGAAAAGGCAAAAAATAAGTTAGATATAATTTATTCACACACATGTATGTACACTTACTTACAAAAATCTATATACCCATTTTTCGAAAGAAAAATGATTTTTATCAGTTAAATAAAATAAAAGCTATGTCACAATATTTATGGGATTTAATATGCGCATGATAAAAAAATTATAAAACCGCATTACATACGAGGTATGACAATTAAATAACAGGACTGTACTTAGATTAGGTGTGGGGTAATGAGAATTGAATGTAGCTGACCTTGATGCTTCTGGTGCAGGTAGAGCGACATCGCGCCTCTCTATCTTGTTTAGTTATTTGTTATTCTTTGCTTGGGTAGGACGTTATTTTGTCGGAGTGTCGCGATCATGATAAGCTTAAAAATCGAGCAAAGCACTAATCTCAAATTCCTCATGAAGATAAAAAACCTCGAATTGAATATTTTCAATTGTTGAAGAAAGTGTTCAGCAATAATTTTACGTCTCGCACACGAATTTCTGAATAGTAAAAACGATTTTTGAAAGATCGGGAAGAGGTTGAAGAACGAACCTATAACGTCAAGAATTGATAAAAACATTCAAAGAATTAATGAAATTGTGCGGAAAGGCCGATGTTCCGAGTATTTGGATGATGGCAGACATAATGAACATTGGGAGAAAAAATATAAGAAAAATGTTGGATGTGGATTTGCAAATAACGAAATTTTGGGCAAAAATAGTACCAAAAAACCTCACGCGTGATGAAAAGGAGAACAGAAAAAAAAATCTGCTCGGACATCATGAACTAATCCATAGCGGAGTCTGAACTGTTAGAAAAAGTCATCTCGTGTGACGAAATATGGATTTTCAAATGTGATTCTAAAACAAAGCATCAACCTGGAGAACTCTCACATCGTCAAGGAACAAAAAAGTCCAAACAAGCATATCAAAATTGAAAGTTATGCTCATCGATTTTTCGATATTAAGGGTGTCATCGTGATTGAGTAGGTATCTCAGGGCCAAACGGTAAACTAGAACTACTATATTGAGGTCCTGACCAAGCCGGAGAAGAGAATTAATGTGTTCGAACATTCACAGGATTCACCAGGTCTCACTATATGCGACTTTTATTTGTTCCTAAAAGTGAAAAGTGCGTTAAAGGACGCATATTTTCACTCTATAGAAGAGGTCAAGGAAAAAAACGACAGGCTTGCTGAAGTGACCGAAGACCTGCAAGCACTGCTTTGAACTATATAAAATGTGCATGCAGCGGTGTATAGATAGGCAAGGGAAGTATGTTGAAGGGAATTAACAGCTATTTGTAATACGTTTTCGATAAAGAATATTTTTCAAACCAGTCTCGTTATGTAATTGTCACACTCTGTATAAACTAAATTTTTTGCTCGGTACGACGTTCGGTAACATTATGAAAGTGTGCATATACCTCACGGAAACATATTCTCAATCAAAAGAAAATAATTATCTATGGATACGAAAGAACTAATAATTAAACATAGAGCAAAAGAAAAGCATACCGTGAAATTAGCAATCTTGTTGAAAAGAGTCACGCAACAGTGCAAAAAAGAATTTTTAAAAATATGTACCTATATAAAGAGTGTATTTTGCATTGCAAAACATCGTTCTGGACGCCCAAAAATTTTTAATAATCGAGAAAAGAGTATTATAATTCGCAAAGTGAAAGTAAACCCTAAATTAAGTATTAAGAAATACTGAAAAAACAAGCCTATCAACGCGAGGAAACGTACAGACGACCGTTTCGTTCTAATTGGAACTTCTCAATGCACGGTATTCCCTTTCGATGACGACCTTGCTTTTTCATCTCTATACTTTCTGTATATATAGTTAACATTTGGAATTTACTGCAAGTGAGAATTAATGAATATTAAATCACATTCTTACATGTAAATGTCGACTTATTTAATGCGTATAAATCTACAATCCGTCAAACTAAGTTTGCACTAGTATGCAGAACACACTCTTTCGCGACAACGAACTTCCTGGTGATTAGGTTAATTAAGAATTAAGAAATACTGAAAAAACAAGCCTATCAACGCGAGGAAACGTACAGACGACCGTTTCGTTCTAATTGGAACTTCTCAATGCACGGTATTCCCTTTCGATGACGACCTTGCTTTTTCATCTCTATACTTTCTGTATATATAGTTAACATTTGGAATTTACTGCAAGTGAGAATTAATGAATATTAAATCACATTCTTACATGTAAATGTCGACTTATTTAATGCGTATAAATCTACAATCCGTCAAACTAAGTTTGCACTAGTATGCAGAACACACTCTTTCCTGTACGTTTCCTCGCGTTGATAGGCTTGTTTTTTCAGTATTTCTTAATTCTTAATTAACCTAATCACCAGGAAGTTCGTTGTCGCGAAAGAGTGTGTTCTGCATACTAGTGCAAACTTAGTTTGACGGATTGTAGATTTATACGCATTAAATAAGTCGACATTTACATGTAAGAATGTGATTTAATATTCATTAATTCTCACTTGCAGTAAATTCCAAATGTTAACTATATATACAGAAAGTATAGAGATGAAAAAGCAAGGTCGTCATCGAAAGGGAATACCGTGCATTGAGAAGTTCCAATTAGAACGAAACGGTCGTCTGTACGTTTCCTCGCGTTGATAGGCTTGTTTTTTCAGTATTTCTTAATTCTTAATTAACCTAATCACCAGGAAGTTCGTTGTCGCGAAAGAGTGTGTTCTGCATACTAGTGCAAACTTAGTTTGACGGATTGTAGATTTATACGCATTAAATAAGTCGACATTTACATGTAAGAATGTGATTTAATATTCATTAATTCTCACTTGCAGTAAATTCCAAATGTTAACTATATATACAGAAAGTATAGAGATGAAAAAGCAAGGTCGTCATCGAAAGGGAATACCGTGCATTGAGAAGTTCCAATTAGAACGAAACGGTCGTCTGTACGTTTCCTCGCGTTGATAGGCTTGTTTTTTCAGTATTTCTTAATTCTTAATTAACCTAATCACCAGGAAGTTCGTTGTCGCGAAAGAGTGTGTTCTGCATACTAGTGCAAACTTAGTTTGACGGATTGTAGATTTATACGCATTAAATAAGTCGACATTTACATGTAAGAATGTGATTTAATATTCATTAATTCTCACTTGCAGTAAATTCCAAATGTTAACCTAAATTAAGTGCTTCTAAGTGATAGACGAATTAAGAAAGCACTGTAATCCAAATACGTTTGTAGAATATTAAAGAGGTACAAATACAATAGCAGCACAGCCAGAAAACAAACATTTTCGAGCCGCTCAAATGAAAAAAAAATATTGAAATTTGTTAAACGAAATGAAAAATATAATAGTGAATTTTGGTCAGAGGTTATACAATATGTAAGGAGAATGAGGCCATCCTATTGAAACTAAATAGAATGTATAAAAAGAATTAAAAAAAGCTTAATAAAATGTTTGACAAAAATTAGTAGTTTTCACGTAAAAAAATACAAAGATTAATATTCTAAGGTGCTGTATCTCTAATAATAATACAAATTTACAGAGTTTTATATAGTGAATGTGGAAACAGAATACAAAAAAACTCTATCATTTTCTGTATAATTAACCATTTCCGTGAAAAATATAATAAAAAACTTTCCATATCGTCGTCTCGCGATTTGGCAACATCACCAAATCTGACTTATCTTACTTAAATCTTTATTGCAGGTTTGTGCATTTACTTTTACTCTCTTGACCTCGCAATATTTGTATGAATTGAAGTGTTCACTGTGCAACTTACAATTCATAAGAACAGTCGATTGTTACATTTTTAAGGTATAAAACCCCTTACCACAATGAATACTCGTATTCGAAATGCGTATTTCAACTAAGTTGTTATCCTGAGTAGGTAAAATTAAGAATCAGTGTTGAACATGGAGCGTAATAAAGCTAACACAAAGAATCGTGAAACACTTTATAAAGCGTCCACGTATAAATTAAGACTTCCTACTGAGGACGACAACTTAGTTGTCGAAATACGAATTTTGGATAGAAGTACTAATTCTGGTAAGGAGTTTTATACACAATCTCCAAACAAAGACTTTTGTTATACATTCTGTCTGTTTGCATTTGTTGTTTCGTGTTCGGGAAAACTGGATTCGTAGATGCAACGTTTGTGTTGAAAATAACGGCGGACATTTCCAACATTCGTTGTAAAAACAGTAAGTACCTACTTAATACAGGTTTATTAAGCTCATTATTATTAGGTTAGATTCTGAATTTCGATATTCAATAAACATTAATAAGTCGAAAGAATATCTATTCCGACATAGGTATGTACATACAATACATACGCCAAAGAGTGTGGCGTTGCCCCCTTATCCTCGTTTCGCGTTCAAAACACTCGGTATCGGTTCGTTCTGACGAGGAATTTATTTAAGAAATTTCGTTTTATTTAATTTAATTAAATGTATATTTCAAAAATGGCGGTCATACTCCTTACACCCTGTATTTTTAAATAAAATAGTTATTTATGCACCAAGGGCGTTATGGGTATTATATTGCTCCGAAGTCGACGTTAATTCAACCCGAGCGCGTCTGGCCCGAGGGATGAATGCCGACCGAGGGCAATATAATTGCCATAACGTCAATGGTTCATACAAGATTTTATTTTTCACAAAGAATTAATTTCTTAAGCGGAAAATTCAAAATACATTGGGAAAGTTCAGAGATTTCTGTCAACTATCATGTCGTTGACGCATCTAACATGAGTCCTTGAATCAACGACTTAACCTTAATTTTATTTTAAATGACAGTTGCTGACACTTTGAAGTTTTCAAGTTGTCAATATTTAGATACTCTTAATTTTAATAAAGAATGCTAAAGTTCTGCTTCTTTCTTTAGATTTTCTTAAAAATTCAAATTATTAGTTCTGTAAAATGTATATACCTTTCTTCTCGGGCCTCATTTATACTCACACAACATTAAAAACTCTGAATAAATTACCGGGCGTTCTGAGCTATATCGCCCGGTTATAACGCCCACGGGCGATATGACTGTGTTTATGGTAACCGTATCCAAGGTGAAACGAACAAATAATACTTAAGTGAAAAATAAATAAATTTAACATTCACAATAAGTGCTGCAAGGCTAGATTATGGGGAAAAACTAAATACAGAGGGAAAACGAAATTTAGTTGGAACAGGGTGGAGGCAGCGTGATGGTTTGGAGATGCATGGTAGAGGCTACGATAGAAAAAAATATTTGAGTCCACAATGAATCGTTTCGACTACCCTAATATTTTAAAAGCAAATTTGAAAGTGTACAAAAATTAGGGCTTGAGAATTCGTTTATCTTTCAACAAGATAATTAACCCAAGTATACCTTCCATATTATGCTATAATGGCTGTTATAGATACACCTCGAGAGATAAACCCTATAGAGCACTTATGCGTCGAACTTTCACAAAGATACAGAAAAATAATATAACGAAAATTAATTAAATGCATTACCGGAAAAAGAGCATAAAACTGAAACCGCATGTACCAAGAAATTAGTGGATTCTCCATATTAAAAGAAGTAAAGGCTCTTATAGCTGCGAAAGGGGATCTAACAACTTATTAAAATGTTCTAACGTATTTAATACTCGTAAAACGGTGTAGTCGAAACTGTATGGAGACTTTTGTAATGTATTTTTATTTAGATTAAAAAATATTATTTAATTTCTTTTTACTGATTTTTTAAAATTTATTTATTGCCTTGTTGCTTTTTACTTAAAAAAATAAGCATATTGAATTCTATAAATCCAAAGTTTTAATTTTTTTTAAATTTAAACTCTTGGCAATACAGTGTACAATGCACAATTATTAGCCGACCGTAACCTAGTGGTAAAGCACTGGCTTATCATAACGGGAGTCCTGGAATCGAATCCGGGGCTAGGCTGTCCGAGAAGATTTTCGTGGTTTTGCTTCGTGTTTAAGTGTTTAAGGTGAATACCGACAGCTAAACATTTTAAGTCGCTGCAATGGGGCGGGCGTGATAATAATTCATGGCCTGTCAATGTCTACCTATAATTGGTGTTAAACTGTTGAGGACTACTGAGGAATGAAATATTATTATTATTATTATGACGTAGCTAGTCTGGAATCGTAAATAGACTATATCGATCAGCTCATTTAACACAGTGTGCTATTGAGGTTTATGTAGACTTTTGTAACTAAGTGTATGTGTGTATGCGTGGGTGACAAGTTTCAACGTGATCAGCCCAGTTAGATTACGTGCGATTGCGAAAGTGGTAATTCTGTCCTACTTCGATCATTATAATGGATGAAAAACGTGAGCAACGCGCGTGCATTAAATATTGTTTTAAGCTCGGAAAAATGGCTACTAAAATATATGGAATTATTCAGCATGCATTCGGTGAACAATCAATGAACCGAACACCAAAACTTTTGAATGGTTTGCGCGTTTTAAGATCGGTAGAACGTTTATTAATGGCGAACGAACAAGGAGACCTTTGACGTCTACTACGCCCGAAAACATCACAACAGTTCAAAGACTCATTCATCAAGGCAGTCGTCGAACTATTCTTGAAATCTGCGACAAAGTTAGACTTGAATGTGGTACACGTCAACAAATTTGACTGAAGAATTAGGCATGCAGAATTGCCAAATTTGCTTCGAGACTTCCGACTTACGATCAAAAGCAGGAACGAACATTGCTTAACCCACTTGCTGCGGACAATAAAAACTTTTTGTCAAGAGTGATTACTGGCTGGAATTATGGCTATGATTCAAAAACTGAACAAAAATCAAATCGGTGGAAGAGTCTGAACCCGCCAAAACCCAAGAAATGCCAACAAGTGAAAATCAATGTGAAGAGCATGTTTATTGTTTTTCTTTTACGTAACCGGCATAGTTCATAGAGAATTCGTTCCAGCCAATCAGACGGTCAATTCAGTTTTATTGCAATTTTTAAAGCGCCTCCGTGAGGATATCAGACGAAAACTGTCCGAACTGTCCGAGAAGGAAATTAATCGCTGCATCATCACAATGCGCCATCTCACCATTCATTTTTCACACAAGCCTTTTCGATAAAAACAATAACGACTACCGTTCTCTACCCCCCCTATTCGCCAGATCTGGCTCCCTCCGAATGTGGACTCTCCCCAAAAATAAAACTGCCGCTAAAAGACCTACGTTTTGGTAGAGATGAAGAAATTCAAGAAGAATCGCAAGCAGTACTCTAGTCGTTCACAGAAAATGACTTCCTGAATATCTTCCAGAACTGGAAAAAACTATGCTACCTGTACATAGCTGTGCAAGGAGACTACTTACAAAGTAACAGCAACCACCAGAAACAAAAGCTAAATTTTGAATTTTTATAGCATCATTTGGATGGCACCTCGTATATATGAAAATAAAAGCGAGCATTAACTGCAAGCTTTTTCTTTATGTGTGTAGGTGTAATACAAACGTTGAAGCGTACTCGCAAGCTATTGATAACAATAACAGCTGATTATAAAACTCCGCCTAAAATTCATATAATAGCCCAAACCGGTCTACATCGTTCCATTGTACACGATGACGTGCATATATAAAATATATAAGAATATATAAAATATTTTGACTCTATGTTCACGATAAAGCTTTATAGTATAATACTACATAGAATACAAATTTTTAAAGTACTAAATGTAAGAACAACATTTTAAAACATATTTAGATTTTTAAATAACGAAAATACAATTCTCAAATTATCGAGTCCATATACGAGGTGGTATTCAAAAGTTCACGAAATTGGAACCATGCGCGAAACGACGTAATTAGAATCAAACGCTACTAGGTAGAACAGTTGTACACCCTTTGTGAGTTATTATTAGAGCTGGGGATGTTTGCGGTGTGCCAGGATAGTATTCAGTTAAACGCACGAATATAATGACCTTGTTTCGATCGGTGATGCATGCGTGATTTTATTGCTTTACATGCATTCGCTATTTATATCACTTAGGTATGTCAGTTATGTGTACTGTATATAAATATCACACTTACCTTATTTACGATTATTATAGCATAGCGCCAAGTGGATAAGACTTGCAGTAAGTTTGTAGCATTAGATACGTTTCCATATTTGTAGCGGTGAGCGATGTACGCCGTGATGAATAAACTTTTTTATATTTTGAGAAAGACCGCTCGACATCTACGGATGTAACACACGCACAATTAAAATAATCTTTATAGATAGAAACCGAATCTACACTTGCACCATTACTAATTTGTTTTAATCTGGTAAAATCAAAATCATTGTTTATCACACTCTCGAACTTTTCTATTACATTAACATTTTTGTTGTCATTTACTGCGCATAGCTGGGCGTGTACATCGTCCAGTATTTGCAGTGACTCCGCTAACGATAATGCAGTATTTTGAAATTTCTCGATTGCGTTAAACAATCCTATATGATTGTTATAAATAGTTTGTAAATCTGCATCAAGGGAAGGGTTTTGAAAGAGTCTCTGGCTTTCCTTAATGGCTACAGCTTCGGCAGGATTGAATTGTAGAACCACAGATTTTATTTGTTGGAAATACTTGGCATAATAAAATGCCGCCTTTAACCAACTTCCCCAACGTGTAAGGATTGGCTCTGGTGGTTCGGGAATACCAGGGCACCGACTGTGATACTCTCGAATTCGTTTGGGAGATTTTAGAAACACTTTTTTTGTGGTTGCTATTAATGCATCCACCTCTGGATAACATTGCCGAATAGTTTGTGCCACAAGGTGTAAAGCATCAACTTTACATGTCACATGTAAAAGTCTCTCACAATCTGCTTTAAGAGAACGGCCTACAGAACGCATTGTCGCAGCACCATCGCTCATAAACATCAGGAGTTGATTAGTTGAAACTTGAAATTTTTGTAGCGTATCGAGCACTACCTTCGTAATTACTTCGCTAGTGCACTTTTCCAATCTTTTGCTGGCTAATAAAATGGGAAATGTTGATTTGACAGGATCTAGTACACGCACTATAATATTCACAATAGAATGTTTTTTTCGATCTGTCGTTTCGTCGACACATACCCATAACTGTTTATCATTTACTACTGCTTTCATTCTGTTTTCAATGTCCTCACGCACAATTGGTAAATAGGTGAGTAACGTTCTCCGTGACGGTAGCTTTTTGTTGGAATTGTATTTATTCCAAAAGTCGTGAAAGGCTTTTTTATCTAGCAGGTGAACTGGCACAAGGCAAACGAGTAGCATTGTCAATAAATCGAAAATGAATTGCGTTTTAGACAGCACATTATTTCTTTTGTCTTGGTGGTGTACACTTTCAACATGTCTTTTACAGTCGTATTTGTCCCAGCAAAGTAACTGTTTATCGCATAATTTACAAACCACTTTTGCTCCATTATAATACAAATCGGGAAAGTCTGGGATAAATTTCTTCACGTCGTTATACAATGGGCGCTTTCTTGGCTTGGGCAGGTCTGTCATACTTATTAAATAGAGCTCAAGACAACACACGATCACGTTGCCAGTTCACGACTAACTAAAGTGTTTCGCTGCATCGTGTTTATACGCTGGTGGGGATGCACTACATACGGTCCTGCCGTACCGCAAACATCCTCAGCTCTAGTTATTATACCAAGCGGAGTCATTGTAAGTATAAACCAGGGGTATAATGTTAAATGGGAAATATTAAGATAGTGTTTTAATGCTTGGATATGGATTCAAGATGGCACTAAAAACAGAAACTCTTGCCGGTAAATTACCTGTCTCGTGCAAAACCTTCTTTTTTTGAATTTTACTTTATATATGACCCAGATAACAGAAAAGTAAACTTCGTTTTTTTTTTTCAAGATAAAGTGAAAACGTGGTTGATCTCGATAAAAGTTTAAGATTTGACCCTATTTTAAGGTAACCAAACTATTATTACTATTTTTTTATATTACTTAATGACCAGCTTCTGTGAACATTATTAAATAGTAAACAAATAGTTATATAACGTGTGTTCATTTGAAAAGTCAATCTAGGTTACTTTGAAATTTTGATAGAATAAGACGCAGATATATTAGTATGTGTTTGTTGTTCCGTAAACGTAAATCCAAATGACATTTGATAATGTCAATCACAAATATCAGTTAGTGCATAAAATAATCGTGCGTCGATTCCGGTTTAAATAAATTGCTTCTCAGTTTTGAAATGGCTTTCACTTTAGAACATAAAATTTTTTTAGTCCAAGCTTATTTTCGAAGTGGTAATAAAATTGATGGTTTATGGGTTTATTCAGTTCAAGATTGCATGGTAGAATTTCAAGTTGAGTTTCCACATTTTGTAATAGAATATATACAATTTAAGAATACTTTGGATAGAACTTTAAAACTTTTTTCTGAAACTGGTAGTCTCTTAAGAAAATCAGGCAGCGGAGCAGTTAAGAAACGTACACCTCAAGTTGTCAATCGTGTTGAAGAAATAATGAAAAATGAACCACAAACATATGTTCGACATTTGAGTCAACAAATAAACCTTTCTGTTGGTACAACTCACAAGTTATTAAAAAAAGATATGCAACTTTATCCATACCGTGTCACAGCAGTACAAGAATTGTTATAAATGTATTACCTACGTAGACTACAGTTTCGTAATTGGTTTGTAAATATGAACAATAATGGAAAACTTTCGCAAAGAGTCATCTTTACTGATGAAGCATAGTTTTATAAAACGGGATACCTAAATTCACAAAATATAAGAATTTGGAGTAGTGAAAATTCACATGTAATTAGTGTAGAATCGCTACATCCAGAGAAAATTGGTGTTTGGGCAGCGATAGGCCAAAGGCGAATCATTGGAGCAATATTTTTTCAGGGAACGTTAACTGCTCAAAGGTACCGTAAGGAAATTTTACAACCATTTGTCAATCAGTTGCATGATGATGAACTTGTATTTATTATAATACTTGTATTATTATTTGTTATTTATTTGTATGTATGAAACTGTCAAAATATACGACTTCGTAGGTTAAGTAGTAAATTTAAATTTACGACATATTTCAAAATGTTCTCAATAAATCACATGCTACTAGATTGATTTTTCAAATGAACACTTGTTACACGTATATAATATATAAATTTTATATTTTTAGAATTATTCAATGTGCCATGGTGTTACGTGGCAAATTTACAAGAAGGATTTATATTTAATGAATTTCCAAAAGCAACATCATGCAGATTTCAACAGTTGATTAATACTACAGGATATGTTCATTTAGAATGGACGATATTCACTTATTATTTGCAGAAAGCATTTTAAAGCACAATATTTAACAAGGAATAACTAATGTCAAAGGCCATAACAACAACACTTTATTTACCAGGTAGATAATCCTTTGTAACATATTTAACTGTTCTATTAATAAATGCTGTTTTGTGTTCTTTAGAATCAGTTGACGTATCTGCAGACCGACAAATCTGATACTAGATGACATTCATAATGTTCCATCTACATCAAAATATGCCGTAGAAGATATTTTCAAAGGAAGCAGTTATTGGTTCTAGTAATATAGTTGTAACAGTAGTATGATAAATTGACAGGTAAAGATATTTTACTACTAGGTAGGTAGTTCGTTATTATTTTTGTATAGTCCCTAGTAAATTCATATTTTGTATATGATTTGTAATGCTTTTACAAATAGTTTAATGTATGAATTTTTTTTGTCGTAGGCTACACTTTTGAAGCCAGGCAATTGTGACCAAAACAAGAGACTTTTTATAAAAAATTCTTTCTTTAAAGGAAAAATACAACCAATGTGTAAAAAATATAGCTTTTTTTTATTTATGGCCCATTTATATATATATATATATATATATATATATATATATATATATATATATATATATATATTTAGTGTTTGTAATAATTTTATTTTTCTTTTTTATTTTATTGGCCGTGTCTTAATATTAAAAATAATAGATTTTTTATTGGTTTTAGCGACCTTTTATTGAATTTTGATGTTTTTACGACGTTTCGACTTTTATTAATTCAGTCTTTTTCAAGTATCTGGAAACAAGAATTATTACAATGAACATGAGAATTAGATTAAAAAATGAATTACAAATTAGGTTAGCATTTAACGTTGAAAATTAAATAAAATTAATTTAAAATAGCTTAAATGAATGGTAGGGGGACATTAAAGTGATTTACATCTGTATGAATGAATTGGAGACTTAACGATTAAATTAACAATTTTAAATTTAAAATTAGATTAAAAAATGATTACAAATTAAGTTAACATTTAACGTTGAAAATTAAATAAAATTAAAATAAAAAATAGCTTGAATGAATAGGTAGGGAGACATTAACGTGATTAACATCTGTATGAATGAATTGGAAAGTTGAATTACAACTACAAATAAGTAAAGAGAACAAAGAAAAGACAAATAAACTCACAGTTGTTGTTCGTTTGGTTTTACAAGGGTACGCATTCTGTGTAACACATGGGTTTTTTTATATAGACATCCGAGACCAATTTTCTTAAGGAACGACCGTGCTTGTGCGGATATTGTAAGTGAACTAAGTTTTTAGTTTGCGGGGTTTTAATTTCTGTTCTTTGGAATTAGCATGGTGGTCAGGACAGTATTTAGGGGTATATAGTTAACGTTGTTTTTTCTAATGGGAGCTATTTTTTTCCCGTTGTGTCTTGTGTGTGCAGGGGGGGGGGGGGGGGGGTTTGATGGTAATAGAGTTTTGAAAGACCATAAATTTCGTTTCTGTCGTTGATTGTTTTGCTATTTTTGAAAATGTGTATCATTTCTAAGACTTCTCTAGCTTTTGTGTTCTTTTTTTGTGTTATTACTTTGGTGTTTTCAAAATCAAAATTATGTTTAAGTGTCAATTGGTGTTTTTTTAAAGCAGTTTGATTTTTTGCGTATTTGTGACCTTTCAATCTTTCTTGTAGTAACTGTTTTGTTTGGCCTATGTATATTTTGTCGCAGTCTTTGCAGGGTATGTTGTATATTGTGTGTGATTGTTTTAGTGTAGGTGTTGAGTCTTTAAGTTTGGTGTGTAGGAATTTTAGGTTTTTACCGCTTTGGTGTGCTATTTTAAAATTAAATGGTTTGAATATATTGTCTAATTTTTCGGATAATCCAGTTATATAGGGTGTGGGGATATATGTGAATTCATTGGTTTTTTTGTTATTGTTTTGGTTGTTTGTTTTGTTATAAATTTTATTGAGTCTAAGTTTTATAATTTTTTGTATGAATTGTGGTGGTTTTCTGACAAAATTGTTTTTACTTTATTTAGTACTGTTGGTCTGAAAATTGGGTTGGTGAGATTTAAGGCTCTGTCTACTAACGCTGTTACTACATTTTTTTTGTGGGCTAGGGGTTGGTTAGAAAAAAAGTTTACATATCTGCCGCAAAATTCAATAAAAGGTCGCTAAAACCAATAAAAAATCTATTATTTATATATATGTATATATATATATATATATATATATATATATATATATAAAGAAATTAATTATATATTACTTTACAATCTACTTATATTTAACATTAATTTTTATAGGTATAAAAATGCAATATTTAATCTAACCAGATTTGTTTAACATTTTATTTTTATACTTATAACAAGAATACTGTCGTGCGCAAAAAAAAACGGGACACTGTTTTTGCGTGGGTTTAAATTGTGACTACTTAAGTGGCTATCTTTACTCATAACGATAGAGAAAGAATATAATTAAAATAATTAGTATTTCGTCATTCCACCGTTATTATTTATAACTTCATCTAATCTTGTAGACATTGAAGCGACGATATTTTGTACAACATTTATAGGAATTTTATGCCAAGCATTTTGAACAATCTCCCAAAATTATTCCTGGGTAACAGCTATATCTCATTAATCCCCATACATTGAGATTTAGATAAAGACTGTAGGGCGGGAAATATCAAGTTTAAATTTCATTCTCTTGTAACCATTGTGTTACAAAATGAGACAGGAAATTGTATTGTTCTTATAGCTTCCTTTAATGTTTTGAAAGGGTTGTGACTAATCTCAGTAACTATTGTTTCGTCTTCCTGCGGGTTTGAAATTTTGTTACGTTCGGGACCTATTTTCCGATTTAAATTATCCTCTTCCCTCCATTTTGTATATATTCTTGCGGCTGAACTTTTACCAATATTAAATTGAACCGATCCGATACAGTTCTTAATGATTTTCCAAACTAGTAACCGGTCTGACTTTATTAGTTTTCGAAAAATGCGGTATTTTCAATTTTTAATTAGCCACTATGATAGATAATCTGACGTACAGTTTGAAAATTAACCAAATGTCTAAATTACAATGCTAAAAAATAAGGGAAATTTTTTTTTGCTCACGACAGTAAAACAAGTAAATTCTTATACAAAAAAACTCAAAATAACGGGTGTTCAGAAACATTCGAAGTCAAGTGGGCTCTGAACAAAAAATCGTATATCTTTACTTAAGTATCTGATTTGTAATAATTATTAAATGTCAACTGTTGTCTGTCAAAAATCAATCTATCTCAGACATGACTTCATATTTTCAAGGACTACTTTGACTTCGAATGTTTCTGAACACCCGTTATAAGTTATAGTAGGTCAGTACTATTTTAGTTCGTGGACATGGATTTGAGATGGGGCTAAACGCTGTCAACTATTTATCATTAAGTTATCTTCTTGGGGATTTGTCTATGATAGAAACGTTCTTTTGATGAACAATTTTTCGTTCTTTCGTCAGTTTGTGCTTGCGATTTTTATATTATTGATTTGAGTGAACAACTATCTGTATCAAGTTCTGTTTTAAACTTGGTAAGACAACCGTATAATACGCGAAATGTTAAAGGAAGACTTTGGAGTCCACGCTTTGGGTCAAACACAAACTTCCGACTGGTTTAAATTTAAAAAATGGCCGAAGATCAGTTGATGACGATGACCATTTCAAACGACCATCAACCCGCATTACATCAGAGCATGTCGTTGTTCGAGAAATAGTTATGAATATCGCAAGCAGACCATCCAAGACATCTGTAACATTGTGGGATTATTTCTACAGCACATGTCAGTGGATTTTATCGGAAGGTTTGAATGAATTCTACACCATGAGCATACCGCTTTCCTGATCCAGCAACACTTTTGGCGCAAATTGACGATTGACTCGATGAGACTTTTCCCTCATTTCAATTATGAAAATGAAGTTAAAAGGGCAAAGATTTGACACGATAGAGATTGAAGCTGAATCGCAGACAGTGCTAAACACATTAACAAAACAAGACTTTCAAATTGCATTCCTTTCGTGATAGTGGCGCTGAGATCGGTGTTTTTACTCGCAATGGGATTATAGCAGGTATCCTGCAATTTTATTTGTCGCTACATTCCGGGAACTTTCGAGCACCACCTCTTATAAATCTGTTAGACGTTGTAAAGCGTTACTATACAAAACTCGCATTTACGGGGTGAAATTGATCTTAAAAATTTCAACAATATTTAAGTTTACACTATTTTAATGTTATTGCCAACAATAAAAATACAACTCATATACTCCAAAATTTAGTATTAAATAACCAACTAAACTATAGAAAATGTCTTTTTTCTCTCTCTACAAACTCAATCCTTTTTAATTAAAAAATAATTTATAAAAGAAATAGAAAAGTTATGCACATGTTGAATATTATACGCAAGTTAATGATATTATTTTATTTATATAGTGTTAGATGTGAACAAATTTATCGCTTTTAATAGCAAATGTAAACTGTAGCCGATTAGTCTGATTATACAATTATAATGTTCACAAAGTAGGATCCGAGCTGAAATCAAACAGTGGGGCGAAGCCGCGTTTTATGCAAACACACCGAAAATCGGGCGAAAACGTTCGACAAAATTTAGGTGTGTCTCAAAGTTCTGTTGTATTTCTGATTTCTGGTAAAACAGGATTAAATCATTAAAATGCTAACAAATTCTTGTACTGGGCTTAAAAGTACCTGCTCTTATACTTACAATATATGCAAAATTCAGCTGCCATTTGAGAGTGAACGTTACAATCATACGTACCGTGCAAAAATTATTCGCGAAATTAAGAAAGGTGAATTTAGTTTGTTTTATGAACAACCTTCCAAAATGGATACTTTACATTAATTGGAACAAAATCCGTATTTATCAGTAGTGTTTGGACAAATATTCAATATCACATTCGACAACTGTGGAATATATTCGTAACTAGCAATACCCGGGCACGCGTTGCTATGGCTCAGTGTGGTTAAATTGAAAAGAAACGAGAATCCAATGAAAATCAATCGACACAGCTCAATTCCACCGCCCGGTGGAATTGAGCTGAAAAATGTGAAAAATATGAAAAACATTAAAAAAACGAAATGAAAAATAATGTAAAAAAACGAACTATATTGTGATGACTCATCCAATAACGCGTCACGCGTCATTCCTCTGGTGTTTTCTCGAGGCCTACGGGAACGCTCTAGAAAAGTATTCACCACGATATAAAAGCCGCGTCGAAGAAGGGATGGGACATTGAATCCTAGAGTCTCGCGCAGTACACATAAATATATATACATAAATATAAATACATAAATGTGCTTATTGTTAATAGTTAGTTTTATATTGTTATACGTTTTAATATTAATATAGTGTGTGTCTAAAGTTATTGTTAGTTTTATTTAAGAACCCGAAAAGTCAAACTTTACAATATTATACTCACGAAATGAACACTATGACAAACGACGCAGCTCAATTCCAACGCAATGTCACACGAAATAATTAAATCAAAATGAAAATAAATCGAAATCTATTAAAATTTCAATTTAACAATGCAATCGCACTGAAAATGCTAACTGACAGTAACTGTCAAGAAGCACGTTGTCCGCCATGAGCAATGTTTAGTATTGCGTGTGTTACTGTTACATCCAACAGATGGCGCGTTACCTAACGTTGAATGTTCTAAAATAATTTAAATCTTACCAAAAGTTGTTCGCGCAAAAAGCTCTTCGAAGCAAATACTTTATTAAAAATTCAGTCCAGCATGGGCAAAAGAAGTTTGCCGAAAAGTCGAAAGAAAACAAGAATTTGTTGCTTTTTTTTAAAAATAGGAATGTATTCACAGCTTGAAATAGCACAGAAAGGTGTCTCGTACACTAATTAGTAGAGACCGGACACATCGGGCTGAAATGGCGTCATTACGACGGACGATATAAATAGTCTACAACATCTGTAAGTACTCCACGCAGTTATTGAATAGCACCATTCATTCGGTTAACCGCACACAAAAAATAGATGTGTTGTTAACCGAATGAATAGTGCTATTCAACAACTGCGTGATGTATTTACAGATGTTGTAGACTATTTATATCGTCCGTCGTAATGACGTCCATTTCAGCCCGATGTGTCCAGTCTCTACTAATTAGCATAGAATACTAATAAGTAGGTGCCATTAATGATACTAGACTATGCAATTAGCATCACTAACTGGTATGAAAATAGTAAGCCCAAAATTTCCACACAAGAAGGTTCCAGGACAAAGATATGGTAACCAGATTAATCACGTACTAACAAACAGCAAAAGCGAAGCAAGAGTGACTGATGTAAGATCTTTTATATCATTTTATAGTATAGTATATAGTATAGTATAGTGGTAAATATAAAACAAAGATTAGTGAAAAGTGAGAAAGAATGAAACAACAAAAATGGCATATCGAACAGTTGAATGATATGAAAGTAAGAGAAAGATCAAAATATAGAAGAGATGCAGATTGAAAATAAAAGAAAAGTACCAGAAAGTCCAAACTTAAATGAAATATGTAAACTTTTAAGGAAATGTTTAAATGAGGCAGCAAAATCACAAATAGAGCTTACAACTTACAAACATCGTAATGAATGGTGGAATGAAGAGTGTGGTACGTACGTAGAAGAAAAAGCTAAGGCAAGAAATAACTGGTTATAGTTGGGAAAGGAAGACGCCAAAGAGATATATGACAAAAGAAGAAAAGAAAGTAATCGATTTATAAAGAAAATAAAGTAATAGATTTATAAAGAAAAAATGGTTAGAGAGAAAAATGGAAGATATAGAAAGAGAAAACAAAAAACGAAACTCAGAACAGTTTTACCGAAAAATAAACGAACAATAAAAACCAATTAAGAACAAAGTTAAAGGACTAAGGAATAAGCATGGGATAGCAGCCGAAAATAACGAAGAGTTGATATGGGAATAATATTTTAAAGAATTATTAATTGGTACATATGATCCAGAATATAATGAAGAAAATGAAGAAGTCGAAGAAGATATAGACGAATCTACGCTAGAGGAAATGAAAGACAATATGATGACAACATAAACATGGAATTAATAAAGTATGGAAGAGAAAAATTACAGGAAAAAATGTACGAATTAATCAAAAAAATCTGGACAGTAGAAAAAAAGACTGGTAAAAAGGAATAATAATTACAATTCACGTATTCAAGTACTAATCAGCGGTAATTCACAAAAGGCTCAGTAAGTACTCTAATAAGATAATGGGAAAGTAAAAGTGTGTATAGGATTGTTTCAGCATTTACTTGATGAAATCCCATTATAACTATTATCGGTATAAAATAAAACAAATTTTAATAAATTTCACTACACGGTAACGGTCGTTTCGCTCCACAGGAGCTTCATCAGACATATAACTTATGGACATATCTTTACATAAATGTATGCGTGACAAACACATGTTTTGAATAATTGAAGGAATGGGTAGGTTTTATTAGTTAAATGTCTATGAACAAAAACTTTCACAAAAATATTGTACAAACCGTAGTTCAATATTTTTGTGAAATTTTTGTTCATTTAAGTAATAAAAACTATTCAAAACATGTGTTTGTTACGGTACATTTATGTAAAGATATGTCCATAAGTCAGTTGTATGTCTGATGAAGCTCCTGTGGAGCGAAACGACCGTTACTGTGTAAAGTAAAAAGTAGTGAAATCCATTAAAAATTTGTTTTATTTTATCCCGATAATAGTACAAATGTGGTTTTGCCCAAGGCAAATCAACAACAGATGCGATACATATTGTGAAACAAATAGTAGAAAAAACTTCCGAATATGTATAAGATAAACACCGAGATGCTATTCGTTGATTTTAAACAAGCTTTTGATGCAATAAAAAGAGAACGTTTAATGTTAGTCCTTAAAGAATTTAAAATACCGCCTAAAATTAATACGACTAATAAAAATGACCATTAAAAATACGAGAGCTACTATATACACAGAAGGAGCGAAAACAACGGAGCTAAAAGTTAACAAATGATCTATACAGGCCGACGCTTTGTCTGCTATACTTTTCAACCTGGTGTTAGAACATATACACAAGAGTATAGACAAAAGAGGCACACTGAGCAGAAGAGGAGCGCAGGTGGTAGAGTACACGGATGACGTAATAATAACAAAGTAAAGCAACCTGATGGAAAAATCTTAAATGAAATTGAAGGACGAAAGATGGGTTTGGTAATAAACACAGACAAAACGAAAATTATGAGATTTGGTGATCAGGTAGCAAAGACAAAAATTAAAATAGATAATTATGATTTTGAAGAAGTAACCAATTTAAAATACCTGGGAAACGCCATAACAAACGATGAAGGAAAGGCGGAGGTAATAAATGAAAAAATCCAAGCTGCAGACAGAGTCTATTACGCTTATAGAAAAATGCTGACCACTAAGTCAATTAATACCAGAACCAAAATTAAAATCTATAAAACACTAATAAGACCAATAACTTACGGCGCCGAAACGATGATGCTGGCACAAAAAGACCAACAGAGATTTAATGCTTTTGAAAGAAAAATCATGAGAATTATATTAGGACCAATTAAAATAAGTGGAAAGGAAGCGAAAAGAAAAATGAACCATGAAATAGAAAAAGAATTGGAAGGCGAAAATATAGTAAATTTATTAAATCGATGAGGATAAAATAGTTAGAGCATATCTGGATCAATAATGGAATAGAAACCAGGAAATAGAAGACAATGAGGTAGACCAAATACAAGACGGCAAGACGAAGTACAGGAGAATATAAAAAACTGGGAATAACTAATTGAAAAGGAAATACTAGTAATAGAAAAGATTGGAGCAGCATAGCAGATAGAAGAAAAACGTCACACACATAGCCAGACGAAGAAACGGGACTAATCAACCCCTAAAAAACAAGATTGTAAGGACTTTCAAAGAAGTGGCGAAACTACCTCAGGAGTGCGATGTCTTGAAACGAGCAATAAGTAAAGACCGCCACTTAGGTAGACAAGCGGCGGCGTCACCAAGTTGGCTTTAACGAAATAAAAGAGCGCGTTATTTAGAAAAATGTTATCTGTTCGAATTACACCTACGTGCATTCGTAAATACGTCTATAAACAACTTCGCACTATGATAGCTGTTCATGTACTACATACACATAGCACGCGAAGCGCTGGTAAAGTGAATCTCCCGAACCTCTCGCTCGAGAATAAAAGTCTTTAGTAATAAGAATAGCGAAATTAAACAACGAAAATATCGTATGATCCAAAAAGTCTTTAGAACGCTATTGTCATGGAATTTACGAGATATCTGTGAAATTATTTATTTCAATTAGTTTTGACATTTACGTGACAACTTTCAAGTCAGCTGGTTATAAAATATACATAAAATGCCATTATCATAACCTAAAATCTATTTTAATTGTGACTTATGTGTACTTCAAAGTACAGAAGTAAGTAATTCTATAGATAGTTTTTACACTTCATGGCTATCGCGATCCAAAGACTTTTTGATCATATTATATTAACTGTACCAGCACAAAATTGTGACAAAAAAACTGCTATCCGTGATAATCGCCCGATTGTAAAAATAGCAAAAGGAAACAAATAAATGTCGCTTAAGTCCATTCAACAAATCGCGAGAAGAAGGGTCTAGACATATTCCCACAAATGGTTCCAAGACATTTGCACATACCCGAGCCAAAATGTAAGCCTCCGGTAAAGAAAAACCAGTAAATAAATGGAAAAGGTAAGCATCAATACTGTGATGTAATGTTACGTCAGCCGGTGACCTAAGCGATGACGTCATTGGTGCACGTCATGAGAATCCCCGGAAGGATGATTCATTCAACCAGTAATCGCCATCAAATAAACATCGTAAACATAAATATGTATAAGTATAAATACTGTTATTTATAGTTACTTATTCTTTTTATTAACACAGTTACTCTTAATTACCGTGTGTTTTATTAATCGAACCCGAACTGCAGATTTAAACAATACTATTTTTTTATTCACTAAAACATCTACTGAAATTTTTTAAATTGCCCATAAGTCATATTTAGTAACGAATCAAAGGTGGAAGCGTTAACAGAACGTTCTCAATACGACCGAAGTTTACCAGCCGAGCACTTAAGGAAAAATGTAAAAGAATGTAGTGTTAAACAGTATAAGCAACCATTTCATAATATTCGGTTTCCACGGACGGATTCATAACACAGTTCCTAATTTTTTTTTACAAAAGTAAACTTAACTTAAAGTTGGCGTTAAGATTAGTTAAAAGTTCTACCGTTTTATAAAGGCGCCATATTCTGACTTTAACTTTCAATTTTAAATTTTCTAGAGCGTCGATATTTTAAATTCGTTTGCAAAAATAAGTTTCCAGCGTGAGTGATCGTTAAGAGAAAAATCAAACGTGCGAAAATGTTAAAAGACGCGTTCATACAGAAGAAAAAGTGCGAGATTGGCAAAAGCCAATTCTCTGAAAATAGCTCTTGATGTTCATAAATACACATGCCGACAAATTAGCAGGCAAAATTAGAATAGTGAAAAGACGCTTTTGCGAGACGGACTTCGCGGAAGGGTGGCGAGAAGAGAACCGCTAATATAAAAAAACTAGATTAAACTAATATTTAGTTTGGAGAGAAACATTTGAATTGTATTGCATGAATGGAGAAACGTTTCACTTTAAAGTTCAATCAAATTATTGCAGACGGTTTGCGTTTTATTAGAAGAGAAGAAACATATCAATTCACAAAATCTGATTACGGCAATGAAAAAAGTATTAATAAAGGAGTGATGGTCTCTTTACCTAATTGGTGATTATAAATGGAACAGTTTATGTTTGTTTATATTTTGCACAATAAACTAATTTCATATTATGAAGAATATTTATCGATTACGCGGAAATTTTAACAAGATAACGATCCAAACCACACTTCGCGTGTTGTAAAAGAATGATTGGGTATGAATTTAGTGAATGTTGTTATCGATTATCCACCATGCAATTCGGATTTCAATCGAATTCAAAACTTGTGGAATTAAATGTAATGTTTCTGAAATAACAGAAACGTAAAAAGCATAAGCAATCTACTTCATAAAGTTTCTGTTGACAGGTAAGTATATATTGATAGAGTCCATATCTAAAAGATCTACAGACGTCATAGCAGCTAATAGTTTTATAAAATTTTAATCGTTTTTTCTTCGAAACATACGTCTTTGTCGTCATTTTTTACTACTTAATTTTATTAACAAAATATGGAAACGAATTTCAAATATTTTTACAATTAATTTAATTGTACAAATTAAAATTTTTAAGTTAGTTCCGTTGAAAATACAACTTGTCCCTATTCTAATAACGGCTACTGTATAGATACGAGGGTTGTCTTTTATAGTTTGCATGTAGAACTAGAATAAAACAGTAGATAGTTTTTTAAAAACTTTATTGTTTTCCTAAGTATTCTCTACAAAGATTAATGCACTTTTGCATGCGCTCGAATCACCTCTGGAAGCAGTTATTCCCCTCATTTGTTGGTACAGTCAAAATTGCGTTTTTGAAGGCGGAACAACTGCTCCTTCTGATGACTGGAACTTTTAATCACGCAGTTCTTCCTTGATTTTCGGAAAGGTAAAGAAATCGTTGGGACTTAGGTCGGGACGGTACGGAGGATGATCTAACAACTCGACGTTTTGTTGCGTTAAAAATTCAATTGTTTTGCGAGCTGTGTGCGAACTTGCATTGTCTTGGTGGAGGACGTTGATGTGGGTTGGTTTCTCGGAGCTCAGCGATGACTTGCGGCAAACAAATGGTTGTATACCAATTGGCAGTAACAGTTCTTTGATCTGTTACTACATGACCTGCTTTCGATGCAAATGTCGCGACCATCTTTTTGGAGACATTTCGAAAACGGATTACTTTTCCCGGCTTTTTGACCTTGGAACACCCAAACAAACTGGCGTTTATTTTCTGGCTCTTATGAGCAAATCCAAGATCCATCACCACTCACACATGTTGTACACGTTTTAGAGTTTCCTGCATTGAAGCGGTATAGAGTTTTTAACAATGTACCTTAGCTGTTTTCTGTTCTTCGATCAACAGATATGGTATCCAACGGGAAACAATTTTTTTACACACAATTCTTCATGCAAAATTTTTTGAATTGAGGTCTTTGAAATCCCCAATGATGCCTCGATTTCGCGATATGTCGCATGCCGATCTTCGTTGATGAGCTTACGCACAACATCGACGTTCGTTTCTGATGCACCTGCTCTTGGACCGTCGCTAAGATTAATCCATCCACGTTTGAATTCTCCATACCAACGAGAAATTGTTGACTGATGGGGTGCTTCATTGCCTAAAGCAGAAACCAATTCGGCAAGGCATTCTTGTTGAAATAATTGTCTTCGAAAATTATAATAAAATTATTGCGCGAAAATTTTCATGGTTTAATTCCATTTTTCGACTAACAATATTTTATATCACGTGCTCATTTGCTAAGTTCTATAAAACAAAACCATTTTTAATAAAAATATAAAAAATGGGTATGGAGAACACAATACAATTTGTGTTCACATATTTGTGCAAGCCTTTCCTGACATGCAGACACGTGTTTCATCTTACTATAGAATCATCAGTACATACTTACCTACTCAAGTATGTTTGAATTTTCTTGTTATATATGATAAGTTCTAGTTTGCTTTGACATTTTGTTTAAAGAAAACGTATCTAAAACAGGAGTTATTTTTTTATATACATAAATTCAAGTGACGTTTGACTGTCAATCATACTAAAAAAGTTACTAATTTTCAGTTCTATAAGATTTGTCTTGTTCAATTTAATTTCTTTTTTTAGAGTTTTAGAATGTCTTTCACTTTAAAACCCAAGATTTTTTAATATATTTTATGTGGTGAATATATAGCGGCCCAATACTTTAAGCTGAAAGCTTATCAAGATCCCAAGAATGTACCATATGAGCAAAAATTATTTAGATATGGAATGACTGCCTTTGATGGGTTCAGCCTGTTGTTGGTTATACATGTTAGTTGGATGTCAGTTTCGATTTGAAGTTTTATTCGACATGATTTAAAGGTCAGTTTTTTTAGCTAACATACCCAATATAATTACAGATACTTCAAATTAAAACTGCAATTTAATTGGCAACAACAAACTGAACTTATCAAAGACATCACTGCAACCATGGCCATCCCTTATCTAAATAATTTTTGCTCATATGGTATATAGTGTACGAGTATGTATGGTATTTCATGTATAAAAAATGTAATTATGTATATAGAATATGAATCCAATATATTGTGAGTCGATTACGACGCGAACCCAAAATTAAAAACACCCTGAAAATTCTATTATGCGGAATATTAGATATAATATTCAAAATGTAAATATGTACCTCTATTGAAGTTACACACACACACGCCACATGTTTACATACATAACAGCTGTCTATGATATAAAAGCTATAACATCCTGTATGTTAAGGTCAACACCTCGTACAAAATTAGCCCTTTATACATTAAGTAAATAACTAAAAATGTTACATTCCTTTACAAACGCATTTTAAAAAGCATTTATAAAACCGATAACATTGGTCTAAGTTTTATTATGGTAAAAGTTTAATAATCTGATAGGAAAGTCTTAAAAATAATATATTAAAAAAACATGTAAGATGTGCGAGATCTATTATCTTTAATCAAAAATTTGTATCGACAACAGAACGATACTTAAAGTGAGATAAACAATAACAAAACTATATTTGTGAGTCAGCTTTAAAATATCGTCTCCGATAGTATTTATGATATATTCAATGGCGTAATATTCAGTGGCGTAACAGAATTTCTTTAAATCTTTTTTCTCGTTTATTAGAAGGAAAATATTTGGGGTATATATTCTACATAATTTAATCTTTCCATTTTTCATACGTTGTCTTTTTATTTCAAGGACACCCGGTATAGTGCATGGCAAGGAAATTGCAACGCCAAGGGCTGCAAATTATTGAAGAAACTCGGCAGAAACTTTTAACTATTCAAAGATAATAATTGGTTATAATTTTGTTGCGATGAATCAAGTGGTCGTGGCATATCTGACATTTTCTTTTATCTGGTGTATTTCCTGCGAGTTCTGATTCAGTTTTTACCGTTTTCTCTTCCAACATGTTTTGAAGGTTTAACTCAAGGAATAACTCATGGCCTGTCAATACCTCCTGTAATTTGCGTCAAGCTGTTGGAGGATCCTAAGGCGTGAATTATAAGCGTAGGCAGCGTAGAAATTGCAGCCAGTTAATCGATTTAAACAGAGGTTGAATTGTTGGCTTGCGCGGAGGTGGTTTTTGGTAAAGGGAAAAAACAAATAGCCTTAATCGAAACCAATCCACCATTATGCGCTGTTATCGGTCATGGACTAGAGGGTCAGGAAAGACGCCGAAGAGTAAACGCCAAGACCGCAGAACCGCCTAATGGCACTAAGAGACCGATTCTCTCTGTTCAAAGAACACACTTCAACAAAATGGGGAAATTTATCACTGTTACGGTAGAAACACTGAATTTTTTAGTGACCATATATAATTAGCAAAAATTCAAAATTTCCCTAGCCAACATGCTGGTTTGATTGAACACCGTATAATTTCATCCTGTGGCATTATCTAAAAACTGCATATTTCGAAGAACTGTATTTAATTCCCATGATACACAGTACTACAAAATTGAACAGAAATGTATAGAAATTAGCAGAAATAGATGTCATCAAATTTCAAACGAAAAATTTTAACGCATATTCACCAAGAAGTGCATTACCTATTAAATATACATGTACCGGGTTCTTTTTTTAATCATTACACATACATCGCCCCATGTGTAGAGCTAAAAAAAATAAAAGTCAATGCATGGGTGGCATAGTAGGCAACCAGTTATACACCAGTGAAGTATTTTTCCAATTGTCAAATATTTCTGATTTTTCATTCATGATTAAATCTTAAATTAAATACATTTTATTGAAAAATAGATAATTTATTTAAAACAGTTAATTATACTAACAAGCGTATACCTTGTGCGAAGACATTAAATATTTTTAACAAATTCAAAGATGATGGATAGTACTTCTTTAAGGATGAAATATATCTAAGATAGTAAAATTAATGTACCAAAAAGGTAGAAAATATGAAAGCGTTGATAACAAAAAAGTACAAATAATAGATTTTACCATTTTATGAGATTGTAGCATTATAGAACATTCTCACATTAGGTACATCATACTTCTAACAAATTACCGAACGTAACTCACGTATTGGGGACATTTCAGCAGGGGCGGCTCGTGATGACGTATTTTGGTTTGCAGTACAATGATCCGAGTGCTTCGTGTATTCTCGTGTACTAACTGTAACGTTTGCTTAGTAAACACCGAAAACACACGAGGCACTCGTATCATTGTACTGCAAACCAAAATACGTCATCACTAGCCGCGCCTGCATTTCAGTAACACAATAACAACAAATAACACCTCGTGGTATCTTACGAATAAGTGGTTTTATAAAAGGGAGAAATTTATCTTAAAAAGTAGTAGTGGGAAACTATTGTGGGTAATAAATATGTTACTATTTTTTTAATAATCACAATAACTTTTGGACTGTACAATTATCTGACAGCATCACTACTGAAATTAAAGATTGAAGTAGGAAAGACATGCAAAAACTTTTGGAATCTATTAAACCAAGGCTATTTTCATATGAAGCACGATCAGTTATTAGAGTAGCAACTGTTTTAACCCTCGATTTAAAAGAGGTTTTCGTAGTACTGAAAATGCTACTGGGGCTGCTTCTTTTCTAAAACAAGAAATATTTAATATTATAAAGGAAATAGATCCTGAAAATAAAGAATAAATGCCTGTAATCGAAACAGACATTAGTCCACATCAAAAGCCACTTTCATTATTTGGATTTTTTCAAGAAAGAATAAGAGAAAATAAAATCAATTACAGCTGATGTAATAATAACTAAAAGGTAATACCTCGATAGGCCAAATTCAAATCAGATCGTAAGTTTAAAAAAGAAGGGTAATTGCATTTTTTATTTTGATTTTCTTTTAGGTAAGAGGAATGGAGCTGAAATCCTTAGAATAATGTACTAGGAAATATTTCTGTATTCCAGCAAGTTCAGCAGAAAGTGAAAGACTGTTTAGTACAGTTCGTTTAATGATAGAACAAAGGCGTAAAAGACTAAAACCGAAAAATGTTAATATGATAATGTGCCTAAACAAAAATTTTAAAAATATCAATAAGTAACCTAACCTATTTTATTAAAACTACACCCAACCTTTTCCTATTAGCTAAAAAAATAATTCAATGTGTTTCATCTTACTATGCTTTCTAACTATTAAAGATATGAATGTTTAAGCAATCAAAGGGAAATTGTTTAGATTGCCATACAGAATGTACATGAAACTCTTTAAATCTATTACGGAACTGTTTGCTTTATCAGTAAGAATTATTTTATTTAAAATTTTTTCGTTTTCATTTAACAAATTAAACATTATATCACAAAAATCAGTTCGTTTTACTTTATTTTCCTAGAAAAGCTCTTGCTGGTTTGATATCTTGTATGGCTTATATTTGAATTCTTTCAGAGTTTTGAACACCGAACTATATGAAACTCCAAAATGCCTGGCTACATTTAAAAGCGATACTACAGACCGTTCTTCTACATAACACGGGATATTCAGAAACTTAGAAAACGGTCATCTTTGAATTTGTTAAAAATATTTAAAATTGTCTTCGCACAAGGTATACGCCTGCTGAGATTAATTAAATTAAATGTTTTAAATTATCTATTTTTCAATAAAATGTATTTAAATTAAGATTTAAATATGAATGAAAAATCAGAAATATTTGACAGTTGGAAAAATACGTCACTGGTGTATAACTGGCTGCCTATTATGCCATCAATTCATTGACTTTTATTTTTTAAGCTCTACAGATAGGGCGATGTATGTGTAATGATAAAAAAGAACCCGGTTCTTTGTATTAGATGTACGAAAATATAAAAAAAAATCAATAACTTTAAAAGGTGAAGTTTAGTTTAAAACGTATTTCAAAATATTTAAAGTATACCAAACACCACTAAATGAACGTTTCAATTGAACAATTTATTACAGTTAATTCTCGCTGCAGTCTTAAAAGGAACTACATATTTTAATTATTAGGAAGCAAATAAATTTATATTATGTTTACGTAGAATATTCTCTTAATAATTATTTTCGCATTATTGCATATTAAAAAAAAAATAATAATGCAGCAAAATTAAATATATTTTCCCTTAACTTATAGCCGTAATTTTAAAGGAAAAATAATTCTTAAATTCCATAATTTTTTAACGAAAAATATTCCAAACAAAATGTTGTGATTTTATTAGTGTTAAATGAATAATTAAAAAAAAAATTTAAGACAGAAACACCCAAAGAATAGCAAACCAAAAGAAAAAGGTAAAAAGAGATAAATTCTGAAAAGGTCAGTAAAGCAGGAATGCAATTATTAGTCAAAATCTGCTCCACAAATTTTATATAAAGAGTACTAGCGACAATATCGAGAACATTTAAAAAAGGACATTCCCAAAAGGTCGAGACTAACACTGAATTTTTTTAACTCGCAACAAAACAGAATTCGCGTGATAAAAACAAAAAAAAAATGAGAAAACTCAGATTCTAAATGCGGTGATACAGTAAGAATAAATGATGCAATTCCAACTAATAAGATATAAAAAGATGAAAAATTGGTATACAACTTGTTTACTGTGTCGTGACGGTAAAGAAACAAAAACAAGTGCGAATTGGCTTTTACCAACAATAAAAAAGATTATTTCTTTATATAATTTCAAGTTTTGATTGAATTTATTTTAAAAAATAAATAAAAAAGGATTATGTACAAATGAAGTAATAATTTATTTGACCTACTGAAAAATACTACAGCATTTATAGAATTTTTAAATAGCATGTTAACAAAATTTTAAAGACTAAACTATTAAAAGGTTAGAGCTGTACTATTGACACTATAAACATGCATAAAAACCTAACTCGCCTTCAAAACTTACACTTAGAACACTTACGTAACGCGGAAATTAATATTAATTATATTCAATTATATTTTCACCTAAGTAATTTTCTTCAATTGAGTCAACCGAAAGGGGAATGTTCGAACAAAGGAGTCAGAGAACGACCAATGGTACAGAAACGCGTCAACTACAGAATAACATATACAAATCTAAGATTTGGGAAAATTAAAACCTTGTGAACAGAAAAACGTGGTTTGTTACATTTTATTTTTGATCAAAACTTAATAATCTACAAGCTATATTGACAGTTTTTTGAACATGAAAAAGTTAATGTTGTTATTTAATTTAAATGAATTGGGTCGAACTGTATCTATAACATAAATATTAAATTACCTCCACGACCAATTGTGTATTTCCTACACCTGTCACTAAAACTCGATAGTTTATATTTTACAGCTCAACTTACTGCTGTATTTTAAAATAAACTTTGAGTTACTTCCAAGTAGTAATCAATTTCCAATAGTGAATTGACAAAATAGAATTTATAACTACAGAATATCATTGATGATTTTAAGAAAAAAATTATAAAAAGAAATTTATCTTTTCACTGAAGAGGAGAATCATATAAAAGATGTGCCCCTCCTTAGTATACATTACACAAATACACACGTGGCACAAGAAAGACGTGTTCTACAAAGCACGTGTTAGGTTCGTTGATATTCGGCGAGTTTGCGCACGCACAGCATTCATTATTATCATAGTTTTTACGGACGAAATTTGTTTGCCCCGTCAAGCATGTACCCGGCCACCTTGCTGAATTGACCGCGAGGTCGCAACGTTGCCAAATTACACGTCAAGTACCGTTACGGAATCGCAGAACAAAGAAACACACTTTTAAGTTTGAAAAAATCACCATTTAAAACATTTTTTCGTTAAATTGCCCCAAAAAAACAATTATGACCTAAACACGAGTTAAAAACATATCAATGTGCTTTTAATTTGGCAACCACGTAAAATATGAACTGAATTAGACGTCTGATTCAGAAAAGAAAGGGTTACTACATTCTTATATTATTTTATGTGTTAATTAGTTGTTGAACAAATGTCATAAACAATATACGTGGTGTTTATCACGTTATATTTGTGGGAGTAGCGGTGGGTGTATCTTTAACTTATTTACTAACCTGTTTTAAGGGTTATCTCGCTGATGATTTTTCTTTCTCAGCTGTTGGTTTCCATTAAGACAATACAAGTCATACACCTGTATCACTATTAATGTTGCTGACACAACGCGTACGGCATAAGCTGTAGACGCACCCGTATAACTGACCAGGTCACAACATACAACATCACGTGTGCCGTATCGTATCGACCAATGGAAACTGTGATCGCAGGCAATGCGCTAGTGACGTCACGCGAATCCACACACGCACAATTTATAGACAGATATACACGCCCAACGCAAAAACGTGAATATTTCCGAGATTTTAATACAAACACCTTTAAAATTACATACGATATGGTATTTGTATTATTGTACAACGAAAAAGTATTTTCCAATTCAATTTTACTGATGATGTTAGAATCTAATTTACTTGCTTCCTAAATAATCACGTGAAAATAAACCCCACCACAATTCCAATTGCTTGTGATGCGCACCGAATTGCGCTCTAACAACCTGACAACTTTCTATTTATCTCACTGGTGTGACTGTTTAATCAAAGGAGGGCGCTTAGTAAATTTTATTTATAAACACACCGCGCAATATTTATTATTTTAAGATACGAAAAATGAGAGTTGAACTAAGCATGTACAAAGTTTAAGAAAACATTACTAAAAGTATGTTCCAGATACATTATTGAAAAATATTTTGATTTACAAAAATATATGTTTTGTATTTTGGTATAAAATAAAAACGTATGTCATTTTAATTAGATTGCTTTATTTAATTTGAACTATTTTAAAATTCTCCAGTTGTAGTAATTTATGTATTGTACACTATATAACTGCGCATAAAACAAAATTTAGAACAAAGAATAAATAAGGGAAACAACCATATATGTAAGTACGTAAAATCTAGTAAACTAATTACGAGAGAAGTTTTTTGATTGTCCCCAATACAGAAAGAAACAACTGGGTGTTTTCAAGATTTTATTTTACAACATAATCTTAATTTAATATATTTACTGTATCGATGACAAAGCGTTTCAATTGTCCTACCAAAAAATCTTTCAGTTTAGAGAATAAAAAGTAATCCCCACTTCATATTTGAAGAAGAGAGAGGCTGTTCAAAAATTTCGAAGCCAACACTATCGATTGCAGACACTGAAACGGAAACTAACTGGGGCGTTATCAAAGTTTGTGCTAGCAGAAGAAGTGACCAAAAATTTTCGCGCGACAAGCTCTAATGCTACCTTTTCACACCAGGACAAGATGGATTGGTATATAAGGTCTCCAACTGTATACCAAGAATAACAGACGACAAAATAATGAAACTAGTTTCAAAATCAAGTAAATTTATTGTACTACAAATATGTATATGTATATAATTATTTTTCCACATAATCGCCATTTAATGCAACACATTTCTCCAAACACTGAATTTATTTCTTCATTCCGAAAAAACTTTCTTGTTTACTGTTGATCCAATTGCGAACAGCGTCTGATGAAAAATGTTGACGTTTCAACTTTCAACTTTAGAGAAACTAGAAATCGTTGATCCATTCGGCTGATATTCGGAATAAATGACTGTCTGCACTGAACTCTTTTGAATTTTCGTACACGTAGAGAATCAGTGCAACGATATTCGATTGACTACCGTTTGTTTTCGGGATCAAATGATAAACTCACGATCCGTCTCCGGTGGTGATGTTCATAAGAAAATCATCTCCTTCAGGTCAGTTAAGAAGTTCTTGATAAATATTTTTTCTTTGTTTTTTTCATGACATCCGTCAATTGTCGCGGGACCTATCTGATGCAAATTTTTCTGTAATTCAATTCATGTTAGGAAAAACCGATTTATTTCAAAAACCGGATAATCATTATTCGAATGATCATAAAAACCGAATGATCGTTCATATGATTTTTCACTTGGATGTTTATAGTCGTATTAAGTTCTGCAATGGCCCGCGAATAGTCCGGATTTGAATCCAATGGAAAATATTTGGGGACTTATAGTTAAGAAAATTTAAAATCGAAATTTCCGTCCTCAAAATTCTGATCAACTTTGGGAAGCCATTCAAAATACATGGGAGGAAATAAGACAAAACGAAAATTTTATTGTGCCTTACATTTCATCAATGCCTAAAAGACTTCAGCAAGTTATTTTATCCAATGTGCATCTATAAAATATTAAACTACTTTTTCTTTTCGTTATTTTAATTTTTATATCTTAAAAAATCTGTTAATTTTGAATAAAATATGTGTCACTTTGATATTTCTCATTTGGGTATTAGACAGTTTCACAAACTTTTTTAAAAGCGAATACAAGTCTATCTATCAATTTCCGGAAAGGTGTCTCTGATATATTCACAGATTCTGTGGAGAGCGCGTGCTACACAAGTAATATGTGGCATATTAGGATATGTTTCCTTTAATAGTCTGCCGGTTTTTAACATATATGCAACACTGTTACTGACAAATAAAAGTATTTTTTCTTTGTACCTGTCGTCCGAATGAAGCATTTGGCGCATATTCTCGTAAATGGTTTTAACTACTGTTTCCGCATCAACTGTATTTATACCTTTTGTTGCTATTACATATGCGTTATATGGAATAGTTTATTCTAGTACACCAGCTACAACATTTACCACGCAGCGTCCTAATATATCGACAGTTTCGTCGGCACTTATCCATAGGTACTGATTTGAAAGATGGCTTGTAATGCGTTCTACTGCTTTTGTGTACCACTTAGAAATATAATATTTGCGTAAGGTGGATTCATCAGAAATATTTCGACCAATATATTTTTGGAGAAATGTTTTGAAGGTGGGATTGTTAAGTTTATTTAATGGAATGCATGCGTATTCATTTTCATTTTCATCGATATAAGCATTATGTCATACGAAATATATAATGTGGAAACATATTAATGATAAAGAGCTAGATCAGAGACTAACGTGTACGTTTGTTTATTGTTCGTTGCGGCTACACTAATAACTGCATATTTTATCTTTATCAGATACATAAAAATATGATCTTCTATACCGTTTTATTTGCAGTCACAGTTGGTGATTTTTTATTCGTTTTTTCTATTCGGTTATTTCGGTAACCGAGTTATTTCAATAATTTAAAAAACGAAATAATTGTTTTTTTTTCATTCCATTAATCCCATCACTAAATTCAACGTCTGAACAATGTACTGGACTCTTTCTTGACTAATGCTTAATTGTCGAGCAATTTGTTTTGCGTAATTCGGCGATTTCCTTGAATCAGTGCATTCACTTGACTTTGATTCTTCTCATGAGTCAATGATACTGGTCGACCTGATCACTTTTCGCCAAACATCTTCATATAACAGAGTTTTCAAACGTGTGTAAATTTCGATGGGCGCACAAATCGAACTCATGATAAATGACACTGTTACTCAACCAAAAAGTGAAACTTTATTTACTAAAACGAGATACTCAAAATGATCGTTTGGAGGTTAGAAGTTCTATCCACAATGGCGTTGCTGGAGAACTCATATATCAATCCTCCCTCGTCTGTACAAGGATTTCTGCTTAGTCACGGATTCGGATAAAATTCTTGAAGCGGTTACCTACACGTTTTCCACTACATTTACATGTTCAACAGTGTATAATACTTTTGCAGTGAATATTTTTTCATTTGACAGTATGCATATTCCTTCAGTTTCGATTGGCAAAGTATTATCTGAGATGCTGCAAAAAAAGTTAATAACACTTTGGGCCACGATGGACTTCCTAAATTTTCTATTGCAAATTCGGCACGAATACTTATTGAACATACACAATTATTAGTAAGTCACATTTCTAGACTTTGGTAAACTAATTCGTATAACACCAATTTAAAAAACAATAATTATCGATCCATAAGTATTTTATCTGATGGATACGATTAGTAATTCTGGTAAGGAGTTATATACCTTTTTTAAGTTTTTACTTAACCACAGTCTCCAAAGGAAGACTTTTTACAACAAAAAGGTTTATGTTTGAATTTTATATTTTCTAAAACAGCAGTGAGTAGTGGGCCACTTAATCTATGCATGCGTAAACCCACTTTTATACATATTTATAAAAATAAAATTACAATATTTTTTAAATTAATACTGTAACTCCAATGAAAAAAGTTGCAAATTTATTCGTTGGATTTACAATATTCATACAAAAATTAAAAATATAAACTCTGTAATTTTTAATATAAAGAATACACTAAAAAGAGTTTGTTAGAAATCAATGTTTTTGTAATTGTAAGCTTATGAAAATGGATTAGGTTTACGATCAGAAGAAATATTTACAAATGGCAATTAAATTTACATATGGTAATTAAAATGTCGTTCACAAATTATATAGGTGTTATAAATTTAGCCTCTTGTTAAATTCGGAAAGCGTTGATGTTTGACACGTTTTTACCCAAACTTCAAAAAGTTCAATATTATTTCTAGGAAAACGGTGTCTGCGGCTACCCATATCACTACAGTCTGTCACACAACATCGTTTCGGGCAACTAGACATTATAAAACACTATAAATATAAACAAACAATAACCGGCAGAACTATTTCAACTACAAACAAGTTCAAAAATAACCTAAAAATTCTTAAATTAACGAACACACGAAGTCGTTCCTTCGATCACCCTGCACCTGCGCATTCAATTTTAGATGCTTAGACCAGCGTTTCTTGATCTTTTTGATAAGTGGAACCCTTTTTAGTAGTCACTTTTATTGCGGAACCCCTGGTTTGTTTCAATAGTATGCTTTTAATGTAACATTCTGTAAATGGATTATATGCAACAAAAATGACAATTATTTCAAAAAATATTTATTTTCTTCAAAAAGTAATTCAAAAATTAACACAAAAGTTCTTAAAACAACTTAAATTTACATTTACAGGACTTTTAAATTTTAATTTTAATGGGATGAGTGATATTGCTTTTTATTATCACAAATATACTTAATAATAGGCTTAATTGATGAAAGTTGAATTCTTATGTCAGGTTCGGCATCAAGTCTGTTCCGGTATTTAGTTTTTGTCGACAAATAATTTATACTGCACCAGAATTCCTTTAATGGCATTAATTTAAATTTATTTTGCAATGATGAATCAGATGTCATTTCAATAAAAGTTTCGTATTCTTCCGTTGACATGGTCGAAGGTCGTGCATTGAAAATAAATGGGTTTTTAATCCACAATTCATTTTGATATTTAATCTGCTGTTCATTTGGAAAATACTTATTAAAAGATTCACTCAATCCTTTCAGTTGAATAATTTCTTCAATAAATGCCACTGCCATTTCAACCCCTTCTTCTTCTAAAAAGCCTTTTATTGTAGGGAAACAATCAAACTCGTTGGAGCGCATACAAATTGTCCAAAATTCTATTTTTTTCTTGAAAGCAAGAATTTTTTCGTGGGAAGTAAATACATTTACTTGTTTGCCCTGGAGGTTTAAATTAAGTTCATTTATCTTTGTAAAAATGTCGTTTAAATAGGCAATTTTAAGTAACCAATTTCTATCAAATAATTATAATCGACCTTTCAATTCAAAATTGTGTTCTAAAAAAAAAGCACGCACCTCGTCCCTTAACTCAAGAAAACGGGTTAGTATCTTTCCTCGAGATAACCATCTGACTTCAGTATGTAAAATAAGAGATGTATGTACACTTCCAATCTCCTCACAGAGTATTTTGAATAAACGATTATTTAGCGGTCGAGATTTTATGAAGTTAATGATTTTGATGACCTCATCAAGAGCATTCTTATAACTGGGGGATAATTTTTTAGCAGCAAGTGCCTGCCTATGGATCATACAGTGGCTACTAGAACAGTTTTTAGCTATATTTTTAATAAGCTGTACAGCCCCATTAATTATGCCACTCATGGCCTTTGCTCCATCGGTACAGATATCAATACAGTTGTCCCATGGTATTTTATTCTCTTCAAGAAAAGAATTTAGGAGACTAAATATTTCGACTCCAGTAGTACGTGTTGGTAGAGATTTGCATAAAAGAAGATCTTCCAATTCCAATTGCTTGTGATGCGCACCGAATTGCGCTCTAACAACCTGACAACTTTCTATTTATCTCACTGGTGTGACTGTTTAATCAAAGGAGGGCGCTTAGTAAATTTTATTTATAAACACACCGCGCAATATTTATTATTTTAAGATACGAAAAATGAGAGTTGAACTAAGCATGTACAAAGTTTAAGAAAACATTACTAAAAGTATGTTCCAGATACATTATTGAAAAATATTTTGATTTACAAAAATATATGTTTTGTATTTTGGTATAAAATAAAAACGTATGTCATTTTAATTAGATTGCTTTATTTAATTTGAACTATTTTAAAATTCTCCAGTTGTAGTAATTTATGTATTGTACACTATATAACTGCGCATAAAACAAAATTTAGAACAAAGAATAAATAAGGGAAACAACCATATATGTAAGTACGTAAAATCTAGTAAACTAATTACGAGAGAAGTTTTTTGATTGTCCCCAATACAGAAAGAAACAACTGGGTGTTTTCAAGATTTTATTTTACAACATAATCTTAATTTAATATATTTACTGTATCGATGACAAAGCGTTTCAATTGTCCTACCAAAAAATCTTTCAGTTTAGAGAATAAAAAGTAATCCCCACTTCATATTTGAAGAAGAGAGAGGCTGTTCAAAAATTTCGAAGCCAACACTATCGATTGCAGACACTGAAACGGAAACTAACTGGGGCGTTATCAAAGTTTGTGCTAGCAGAAGAAGTGACCAAAAATTTTCGCGCGACAAGCTCTAATGCTACCTTTTCACACCAGGACAAGATGGATTGGTATATAAGGTCTCCAACTGTATACCAAGAATAACAGACGACAAAATAATGAAACTAGTTTCAAAATCAAGTAAATTTATTGTACTACAAATATGTATATGTATATAATTATTTTTCCACATAATCGCCATTTAATGCAACACATTTCTCCAAACACTGAATTTATTTCTTCATTCCGAAAAAACTTTCTTGTTTACTGTTGATCCAATTGCGAACAGCGTCTGATGAAAAATGTTGACGTTTCAACTTTCAACTTTAGAGAAACTAGAAATCGTTGATCCATTCGGCTGATATTCGGAATAAATGACTGTCTGCACTGAACTCTTTTGAATTTTCGTACACGTAGAGAATCAGTGCAACGATATTCGATTGACTACCGTTTGTTTTCGGGATCAAATGATAAACTCACGATCCGTCTCCGGTGGTGATGTTCATAAGAAAATCATCTCCTTCAGGTCAGTTAAGAAGTTCTTGATAAATATTTTTTCTTTGTTTTTTTCATGACATCCGTCAATTGTCGCGGGACCTATCTGATGCAAATTTTTCTGTAATTCAATTCATGTTAGGAAAAACCGATTTATTTCAAAAACCGGATAATCATTATTCGAATGATCATAAAAACCGAATGATCGTTCATATGATTTTTCACTTGGATGTTTATAGTCGTATTAAGTTCTGCAATGGCCCGCGAATAGTCCGGATTTGAATCCAATGGAAAATATTTGGGGACTTATAGTTAAGAAAATTTAAAATCGAAATTTCCGTCCTCAAAATTCTGATCAACTTTGGGAAGCCATTCAAAATACATGGGAGGAAATAAGACAGAACGAAAATTTTATTGTGCCTTACATTTCATCAATGCCTAAAAGACTTCAGCAAGTTATTTTATCCAATGTGCATCTATAAAATATTAAACTACTTTTTCTTTTCGTTATTTTAATTTTTATATCTTAAAAAATCTGTTAATTTTGAATAAAATATGTGTCACTTTGATATTTCTCATTTGGGTATTAGACAGTTTCACAAACTTTTTTAAAAGCGAATACAAGTCTATCTATCAATTTCCGGAAAGGTGTCTCTGATATATTCACAGATTCTGTGGAGAGCGCGTGCTACACAAGTAATATGTGGCATATTAGGATATGTTTCCTTTAATAGTCTGCCGGTTTTTAACATATATGCAACACTGTTACTGACAAATAAAAGTATTTTTTCTTTGTACCTGTCGTCCGAATGAAGCATTTGGCGCATATTCTCGTAAATGGTTTTAACTACTGTTTCCGCATCAACTGTATTTATACCTTTTGTTGCTATTACATATGCGTTATATGGAATAGTTTATTCTAGTACACCAGCTACAACATTTACCACGCAGCGTCCTAATATATCGACAGTTTCGTCGGCACTTATCCATAGGTACTGATTTGAAAGATGGCTTGTAATGCGTTCTACTGCTTTTGTGTACCACTTAGAAATATAATATTTGCGTAAGGTGGATTCATCAGAAATATTTCGACCAATATATTTTTGGAGAAATGTTTTGAAGGTGGGATTGTTAAGTTTATTTAATGGAATGCATGCGTATTCATTTTCATTTTCATCGATATAAGCATTATGTCATACGAAATATATAATGTGGAAACATATTAATGATAAAGAGCTAGATCAGAGACTAACGTGTACGTTTGTTTATTGTTCGTTGCGGCTACACTAATAACTGCATATTTTATCTTTATCAGATACATAAAAATATGATCTTCTATACCGTTTTATTTGCAGTCACAGTTGGTGATTTTTTATTCGTTTTTTCTATTCGGTTATTTCGGTAACCGAGTTATTTCAATAATTTAAAAAACGAAATAATTGTTTTTTTTTCATTCCATTAATCCCATCACTAAATTCAACGTCTGAACAATGTACTGGACTCTTTCTTGACTAATGCTTAATTGTCGAGCAATTTGTTTTGCGTAATTCGGCGATTTCCTTGAATCAGTGCATTCACTTGACTTTGATTCTTCTCATGAGTCAATGATACTGGTCGACCTGATCACTTTTCGCCAAACATCTTCATATAACAGAGTTTTCAAACGTGTGTAAATTTCGATGGGCGCACAAATCGAACTCATGATAAATGACACTGTTACTCAACCAAAAAGTGAAACTTTATTTACTAAAACGAGATACTCAAAATGATCGTTTGGAGGTTAGAAGTTCTATCCACAATGGCGTTGCTGGAGAACTCATATATCAATCCTCCCTCGTCTGTACAAGGATTTCTGCTTAGTCACGGATTCGGATAAAATTCTTGAAGCGGTTACCTACACGTTTTCCACTACATTTACATGTTCAACAGTGTATAATACTTTTGCAGTGAATATTTTTTCATTTGACAGTATGCATATTCCTTCAGTTTCGATTGGCAAAGTATTATCTGAGATGCTGCAAAAAAAGTTAATAACACTTTGGGCCACGATGGACTTCCTAAATTTTCTATTGCAAATTCGGCACGAATACTTATTGAACATACACAATTATTAGTAAGTCACATTTCTAGACTTTGGTAAACTAATTCGTATAACACCAATTTAAAAAACAATAATTATCGATCCATAAGTATTTTATCTGATGGATACGATTAGTAATTCTGGTAAGGAGTTATATACCTTTTTTAAGTTTTTACTTAACCACAGTCTCCAAAGGAAGACTTTTTACAACAAAAAGGTTTATGTTTGAATTTTATATTTTCTAAAACAGCAGTGAGTAGTGGGCCACTTAATCTATGCATGCGTAAACCCACTTTTATACATATTTATAAAAATAAAATTACAATATTTTTTAAATTAATACTGTAACTCCAATGAAAAAAGTTGCAAATTTATTCGTTGGATTTACAATATTCATACAAAAATTAAAAATATAAACTCTGTAATTTTTAATATAAAGAATACACTAAAAAGAGTTTGTTAGAAATCAATGTTTTTGTAATTGTAAGCTTATGAAAATGGATTAGGTTTACGATCAGAAGAAATATTTACAAATGGCAATTAAATTTACATATGGTAATTAAAATGTCGTTCACAAATTATATAGGTGTTATAAATTTAGCCTCTTGTTAAATTCGGAAAGCGTTGATGTTTGACACGTTTTTACCCAAACTTCAAAAAGTTCAATATTATTTCTAGGAAAACGGTGTCTGCGGCTACCCATATCACTACAGTCTGTCACACAACATCGTTTCGGGCAACTAGACATTATAAAACACTATAAATATAAACAAACAATAACCGGCAGAACTATTTCAACTACAAACAAGTTCAAAAATAACCTAAAAATTCTTAAATTGACGAACACACGAAGTCGTTCCTTCGATCACCCTGCACCTGCGCATTCAATTTTAGATGCTTAGACCAGCGTTTCTTGATCTTTTTGATAAGTGGAACCCTTTTTAGTAGTCACTTTTATTGCGGAACCCCTGGTTTGTTTCAATAGTATGCTTTTAATGTAACATTCTGTAAATGGATTATATGCAACAAAAATGACAATTATTTCAAAAAATATTTATTTTCTTCAAAAAGTAATTCAAAAATTAACACAAAAGTTCTTAAAACAACTTAAATTTACATTTACAGGACTTTTAAATTTTAATTTTAATGGGATGAGTGATATTGCTTTTTATTATCACAAATATACTTAATAATAGGCTTAATTGATGAAAGTTGAATTCTTATGTCAGGTTCGGCATCAAGTCTGTTCCGGTATTTAGTTTTTGTCGACAAATAATTTATACTGCACCAGAATTCCTTTAATGGCATTAATTTAAATTTATTTTGCAATGATGAATCAGATGTCATTTCAATAAAAGTTTCGTATTCTTCCGTTGACATGGTCGAAGGTCGTGCATTGAAAATAAATGGGTTTTTAATCCACAATTCATTTTGATATTTAATCTGCTGTTCATTTGGAAAATACTTATTAAAAGATTCACTCAATCCTTTCAGTTGAATAATTTCTTCAATAAATGCCACTGCCATTTCAACCCCTTCTTCTTCTAAAAAGCCTTTTATTGTAGGGAAACAATCAAACTCGTTGGAGCGCATACAAATTGTCCAAAATTCTATTTTTTTCTTGAAAGCAAGAATTTTTTCGTGGGAAGTAAATACATTTACTTGTTTGCCCTGGAGGTTTAAATTAAGTTCATTTATCTTTGTAAAAATGTCGTTTAAATAGGCAATTTTAAGTAACCAATTTCTATCAAATAATTATAATCGACCTTTCAATTCAAAATTGTGTTCTAAAAAAAAAGCACGCACCTCGTCCCTTAACTCAAGAAAACGGGTTAGTATCTTTCCTCGAGATAACCATCTGACTTCAGTATGTAAAATAAGAGATGTATGTACACTTCCAATCTCCTCACAGAGTATTTTGAATAAACGATTATTTAGCGGTCGAGATTTTATGAAGTTAATGATTTTGATGACCTCATCAAGAGCATTCTTATAACTGGGGGATAATTTTTTAGCAGCAAGTGCCTGCCTATGGATCATACAGTGGCTACTAGAACAGTTTTTAGCTATATTTTTAATAAGCTGTACAGCCCCATTAATTATGCCACTCATGGCCTTTGCTCCATCGGTACAGATATCAATACAGTTGTCCCATGGTATTTTATTCTCTTCAAGAAAAGAATTTAGGAGACTAAATATTTCGACTCCAGTAGTACGTGTTGGTAGAGATTTGCATAAAAGAAGATCTTCCAATAATGCGTCTTCGTGCTGATATCTAACGATTACAATTAATATTGCGAGTCCAGATACATCGGTTGAGTCATCCAGTTGTAATGAAAACTTGCATGATTTGAGACGAAAAGTAAGTTCATTCTTTATATTGGCTGCTAAATCTCTGATGCGCTGAGCTACCGTGTCATTCGAAAGTGGAATCTTAGCCATTTCTTTTGCAGATTTTTCACCTAACACACATTTTACCATCTCCATACATGAAGGTTTAATAAGATTTTCCGCAATTGAGTATGCTTCACCGCGTTGAGCTATCAGATAGCTGACTAAGTAAGAAGCCTCACTTGCTTTTTCATTCACCATTTTTGTGGTTTGAACCATAACCGTTTTTAATTTTAAAAGTTCGTCACTTTTCCGAATGAAGAATTCAACATTTTTTTCTTTAAGCTCGCCATGAACAGATTCTAAATGACGACGAATTTTAGCTGGAGCCATAGAGCTATTTGGTAGAACTTTATTGCATATAACACACTGAGGATTATCATTATCGTTCATGAATCCTAAACATATATAACTTTCATCATATTTCCTTAGTTTTTTAGTAACTGCTCTGAGTTTATTACTTGTAGAGGCCATTACTGGCCTAATTTCGTTTGTGGCGATTTCAGTTGCATCACTTTTATTATTACCACAGTTATCTTTAGCAAAAGAGCTAGTTGCTGGGTCCGAAACAGAAGAGTCAAGTTCTGCAGCAGAATGCTTTAAAGTGCCTTCTTTAAGCCACCTCTCCATCCTGCAACAAAATATCGAAAATGGTTTTAAGACAAAAATAACAGCACCAGTTACCTTTTAAGAGGGAGTTCTCATTTTTTAATTAAAAAAAGTTTTTTTTTCTTTTATTATCTTAATGCTATATGTGTCTAGAATAAGTACTCGGTTCCGTATAAAAGTTATAGCTTTATGTATCACTTGTATACAAGCTGTATACATCACTCGTATAAAGTTTAAGCAAATTTTTCCCAAAATGATGTTTCTGAAATCCGTAACAAGAATTTCTCAGACGCTAATTGACCAATCTAGATCTAGATCTTTTTGTATTATGTTTGTAAACGTGTACACCAGTGGGCAAACTAGGATCTTTGATTAAAATGCTATATTTCAGTTTTAATTCCACTTTTCCTAATCTAAAAAGGTCGTTTTTAGTAAAATGCGCCCCATTCTTATAATTTTTAATTTTTTGAAAAGATCCTATTTTACTCAACAGAAGTAATCTTTGCTACCGTTTGGTATCTCGTTTTTCGGGCGTCAACTTTAACGCCCTCTGCTACAGAGGCAAATTATGGCAAATTAAAACACAATTTGTTTTTGCAAAGATATGCGTAACGCATTAAAAAAAAGTTTCTATATATAAAAAAACAATCCCTCTTTAAAAAAATTATTAAAAATCGTCGTGTTTTTATTAAAAAAATTAGAACTCCCCCTTAAGACCGAATAAAGTTTAAAGGTTACTTACGTTGATATTATCTTTAACAGTGAAATATTAAACACAAACAATTACAATTTCTAGGTTTTAACACAGTTTTTAGACAGTTTGGTTTTAAACAATTGGTTTTAGACACAACCAATAAAGTTTATCAATAAACAAAATCACTTTATCAATAACTTTCAATCAGTTTATTTATCTTTCAATCACTTTATTTTAATTTTCAATCACTTTATTTATAAGACACACATCGGCAAGTGACTATTACGCCCGGATACTCGCAGTGTAATGATAAATAAAGAATTGAGCCGGGGAATCACCGATACCGGGATTTCCCGTGATTATACCAGGGCGGCTGCTTTTAAATACCAAAAATTGTCCCGACGGCGCCGTTACAATTCGCGACGTCGGACGGTTGTATTTGCACCGACTATCCAGATTAGTAAGTGGAATTTAGTTGTGCCGTTAAATTTTTATTACTTTTTTTATGTTACTTCCTTGAATGTAAAAAAGCACGTAACTTTCGCGGAACCCCTGAGTGATCTCCATGGAACCCCGGGGTTCCGCGGAACACAGTTTAAGAAACGCTGGCTTAGACAAAGCAGCTATATGACATCTGGTGGATGTGCACTATGTGCAGTCTACCATTAACTTGTTCTCCAATAGCGAATTTAACTTTCTACCCAGTGCGAAAGAACCGGCAATTGGCCGGCAAGAATTTTCCCAAATGAACAAGAAAGAACGAGAATAACGTCTGCCGATATAAAAACGCCGCAGTCAGTCCAGTGTTGCCGTTTCGGTACAATTGTACTGAATTCAGTACGAAACGATTCGATTCAGTACAACTTTTTGAAAAACCACGAAATTCAGTATGAAATTCGAAAACCAGAAAAAAAGAAAAATTTGCAGCCTTTAGATGGACAAATCTTTATTATAAATTTAATTTTTTTTTTCATTTGGGTCTATACTAAGACAGATTTTTGAAACTGTAAAATGTAAATTATTAAATAGTGCGTTTGCGGCCATTTATCAGTAAGCAGTTTAAAGTTTTAACAAAATAGCTTGGATTGACACTACAGTGAATCAGAGAAATGGGGGGAATTACCGAAATAAACTTTGTGGTAGGTTCGGCCGCGATTTTGAATAAAATGGACAGGTAAGCAATAATGTAGTGTTAGTAAGGGCTGTTTTCTCATAAGAGAATATAATATATGTGTGACTTAGAATCAGAGGTGCCTATACAACAAATTAGCTATTTTGAGTAAAATATAATTAAAACATAAGAGCAACACATTGGCTTACCACAAAATATTTATTCGTGGATGGCGGTGGGGGCTTTAAAAATTAATTTTAGTACAGGCACCTATCACTCCTATTCAAAAATACGCTTCAATTTGCAGGGGTGTACTTAACTCAAAAATTGTATAGGCACCTCTGGTTCTGAGTCATTCATACAATATATGTTATATAAGGTGTCCCGTATCGTTATGTTCAAATTTTGGAGTGTAAAGTAGACTTCATTTCAAGTAACAAAAACACAAAACTTGCATATCCATTTTTATTTGTTTCAAAGTTACAGATCTATGAATGTGATTGTCAGATCATGAAAAAAAAGTAATCCTAAAGTCAATAAAAACTGATTTTTATGATGGATCGTCGGTTAAAAACAGCTAGTTTTGTCAAGTCTGACGAAAAGCCGGACGAGCAATCAATTACTTCTTCTGCTTCAGTCCCTGATTTGGAACCAACATAGGGTGGCAGTTGTAGTGAGCTACCGTCTCACCAGACTGGAAGCAAATAAAAAATAGGCGAGCAGAATGAGAAAAAAGGAAAGAATCTTTTGGCCGCCTGTGTGCATACATAAATTTGCTGCTCCTAGGCTTTTACTATTTTAACATAGAATTACATTTATGTGTTAGGAGTATATGTAAAACAAATTTAAGGTATTACGCGCAGGGTCCAGAATGCATATAATCCAAATTTCAAATCATTGTTGTGTTAAAGATCACGAGAAATATGTGTTGTCCAAACTGTTACGAATATTATTATTGTATATTATAGTGCATACATTATTTTATGCTAACATTGCAATAATACATATATTATTTATTGATAAATCTATGAATTTCCGAAAGCTGATTAAACGTATGTACTTATTGCATATACATATATTGCTTATTCTGGGAAAGTTGTCTTTACGTTTGTCTATATACAAGTATCCCTGTTAGTTTTTCACTTTTTGAATTCAAATTAAAAAAAACAATCGACCGATTTTGACAAATTCTTTATTAAGTTGAAGACACAACTTGGGAAATTTATTTTTTTAAAATGATATTGATCAAATGGTGTCCATTTTTCTCCTGATACTCTTAAAGTCGGGCTCTAAAATTTGCTCAGAAATGGCTGCTATTTCTGCCCGAATATTGTTCTTCAATTCTTTCAGGGCGGTTATAAAAAACTCGACTTTTGATTTATCCCAATAAAAAAATCGCTTGGAGTCAAATCCGGGCTTCAGGAAGGCCAATTAATGCGCCTAAACAACGGGTAAAGACCGATTTGAAGTGTGATTTGTGGCTTCGTCTTGTTGAAACCAGGTTTCTTGATCAAATCCATCACATTCTTGAAGAGCAGGTGTTAAAAAATCACGTATCATATCGACATACCGTTGGGAATTCATCGTTATGGCGTTGCCGCGATCACGTTCAAAATAAGACGGACCGATAATTCCCGATGATAATAGCGGCCCAAACTGTGACCTTTGGGCTATGCAAAGGCCTTTGATGTTTTATTGTGGGGTGTCTTTCACACCAGTACCGACAATTCTACTTATTAACAAAGCCATTAAGATAGAAATGCGCTTCATCAGAGAACAAGATGTCGAACGATTGAAACCGGTTGGCGAATAACAATCTCTCAACGTAATCGGTCTGCTTCAATTCTTGCACTCTTAATTTTGTAGGCGTGCATTCGTAAATCTTTCTGGAGAATTCGATGCTCTTTTAGCATAGATGGACGCTTGCGTATCGACAAGTTTGGTTCTTGTCGCACAGACGCTCTCACTATAGCGATGTTTTCAGGGTTTCTTACTGTCCTTACATGATTGATTACGCGTTTATTCGTCGTTGAACCTGTCTCTTCAAACATACGAACCCATGCCTTAATTAAATTAATGCCTGGACATTGTTGTCGTGTAAATTGTAAAGTCGAACGAGAGTGCACAAATTGTTGTTTCGGTAAAACTCACGCACACAAAAAGCACGTTTTCTCCCGCTGCACGATGACTAAATTTCCCTAGACCAAGCGGACGTTTAAGACCAACCCCACTCTTCCAAGCCACCTAACAAATTTTTTTACAGCTAACAGGGACACTTGTATTATATTTTTATCCACATCTTACATGCATATTATAAATTATATAATTGTATAACAAATTAGGAATAAAACATTAACAGCCATAGTAACCATTCTATGATCTATCACATTTAACTCGATGTGGGCAAAATGTTGTTACTTGTTATTGTTATGGGTTACCGAAAAATAATTGATGCGCTAGTAAAACAGACCGTAATATAATAACATTTTCACTACTAACAAGTTTATTTTATCACACATGCTTGTTGATGCATCTTAAAATTCTAAACATTTGCAAAAATATATTAGGGTAAACCAAACAGTGTTATATTTTCTTATCGCAACCATCAATTTTTCAGTCACCGATAAGTGATAAAAAGCCCCGTAATATAAATAACGCTCTAAACACTAACAAGTTTAATGCTTGATGCCCTTTAAATTCTATACACACGCAAAAAATATAACGATTAGAAGAAGTGTGTTATCGAGGATGGTTGTTTATCGTAAACACAACCGGTCACCCACTTGAATTCTTTCTCTCGATAGGCCAACGTGTTTTTAAATTACACGTTAGCATTATCTTAATCTGTTGACCAGTGTCTCTAGTAATGTCGAATAATTTTCGCCACCCTTTGATTTGGCTGTCTGCGTGCCTTGCACATGTACACATAATTACGGCCCGGCACTGGAAACGAAAAAATTACAGTGACTATTTACAAATGGATTTTTATTTTACCGGGAAAGAGTCAGAACCTAAACCGCTTTGTGTAATCTGTAATAAAGTCCTGGCCAACAGCAGTTTAAAACCATCACTTCTTCGTAGATACCTTGAAACAAGACATGCAGATCACAAGGATAAACCTGTTGAGAATTTTAAAAGAAAATTGGCAGGTAATAAAAATCTTCTTTTCTAACAGTTTTAAACGAAAATAGGAAAATGGCTCCGGGGGCATCATTTCGAGTTACTTACAGAACTCCAAGATCTGGACAAGCAGAAAATTTGATCGGATCGTGCGCTAGAGACATCACGAAGTCTGTGCTTCGAGAAAAGCGGCAAAAATAATTGACCTTGTTCCCTTATCAAACAACACAGTGTCGCGAAGAATTAATGATTTGGCAAATGATGTGGAAAGTCAACTTTTAAAAATAATAAAATTGAATTATCAGAAAAAGAAATTCAACTTAACTGAACATCTCAAACAGCATCAATGAACGCGCAAGGACTATTTTCCTAATAAACCTATTATATCTGGATCGAATAACTGGAAACGTAATCCTTTTCAATGAGATATAACTTCGGATACTTTTTTAAATTTACTTTTGACTTAGTGTAAGAAATGAATATCCCGTTTTGGCGGAAAAAGCCATTCAAGTTTTACTACCCCGTTGTACAACATATCTATGTGAGAAAGGATTTTCAACATACACTTACCTGAAAGATAAGTACAGAAACAGGTTAACCCGGCAGAACCCAATCTAAGACTCAAATTTTCAAACATCGAACCAAATTTTGGATTTCTTTATTCTACCAAACAGGCACAGATATTCCATTGAGGGTATTTTTCAAGTTCTGTATTATTGTACTCATTTTGTATTCTATTTTGTATGTTAAGCTATCACTTTAGTTTTAATAATGTTTGCCTGTAAATATTTTAGGATTATGTTTTAGTTTTTCGTTATGAACTGTTATTCAATATGCAAAATAAATTTTAATAAGAACACAATTTTACTGCTTCATTTACTGTTCCTAATGACCATACGGGGGGTTGGCCAATTTATTTCAGTTTTTAGAAGGAGTTCGCAAGAAGAAAAAGGTTGGAAACCGCTGATGTAGAGGATATCCATCATTACGATTGATATTATTGGGATGTTTGGGGATCTCTATGGATTCATGTATTTTACGATTAAAGTAATAGCGATTGCGGGATAGAATTTGATTGAAGATCAAGGTGTTTTATTTGATGAACCGCTGAAATTTGCAGAGCACATAAAAACAGTCTGCAATTACGCATTTCAATCGTTGGACTTTTTTATAAGAAGATACAGAGACTTTTCCAACATAGTCACGCTAAAAACTATATTGTAATGTGCGTCATGTTGCGTCAGCTGGCGACGTCATCGGCTATGCAGGTCATGGGGGTTCCCCTATTGTTTCAGACAGAATAATTTAGAAACAGCGATGAGTATATAAACAATCAAGCGAAGAATGATTCAATTTAACCAGTAATCGCTTTCAAACGCCTTTAAATTTCAATGGGCGTGTAGTCTGCCACCGTTAAAAATTATACATATCACTAGAGTCGGCAAGGAGGGGCAAGTTTCAGTGCAGTGCGGAGAACAACGTGGAGGCCTAGCGGCCCTATCAAGGCGAGCGTTCAGTAACGTTTACGTACTCGCATCATTTATGTTCATGACTTTCATGAATGAGCATAGGCGATGCGGACGCATGAATGTTAACACATAAAATAATGATAAAAAATATATTATATAACGTGCTGAAACACTTACTGTTTTAAAAAGCTTTCATGAAATCACAAACTGGGTGGCATCTATTAAATATTTGAGTAATTAAATATGTTTCTACACTTGTTTCAGTCAAATGAGTACGGCGTGCGGAATAAATATTTTTCAATTATGAAAACGACCATTCCACATCGAGTGATGTTATATTTGCAAATTTATAGTAATCCTTGTGACAACTTAATGGATCTTTTATTTATTATGTATTACACACTAATTTTTTTCGTCTTCCGCCGCACATAGGTGTGAGTGAACATCATCCACAATTTGAACAGAATCCACAAACGACATTTTGTAAAACTACCTTCTTTACATCATCAAAGTGTTCGCAGTAGTAAAACGCACTTTCTAACTATGTTCCCCAACGCGTAGTAATCGGTTGTGGTGGTTCAGACACTTTGGGACACAGTTCGTAATTTTTTTTTGTACATTTTGGGGACTTTAGAAACACTGCCTTCGTATGAAGTATTAAAGCATTTACTCGTGGATAACATTTAGGTATCAATTGCGCCGCAAGGTTTAAAGCATGGATTTTACCTGTTACATGTAACAGATTGCCACTCTCTTCTTTAAGAAATACTGCCTTCGTATGAGGTATTAAAGCATTTACTCGTGGATAACATTTAGGTATCAATTGCGCCGCAAGGTTTAAAGCATGGATTTTACATGTTACAGATTGCCACTCTCTTCTTTAAGAGGTCTGCCTAAGGAAAGCATGTTAGCTGCACAATCACTCACAAACATTAAAACTTGGTTTGTTGGAACTTGAAATTTGTTCAATGCGCTCAACACCACTTTTAAAATTTCATCGCTAGTACATTTTGCAACTCTTTTGGAAGCAAGTAAGATAGAGGATGACGGTTCAGATTCTTCTATTGTACGTACCATCACATTCACCACAGAATTTTTTGCAGATCGGTTGTTTCGTCCACACATAACCACAATTTTTTATTTTTCAATTCTGCTTTAATTCTTCTTTCAACATAGTCATGAGCAGATGCATTAATGTATAATCCGAAGTGTGAATTAAATAACGAAATTTTATTCACACTTACGTGAAAATAATTGGAAGATATTGCTGAAATGAAAAGAAAAGGAATGTACGTGCTATTTTTCTTACGAAATACGATAAACTTATTTATTTATATTTATATTTTTTATTTATATTATATCTACGTACTCGACACCACTGAGCACACTCTAATATTTCAAATATTCTCCGAATACAATAGCTGGGTTGTCCATTGTTATCGCAGCGAGACCAGGTGGCCGAGTAAGTCAAACAAATACTTCATTGAATTACGCCGGGATGTACTGAGCGACGTTATACACAATTCCAATTGCCGATTGCGTTTTATGGAAATTGCATCCGTTCTCTAATAATAATAAACTGTATTTGGTGTATAATACAACACATCGAAAAAAGTAAAATAATAAAATCTAAGAAACTATAGAACATATTAAAATTTCAAAATATTAAGAATAAAAATTACAAACATTTTTGAAAATAATATATATATTCAGCCAACTGATTGAGAAAGTTCTCTGCTTTATACAATACAATGTTTGCTATATAAATTTTTATTTAAAAGAAAACGATTATTCCTTTAAAAAATCTTTGATATAGATAAAGATCTTCAGATACTGAAACTAAGCAGTATACATTCTCTCTTCTTGCAAAGCAGAGATGATTAGTTTTCTTATTCGGAGGAAGGCGTTTTTTTTCTTGCTCATTATGCAAGATTTAAGTAAAAAAACAACTTGTGAAATAAAATTAAACAAGGTTTATGAATCGCAAATACAGAATAACCAAGTTTATTTTAACATGTCAAGCATTTATTTTTACTCCTGTACGAGTCGGATTAACATATAAGGTTTCCAACAACGCCATTGTGTGAATAGTGGGAGTAGAAACAAATTCTAACTTGCAACCGGTAATCTCGTTTTACCAATACTATGCAAGGTTTCATTTTCCTGTGTACGGTTGAGTAACAGTATCATTTATCATAAGGTCTATTTAGGAGTTGCATACCAAGCAACGATGTGTGATATGTAGACTCGGCAAAGAGGGGCAATTTCCAGTGCAGTGCCGTGAGCAACGTAGAGGGGAGAAGCGCGCGGCACGGAAACTCAAGCGTCCGTATCAAAGCACACTTGTTCAGTATTATTCCACAGGTTGTTGTGAGTGCATGTCAGTACTGTCAATGTCAATACTTAGAAAATGTATTTAGGTACGTTTCGGAAGCGGCGTATTTCGAAGAAACTATAAAACGTAATAGCGAGTAATCTACCGTTCAATTTACTAGACCAAAAAGCATTTGTCTCCTTCTGGGGCAAGTATTCGGATTATACATTAATGCATCTGCTCATGACTATGTTGAAAGAAGAATTAAAGCAGAATTGAAAAATAAAAAATTGTGGTTATGTGTGGACGAAACAACCGATCTGCAAAAAATTCTGTGGTGAATGTGATGGTACGTACAATAGAAGAATCTGAACCGTCATCCTCTATCTTACTTGCTTCCAAAAGAGTTGCAAAATGTACTAGCGATGAAATTTTAAAAGTGGTGTTGAGCGCATTGAACAAATTTCAAGTTCCAACAAACCAAGTTTTAATGTTTGTGAGTGATTGTGCAGCTAACATGCTTTCCTTAGGCAGACCTCTTAAAGAAGAGAGTGGCAATCTGTAACATGTAAAATCCATGCTTTAAACCTTGCGGCGCAATTGATACCTAAATGTTATCCACGAGTAAATGCTTTAATACCTCATACGAAGGCAGTATTTCTTAAAGAAGAGAGTGGCAATCTGTTACATGTAACAGGTAAAATCCATGCTTTAAACCTTGCGGCGCAATTGATACCTAAATGTTATCCACGAGTAAATGCTTTAATACTTCATACGAAGGCAGTTTATCGTATTTCGTAAGAAAAATAGCACGTACATTCCTTTTCTTTTCATTTCAGCAATATCTTCCAATTATTTTCACGTAAGTGTGAATAAAATTTCGTTATTTAATTTCGTTTATTTGGATCTAGAATATTCTTACTTTTTCAGACAATGGAAGAGCGTCGAGAATGGCATCGTGAAACAATGGCGAGTTGGATTGAGGGCCATACTGATTGTATGTACATTGCTAGTGATTCCGAAATTTATTGTGAAGTGTGTGAAACGTTATTGAAAAATTGCAATAAATCAACCGTAAAACGTCACGTAGGATCGTTAAAGCACGAAAAAAAATTGAACCCGTTGGAATCTGACAATTTTAACGAAGAAATCTGTGAAACTTTTATGGCAGCTAATATTCCATTATTTAAATTGAACAATCCAATTTTGAAGACATTTCTGAAAAAATATACTGGTCGAAATGTTCCTGATGAATCAACTTTACGCAAATATTATGTTTCTAGGTGCTATACGAGAACAGTAGAATGCATTAGAAGCCATCTTTTAAATCAATACATATGGATAAGCGCCGACGAAACGGTGGATATGTTAGGACGCTGTGTGGTAAATGTTGTAGCTGGTGTACTACATCCAACTATTCCCTATAACTCATATGTAATAGCAACAAGTGTTATAAATAGAGTTGATGCGGAAACAGTTGCTGAAACCATTAAGGAGAATATGCAAAAAATGCTTCATTCGGACGCCACGTACAAAGAAAAAATACTTTTATTTGTCAGTGATAGTGCTGCGTATATGTTAAAAACAGGCAGACTATTGAAGAAAACATATCCTAATATGCTGCATATTACTTGTGTAGCACATGCTCTCCACAGAATCTGTGAATATATCAGAGACACTTTTCCGGAAGTTGATAGACTTGTATCAGCTTTTAAAAAAGTTTTCAGAAAAGCACCATTGAGAGTAGCTCTTTTCAGGGAAAAATTTCCATCTCTGTCACTGCCTCCCACTCCAGTAATAACTAGATGGGGAACATGGCTGGAAGCTACTAGTTATTATGCTGAGAATTTCGATAGTCTAAAACATTTCGTAACACTGCTAAAGGAGGATGCTAGAAGTATTGGTGAGTGCAAGGAGCTCACACAAATCCCAAATTTAAAAAATCAGTTGTACTTTCTTCACGAACACTTTGGAAAATTGCCAAAACTAATCTCTTATTTTGAAAATCGAAATCTCAAATTAAATGACGGATTAACCACATTAGATGTGGCTGTTAATAATTTGAAAAGTATTCCAAGTGACTTCGGATGTGGCCTTCGGCAAAAGTTTGAAGCAATTCTTAATAGAAATCCAGATTTAATTACATTGCAGCAATTATGTATGGAGACAATTCCACAAAATCTAACGGCTAAATATGAAGAAATAAAAGAATATTTCCAGTATGCACCTATAACCAGTTGCGATGTAGAAAGGACGTTTTCTATTTATAAGGATGTACTTAATTCAAAGAGAACAAAATTGACAGAAGAAAACCTTGAGAAACTATTGCTAGTCAATATTAATACTCCTTTACTCAACTTGAACGACAAAATGAACAAATAAAAATGTTCCAATTATAGAAATAAAATTAGAAACTTTAAAAATACAACTTTTCAACAAATACATATTGCTATAGATTTTTCCTTGGACAAGAAAGGAAAAATGATTGAACAATTTTGAACTCTATATGAAGGACATTTTTTAATAAAAAATTAGCTATTTCAGTTGTATGTTTATTTATTTCAGACGGGGATCGTTATATATATATATATTAGTTTATAAGTAAAATAAAATTTTATAATGTATGAAAGTATGATTAGCCCTCGTATATTTAGGTTGACCAGAGGATTGAACTTGCCGCTTTTCCGGATATTGTATTTGTTAAAATGTGTTGTCTGTATATATTTTGATTTTATAGATGGTAGGGATGGACAAGCGGATGTTGAAATTTCATTTTGAATTAGAGATATCTTGACGGTTAAAGTGATCGGTTTATTAAAGAATAAAATTCTCAATTTTATTCTTTGTTTTATAAAATCGGGTTGAATTTTGTTTATGCATTTATTGTAAGGTGCATGTAAATCTTAATTCGATTTATGCGAGTGTTTTAATGTTTATTGAAATTTTTTTTGTGGAAAAGATATCTCTCGTGCATTTTATAAATTGTACATGGATCTATTCTGGAAAACAAAACTTGACCCTGATCCGCGAGGAACGATTCATGAGATGGCAGTTCGTGGATTCTACTAGACTGAATAGCCGGCAATATAAGCTGTAGTGTGAATAAAAAAATTAATAAGCAATTTCAAAGCAAATTCCACTGCACAATTATGGCGCAATCCAACGTGGGGCCGATATTGTAATTGAGGCTAATCCGACGTGTCTGCGAGAATAAATAATTTAATAATTGGACTGCACAATTATGGCGGCCCAACGTGTCGGCGTATGAAGCAAAGCGAATGACAAAATTTTACAATTTTGGCAGCCCAGTGTGTCGGCGAATGAAGATAAGCAAATAATTTGGAAATACAAGATAATTTACAATTTTGGCGAGTCCAACGTATAATTGGAAGAAATAAAACATAAATTTTTAAAATGGAATATTTAAGTCAAAGAATGGGTAATGCTAGTTACATACATGAAGGAGGACACAATGAAGACAGGAGTCAAGAGATAATGGACATGGTGCACACAATGATGAAAGATATGGAAAGAAATATAGGTATATTGAATGGTCAACTTTTAGAAGAAAAGGAGAAAAGAGAATGGCTGGAACAAAAGGTGACGTACTTGCAAAAACAAATTGATCAAATGAAAAAAGAAAAAAATGAAGCGAATGTGCCTGTGTTCATCCCTGTACCAGTACAAAATGAACCATTGCCGAAATTTTATGGTATGGCAAATACAAATCCCATGGGTTTTCTAAAAAAATTAAAGGAAAGTCTAGAGGATGTGCCAGGGGACCAAAAGAAGCTCCAGAAAATAGGGAACTGTTTCAAGGACGATGCGATGACCTGGTGGGACATGATCTCGGATGAGGTGAAGACAATGGAGGAGTTCGAGGTCAGATTTACCAGTCAATTCTGGGGAACAACAAGACAAACGAGGGTAAGAAATGATTTATTAGTTGGTAAATATAATAATAACAGTAATGAGTCACGAGCGTCGTATGTTATGAGGAGACATTCAGTTTTGAAATATTTACAACCAAAAATTATGGATAGAGATCTAATATGTCAATTAAGTACTCACTTTGATGCACAAATTAGTCAGGCAGTAGCCATTCAAAATATAAGTGACATGCAACAATTTGTTGAACTGTTAAAAAGATTAGATGACATGGAATATGGTAAAAGATATCAGAATAATTATATAGATAGAAATATTAATAGAACTCCATATTCTAAAATGGAAAATAATAACAATAATAGTAATTATTCAAGTCCTCAACGAGCAAATAATTATGGTAAGAGAAAGAATAGAATGGCTTCACCAGGTAGGATAGAATATAATAAAAATAATATAAGAAGGGAAACGTTACCAGAGACAATAAGCAATAATAGTAGAGATATTGGATGCAATTATAATTTAGAAAGAATAAATAGCAATAATTATCATGAAGAAAGTAGTAAAGAAATTATGGTAGATAATAAAAAGTATAAAGGTAATAGATATAAAAGTATTAAACATATAGGTAATCACAAGGGGACTAGATTTAAAGGTCCTCGACCTGAGTTTAATAAAAAAATAAATGTAACGAGAAAAATAAATAAAAACTTATTTACTGTCGGATATTTTGAATAGGCCCAACTTAATGAGAAATTTCGTTGTAAACTATTTAGATGAATATGCGAGATATAAGGATTTTTGCTTTTGAGTTAACTAAATGGTATGTGTTGTAACAAAAGGATATATAAATAAAATTTGGAAAAGTAAATAGGATTTGATAAATGATACTGAAATGGATTTAACGTAAAAGATAATTAGGATTAGATTATTAGTATAAGAAGAGGATGTAGAAGTAAAATAAAAAGGTGTTTACTGAATTTCGTCGTGATAAAAAGTTATATGATATTGAATATGAAAAAATTTTCGTCGCTAATATATGAAATATTTATATGAAAATGAAAGTGTATTTATAGAAAAAAATTTTCGTCGGTATATTTAAATAGAATTTCGTCGTTGATATATGAAAAAAATTATTATGATAATAGAGATATATATATATTGTTGAAATAAAATTATGGTATTTATGAATATATAGAAAAAGAATTATTGGCATGTTTAAAAAGTTAATGAATAAAAATATTTGAATAGGATGGTTTACGATGTGCTGATTTAACTGACCTGGTAATAAATTGGATTAAGCAAATGGATATATACAGGATGAGTTATAAAAAAATTTATTGTTGATATAATTAATTAATTAAAATTTATCTGCGTATAAAAAATTATTGATAATGGGAATTGCGTTGAAAAAAAATTAAAATTATATAAATATAGGAAGAAATTGAGCTCATGATATTATTGTTATGATTGTTATTATTATTATTATTGTTATTGCTTGGGAACTAATGGTGTTATGAATTTGGTTATTATGATGATGATTTGATATATGAGATTTTGATGGTATGTTTTTCTTTTATTTATGAAAATTCGTTGGGGATGTTCATGTCCATGTGATCGAGAGAGTGCTCGAATATTCGACGAGGATGACTGTTGCTTCGGCGTGTTCCTTCGTCTGTGATGTTTGTAACGAAGCCCATTCAAGAATGTCAAGCAACATGACGTTAAATAAATTATGTCAAGCAAAACGACATAACAGATAACATGTCTTAAGCAAAATAAGACATGTATATTTATAAAAATTATATACAGAATGTATATTAAGATGTTGAATTTGTTTACCACACTACAGCATCAGAACGAGGATGATCCTGTTCATCAACAATGCAACAAGTTAGTGCGGGGAACAAAGACAGGGTGCGTTACTGTCTCGAGTGCTGTGCTGAAGTTTATCCTTGAAAAAAGCTCAGGGATGTTCTGACTTTGTTCTCGGATAAATTCGGGGAATCATGCTATAGATTTTTCCTTGGACAAGAAAGGAAAAATGATTGAACAATTTTGAACTCTATATGAAGGACATTTTTTAATAAAAAATTAGCTATTTCAGTTGTATGTTTATTTATTTCAGACGGGGATCGTTATATATATATATATTAGTTTATAAGTAAAATAAAATTTTATAATGTATGAAATTATGATTAGCCCTCGTATATTTAGGTTGACCAGAGGATTGAACTTGCCGCTTTTCCGGATATTGTATTTGTTAAAATGTGTTGTCTGTATATATTTTGATTTTATAAATGGTAGGGATGGACAAGCGGATGTTGAAATTTCATTTTGAATTAGAGATATCTTGACGGTTAAAGTGATCGGTTTATTAAAGAATAAAATTCTCAATTTTATTCTTTGTTTTATAAAATCGGGTTGAATTTTGTTTATGCATTTATTGTAAGGTGCATGTAAATCTTAATTCGATTTATGCGAGTGTTTTAATGTTTATTGAAATTTTTTTTGTGGAAAAGATATCTCTCGTGCATTTTATAAATTGTACATGGATCTATTCTGGAAAACAAAACTTGACCCTGATCCGCGAGGAACGATTCATGAGATGGCAGTTCGTGGATTCTACTAGACTGAATAGCCGGCAATATAAGCTGTAGTGTGAATAAAAAAATTAATAAGCAATTTCAAAGCAAATTCCACTGCAATATGTATTTCGTAATTTTATAGATCACCACCCGTTTGTTTTCCAATTATATAAATAAAATTAATTAATAAATATGTATTTCGTAATTTTAGATAGATAGATCACTACCCGTATGTTTTCTAATTATATAAATAAAATTAAAAACTTTATAAATACAACTTTTCAACAAATAAATATGTATTTTGTAATTTTATAGATCACCACCCGTTCGTTTTCCAATTATATAAATAAAATTAAATATTTTAGAAATACAGCCTTTCGCCAGTACTGCACTGGGCTTTGCGTCATGTGGTAAGCGTGTCCGTTCTCTAATTATTATATATAACGTCAAATAGCTATAGGACGTTTATCAGCAAAGTGAAAAACGATTTATTAATTAAGGCAATCAAAATATCCCAGCATGGTGTTAGAAAAAGAAAGACTACTAGCGTGATAATCGCTAAATTGTTCAAATTAATTGTTGATCACAAATGAATTATTCATAATATATATGATTTATATTTAGAATGTTGTCATTGAAAATATACAATTGAAACACTTTCTGGCAAAACGTTAAGTTTATTTTCTTCAAATTTCCTAAACTGGTTTTCACAATTAGAGATTTAATGGGAAATAAGTTATTTACGGTGTTTCAGCAATTTCTCCAATTTCAAGTGGTGAACGTGAAAAGTTCTTAATCATTTTATTAAATTTAATTAGTACAAAATATTTAATAGAAAAGTGAGTTCAAATGACATAGTGAGTTGCTAACCATCACAAAAATTCTCAAATTTTAACATTACTATTTACGTAAAAGTAATCATAGAACAAATTAGACAAAAATAACATAAACCAACTAATAGCCTTGAGTCCAGAGATCGAATTAAATCGTTCCAAGGCAGCGAGCGTAATAATAACTTATGGTCTGCCAATACAACCTCTAATTGGCGTTAAGCCGGTGGAGGATGGTAAAGCATTAATTATTAATTGGGTGATGTGTGATAAAATACTTATCACTCGCCCATTAATAAGATGATCAACAATTTCTGACGAAAAAGGACGACACTTTTTTTATCAGAAAAGTAACATACTCGTACTTCGAAAATTTTTTATTCCTTCATAAAACATAAACATTAGTAGTAATATATTTACACAATAACGTATTGTAAAAATACTCGTCTCTGGGCTCGTTTAAATACTAACTAACGGCAATAAAAAACACTATATTAATAATAAATATACACTAAAAACACTTAAAAACTAATAACAGTATTTATTTCACATTTATATATCAATGTTCTAACGCGAGGGTCGCTTCTGTTTCCCACTTCCCGGTCGCTTATATACCTAGGACTGGAGATTTTCTTCTATTCTTTTCGCGATATACTGGGACGTGCGCCCAGCACGCCTGACGCATCCTCGGATGATTCACATCATAGTACATACCTATCATTAATTATTTAACATTTAGCCTTTAAATTCATATTTTTCAATTGAGTGCATTTTTTTAACAATTTTCGTTTTCCATTACAATTTAGATATCCAAAGGACGTAGATGTCGCGTGTTAAATTTCACTAACACTGGCGATAATGTCTTTACGGACAGTTTTGATTTTTCGCTGCTCCAATAATCGTTGGCTAGTGAAAATAACCTTTCAAGAGAGGCATTGGCACCAGGACAACACAATGATAATTCAACTAGCAGTTTTAATTGTAAAAACAGTTGTATTGTTCCTTAAAATATGTAAATACGAGGAATGTACAGTATTTACTGTTCCTAGTATAGTAGGTGTTGAAATAAACATTACACAACAACACCATTCATTCGTTGTTTATCTGTCAAACAAAGTGCCAAAGTTAAGTCTTTGGTTAAAAAGTTGTCTTGAGTTGAAATAGAAGCTCCTCAAAGATTTTGAAACATGGAGAAAAACGAACTTCGAACGAAAGAAAGGTTTAGCGCCACAACAAATTTATGAAGATATGCTTAGTGTACTTGGGGATGATGCGCCTTTATATCAGGTGGTGAAGAATTGGTCTCGAGAATTTCAATGTGGAAGAACAACTTGCGAACATGCAAAAGGTGTTGGTCGGCGCCAAACTGTGTGCACTCAGGAAAATGTTGATCGTGTCTGTGACTTGATTAAACAAGATCGTCGGTTAACTAGTAGACGTTTAGCAGAGATAACAAGCTTTTCAAACGGTACAATTGGAACAATAATCAATGATTATTTGGGACTTCATAAGGTGTCTGCGAGATAGGTATCCCGAATGTTGACACCCGAACAAAAGCGAGAGAGTCACGACTTCAGATGCGAATTTAAAATTGTTTAACAGTGATCCAAAAAAATTTCTGGATCGCTTTGTTACCGTTGATGAAACCTGGGTTCACCACTTCGATCCCGTTCACCACTTCGATCAGGAGTGGCGACTTCGAAGATCTCCATCACCACGCAAGTTTAGGGTCCAATCCTCAGCGGGTAAGATTATGGCCACCATTTTCAGGGATGCCAAGGGAATTTTATTAATTAATTACCTGGAACGAGGACAGACAATCGCGGGCCAGTATTACGCTACACTAATTAATCAACTTCGTGATTGCATCAAAGAAAAAAAAGAGGAAAGTTGGCGCGTGGAATTTTGTTTCATCAGGATAATGCTCCAGTGAATAAGAGCTTTGTTTCGTTAAGTGCAATTAACAATGCAAGTTTCGAGCTGATGGATCATCCACCATACTCACCTGACCTAGCTCCTAGTGATTTTTATTTATTTCCAAAACTAAAGGAAAGGCTTCGGGGGACCAAATTTAATAGCGATGACGAGGTTATAACAGCAGTTGAAGAATTCTTCTGTGATCAAGACCCCGAGTTTTTTCAAAAAGGTTTAAATATGTTAGAACTTAGGTGGAATAAGTGTCTTCAAGTACAGAGTGACTATGTTGAAAAATAATATTGTTTTATATATTAGGGACAATAAATACTGTACATCTCTCGTATATTAGCCCATCTTTTATCAATATCTGGTTTTGCAACTACCGATTTTTTAAATTTTTCGTTATTTAAAAAAACATTAACTCTTCTTACTTGTTTAAAGAGAAAGTTATCATCAATATGTTAATTCTTTTGTTATAAATTAAATTGTTGGAACAACATCTGCACATTTTAGTTGAGTTTTTAGAAGTGTCCACTGAAAGCAATTCCTTTTGATAAAGTTAGCAGACTATTCTTGGATGTATTGAAAATATATTTTGTAAAAGTTTCGAACTTTTTGTAGAAACCTTGCCCCTATAGGTACCTGAATTGGATTCCTCTAAAGCATTGATTCCCAAAGTCGTCCAGGTGGACCCCCAGGGGTCCACGGGAGACTCGACGGGGGTCTACGTTGGCGTGACAAAAAAATGGGGGTTTACAATTCGTAAGCGGGGGTCCACGAAAATTTATCTGGTTTCGATAGTGAAGAACTAAAATGTTGGCTTGAGTTCACCTATCAATGTAGACAGATAATATTTTAAGAAGCTCAGCGACTGTTACTTGTAAAAACTTGAATATTCCATATTCAGTACAACGTGTCGAGACTTGCAAAGCGCTGCCGCTGCTGCCGCCCGCAATGCTTGTTCAGACGTGCAAAGGGACGAAGTACGACTTGTGGTGTGTGTGCTTGCAATCTTGCATGAACTTGTTTGATTCTTCACCAATATAAATACGAATGCCACGGATAAACGTTACTCATTTGTTTCCCGAATTTCGAAAGGAAAAGTAAAGTAAAGTGAATCGATGCTAGTGTTTGCCACTGTCGGAAAAGTAAGTACTTACCTGCCTATTTGTTATACATACTTTTATTTTATTTATTATTTATCTAATTATTTTACAATTTATTGTACACGTAAGTAAACAAAAAATGGACAAATTACAAAAAAATACGTAGGTACAAAAGGTGAGGCTTATTCCTAAAAGAAATCTCTTCCAACCCACCTGCGATAGGAGATATATTTATGTTGTAATAAGTATATTTGTAATGTTTGCGTGTAGTAGGTACGTATTAAAAATTAAATACTGAACAGAGCCATTATTAGATACTTCCATAAAAGAACAGAAAGCCGAGAAAGGTTGAACTTCTTGTCCCTACTTTATTAGTAATTTTTTTATTACCCGACGGTGTGGTGGTTCACTAATAATTAAATATATTTTCATAAATTGTACGTGTCTTTACATACTACATACTCGTAACGTTCATCAAAGTAATAAATAAATAATTGAAATCGCGAAGTTTTGATATCAAAGTATTATTTACAAGTATTTTCTATCGAATTTACAGAAATATATCAAAATATAAGTAATGAAAAAATGTTTTACATTACATTAAAATCGGCTCAGCCGTTTTCATAAAACTCAATTATTGATCTTAGCGATTTATTGCTTTTAATAATTAGAATCAGTTTGCCGCCGGTACTTTGTTTATTTCATTGCAATAATCAATTAATCCTGTTAAAGTAGCCATATCCTGTTAAGTAAGACCGCCTTAAGATTACTACAACAAAGTTGTTTTTTTATTTACAGGTAGGTAACTGATACGAAACATGACTGAATCTAAGAAGAAATGTCGACAGTACAGTGTTGATTATTTAAAATTTGGTTTTCTTCCATTAAAGGTAGACAAGCGATTGCCCATATGCCTTTTATGCAACAAAGTTTTGAGCAATGACTCTATGAAACCATCGAAGCTCGAAGATCATCTAAGAAGGTGTCATCCTGATAAAATAGGTAAAGATTTGAAATATTTTCAAACATTGAAGGAAAAATATGAAAAGAGACCCACCGTGTACAGTATGTTTGCTTCAACGTCGGAAAGTAACGATGATGGCTTGCGGGCATCTTACAATATCTCATTATTTATAGCGAAATCTGGAAAATCGCACACCATTGGAGAACAGTTAATTTTACCCGCTGTTGAAGAGGTTTTAAAAACTGTTCTGCAAAAATCTCCATTTGACATACTCAAAAGAATTCCTTTGAGTAACAACACTGTACTAAGACGTATTGACGAAATGAGCTCTGATATTGAAAGTTTCTTGTGTAATTATCTGCAAACAACTCATTTTTCTATTCAACTGGACGAGTCAACTTTACCTGGTAATGAAGCATTATTATTGGCATATGTTCGATTTGTTATGGACGAAGAAATTCATGAAGAGCTACTATTCGCGAAAACTTTGGAGACGGACACTAAAGGTGAATCAATATTTAATGTCTTGAGTGATTTTTTTAAGGAAAAATCGATTCCATTCACAAACGTTATTTCGGTGGCCACAGATGGAGCTCCTGCCATGGCCGGGCGATGTCGTGGGTTTATAAGCCATCTTAAAAGAATTATACCCGAGGTAACTGCAATTCACTGTGTCATCCACCGACAACACCTACACTGAGAAAAATGGCCCAATTAAACTGTTTACCTAACACATGAATGTTAGTCCTTAATATTTTTTTAAGTTACAATAGCTAAACAAACTCTTGTTCTAAAAATTCTATATATTTATCACAAATAAATGATATTTTCTAAGTCCGTATATTTAAGATAGATATATAACATGGTAACTTATTCTAAGTATACGCGTTAGTTATTATTATTAAATAATATACTTCAGTTTTGGTTTATTTGCCGCAAGTACTGTTTGCAATGGTCCTAAATAAGATTTTTATTTATCTCCAAAACACATTTAGTTATGGTAAACAATTTCATTTAAATCGGAAGCAATCGTAGAACTTCGAGGTACTTTCGGAAGGGTGGAATCATGTTGAATCACGTTGAATTCTATTCGTATTTGATTGTCATTAGATGGTTAATATTTATTTTCATTGGTCATATCTAGAGTGGACCAATTCGGAGCGAAAGCAGAGGCGTGATTATCGAATTGGTTCCCGCATGCGAAACATTATTAATATCTAGAGATATACTATCACGAACGGTGCTGTTATTATGTTAGATAAAAAAAAATGTAAGACGGTTTTTCTAAATTATGAAACGTTCTCGATGATACGTATAAAAAATAAAATCTAAAATGTATGTAATTAGATGATTAAAAAAAAACTTACCGTCTTATGCGTTTTCCGTGACTTGAAAATCTGGAGAAGCGCGATGAAATATTGTTAACATAAGGTGCGTCTCCAAAGTTATTTCTCATCATTGTACACAAATCAAATCAGAACACTTCGTATTTTGTATCGGCACCAGTGGCTCTATCTTTATGTCTTGCGCTATGCACGTGGCGTTGCAAATTTGATTTTGTTAAATGGTTTATATATATATATTGCACACTAAACATTTTACATTTACCCCATTATAAGATAAACTAGGATGGTTCTCAATAAACCTATTGACTAACTTTGATGATAGCGGTTTTTTTACTATACGCTCCTTCAACATTATTAAATACACAGAATACACTTTCCTGCTGCTATTATACGTGTACACACGATAACTGTGAACAACATACTAAGTAATCGTATGTGCGATGGGGCACGTGGGAACTAATTCGTTAGTCACGCCTCTGCTTTCGCTCCGAATTTGTCCACTCTAGTCATATCACAGCTTATTTGCAGCAAAAAAAAACTTGCCTATTTAACATCAAATTAGTACCCAGTTATTCGTATTGTTAGAGATCTGTGACAATAAGTATTATATTTAACTTATTTATTTGTGATATCGGATAAAGGTATTCATAAGTATGGAATATCTAAATTTGTTAGTGCAATGGGGTCTTCAAAACTACGCAGATGTATTTAAAGGTAAGTAAACTTTCTAGTCTAAATAGTATTTAACATATCTTTGGGTGTGATCGTTTTTGCTTTTTCCAATTTCAAGAACTGATCTCATATTATGTATGTATATACTTCGAAATAAGACGTCTGTATAATTTTCAGTGCTTGTTCCGATAGAACCAAGAAGCAATCGTTTTCTATCTATTCTCGTCACGTACGTTTTTGATAACTTTTTTAAGGAATATTTGATACTGAATAATTTTAAATTTGGTCGGACAGTCCGACTCGGACTGCATTACTACAATTCAACAACCCGATAAAATATGATAGCAAAGCCCGTCATCATCATTTGTCTTTTAGACAACTTGATTGTTAATTTAGCACGTCTTTTTAGTCTAATATTCTTGCGTTGTATATAACAGGTATTCAAAAGCTTTTACGTCCCGGAATTTTATAGTTGATATAGAGTAGGTACAATCGATATGAATTGGGTTAGGGTTGCTTTACATCTATTTTTACTTTCTATACTTTATTGTAATTGTAAAATCTATTTACCTAATGTTACTATCACTTAAGAGGAGCCATCAAAATCGCTGCTGCACTTTTATCAAACTCGAACGAGGAGTATATTAGGTAGGTATTATGTATCTATGTTTGTAGATTAACCATTTTTGGAAAACCAAAGAACTATAGACTACGTTTACTTTACTTTACTTTATTTTCTGAAATTAATTAGTAATGAAAATACTGTCAGATATGTAAATAACTTCTAAAATCAAAATGGAATTCTGAATTAACTTTTTCTTCATTTATAAATTATAAGCATTTTATGCAAACAGCTATTTAGGATTTTTGTTTTCATACATACTCGTGAACTTTTTCTATTAAAAATTCGAAAAATATTTCAACTATTTTCATAAATCGACATTCCTCTTAAGTAGGTGCATTGAGAACTTTATATGTATTAAAATACTTTGAACGTGTTGTAGAGGAAGGCATTACTGATGAAAGCTTTGATTTATTGGATTTAGAAACAATTAAAATAATATTTTAAAAAAGTGGTCCTAGATTAATATTTCCAAAAAAATACAAAGAATATCTGAAGAGTATTAACCCAGACCAAAACGCGGATTTATTAATGGTATGTGAATCTGCAACTTATGATAATTATGTATGGTGTTCTCATTAAATTATGCATCTAATGCTGTGTGTGTCATTAGCTCCTGGATAAGGAAAATATTTCAAATATATCTACTGACACAGCATCTAGTGGCAGTGAAATAATGGAATGTCCAGAATTTAGGGAGAATTACATTCCTTTTCCGAATACAAATCTTAGTCTAATATTAAATGATCAAAACAAAGAACCTACATTTAAAACTCCTGCACCAGTTATGAAAAGTCCTGCAAAAAGAATGTTAGAGTTAGACAATGTTGAATTAATACAAAAGTATTTTTAATAATATAAAATATTATTAAAAATCTGGTGTGAAGAACACAAATGCAGGTTCACTATTTGTTGAATTACCCACGAAACGAATACAGATGAGTAGTATTTTTCAGATGTTTGTCACATACATATTACTTAATGTTTTTTCTTCAATATAATATTTTTTACTGCAGGGTCTTGAAAATGTTCTTAATAAACATTCAGATGGCCGGTTGGCACTAATTCATAGAAATAAATTGAACAATGACCTTAGAAATAAAATAACAAAAATCGTAGTCGGTGAACTTCTTTCGTCGAGCAGTAGCTCTCAGTAAATTTATACATTTATTAACTTTCTACTTAAGGTTTAATTATTTCCTTAATTTTAGAATAAAATCAGAATTATTTAGAAAAGCTGCGGAAGAAATAATTACTTTATTTCCGGGAGAGAAGACAGAAGCATATTATATTCCATATACTTCTCCAAAATTAGGATTGCAACAGCCAGCCAGGGGGAAACTTTGGGCACGCTATATTAACGTAAGGGCAGCTTTACGGATCGCCGAAGCACATGAAATAAAAAGTGATGCAAGCAGTGTAAATGACGAAAATACATCAGTACACGATTCAGATGCAGAACGGCATCTTTTATTTTTGAAAATCGAAGACATTTTAGCAGATTTTCCATCTCTAAAATTAAAATTCGGTATTGACTTGGTGAGTTTTGTATAAAAATTAAATCATTTTGTAGCCAAAATTTGCAGGTATTAATTGATAATTTTTCTATAGCTGGAGTGTGATTTTAATCAAGCACACACTGATAAAATCGACAGAATTATAATCGGTGGCCACTTGTTAGTATAGCTATACTAGAAGAAATAAAAGAACGAAATATTACACTAGACTTTCATGTCCATTTAGGTAGTACAAATCTATTCTTATTTATCATAGCTAGATTTTCTTCAAACTACAATCATTTCAGATATATCTACCAGAGCATTATTAAGTCTACCATTGCTTTTTTCCCCAAATACATTACGTAGGATATCCAAAGATAAATGTGTATGGAGACCAACAAGGACAGAAATTCAGGAGAGTTTTATTTTCCATTTAAATGTAAGTATTCCTTCATCTACACTATTAGATATTTTATACTTATCACATCAAGAAAAATACATTTGGCATAACATATTTTCAAAACTATCCCTTTAAACAGCTGATATTCTGATCCATAAAAGATACAAAAATATGACATTAGCTCTTCAAGTAGATGTTTGATTTATTCATTTGATCACTTAGTTAATAATGAAAGAAACATACTGCAATCAATTATACTTTATTTAGGAATTTTCGGAGTTTGAAGACAAATTAGAAAGAAGAAGAAAAAAACTGGAACGATACGCCATACCTTTACAGCCGTTTGCCGTAGCAGTAGGACAGACTGATCAATCATTTTATATTTATATAAGTGGTATTTTGTACCAGTGTGACACAGTAATAAGATGCTTGGAGTTATTGTATAAAGCAATTCATGCTCTGAATTTAGAATACCCAATGGAATGCAAACATATCTGGTTGTTTATTCAAGAAGTGGTATTTCAAATGCCAGCAACAAGCAAAAGCAGCAGCGCATCATGTGTCATTTCCGACATTAACCACCACTTGGGTAATTTGTAATAGATATAATACAATATGTTCACCTGTGGCATTTGTTCTCAGGTGTATAAAACTATTAAAGCTTTAACTATTCATTTGAAGATAATACATTCTGCTACACGTACTTTCAAATGTGGTGAAATTAATTGTTATAGCACTTTCCCTTCCTTACGTTCTTATACTGAACATTTAAGAACACACGATAATGGAAATATTAGTTCAGATTTATAAATTTGTAAGAGTTGAAATTAATTTTATCATGTTTGATTGTTTTAGCTTTTTCTTAAAACTGTTTTAAAAGTATCTACTGTCATTAGTAGGAAATAAAGTAACTATATATGAAAGATCTATATGTTTATAGATTAATTATTTAATTTTTTAATCTCAACCAATACTTCTAATTCTGTTTTCTAGATAACTATTTTAGTAAACATTTACCCTCTCTTATTTGAAGGATTGCATTTTCGTTTGTAAGTTTGTATATGGTAAAACTTCTATTTTCAATAAGTACAGTTCTTCAACTTCAATGAAAGATGTAACCAAGATAGTGTTACCATTAAGTGTATTGTTTAGTTATCTTACTATTTTTAGTAAAATTTCAAACCAGCTTTCATGGACGTATAACATATGGGTGTTAAAATAATTAATGATAGAAGTTTTACTGTGGAACACGAATTTGATGTATTTATGCACTGTTACACTCAGTTAACAAAAAATATATTTTCTTTTGATATTGTGCTTAAATTTGTAACCACTTCAATGTAAGAAATTATTTTTCTTTTGATATCAAAAGAAGTTTATGAAAATTAACTATATATATTTTTTATTTATATTTTTCCTATATACTGTTTAGAAATAATTTTGATAGTGAGTAAGCTGTTTCTGGTTGTTTTCATTGTTTGCTATTATATGAACACCGGTCTTAGTGACCCTAACTGCAGTGACGCGCCGTCCATATGGGCAAGGTCGTGCAGCGCACAACGGCGCCAAGGCCTTAAAGGCGCCTACGGCCACTTGTGATAAGTTAAATTTTAAAAATATTAAAAACATTTTTTGAAAGTTTACAACAAATCAACAAATTTACATAAAACAATTATTACAATTATTTTAGCATTGATAGCAATAATTTTATTGTTACTTCAAAGAGGGTACTTGATATTTGCATCTACACTGTTTTTTGTATAAATTTAACTTAATTAATATTATTTAATAATTAAAAAAGGTGAAAGGGGTATCTTAAGCATTTTAATAGAAGCTAATAATCATACTGTAATAATTTTATTAAATGAATACAGACTTTTTTCGGCTTCATTCAAGAACCATTCTCTCTTTCTGATGTTTTCAAATTTTTGTGGAATATTGTGGATTTTGGCAAGTATTCTGACCAAGAACAATTTAATTTTTGTAAAAAACTTGAAGAAGCTTTAACTGACAAAAATCGAAACGAAAAAGATATAGACGGAACAGAACTTTTACATGAATTGCAATTTCTGCAAAATTGCGACAAAAATGTGACGTCTGTAGTAGAAACACTCAATTACATTACAATAAATAACTTAACCCACTCATTCCCAAACATTACAATTGCATTACGTATATTGTTAACTATACCAATTTCTGTAGCTACAGCCGAAAGATCATTTTCTAAATTAAAGTTAATTAAGGATTACTTACGATCTAGAATGGGCCAGGAGCAGCTAGAAAATCTTGCTATCATTTCTATAGAGTCTGACTTTTTAAAGCAGCTGAATATTGAAAATCTTATTAATGAATTTGCCAAAAGTAAAGCTAGAAAAGTCCAATTTCTATAAGACATTTCCGTTGTTTTCCTTCACGTTTATCATCTATTTAAAAACACGGGCACTCTAAAAATATTTTATTTGACCTTTTGTTTTTTAATAATTTGGAATACTGTTTTTTATTTTGTTACTGTTGCTTCAGTGTGCAATAAAAATTTTAACAATATTTTTTTGTATGTGAACCTATTGTTTGCCTCAAATAAAAAATACCTACCAGTACTAACAAGTCTAAGAGTTCGTCATACATTTCAATGTTGAACTGTGGGAGAGTGGCTGGTAATTTTGGCTCAATACATATAGGGTAAAGGCGCCTATCAGTATTTCGCACGACGGCGCCGAAGATACTTGGCGCGTTACTGCCTAACTGTATGTTATATTCGTATTCAACTTCACTTGGTTTTACATGATAGTGCGCGGCTCGTGATGACGTATTTGGGAGTGCATGTACAATGATGCGAGTGCTTCGTGTATTCTCGTGTACTAACTGTAGCGTTTTCTTAGTAAACACCGAAAACACACGAGGCACTTGCATCATTGTACATGCACTCCCAAATACGTCATCACGAGCCGCGCCTGCATGATACTATGAACTATGGAAACGAACAAAGATTCTTATTTCATATAATTTATAATCTGTTAAACCAATATTCCTAATTTAAAACGTACGTATTCAGTTTTGGATTTCGTAGTGTATAGTAATAGTTTTGTGAAGTATATTTTTGTTTGTAATCAGCAAATGAAAAGATCGTTCAGAGCTAAGTTTCAGTACCGCAAAGCTATAGCTATACAAATCTAAGGCATAAGAATACCTTAAAATGACACGTGTTTAGTATTACAGCGCGTATCTATGTGTGTTGAAAGAAATAAAGTACCTTACTATTTGCGGTTTGCACTTGGGTAGTACAAACTGCAAAGAAATGCTTTATGAACTATAGTTAACTAATTACGTACGTCGGTGTTTTTGAAAAAATTATATATTTACATATATTGATATTGGTGGTGGTGTAAAGATGATGATGTAATGATTAAATAATAAAACATGGTATACATATTGCTATGAACTTTTCCCCACAAATATTTTGAAAAGTTTAATTATTTTTGAGTGTATTATTATTTTGAATATTTGTAGATATGACTTGCGCAGTTTGAGAATGCTGTTTGATCTGCTGTGGACGATTGTAAAACTGTTTTTTTTTAAGCGTAGCCTGCGTGCTAGCTGTATGCAGATACAAGTGTTCAGTGAAGTAAGAAAGGTGTGTTTATTTAAAGATAAATCTTTCTTTGTTTTTTGATTTAATTGTGTTTTTGTGCTTGCTTAAATCATTACCGATTTATTTACGAGTTTGTGAATCTCGTAATTGATTTTTAACACTTTCTTACTCATGTGTTTCGAGTATATGAATATATTTTTTACGTAAGTAATATATTTTATAAAAAATATCTTATTTTTATATTGAACGAATTGAATATTCTAATTTTTCTATTGTATTATTATTATCGTTCTGAAATTTAATCTTAGTTATTTGATATAAATGACAAAGAAAGTATTTTAAAATTTCTAGTATAAAAAAACATTTCTGTAAATGTAAAATTTTAGTACGCTTATGATATCAAGGGCATTTTTTACATGTGGTTGCACATGCGTTAGAGTTTGTTTCGGTCTGTCAAATAGTTTATTTTGATTTTGTTTCTTGTGGGAGAAATTAAAAAGCATCTTTGTAATTTATTAGTTTTAATTTTGATCGGAAGTCATAAAGGTTTTTGATCGCATGCTGCGTCACTTCCATGCGTTATTTTTACCTTAATAATATTGTTAAATGAGGCAATATTAATCTTTATACTTTATAAAGATAATTTTTTTTTCTTTTTTTGATTTTTGTGTTAAAGTTTCATTTAAATTTTATTGTGTTTATTATTATTTAACCTTATTTCAAGAAAACAAGTAACTTAAAGATATTACTATTTTTCTCAAATAAATTTTGAGTGGCGCTCAACTAAATTAATCTTTTGTCCACATTTCCGATTGGAACTCTGGAAGGAAAGCAGTACCATTTTGAAAGTAAACCGACTGAGTATCCTAGCTGGATAGATTTGTCGAGAATTGTGAATAAGCAAATTTCAAAATCACAATTCATAGCAATATGTATGATATTTATTGTTAACAGTTAATACTCATACTAATAAATTACTTCGCGTAGATTCGAAGCAGAGTATACGTTAACAGTCCTGAACGCATGTAGGAAAAAGGTTTAAGCGTATGAAAATGTGCAGGAAAGTTCGGCCATATAGAATATCTTCAGTACATTTTGAATTTCACAGTAACATTTAGATATGCTATTCATTTTGGCACGCTCTTCGTTGCGTGGTAAATATTTATTGATTTGATGCGTTTCTTCAGAGTTAAAACAACTACGCTAAAATCTAAAATGGAAGTAAGAAATCCACCTTGGTCTAAACATTTCACAGTGCTTTCTCTTTATGTTAAAACCCATTATATACAAATGTCATACATATAATGTATATATAATCTCTTACATGTTTCGGTAAATATTGCCTTTATCAAAGAATTATAAATGGCAGTATATTGTACTTTTATAACATACTGTCATTTATAATTCTTTAATAAAGGTAATATTTACCGAAACATGAACAAATTATTTTAAATATATACATATTAAAGTAAAACAGATTTTAAATAGTCGAATATCCAAATCTACTATAATATACAAAGGTCAAGAAATAATTATCTATATATTTCTTTCTTCTCTGACCTTTGTATGTAATAGATTTTTTTTATTAGTCGATTTAAGATCTGTTTTAATTAAATATGACTTTATTTAAGATGATTAAGCTGAACATAATTGCGTTCACATTTTAAATATAACTTGCCGAAACATGTAAGAGCTTAAACATCTTAAATAAATTCATATTTAATTAAAACAGACCTTAAATTGATCAATAAAAAAATCTATTATATATAGTATATATATATATATATATATATATATATATATATATATATATATAATATCTTCGTGACCTTGGTATGATAAGGTAAACTTAATAAGTCGACGATTAAAGGTCTGGTTCATTACTTCAAAGTATATATATTTAAAACAACCCTACATGTTTCGGCATATGCCTTTGTCAAGGGAATACAAAATATAAATATTTTATATTTTGTATTCCCTTGACAAAGGCATATTGCCGAAACATGTAGGGTTGTTTTAAATATATATACTTTGAAGTAATGCACCTTTAATCGCCGACTTATTAAGTTTACCTTATATATATAACTAATTATTTTAGTTCTGCCTATTAAACAACGCTTCAGATTTGAAGATATTCTGACGATCGAAATACCACCATGGATCATAAATCCACTTTATGAAACGGAAGTGGGGAATGTGATATTACAAGAGGAGCTACTCGAGCTTAGCACTAATGAGGAACTGAAGGTAAAGTTTAAAAGAGGGTACCAAACATTTTGGCTGCAGGCAGAAATACCCGAAAAATATCCTGGACTGTGAGGAATTGCGAGAAAGCTTTTGATAGCGTTTCCCTCGTCATATCTTGTCGAGAAAAGTTTTAGTGTCGTTACAAACCTTTTAACAAAAAAAAAGGAGCAGATTGAATATCACAGAACGGGGAGATTTGCGGTTATTCCTAACAAAACTGTAGCCAAATATTGATAATTTGCTGTCAATCCATCAAGTACATCCCTCCCACTAAAATAATGACTATTTTGTGATTGTCATTGTGTTACGATACGTTATTAATATTTAATTTTAATTATATTACGACTGTTACACTGTTACAACTATAATAATTAATAGTGTAATAATTACATATTTGAATAAATACAACACAAGGAAATATACTATTTTTCTTTTTATTTTTACCACTCCGAATGGGGAGTTTTCTAAATAAAATATGTGAGAATTGATTGGTTTCTTGTGCTGTGAGTAGATGTCAAAGGAGTAAAGTTGGATGGAATCACTTTTTTGATTGGCTAACTTTACTTTTTTGACATCCACTCACAGCACAATCAATTAATTAATTAACCAATAACTCAGCCGCAACACAAATTTCCATAGTTAGATCTAATCTTCACATTTTTTGTCGAGTTTTGGGAATATGGTAGAAATGTAGCTGCAGGGGGTCCACCGGAACCAGCAAAACTTTCAAAGTGGTCTATGAGAAAAAAAAGTTTGGGAGCCTCTGCTCTAAAGCCTGACAGTTTATTTTTTACAATTAGCGGTGAGAAACCTTCTTCATATTTCGCTTTTGTACTGAAGAATAAAATTATTTAAAATAAAGCTAACTTCTGTGGCAGAAGTGTTGTCACATTCTATTTCTGGAACAGTTCTATGAAAAATGGATGCTTGACTATGCACAAAATAAAGAATTACTTCAAATAATTCGTTATTGAAAAACGTTTGTAGAATGTTCGGGAATTTCTCCAAACTTAAAAATATGAACGAAGATGTTCATATAATTTTAAAATGCGTTCTATAGCTGGTGTGAGAGCAAGCCACCTAACTTTCGAATAGCCAAGAAGCTTTCTATATTCCTCGTCAACTTCCTCACAAAACTGTTTTAAACTAGTTACGCGAACTGTAAAACAACTAAAATATAAATATATAGTCCAATAACGACTAATGTCAAACAATATTGAAATATGTATACAATTACATACATAGATTTTAGAAAGACGGGAAATACCCGAAAAGCAAACGTATCGGACTTGTACTTCTAATCGTTAGAGGCCACCACAGTCGAGCTCAATAATCTAAAATCAATGAAATACGATTCTGTTCAGGTTATTAAACATTAAAATTAAGGGATGATTACTTTTGCTGCACATGTATATTGGAAGGGCAAAGGATTACAAGCAAGTTAAAAGGAGGACACCACCTTAAAAAGGAGGGCAATCCTGCCGAAAGGAGCATGATTGGCCACCTTATCATTAAACTTGGGCTTCTGCGGTAAGACCCGTCTTGACAATTGTTCCTTAATATACTATTTAATATTCCTGAAATCGCTTTTTAGCGAAAAGACCGACGAAGTACTGAAGAAGTTGATCGTTCTTGATCCTCTAAAGGTTTAAATTGTATCGGAATTTGTATTACTAATTTCGGCATCAACCAGTTTCGTTTTATTTGGGTTCATTATAAATGTAACATGTTAACTAAAAATCATTTTAAGATTTTTATACAGGGTGTAAATGAAATACGCCGACGCATGCTAATATATAATAGATACCTAAGACAGCAATTCGAATTTACAAAAAAAATTAATCTATTGAATCTTTAATGTTTGCGGAAATTTAGGAACACAAACTTTTCAAATACGGTCCTGTATTCAGATTGAATCTAAATCAGAAGAATTATGTCTATATTTTGTCGATTTAACAAACAAATAGGCATTTATTTGTTCAAGGTCACAAAGAAAATCCTCTTCACATTTCAGTAATGTAATGCGTCTTTGTGTGAAAAGTTTATAAACATGTATTCATTCATTTCCTAGATATAAATTTTCTTATGCATCAGTTCTGTTGTTATTTATAAGTAGGTCAAGGGCCTGACCTTTGTAATATCTAAAAAATACAATATCGAGTTTCTTTAAAAAATTGTGGTGATATAGATTTTATAATTTAGTTGTCTTAATATTAAATTCACGCCGAGAAACAATAAATTACATTTATAATTTTTAAGTGAATCTTCATATATTTTTCTGTTTTATTTGCCTCGTTTTTTAATCACATTTTTTTTGCCCCAAAAAGGGTAGATTTGTGTGAAACAGGTGAAATGCTTAAAGGAGGGTTGCAACAAATCCCTTCGACCTGTTGTGTGTAAAACGTCTATCTTCCTCGCAGCTGCTCAGGTACTTGTGTTTGGATTTTTCTTCTTCTTTCTTTAAAAATTTGTGGTGATATAGATTTTATAATTTAGTTGTCTTAATATTAAATTCACGCCGAGAAACAATAAATTACATTTATAATTTTTAAGTGAATCTTCATATATTTTTCTGTTTTATTTGCTTCGTTTTTTAATCACATTTTTTTTGCCCCAAAAAGGGTAGATTTGTGTGAAACAGGTGAAATGCTTAAAGGAGGGTTGCAACAAATCCCTTCGACCTGTTGTGTGTAAAACGTCTATCTTCCTCGCAGCTGCTCAGGTACTTGTGTTTGGATTTTTATTTACAATATCCAAAACTTGTTCCTCAGTATCTACTATCCCACGTTGTCTTTCACAGCCACGCCCTTCATAACTTGGTTGCAATGTACCGCGATCTCTCAATCTGTACATGGTTTGTAAAATTAAATCATTTGATGGGCATCTTCTGTTCGAAAACCGCCCTTGACAAATGTCTAGTAGTTTTAATATTTCCACCTGATGCACCGTATAGTAAGACGCTATCTGTTAATTCGTGATTTGAATAAGCCATACGTCACGGATGTTGAAAACAGACTGAGTTCTGACTTACAGTATGCATCGTCGCATCTACAACTCCCATTATTACGCTTCAATAGTGGCAGCGCTGCAATTATAAAAGAATACTAAATTTACCAGGTCGAGCCACGCGCATTTATTAAATATTTATTTTCTTTGATCTCGTTCGAGATAGAGTTTTCGTGCATTAGCATTTTATGCTTAATATTTTTTCAGCTATTACATATTAAAAGTATGTCGCGTATTTCGTTTACATCCTGCATAGGTAAATGTACTTTAGAAATTTTCTTACAAGAAATTGCATTGAAAAAGTACCTACTTACTACGCTTAAAAGCAATTTTCTTAATAGGCATATAGGCACCAAGTGACGTGCATAAAAACAGAATAATATATCTTTATTAGTTCAACAGGTATCCCCAATTACAGGACAATATAAAGAAAATGTAAACAGAACTAAATAATAAATATTAAAATAAGAGATTTTAAACACCAGGGGTTTACCAAAGTATTTATTCATATCATTATGTTATGTGAAATTTAAGAAATGAGTCCTAATAGTACAATAACGCAATAGATGACACCACAATTACTAATACTGTAAGAAAGATGATTATTAGTATTAAATAGGCTGGCAACCATATAAAAAAAATCTGAAAACCAATTATTTTATCACAAAATCGGAATTTCCCTACAAAATAACGATTTTAAAATATCCTCCCCGTTCCCTACATTGCTCAAAATTCGCTAGACATTCACAAATCCCCACGTCTGATATTACTTGGTTGGTACCAACTTACTTTTTATGTTTTTTACGTCGGCTTTTTAATGAACAATTCCCTGTATTTATTTGACAGAATGCATATTCCCATTTTCAATACTTTATTAATAGCTTCGTTTCAAAGTGGAAATCAGATAGAGGTAAAGCAATACTTGTTAAATGAAAATACACATTGGTTTAAATATATATTTCACTAAACAATACGAAAACAAATAAACAATAACAAATAATAAATACTTCGAAAACGTATTCCAGCCTTGCTCGTACATCGATGATTTATTTATTCATTAAAAAAAAATTAACCCAAAATTTATCATATGTACAAAAATTCGTACCAAATTTTTAAGCTTACCATTATAAAATGTTAGTTCAGATGTATAAGATGACGAACAAAGTATTCATTATTAATTACAATAAGTATTCGACAATACTACATTAGACAACACTGTTCTGGATTTCCCTGAGGGTCGAATTGAATACCAGAACCGACATCGCCTACTAAATCCGCAGGAGGTTGTCCATAATCTTGAAGCTTTTGCATTAAACTCAATACCTTTTCGAATCGTTGACGTTTCACATCTGCGCTGTCAGCCTCGGTTTCGCCTTCCAATTCCTTACAGACATCGTCCATTAATTTTTGTTGATTCTGATATCTGAATAGAAAAGATTCAAGAATTAGATAGTTTTAATTAATAAGCAGTTCTATATTATTTTAAAATTTTTACGATTTGGTCAAAAAAGGGCAATGTGAATTTAATGGTTTACCACTAGCAGGGTTGTAAATGGTACGTGCAATCGGCGAGATACAGAGCAAATGTAAAAAATAAAATACCATATTGGACTTTCTTGACAGAATTTATACTCATGTTAAATGTCTGTAACATTCCACCAACTATTGTAGAGCAGAAGGCGTTCTGTACATTTTAGGAAAAATTTGTTCCTGCTTGGAAATTACCAAACAGAATCCTAATGCGAAGGCATTTCCCGCACGTGAAATTACATGTTAGAAATGCCGTACGAAATATTATAAAATCATTGGTATAGAACGAAGCTAATTAAGAATGCTTGTCAATGATGGAGCCGCAACCATAGTTAAAGTTGGGAGATTACTTAAAGACAGATTATCCGCACCTCCTTCACGTAACATGTTTACTACATGCGTTTCATCTTGTGGCAGATACCATTAGACACAGCTATTCAAAAGTAGACCTTCTCATAACTAACATAAAGGTTGGTTTTTCTTAACTCCCCTAAACGGATTTGCGAATTCAAGAACTTTTGTCCAGAAATTCCGCTATCACCTGAACCAATATTAACCAGATGGGGTACCTGGCATGAAGCAACATCGTATTACAGTAAACATTTGCAGAGTATCAAATTTTTTCTCCGTTGAAACGTCAGGATTCGAAAGTTATTAAAAGAAGCCAAGAATTGTTCTCGAACGATCAAGTTGCAGCAGATACAGCGGAGATTTTCGAAAAGTACTCTATTGTTAGGGAATTACCTGAACAATTGCAAAATTGTGTTGCAAACGTCTTCAAAATATGAAGGCAAAAACTATAGTGCAGATGATAAAAGACGGTATTCAAATCATTGGTTAAAACGAAGCTAATTAAGAATGCTTGTCAATGATGGAGCCGCAACCATAGTTAAAGTTGGGAGATTACTTAAAGACAGATTATCCGCACCTCCTTCACGTAACATGTTTACTACATGCGTTTCATCTAATATGTGCAATATCTGTATCGGAATCGTTTAACATAGATGATAATATGAAATCGTCCCTGGATAATTTGACTGATAATATAGGGCATCACGTAGCCGAGATATTTACTGCCGTTCTAAATAAAAATCTAGATTTGAAGAAAATGAAACGTATAAATGACACAACCGATTGTGAAAGCTATGAGGAGTATTTTAAATTCGTAAATATTGCTTCTGTTGTTAAACGTAAAAGGTGTTAACTATCTTTACTATTTTATATTTTATTCTAATAATTTACAAAAGTGTTTATACCATACATGTCATTATTATTTATGTAACTATTATCTACTTTTCAAAAAGAAAAACAAAAGTAACCAACTTATTTCCTACCACCAACATACCAGAAATAAATGCTAAAATAAGATATAAATAACTTATTTCAACACTCCCTCCTTTTAACATTTATTTTATCTCTTATATATTCGAAACGATATTTTGTGAGTCCTTTAGTAAATATGTCCGCCAGCTGATCTTCGCTACTAACATATTGTAATTCAAAAACTTCATTAAGTTTATCTCTTAAGAAGTGAACACGAACGTCTATGTGCTTTGTACGTTTATGTGCCGTTTCATCACTTAACATTTTTAATGCACTTTGATTGTCAACTTTTAGAGTTGCAATAGATTCACAAACACTAATTTCCTTACACAATTTCATCATTGGTATTGCTTCCTTTATCGCTTCTGTAGCTGCCACATACTCTGCTTCAGCTGTTGATAAAGAAACTGTTCCTTGACGTCTTGTATACCAATCAATTATTCCATCTTTTAATATTAGTGCATACCCTGAAGTGGATCTTCGTGTTGATACATCTCCAGCATAGTCTGCATCTGTGTAACAGAGTAATGGTTCTTTCTCTTCTGAATGGGGGTCAAATTTTAAACCATAGTCTTTTGTTCCACTAAGATACCTAAGTATTCTTTTAACTCCCTCCCAATGATTTGAACGTGGTATCTCCATATATCGAGTTAACTTATTGACTGCAAAAGTAATATCGGGTCTGCTAACTGATGACAGGAAGAGTAAACCTCCTATAGCTTCGCGATAAGGTGCTTCACACAAAGAACTGTCCTCATTTTCTAAATCCTTTGTTGAACAAGGAACTGACACTGACTTACAATTGCTCATATTAAATTTGTCCAAGAGTTTATTAATATAATTTTCTTGTTTTATAAATATTGTTCCATCTTCCATTTTATTAATCTCCATACCTAAATAGAGTTTTAAAGGTTCAGTTTTTATTTCAAAATTGCTTTGAAGATAACTTAAAAGTTTTTCGATTTGATCTTTACTGCTAGATGCAACTAGTCCATCATCTACATATATCACTAAAAATAATATTTCTTTTTTGAAATTGAAAAATACACAAGGGTCATTTTCAGATTGCACTAAATTGAATTGCTTTAGTGTTTCAACAAACTTTCTATTCCAATTTCTAGGAGCTTGTTTCAACCCATATATGCATTTGTTTAACTGACATACTCTTTCAGTTTCATCTTCAAATCCTGTTGGCTGTTGCATGTAGATCTCTTCTTCTATTGGACCATTCAAAAATGCTGTTTTGATATCAAATTGTGCTAATTCCATATTATGTAATGCAGCAATTCGTAAAATTAATCGAATAGATTTATACTGTGCAACTGGACTGAAGGTTTCCAAATAATCTTTACCATACACCTGACTACATCCCTTGGCTACAAGTCGTGCCTTATAAATACCAGTTTCCTTCTTTCGAAATACCCATTTATTGTTAATTGGTTTCCTATTTTTAGGACATTCTACCAGAGTCCAAGTTGTGTTAGTGTTTAATGCTTCAATTTCTTCTTTCATTGCCAATTTCCATTTTTCGTCTTTTACTGCATCTGAGTATTCAATTTGCTCTGATGCCATGAAACATACATAATCATCATATTTACTTGGTATATTTATCATTGTGCGATTTCTTAATAACCTTTGTTCTGGGGAATTTTCTTCTAAAACAGTTTCCAAACTTTCTACAATTTTGCCATCTGTAAAAGCTTCTTGTTCCTTTGTTCTTGTTTGTGTAGCTTTTTCTTCTCCAACTATCAGTAAATTTTCAGACTTCCTTTTAAATATTACATCACGACAGACATCCATTTTCTTATCCACAGGAAAATATATTTTATACCCTTTTGTTTCTTCTGAATAACCAACAAAAATGCCTTCTTTACTTTTCCAATCCCATTTTTGCCTCTTTTCCTTTGGTATGTGAACAAAAACTTCACTGCCAAATATTTCAAATTTATCAAGATCTATCTTCCTCTTAAAAATTAATTCAAAGGGTGTTTTATCTGGAATTGAGCTAGTACCAGTTCTATTAATAATATACACCGCAGTATTTATAGCCTCAGCCCACAGACTTTTATCAAGCTGTTTCTGATATAACAAAGCTCTACCAGCTTCCACTAATGTCCGCATTTCCCTTTCAGCAGAACCATTTTGTTCTGGAGTATATTTTACTGTTAACTGATGTCTTATACCATACCTGTTTAAAAGTTGCTTAACATCTCTGTTTACAAATTCCAAGCCATTGTCTGACCTAAAAATCTTTATTTTGTGGTCTGTGTCTAATTTGAACCTTATTATAAATTCTTTCATTTTTTCATATACTTCATTCTTATTTTGAATGAAATACACGGTCCGGTGATGGGAATAATCATCTTTAAGTAACAGGAAATACCTCGATCCTCCAACAGAAGGTTTCTCCATTGGTCCACAAACATCCATGTGTATAATTTCTCCAGGATGACTTGTTTCTGAAGTTGAAGTTTGAAACGACTTTCTAGTATGTTTTCCAAAAATACAGGAATCACACTGTATATCCTTTTCTTCTGTAACATTTATATCATGCTTTCTTAAAAATTTTTTACATTGCTGGATGTTTTGATGTACCAAAATTTGGTGCCATTCTTCTAGTGAGCGTTCCTTTTTTGCATTCACAAAATTAACACGATTACAATGCTTGATACCCATTTCTATTTCAAACAAATTTCCATTTCTCTTTCCAATTAAAATTGTTTTATTTTGCTTTTTAACATGGCATTCCTCTTGAAGAGTTATAATAACATATCCAAGATCAACAATTGCACTTGCTGATAACAGATTACATTTAAGTTTTGGAACATGCAAAACATTTTGAATTGTACAACTGGTCATGCAATTTCCATTTTTAATATCTACCTCTATATTTCCTTTGCCAATTGCTTCTAATTTAGTACCATCTCCAATTATGATGTATTCTTTATTTGTTAATGTTTCATAATGACTAAACCATTCTTCATTTGCTGTCATGTGATGACTAGCACCACTGTCTAAGTACCATTTACTTGTGTTATCAGTGATATTACTGACAAGTGCATAATGATCATTGTTCGTTGCAACATTAGGACTACTATTTTTACCTTTCTTAAACCAACATTCTCTTTCGAAATGACCTTGTTTCTTACAAAAATGACATATTACATTTTTCTTTGAATATTTTCTATCTTTAGAGCCATATGTTTTATTTGTTTTTGTGCCTACTTTCTTGACCGTTAATGCTCCAGCTACGTTTGGACTAGTTTCTCTTGTTTTGATTCTATCTTCTTCTGAGATTAGTCTCGATGTTAATTTGTTCAATGTTTTATCTGTTGAACTGTCCCATGCTGAATGAAAATGTTTAAATTCCTCAGGTAATGTCATGAGAATTTTATTTATTAACATATTCTCACTTATTTCTTCACCACACGTTTTTAACTCATGACTTAAACTTTCCAAGTCAGCTATATGCTGTGCAACTCCTTCTCCCTTGTAAGTATATGTATAAAACTTTTGTTGCAAAGAATGTAAACTTGTTTCCGTTTTTCTACCATATAGTGCTTCAATTCTCACCCACATCTCATTTGAGGTTTTACATGCTATTAAATGTGTAATTACTTTTTCATGAACTGACATAATTATGGTTCTTTGAGCTTTCAAATCATTTTCTTCCCACACTTTCTTTTCTGCTTCATCATTTGAGCTTTTTATTTTACCTTCCACAATATCATACAAAGCAGAGGTTTTTAGTATGATAACCAACTGGAATTTCCATGCTTGGTAATTTGTCCCGTTTCCATCTAGTGAGATAGTTTTCTTTAATTCAACTACATCCATAATTTTTAAGTTGAAATTTCTACCTTTTGCTTATAACGCAACTGGGCCCATAACCTGTTGTTAAACGTAAAAGGTGTTAACTATCTTTACTATTTTATATTTTATTCTAATAATTTACAAAAGTGTTTATACCATACATGTCATTATTATTTATGTAACTATTATCTACTTTTCAAAAAGAAAAACAAAAGTAACCAACTTATTTCCTACCACCAACATACCAGAAATAAATGCTAAAATAAGATATAAATAACTTATTTCAACAGCTTCACTAGATGTAGAGCGATCATTTTCCCAGTACAAGTAAGTATTTTCACTACGTCGCAGAGAGTTAAACGAATCTTCAATGGAGGCAATATTAATGCTGCAATTCTGTGCCAATTGTTTACCTTCGTCAGTATCCAGCCGTCAATAGAAAAAAGGTCAGCACATTTAAATAAGTTTTACAATTGTACTTAATTCAGCCAGTATATACCAAATCTGCACATTTTACACATATTTACATATTGTATAATGTATATGTACATATTTCTTAACTTCATATCCTCCTTCTAAATTGAATTTTCATGTATATATTTTACAACACACTCAACAATAAAAAACATTCAGCATGCGAGCATTGTTATATACCACCGCCGGCTAGTAAAAACGACCATGTCTAATGATGAGTCGAAAGCTCGGATTATATGCAAAATATGCTTTTTGTAATTGTCTTATTTTATTCAAAAAACATTAAACAAACTCAGAAGACTCATAATTTTATTGATATACCTTTTATCAATAAAATTATAAGTTTTCTGGGCTTATTTAATGTTTTTTAAATAAAATAAAGCAATTAAAAAAGCATATTTTTCATATAATCCGAGCTTTAGCTGATGACCGTCTAGTAGTAGTTTATTTTATTGTGCTAATGTAAAATGCTGATGCTGTCGACTAACTAACACAAATATAAATCTGTATAATACAGACATCATAAAACAAATTTGTTTTAAAAATTCCTCTAAGCTATAAAAGGCATTCCTCACGAGTACCCCCTTCACCCAAGCCCCATATGTTCAGGTTAAAATTGTACAATTTGGCACCCACGTAATTCGTACTTAACCTCGCTCTTTGCTAGTTTGTTCTGGGTAAGGCCAAATTCCTCTTTTGTCTGGTCAGGTAACTATAGGTGTATGCATGGGAAAGAAAGTTCGTTCCGCGGTTCTGATGGTTAAATTTCAGCCAGGATAGTATGAATACTGACGGTAATCTTTTGTTCTCTGAATATATTTCTAAAACTTTTCTAGTAATTGGCACGCGTCAATGGTCTAACTGCTTCTTTCTGTTGAAGAAATATTTTTTGGGCATTTTCTTGAAACCCCCACACAAATATTAGCATACGCTGCAGCTGAATGGAAGTGAGCGTGATAGACAGCTCTCACAGCTTCTAAATCCGATTTTTGTCTAGTTCTCCATATCACGTAGATTACCATTGACAGCTTCTTTTGCAGGTGTTCAATGTGACTATACCATTTGAAACGACTGTCAATATGCAACTCCAATACTAATTTTGTGGCTACATCGTCGATCAATAGGGATCGCAGTCAGGGGTACATTCCAGGAGGGGACATAAATAAATTTACAGCGGGCCGATCTATTGTTTAGTTTTATTAGTTACTGAGTTATATTGCGTAAATATGTGATGGATAGCGCCACGATAATGTCTATTTCTACTTGCATCTAAGAGAATCGAAACAAGTAATCAGAATTTATATCACCTAACGTAACCTCGTGTTTGAAATTGCTATGGGGTGTAACGCACGATATAAATAAAGGAAAAGTGTTATTATTTGTAACAGCCGCCTTCATATATGCAGCTCCATGTATATATGAAGGCGGCTGGTCGGCTCTTATAACAAACATATAGTAGTATGACGTATATCACGTGTTTCGCACATGCTCTTCATCGAGTGTCAGAGGAAATCAGAAAGTGGTACTCGAATGCAGATAAATTGATAGCTTCTGTCAAGAAAGTTTTTGTGAAGGCACCTGCACGCAAGAATTTATTTCGTGAAAAATTGCCACATGTGCCACCACCACCAGAACCTGTTATAACGCGCTGGAGCACATGGATAGAAGCAGCATCCTATTCTCACATTAATTTTGACGACGTTAAAAGTATAATACAGCTACTGGATCTCTGGACTCCAACTATTCAGGTAGATTTAGCCAATATTCATGGATATTATTCCAAAATACCCGTAACCATCCGCGGAGTTATTCCGACCAACCCACAATATTCTATAACTCACATCATGAATATTGTATATGATCTTCGTCAATTTCTTTCCCAATTACCTGGAGCTGCTGCTGATAATATAAAAAAAAAGCATTTGAAGCAGTTCTAAATAACAATCCAGGATTTCGTACTATACGCCGAATTGTCGACTCGTTTGATGGAAAAGAAGGTTTTTCCGAGTCGGGGATAAATGTGTCGTCACTAAAAAACTTTATGTACATTAAATATGTCCCAATTTTATCGGTAGATGTTGAACGGTCGTCGTCAATGTATAAATGGATTTACGGCGACAAACAATTATGAACACATGAGCACATGGAACAATTATGGATGATTTATTATCATTTGTACTCTGAATATAAAAGATGAACAGTCAGGATGTGTAATATGTTTTATAAACCTTGCTATATTCCTTCTGGAGATCTATTTAAATGTTAAATCGGCGTCCATGATGTCCTCGCTCCGTCTCTGGCCCTGACGTCATGTAATTTTGACTGCCGATCACTAGTGGGAACAGTGTCGATAAAAGACAAAGGAAGAGCTTCTACAGCAAGGCAGGAAACGCTTATTCGTAAGTCAAAACAAAAAGGCAAGGATGAACTAGAGTCATCTATACAAACAAATACATAAGGCTGTGAGGGTTAACACCATAGAGGAAGTGGATCTGATGTCTGACAGGGAAGTTCAAACAGTTAAGCTATTTGGAATTTTTAAAGTTTAAATACTGAAAAAACGGCGACGTCTACATTCAGTCTAAAAAAGGCTGTAATCAAGGTCAACTTCACCAGAGATATACAAAAGGTCTAGACAACTCCAGATAAAAAACCGAAGGTTTTTCTTCCAAAACCGATAGGTCTAATTAAGGGAATAAGATTAGAGAATGTAGAAATCGCCAAAGATAATTCGGGTCAGGGACGCGAGGATGAACCAGTCATCTACCAAAATAAAGGAAGTATATGTGATGTCCGACAGGCAGGTCTGATTAGTTAAGCTGTCAGGATACCAAAAATAAAATAGTTGGGGAAAGATCAGGACTACATCCAGCCTGAAAAAGAATAAAGTTAAAGAATAATCATCAAAGATCATAATAGATTTCAAAAGGTCGCAATTGAATAGGCCGCCTCATGTAATTTAATTTCCAAACTGCATGATTACAGAAGTGCCATTGCATATGTTTGCAACACAGTAACATTTTATTTTCATTTGTGAGCATGTAGCACGGTTGTTACTCTCATTGTGTTAAGTCCTATTTAGTCTCAAAATAATATAAATTTCGAAATATGTATTATACTTGAACGAAGGGGGAAATTATTATCTAACGAGGTTGTTGTGAAAGTTTTTAGAAAAAGTATGAAAAAATATAAATTATTTGGTATAAATGCCATTATTATTTTGCAAATAAGTACATTTTTACATGCGGTCAATCCAATTCTCAAAACATTTTCCTGTTCAGAAAACTGTATCTCTATAAACTCTATAAACGTTTCAACTGCCTCTTCAGATGTTGGATGTTTGCTTTACGAGATTCATCAATAATCACTTCTGGAAAACAATTGTATACCAATCAGCATTAACAGCCCTTTGATCCTTTAAAGCATTGATTCCCAAAGTGGTCCAGGTGGACCCCCAGGGGTCCACGGGAGACTCGACGGGGGGTCTACGTTGGCGTGACAAAAAAATGGGGGTTCACAATTCGTAAGCGAGGGTCCACGAAAATTTATCTGGTTTCGATAGTGAAGAACTAAAATGTTGGCTTGAGTTCACCTATCAATGTAGGCAGATAATATTTTAAGAAGCTCAGCGACTGTTACTTGTAAAAACTTGCATATTCCATATTCAGTACAACGTGTCAAGATTTGCAAAGCGCTGCCGCCGTCCGCAATGCTTGTTCAGACGTGCAAAGGGACGAAGTACGACTTGTGGTGTGTGTGCTTGCAATCTTGCATGAACTTGTTTGATTCTTCACCAATATAAATACGAATGCCACGGATAAACGTTACTCATTTGTTTCCAGAATTTCGAAAAGAAAAGTAAAGTAAAGTGAATCGATGTTAGTGTTTGCCACTGTCGGAAAAGTAAGTACTTACCTGCCTATTTGTTATACATACTTTTATTTTATTTATTATTTATCTATTTATTTTACAATTTATTGTACACGTAAGTAAACAAAAAATGGACAAATTACAAAAAAATACGTAGGTACAAAAGGTGACGCTTATTTCTAAAAGAAATCTCTTCCAACCCACCTGCGATAGGAGATATATTTATGTTGTAATAAGTATATTTGTAATGTTTGCGTGTAGTAGGTACGTATTAAAAATTAAATACTGAACAGAGCCATTATTAGATACTTCCATAAAAGAACAGAAAGCCGAGAAAGGTTGAACTTCTTGTCCCTACTTTATTAGTAATTTTTTTATTACCCGACTGTGTGGTGGTTCACTAATAATTAAATATATTTTCATAAATTGTACGTGTCTTTATATACTACATACTCGTAACGTGCATCAAAGTAATAAATAAATAATTAAAATCGCGAAGTTTTGATATCAAAATATTATTTACAAGTATTTTCTATCGAATTTACAGAAATATATCAAAATATAATTAATGAAAAAATGTTTTACATTACATTAAAATCGGTTCAGCCGTTTTCATAAAACTCAATTATTGATCTTAGCGATTTATTGCTTTTAATAATTAGAATCAGTTTGCCGCCGGTACTTTGTTTATTTCATTGCAATAATCAATTAATCCTGTTAAAATAGCCATATCCTGTTAAGTAAGACCGCCTTAAGATTACTACAACAAAGTTTTTTTTTAATTTACAGGTAGGTAACTGATACGAAACATGACTGAATCTAAGAAATGTCGACAGTACAGTGTTGATTATTTAAAATTTGGTTTTCTTACATCAAAGGCCAAACATTTTGGCTGCAGGCAGATATACCCGAAAAATATCCTGGACTGTGGGGAATTGCGAGAAAGCTTTTGATAGCGTTTCCCTCGTCATATCTTGTCGAGAAAAGTTTTAGTATCGTTACAAACCTTTTAACAAAAAAAGGAGCAGATTGAATATCACAGAACGGGGAGATTTGCGGTTATTCCTAACAAAACTGAAGCCAAATATTGATAATTTGCTGTCAATCCATGAAGTACATCCCTCCCACTAAAATTATGACTATTTTGTGATTGTCATTGTAGAAGTTACGTTACGTTATAATTTATTAATATTTAATTTTAATTATGTTACGACTGTTATCATATTACAATGTAATATGATAACAATAATAATTAATAGTGTAATAATTACATATTTGAATAAATACAACACAAGGAAATATACTATTTTTCTTTTTATTTTTACCACTCCGTTTTCTAAATAAACTATGTGAGAATTGATTGGTTTCTTGTGCTGTGAGTAGATGTCAAAGGAGTAAAGTTGGATGGAATCACTTTTTTGATTGGCTAACTTTACTTTTTTGACATCCACTCACAGCACAATCAATTAATTAATTAACCAATAACTCAGCCGCAACGTAAATTTCCATAGTTAGATCTAATCTTCACATTTTTTGTCGAGTTTTGGGAATATGGTAGAAATGTAGCTGCAGGGGGTCCACCGGAACTAGCAAAACTTTCAAAGTGGTCTATGAGAAAAAAAAGCTTGGGAGCCTCTGCTTTAAAGCGACAGTAACTATGCGACCAGTAATTGAGACAATCGCAGTAGTTTTTTTTTAAGTATTGCGTGAACTAGTAACTTTTGTTGGTTTAGGCTCATCCCGCAATACCAAAGCAGCTGATTGATGTTTAATTTTGGGCTCGTAGGAATATATATTAATTCATTACAAGTTATAAACGGAGTTTGAAGCGCCTCGGTTGAACATATTAAGCATGTCTTTGCTCCATTTGGCACGCTTTTTCGATCTTCAGTCAAATAATGCGGAATCCCAAGAGCATAAAGCTTTTTCAGTCACATATTCATGACGTGTTTGTTTCATGTGAATGTCTATGGATACCTGAATCTCAAGGTATATCACATGGCGGGCCATAAAATGTTTACGCCCACGCTTAAATTCTATAAACTAGTTGTGCCATTTAATGGCTGATATAGACCTAGTTTGTGTCCGTAGTAGAATACTACACGTGCACCCTGTATAACGCTAAATGAACTAGCACTGCATCGTCAATGACTGTAAACAACGATATAAACAGAGCTGTTCTTCTAAGGACCAATTGACTATAACACTTGGACCAGTGGCCCATGTATGCCATATAAACATTGAGGGCATAAGTAGAGTGTGCCCAGAACGACATTGAGCTAGTCGAATTCTAAGAAACCCATGGAGACAGCGAAGAACAGCTTTTCTCCAGAGGAAGGAAAATTATTCCTTAAGGCGGTTTGGACGAGAATTTGGGGAATTCTTGAATACGACGGAAAGTATTAATTTATTTGCGTTGTGTACTTTTTGTGTATATTCTTAATATTTACAGATGTGTTTTAAGTGTCGCTAAATAATAATGGTGCTTTGTCTAGATGAAATCGGTCGGTAGATTCAAGTTAACTCACAAAGAAAACCGTACAAAAACAACGTTCGATATTATTCACAAGAAAACTTTTTCACAACACTAACATTTTTAAAGTCCTGGACAAATGAAATTAGCACCATATATATGTCAATGGTGATTAACCTACACAATGTTAAATTTTACGAAAATCATGATCTCAACTTTCAATTACGCTAGTTAGTACTGGTTTTTAGAAACTTTTGCAGCAATCTACTGTTACGTTTAAAAATATCATTTTTAAATAATCATTGTTTTGCGCCGTATTGTACTTGCCTTTTTCCCTTCGAGTGTAACCCGTCGTACTATGCAGGTGTCCGTATGACCCAATCATGCGACTAAACATCGTAGATCGCAGCGTTCCCGCGTACTCCGACCCTTTCGGGAGACCGCATCTAGTTTTTGCACACTTCCGTTTAGTACTTCGGCTAAAGCGTACGTGCTTAAGTGTGTTCCCGCTTTTGTTATTGTGTACTGTATCGTAAGTTTTGATTATACACTGAAATAGGTGGATATTGTGGCCTACACACGTTTGTTTAATTAACACCAATATATAATTGGATTTGCGCCGTCGTCTACGCTGATGTTTTATTGTGCCCTTGACCAATTTAGGGCTCTTATTACTGGCTTTGCTTACCGGTTTCTATCATTAGCTGCTGTCAGTAATTTCCGATAACTTTAACACCAATCGGAACGAGAATACCGTTTCGAAGGAATAAATTACCCACCGTAATATCGAAAGGAAGCGGAAGAAATGCCGTTGAAGTGGAGTTGGCATCGACCTACACTTACTATCCGATAGTTAAGTTTTCGTTTGTTTACACTGTTTAATTAATAGATTGCTGAAATTGTCATGTGTGTCACATATATTGTAATATCATATTTAATGTCCGTAAAAATTATTAATTTGTTGAATGTGCCATGGTTAGTTATTACGTTTTTGAACGTTTAATAATGTATTATTGTTTACATCATTTTACAGACACTTTTGTGTATTGAATCTGTGAGTCGTTGTTCTTGGTTGTATAAAAATTTAGCGTCATAATTTATTTAGTAGTACTGTTCGTACACAGGGTTCTATTTCGCTTGTAAACGCATACCTGAGATCTCTGATATATATATATATATATATATATATATATATATATATATATATACAGGCTGATTCATTTTCGGCCCTCACCATGGGGATCTCGCTTATTATTGGAGATATAGTATAGGTTTAAATTTGGCAAAGTTGTTAAATTTTGTGTTTGTTATAAATCCGTAAAGAAAATAGACCTGTGACAAATGACCTTCGTTATTAAAAAAAAAAACGCGAAAACTCCATTTTCTTCTTTTACCTGTAGCACCGACATTTGGCCTTGTAGAGAAAAAATAAAAACACATCCTTGTGGCCATTTCTAAACCTCTATCCAGTGGTGTACTCTAAATTTTTATACGACGTTTCGTTTCTTTCTGGCCATCATCAACTATCTAATTTCTTATAGGCGCCATATTGGATTTAGACATCTTCAGAAATAGTTTTTTTTCTGATTTCAACCATCTACCATATGCTGACTAAAGTTTTTGACATTAGGTTTTATTTGAAAGAATAAATCATAAGTAAAGACGGCAGACTATGTGCCCACACTGTCAAATTTAATAATAATATGTTTATATACTGAGAAGGATTGTTCGACGTTGAGAGATGTTATATTTGCATAGTTAAAGTGCTCTTTGTATCTGTACAATGGATCTTCAGTATTGGTAAAAAGTTGCCCTAATTTTGTAAAATCTACATTTTTATCTAATACCCCTTATGTGTATTATTAAATTTAACAGTGTGGGGCACATAGTCTGCCGTCTTATTATAAGATTAAATAAGGTAGCCATGGAATTTCAATCTGTCAAACATTTCATTTATTGTTCATTAATAATACAAAAATGCCATACACTAACGAAGAGAAACGAGATATGATAAGTATTTTTTATTCTTCGAACCGAAATTCAACAGTAGCGAGTACAAGATATCTACAATTATATCCAGAACGACAACAGCCTCATCGTACCATTTTTCTAGATCTCGACAGAAATTTGGTCGAGAATGGATCGTTTACTAAGCCGCGTAATGGTCAAGGCAACAGGAATTTAAATGAAAATCGACAAGATATTTTACAAATGGTAAATTAAAAGCGTGTTTTCAAATTTCATGTTAATCTTGTATTTTTATAGATAAATAATAATCCATCAATTTCTACACGCGAAGTAGCGTCAGAATTAAATTTGTGCCAGTCCAGAGTTTGGAGAACTTTACATAAAAGTAGGTTTGAACCATACAAGATCCATGTTAGTCACTCTTTACTGCCTGGAGATAATTTGAGGCTAGAATATTGTAATTGGTTAATGGGAAGGATAGAAAATGACGAAAATTTTGGTCAGATGAAACAAAATTTACAAATTCTGGAATGTTCAACAGAAATACGGAGCACTATTGGGCAGTACAAAATCCCCGACAAAACAGGGCTAGAAGACCACAACATCGTTTTGGAATAAACGTTTGGATGGGTATTTTGGTAAATCGTCTCTTAGGACCAGTTATGTATGAAGAACATTTAAATGGAGAAAGATATTTAAACATTTTACGTACATACGTATCTGACTATCTTGACGACAATATCCCATTAAATCAATTACAATATTTATGGTGGCAACAAGATGGCGCACCAGCACACAATGCAGTTGTTAGAAATTTCTTAAATAAAGAGTTTGCAAACCGTTGAATTGGAAATAGGGGAGTTGTTGAATGGCCTGCAAGATCACCTGATTTAAGTCCGCTAGATTTTTTTTTATGGGGATATGTTAAAAATAATATTTATAAAGTAGATGCGCCACAAAACATTGAAGAATTACGAGACAGACTTCAGAATGCCTTCGATGCAGTTCCTAGAAGAACTATACAAAGGGCAGTACAAAATGCCAGAAGGCGTGCCCAATTGTGCATTACCGAAGATGGCCAGATAATTGAACATTTACTGTAATTGTTTATTATTTACTTTTCTATGTATTTTTATTATTAATGTTTTTGTTTCTTGTACTCGCTACTGTTGAATTTCGTTTCAAAGATAAAAAATACTTATCATATCTCGTTTCTCTTCGTTAGTGTATGACATTTTTGTATTATTAATGAACAATAAATGAAATGTTTGACAGATTGAAATTCCAAAGGCTACCTTACTTAATCTTATAATTTATTCTTTCAAATAAAACCTAATGTCAAAAACTTTAGTCAGCAAGTGGTACATGGTTGAAATCAGAAAAAAAACTCTTTCTGAAGATGTCTAAATCCAATATGGCGCCTATAAGAAATTAGATAATTGATGATGGCCAGAAAGAAACGAAACGTCGTATAAAAATTTAGAGTACACCACTGGATAGAGGTTTAGAAATGGCCACAAGGATGTGTTTTTACTTTTTCTCTACAAGGCCAAATGTCGGTGATACAGGTAAAAGAAGAAAATGGGGTTTTCGCGTTTTTTTTTTTTTAAATAACGAAGGTCATTTGTCACAGGTCTATTTTCTTTACGGATTTATAACAAACACAAAATTTAAACCTATACTCTATCTCCAATAATAAGAGAGATCCCCGTGGTGAGGGCCGAAAATGAATCAGCCTGTATATATATATATATTTATATATATATATATAATGATAATTATTTCGTGACCTTTGTATGTTATGGTAAATTCAATTTGTTGGCGATTTAAAGTCTGGTTTTCTTCAAAATGTATATATTTAAAACAATCCTACATGTTTCGGCAAATGATGCCTTTTTCAAGGAATATAAAATATATATATTTTATATTCCGTTTCTTTACAGAAATGTTTGGAGTTCTTCCATATTTTCTTGGACCTGTTTACAGCCCACTTTTTCATGGCTGTTTTTATATTTATTTTTGCAATGGCAAAGAAAGGCTCCGGTCCTATGAAAGCTATAGATAGAGCCTATCAAGCCAGTTCGTTCTTCTTCTTATTAGATCTATTGCCTACGTGCTCTGGAACTCATGCTAATGTCACTTTCTTGTGATGACTGAGCTCGCTTAGAGTACACCCACAATCATATCACAAACATACCATTATCAACTGTAAATCATGTGAAAGGGCAGATTAAAGAAAAAAAGAAAAAGTACTGTTCCTGTGAGATCAGGATGACTCAAAAATTTATGAAAAAGATCGCAATATCATCCAAATTACCGCGTATTAGCATATAATGTTATCTCCACAGCGTAGATCTTTATAAAAGAGCTTCGAAAAAGGAGCTGCTCCTAAGAAAAGTTAAAAATTTTAAATCACGAGATCAGTACTTTTGATTCCATGTAATCTTCCCGGACGAATCGCGGTTTTGTTTGGCGAAAAAAAAAGTTTAAGATATTTCTTCAAAAAACGTGAACTTATCGCAACGATCTTAAGTATTTCCGAGGACTTCAAAGCAATGGTTGGAAAAAGCATTCACATATTAGATTGATCTATCCAAAGTCTCGATCCGGACCCTGCAAAACAAATATATGGGGGCCTTATAGAATTAAAAATGTTATCCACTTTAGATGAGTTTTGGACTATTATCGCTATAAGATTAGTATAATAATTCGGTAGCCAGATGTTCCAAATTGATAAAATTTGCCGAAAATATGTGCTACTACAGTAACTTCTAATGGAACATTAAATTTCAATATAAGAGTGACTTTTAAAACACACACACTTTGAAGGAAATTAAATAAAATTCCACTAAGAAATACTAATTCGCCGAGATTTTGTTTAAATAAATTATTCATCGATTTGCACTAATTATACTTATGGTCATGTTACTCATGTTATTTACCTCTCTTTTTCTTCTGACGTTATTTTCGATTCGTTTTCTTGAAGCCACTCTGGGAATTTCTCTAATATGTCTTTGAGACTAGGGTACAAAACTTCTTTGCTAAGTAAGCTTTGCATCATGCCCTGCATAAAAGGTAAAAAGCCATTTTGTTCACCTATAAAGAACAATTTGGTATATATTTGTAAAGTGTAAATGATTTCTGTTTTGTTAGTCTGTTATCTGGCTAATCAAAGTTTGATTTTCTTTTACATAATGGCATCTGTCTTTAGTGTATCAAATATTTATTACCTGTCGCACCAGCACCACCACCACCACCACCAAACATATTAAAGAAATCTTGCTCTGAAAACGGGGTTTGTAAATTCTCAGCACCTTCATTTAGGCCTCTCAGCGTTTGCGAAATGGCAGCTGAGAAGTCAGTAGAAGAATCTGTAATCTCTGGACTCGTTAGGACCTGTTGGGCAGCTTCCGCCATCCTTTGGAAGCTTTGCTGAATCTGAATGAAGGAAAAGTAAAATTAATATATTTATGAATACGAAAAAATATTTTTCAGTGACATTCTAACCTAATTATGTTCATGATGAATAGGTCGGGTCAGTAAGTGGCTTTGATATACTAATTTAGGCGGTATATACGAGAGTTGTAGTTAAACTAGATTATGATGTTTTTTTTTCGTTAGATATATCTTACTTCAGAGTAAATGAACTAATGTGGAAGTAATCAATTATATCTTGAACATTTCTAATATATTTCGCTAAGTTAGTTACTGAATTTACTATTTTTTTTTCTTTTTCCGAGAATTATGCGTTACCTTTAATAATTCTCTTGATCGTATTCACTGAGACTTCCACTGCTTCAGAAACACATTTTTTAAATATATTTAAGTGCCTGCTTTGCAGTTTTATGTTCATAAAAATAATTGTGTAAACTGAAAAACTGAAAACAATTTCACCCCTCGCTATAGTGCGACCAAATAGATGTTAGCCCCAGAAAATATGTAAACTAATTCATCAATCCCTTTACCCTATCCACTTAATATATAATGTTATATCCAATAATATTACATATTAAGTAACAGGTTTTGTAAAAGCTATCCATTCAAGTAGAGGTAAATTTTTTATACCGTTACTTTTTATGTGTGTGTGTTCAATATACAAACTTCAGTTACTATGACTCTAGAGAGCTGGTGTGGTAAAGAATGAAGTCTTATTTATTCTTCAGAATATTATAAAATATTGTGAAGAGGAAAAAGTAGCAGCATCATAGTCGTATTCACTTGAACAAGCTATTAATAGAGTTGTTGCTATGACAGGTAAATTCAGAAGTACCACCGTACGCATTCGCAAGACATTATTCAACAATGAAGACATTCAAAGTTTAATTTTACACAAATTTTGTATATCTTAGTAGAGCTATTTTATTTTTGACAGCCCTATTGTTTAAGATTCCGAATTTATTTAAGTCTAACTGTTATCCATGCATACTACATATTTCTTTCCGATGTAATATCTTCTATATTTTTTATATATCAATAGAGTTGCGAATGTTGTCCGTACAACAGAGTCGTACGCGTCCACCGTGCATATAAATTGATCTATGGCATTTGTTTGAAAATGTTTTCTTTCTGCCGTATACTGGATGTCCTTGAAATAAAAAGACAACGTATGAAAAATGGATAGATGTAATTATATAGAAGATAAATCCAAAATATTTTGCCAAAATTTTCTCATGGTCAACATATCCAACATCTGCTTTAGTATTATTTTTTTTTAAGTTTGACTATTATAATAAATATTTTCTCAAAAACTAAATTACTAATTATTACACATATTTACATGACATAACCAAACTATCAAAATTATACGTTTGTGAGAGAATACGTGCACTGTCACCAACCATAAAAAAAAAGAAGCATGGCCGTCTCTAATTAGGAAAGTTTTTAAAGACACGTTATAAAACGCATAAGTCGCTGTTTAGTATTATTTTTTTTTTACTTCGCAAGGTTTGAATTAGTCCGAAATCGTAAACAAAACGCTTAGTCCGATTCTGTTGTACGAACGCAATATTGCAACTCTATACATATATCAAACTTTACAGTAAATTTATTTTTTATAAGCATGTAATTTATTCTATATTTATAACCCAAGCTGAAATGCACATATCAATGAATGTCACAGTATACATACATATATGCATTTCTATCATAAAACTAAATTAGGTTTGAAGAAATTCTAATTTTTCGTCGTAAACTTCTGTCCATGAATATTCCATTGGAATCGATGGTGGTGCCTCAGTTATCAATTCTATTTGATTGCACTTATGTGGTGATTATTCAAATATGTACCCTGCTAGCCATAAGTAGAGAACTAACCATTTGAGTTCAAGTAGATATTAAATATTGCGGAATATTATTACGGAATATAAAAATAGCTGTCATTGAACTTTGTATTCCAAGCAATTAATATTAAAGTGTAAAATATTTCAATATGAACTAAATTTTAAATAATGTGGCAAAAATAGTTATCGACTGAAACATGCGCTTTGATAATCTCCACACTATCTGTAAAAGTAACAGAGAAAGAGTAAACTTATTAAAATTAAATCCTAGAAAATCCTAGAAGAAAAAGCGATCAGGATGGCTTAAAATAACAACACCAGCAGAAAATTGTGTAATTGTAGTGCTAAATAAACGAATTAAAAAAAAATAGCACCAAAATTTGTAGCCGAAATAAACATTTTTACACAGTTTTTAAACAGTTAAGATGTATTGGTATGCAAAAATCGTTACTACGCAAAAAAAAAAATAAAGTAAGACGGTTAGACTGAGCAAGAGAATTGAGATTGAATATTGGCAAAATTGAGGAAAATGTTCTGAATCAACGAGTCTCAATTCAAAGTATTCGATTCAAAAAGAATATTTCTATGAAAATCGGCAGGCAAATGAGCACCCACAATAAGATATGAAACATCTACAATGATTTGGAGTTGTTATACCGACACATCCATAGGCGATTTAATAAAAATATACGGGATACAAAAAAAATCGCTACAGAGAAATTTTAGAGACAAATGTCGTTTCATTCGGAATACAACTAAGCATGATCCAATAAGAAGATAATCACGAACATACATCGAAGATACGACGTGCTATCCAGAAGTTCCCGTAATGTGAAAAAAAACAATCAATTGTTCTTACTACTTATTTACTATCATCCCCTTCTTCTTCCACATGAATACACTGATTCCAGTGACTTATCCGGGACCGGAAGCTGTGCTGCAAATCTTTGCGTGTTAATGTGTATAACACTGGCTGCGATTCGGCTCAAAACGGCGCCACTTGAGCTTCAGTTTCAACTTTGGAAACAGGAAGAGGTCACAAGGGGCAAGAACTGGAGAGAAGGGTAGAATAGTACTGCCGTCTTCGTTGAGGCTAGAAACTGACGCGCTGCAAGTGACGTGTGGGTTGGTGCATAGTCGTGGTGTAGAATCCACGAATTGTTGTGCCACTTGCGTCGTATGTTTTCCATTAGTCGCCGAGAACATCGTAATAAAATCGTCCATTAACTGTTTCATTTAGTGGGAGAATTTTTTTGTGCACGATGACATCAACGTCAAAGAAGCAAATCAATATCCATTGACGTTGCTTCGAACTTGCCGTGCTTTCTTCGGTCGTGGTGACGATGGCCTCTTCCACTGCGATGACTGCTGCTTTGTTTCAGGAGCATACCCGTACTGCCATGATTTGTCGCCAGTAATGATTCTGGTACTGAAGTTCGTAATCCTTTCAGTTCTGTGCACACATGAAGACGATGCCGTTTTTGCTCAATACTGAGAAACCTTGCCACAAACTTCGTAGCAATACGTCGCATGCGGACAAAATACGCTAACAAACACCGTACGACAAGCCGACAATGTTACAAATGTCATTAATTGTAATCCTTCAGTCTTGTAGGATAGCATGACGCACTTTTGCCACATTTTGTGGCGTGCGTTCCATCGATGGGCGACCGGTACGCCCATCATCAACCGACACATGTCCATTTTTAAAACGGTTGGACCACTCATAAGTTTGCGCCTGGCCTAAAGCATCAACACCAAACGCTTGTTTAAGCATTTTCAGAGTTTCCACTGCTGTTTTTTCCAAATTTGAAGCAGAATTTGATGAACTTTATTTGCCCTTTCACATTAGACATTGTAGTGTTGCAGAATAACTCAACAAACATAAACACAAAAACTGTTTTCACCACCTAGCAAAGTACTATTTGACATACTGGCTTAGTATAGACGTAGCTTGCACCATCTAGCGCTGTAGAGCTGTATTACCATTTCTTCGCGCGCCACATTTAAATTCCGGGAATTTCTGGGTAGCACCTCGTATATTGTGGGATGTGAAGGAAAAACTGTTGTAGTCTCTCCCGATCGGAATCCTATAAAGCCTTTGTGAAAGGAGCTAGACCGACAGGTACGAAAAACATCTTCGAAAGCGCCTTGGGGACTACAAAAAGCATGGTTCAAAATAGAACCGCTAATACTGGCAAAATTACTAAAAAGAATGCCGAAATTATGGACGCAGTGACAAAAACTAAATATGGTCCTATAAATATTTAATTTAGGTAAACTTTTTAAAATTTAATTTTTGTGAACAAATTAGAGCAAACATTGTTTTTATAAAATTTTTAAAGTACCTTGTATGAATACAATAAGTTTTAAATAACTAATTGATTGAGGATATATGTATTGAAAATTTGTTACAATAATTAATTACCCAACGTTTTTTAAGTTTCAAAAAGATATAATGAAGACATTACATCTAAACAGCAGCATATGTAAGTTAAATTTCGAGAGCGTTGAAATTTAACAAAAAAATTTATTTGTTTTACGGATTTGACAATACGTTACAATATAGACTTAAACTAGATTACACTGAGGTTACTAGCGATCTGTGTCGCGTACAGTTACACTAATAACTCTATCAACTAATGCTTTGCCCATCTTTATATATTAAATATTATCTTATCTTACTCCACGTGTATCCGGCGAATGAATGAAATTGCTGAGTGTACGTCTGGTAATTATGAATAGGTTGTATTATATGCGGACTCGTAACTCCTTCCGCCTTACATGCGAGATTATCCTTAAAAAGGCAAATCTTGCATTCTTTTCTTATCGGCATCTGTTTGTTTTTTAACCTTTTGTTTAGTCCCTATCTTTTTATATAATTTAAACAAAAGAATTGCAAGTATTAATAGTATTAGTATGAATGTAATTATAAATTAAAGAATTACTTGCTTTATCTGAGATAGTAATTTTGCTTAACATTTCTTTTGCGTCATTTAAATTTCGGAAATATCTTTTTGATTATTAATTCTATCTGAAAGTTTTTAAAATACTTCAGTTAAATTTATTGTTTTTTTATGCCAACGTATTTATTTTTAGGAGTAATTTGTTTAAAAGTATTATTTCATTCGTAAATAGGCAGAGCATTTTACATAAAATATTGAAATGCTTCATTACTTACAATAGGTATTAACAATATAAATGTAAAATAAGTATTAGTTTGATATACTCTAAATTTGAATTAAACTTTCTATTTGGTACAGGTTATTTATTAGTAGCTCAAACGGAAATTTCTTATTTACATTTAAATGAATATTCTTAATACTACTGTTAATCCTCTTCCGATAAGGATTCTGGAACATTCGCTAATTTTAGCGAATTTATATGATAACGTAAAATTTTATTCTTTTTTGTTTTGACTTCAACTGTTCCATTTTCATTGATTTTCGTAACTGTGTATGGCCCTTGATATCTTTCTTTCGTTTTTTGTGAATAGTATTTATGGGGTTTTACATATACTGCCTGACCTATTTTTATTTCTTCATTTTCTCTATTTTTATTTATTTTAATGATTTTCTTTTCTTTATCTTCTTGCATTTTATTTGCAATTTTATTATAGAGATATTTTGTGCGTTCTTTATGTTTTTGAATATAATCTTGATAATACGTTTCATCGTAATATAGGTCCATTGGTTCTTTTGTATTAGTGTGTCCATACAAGAGTTCAAAAGGTGAGGTTCCTGTTGCTGAATGATTAGTCGAGTTGTATGCTAACAGTGATAATTTCATTATCTGTTTTATATCTTGAGTTAGTTTTTGATTTTTTATTAATCTAACATGTTCTAAAAGTGTTGAATGTAATCGTTCAATTGGTGCATTTGAATTTGGATTTAAAGGCGTTGTATAGTGAACATTGATTCTATATAATTTTAATAATTCTTTTAATGTTGCATTATTAAATTCTAAACCGTTATGCATTACAATTTCTTTTGGTGAACCGTGTATACTAAAACTTTCTATTAATTTATCAACTACTTCGACTGCTGTTTTTCCTTGAATTGGATATACTTGTGCATATTTTGTGAATGTATCTATTATAGTTAGGAAATTTTGTGAATTTATTGATATCGTATCAACGTGAATTTTATCAAATGGTTTCTCTATTAATTTCGTTAATTGAAAAGGTAATTTTGGTGGTGCTCTATCGTATTTGTTTCTTTGACATATTTCGCATCTCTTAATATAATTCGTTATATCATCCTTCATTTGACTCCAGTAATAATTCTTCTTTATCTGTTTTAAAGTTTCATTGATTCCTCTGTGATTAGTTTTTCCTTCATGGTTTTGCATTATGATTTCAATCTTTTCCTCTGGTGTTTCGATTATTCTTACCCTTCGAAGACATCTATAAATTTTTGGTCCGTTGTTATTGAAGTGTTCTATGTAAACTTGACACATTTCTTTATAAATTTCATCTGTTGTGTATATGTAGTAATTTCCTTGAGGCATTATATCCTTTATTAAATCTATCAATTCTTGTTTCAGATTTTTCTTTTCCAATTTTGCGTGGTATATTACTTTAGCATTTTTCGTATCAAATGTTACTGTTGTCGGAAATATATGTGTTTCTATGAATACTTGTATCTTCTGTATATCTATTGCCATATCGGTTATTGGTATTGATGTTTCTGGTTCTACATTTACATTGCTATGCAGTGAGTCATCGTCTTCTTGTTGTTTATTAGGATTATGTTCTATTCTTCCTAGTTCTTGTAGAATGTTATCTATTTCTTCCTGATTTCTTGATTTTTGTATTATTTCTTCCATTGTTAATTCTCGTGGTTCTAGATTTCGTAGTAAGTCATCTAGTTCTTCATTATCAACTTGTGGTATTATAGATGATGTATCTTCTTGTAATAATTCATCTACATTATCTTCTTGGTTATGTAATTCGATTCTCGATAATGCATCGGCATTTTTATTAATTTTTCCCTTTTTATATATAATTTCATAATCGTACTCACTTAATTTTATCTTCCATCGTTGTAATTTCGAGTTTGGTTCTTTCAAATTATGTAACCACACTAATGGTCTATGATCTGTGATTATCGTAAATTTTCTTCCAAATATATAAGGTCGAAATTGTTTGCATGCCCAAATAATTGCTAACAGTTCTTTTTCTACTGTTGAATATTTTTGTTCTGTTTCCGATAATGTTCTTGATGCATAAAATATTGGTCTGTCTTGTCCTATCGTTCCTTGTGATAATACTGCTCCTATTGCTACATTGCTTGCATCCGTTGTTACTAAAAATTGTTTGTTAAAATCTGGATATTGTAATACTGGTTCATTACAAAGTATCTTTTTACAAAGTTCAAATGTTGTTGTATATTCTTCTGTGAATTCGATTTTACTTCCCTTTTTTAAATATTTAGTTAATGGTTTTGTAATTTTAGCAAAGTCTTTTATAAATTTTCTGTAATATCCTAATAATCCTAGAAATGCTTTGATTTCTTTTTGTGTTTTTGGTATTGGATACCTCTTTATTGCTTCAATCTTATCTGGATTTGGTTTTACTCCATCTTTCGTTATTATATGTCCTAAATAAGCAATTTCTTTTCTTAAAAATTCACATTTATCCATTGATAATTTTAAATTAGCTTCCCTTAAGCGTTTAAATACTTTCTTTAATTTTTGTTGATGTTCTTCTAGTGATGCTGCATATATTATTATATCATCTAAGTATACGTGACATGTGTCTACTGTTAGACCTCTTAAAATATGATTCATTACTCTTTGAAATGTTGCTGGGCTGTTTTTAAGACCAAATGGCATTCTTAAAAATTCATAGTGATTATCTTCTGTGCTAAATGCTGTTTTCTCTCTATCTTTTTCTTCCATCTCGACTTGATGATAGCCAGACGCTAAATCTAATGTCGTGAAATATTTAGCTCTTCCTAATTTATCTAATATATCGTGTATATTAGGAATTGGGAATTTATCGTCGATGGTTTTCTCATTTAATTTTCTATAATCTATTACCATTCTATATTTCTTGATTCCTGATGCATCCATTTTTTTTGGTACTATCGCTACTGGTGCTGACCATGGGCTTATACTGGGTTGTATAATGTTTTGTTCTAGCATGCTCTTTATTTGTTTATTTATTTCTTCTCTTTGTATTGGCGATTTTCTATAAGGCTTTTGATATATTGGAGTTTCATCTTTTAATCGTATCTGATGTTTAATTTCTGATGTGAATGTTAAAGGTAATTCTTCACTGTGACATAAATCTTGATATTCTATACATAATTTTCTTATCATTTCTTTTTCTTCTTTATTCAGATGATCTAATCGTAGTTTTGCCTCTAATGTTCTTCTTTGAATTTCTTTAATCCTTTTCATTGATAATTTTCCTTTTATTGTGTTTTCTTCAACATAATTGTATTCTTCAGTTAAAATTGGTTTTTCGAAGTTTATTTCCACTGGGTAGTTATTGAAGTTTACGATTTCAGTAATTGCGTAGTAATCTTCTGTGGTCGTGATGTTTTCAGGTATTTCTACTCCTGGTGCTATTCTTTGATGATTTATATGTACTTCTTTTAGATTTCGATCTACAGGTATTTTAATTATTTTTCTTTCTCTTGGTCCTATTTTAATTTTTGGGTTGTCGAAATATAATTGTATTTCCGCGAAACTTGTGCGAAGTTTTTTAGTTTTAAAATCTATTATGGAATTAATTTTTTCTAATAATTTTAAACCTATTATTCCATCATATTTTTTAGAAAAATCTACTATATTAAATTCGTGTATTTGTCCGTACGCGTTAAATGTGTGTAAAGAAGGTATTCTAAGAACGTAATTATGATATGTGGTACCGTGCATTGTTGTTACTGAAAATGGTGAATATTTAATGTAATTTGGAAAATGATTTTGAGCTAATTCAGTTGAAATTGAGGATGCTGATGCACCTGTATCAATTAGAAATTTTGCATTAATTTCTGGTACATAAATATAAGGTAATCGTACACAATGTTGTTGATTAAATTCTAAATGATTTCTTAACTTTATACCGGTTGTCGGACATTCGGTGGTGTCTCGTTCGCTGAGGCTCCAATTGGAAAATTTGGCTGCTCCTCTGGTTCGAATGGAAATGGTTCTGTATCTTCGTCCCAAATTGGTTGATATTCGTAGTCTTCTGATTCTCCATATTCTTCATAATCTGGATTTTCTTCTTCTTCTTGACCTTGATTGTTCATTTCTTCAAGTTTCCATTTTTGCTGTGATGTTGATGGTCCATATGATGTTTGTCTCATTCGGCTCATGCTTGGGTCAATTTCCATTGGTTGTTGTCTAGGTTTTCTTCTTTCCATTAATTGTGCAGGAGATTTTGCAAATTTAAAGGAATTTTGCTTAATATGGGAATTTTGTTTACTTTGGTTTTGGAAATTTGGTTTGATAGGAAATGGATTTTGATAATTTGTTTTTGGCTGGTATTGGAATTGTTTTACTTGTGGTTGGTGTTGAAATTGTTGTGTTCGTGGCACTTGTTGTATTCGTGGAAGTTGTTCTTGTTGGGCTGGTGTTTTCATGTGTCCTGGTGTTATCTGATGTATTATTTTGTAGTTATTTTGCGGCATTGTTGATTTTCCGCATCTGTACTGCCAATTTTGGTATTCTAGTACTTCAGCTAGAGCATTTTCTAATGTCTCTGGATTTTTCGCCAATTCTACCGTAATTCATTAATCCTCTTTTAAATGTTTGTAATGCAGTTTTCTTATACATGTTTGTTTTTAACGGTATTAATTCTTCTTCAGTATCTAGTTGCATTTTAGTTAATAGTAAATTTAACATGTCCCTAACCCTTTGTCCGAATATGTAAGGATTTTCATTTTTCCTAGGCTGTTCCATTGTTACATCATTTAAAAGACAATCTTCTGATCTCTGGTCTAAGAATGTTAATTCTAGTAATGCTTTAATATCTTAATATCATGCCAAGTTTTTAATTTTCTTGCCCCTATTATCGATTGTGGTTCTCCACTCAATCTTGATTTTATTATTCTTATTAAATATGAGTTTAAAGGGTTATCTCTATTATTTTTATCGAAATAAGTTTTTATCAAATCTTCACAGGCATCAATAAATAATGGTAATGTATTTGGATCACCATTGTATATTGGTATCGTGCAGATTTCTGCTTGGCTTATAGAACTTCTCGTATAAGTTTGATTAGGCATTTCGTTTAAGTTTAATGTATTAATTGAATTTACTAGTTCTTCTACAAGATTTTCTATTGACATATAAAGTTTTGCTTACCAGCATATATTTCTGTTATAATCTGTTTGCTTTTCGTCGTGTATTTCAATACTTTTTTCACAAAAGCAAAAATTCGTGTTACAATCACTACAGTAAATTGTAGATATGTAAAAAATTTAAAAATCTACTTACAGAATTGTTAGTAAGATCTTCATTCGATTTTGGTTGGCTTGTTCTTTGTGTTATTCTCTTTATTATTCTTCTTGTTATTCTTCTTGTTAAGTATTGTTGTTTTCTTGTGTTACTTCTTTTATTAGTTGCTGTATTATTTTGGTTTCTTTGTTGGCTTGTTATTCTTCTTGTTAAGTATTGTTGTTTTCTTGTGTTACTTCTTTTATTTGCTTGTTGCTTCTTCTTAATTATAATATTGATTGGCACTTCGACGAGATTTTGATCGTTTCCGTGTTTTTTCCAATTCAATATCGCACCTTTGGAAATTTTGATCCTCCAGTCGTGTTTCTTAATTTTTATAACGTTGATGGGTACCTCGACGAGATTTTGATCGTTTCGGCGTTCGTCCCAGTTCAAACGTTGCACCTTTTGGAAATTTTGATCCTCCAGGCCTTGTGTAACCGTCGTTGAATCTAATTGCACGTACTGTCGCTTTTTGTTCTTTCTCTGGGCCAAAGAATTGAAATTCACACTCACTATTTTCGACGTTTGTAATTCTCCAACAGTGATTGCCAAGATCCGTCCTGACTGCGCCAGTTAAATTTCGAGAGCGTTGAAATTTAACAAAAAATTTATTTGTTTTACGGATTTGACAATACGTTACAATATAGACTTAAACTAGATTACACTGAGGTTACTAGCGATCTGTGTCGCGTACAGTTACACTAATAACTCTATCAACTAATGCTTTGCCCATCTTTATATATTAAATATTATCTTATCTTACTCCACGTGTATCCGGCGAATGAATGAAATTGCTGAGTGTACGTCTGGTAATTATGAATAGGTTGTATTATATGCGGACTCGTAACTTGTAAACACGGCACAAAAGATATAATGTAATGTCTACATTATATCTTTTTGAAACTCAAAACGTTGTGCTATTAACTATAAAAAGTTTTAATTTTTCAATTAGTATTTCACCGTTTTTATGTTATTTTTAGTGCATGTAAATGCTTGTAGCTAATATGATATTTTCACACAGACCCTAAAGAACAGATCAATTTTGAAACACATTGTCATCTAGGTATTGAACTTATTCGCGATAGTTTTTTTTTTGTTGAATCAAAAATATGTCTATAATTTCTATATTTTACGAAGATTCCTTTAGTCATTGTTTGAGATTTTAGCTCTAGACTAAATGTGTATTCTCAATAAATTGAATCGATTCATGTTATTCGTGTGCCAGCTGTTTTACTTTTTATAGTATTATTGTTTATGCACACACCCGATATTCTGATAATGTATTATCGTGTTTAATACACTTCAAATATACAAGCATTAAATGTTATGAAGTGAACGATATTTCATTTGAATAATATGTGAATAATGGAAAAGTAATTTTGAATTGAGTTTTGTAATTGCAAAAGATGACTAGATTAAATGCAGTTACACTTTTACATAAACTAATAGTTATAAAAAAGACAGTATACACAACACAATAATAATTACAATATAAATTTGTTAGTTGAAAAATCAAAACTACTATTTATCGAAAATTAACAATAATCCAAAGAATATTGAACAACAATAGTCCGCATAGACATACGATTGAATTGACATGCTTCGTATAGAAAAACTTAAACTTATTCTGGAAATTAACTCAACATATTATGATAAAAAGTATTACTAATAAACTTTAATAATAATAATAATGTAATGTGCGTCATGCGACGGTGACCTAATCAATGACGTCACCATCCGCGAACGTCAGCACGTTCTAGAATTTCCCGAATAGACTAGACATAGAAGAGTCTAGAAAACCCACGGACTATACCGCGTTCTTTTTTATCATTACACATACATTCCTATGTGTAATGATAAAAAAAGAAAAGTAAATGCATAGGTGGCATAGTAGGCAACCAGTTATAAACCAGTGAAGTATTTATTAATATCAAATACATATTTTAAATTAAATACATTTGATTGAAAAATAGATAATTTATTTAAAACAGTTAATTATCCTAACATGCGTATACCTTATACGAAAACAATTTTAAATATTTTTAACAAATTCAAAGAAGGTGGAAAGTATTTCTTTAGGGATGAAATATATCTAAGATAGTAACATTAGTGTATCAAATAAGGTAGGAAATATAAAAACGTTGATAACAAAAAAGGACAAATAAATTTTACCATTCTATGAGAACGTTCTCACATTAGGTGTACATTATATTTCTAAGGAATTACTTAACGTAATACACGTATTGGGGTAACGCATTTCAGTAGCACGATAAAAATAAACTAAATCTCGTGATATCTCACGCAAGTGGTTTTATAAAATGGAGAAATTTATCTTAAAAAGCAGTAGTGGGAAATTCTTGTAAGTAATAAATGTGTTACTATTTTACTTTTTAGACCCTCGATTTAAAAGAGATGGTTTTCATAGTACTGAAAATGCTACTGGGCTACTTATTTTCTAGAACAAAATATTTTTAATATTATGAAGAAAATAGATCCTGAAAATAAAGAATCAATGCCTGTAATCGAAACAAATATTAGTCCACATCAAGTCACTTTCATTATTTGGATTTTTGCAAGAAAGAATGAAAGTAAAATCAGATGTAATAACTAAAAGGCAATACCTCGAAAGGTCAAATTTAAATTAGAATGTAGATCTTTTTTTTATTTTGGAAGGTAAGTTAAAAAAAAGGGTAAGTGCATTTTTTATTTGGATTCTCTTGTAGGTAACGGGAATGGAGTTGAAACCCTTAGAATAATGTGCTAGGAAATACTTCTGTATTTCAGCAAAAAGTGAAAGAGTGTTTAGTACAGCAAGACTAAAACCGAAAAATGTTAATATGATAATGTTCCTAAATAAAAATTTAAATAATATTAATAAGTAATCTAATGTTTTCATTAAAATTACATCCAACCTTTTCCTTTTAACTAAAGAAATAACTCAATGGGTTTTATCTTATTATGCTTTCTAACTATTAAAGATATGAGTGTTTAAGCTTTCAAAGGGAAATTATTTAGATTGTCATACAGAATGTAAATGAAACTCTTTAAATCTATTACAGAACTATTTGCTTCATCGGTAAAAATTATTTTATTTAAAATTTCTTCGTTTTCATTTAATGAATTAATTGTTATATCACAAACGTCAGTTCGTTTTACTTTATCTTAGAAAACAACCATCTTCTTTGAATTTGTTAAAAATATTTAAAATTGTCTTCGCACAAGGTATACGCCTGTTAGGATAATTAACAGTTTTAAATAAATTATCTATTTTTCAATAAAATGTATTTATTCATGTATGAATAAAAATTCAGAAATATTTGACATTAATAAATACTTCACTGGTGTATAACTGGTTGCCTATTATGTCACCTATGCATTGACTTTTATTTTTTTTATCATTACACATAGGGATATATGGGTAATGATAAAAAAAAACCGGTATATAGCGCTCGAGTGGGAGGAAGAGCATTCAATTAGCAACCGTCGTGTTCATATCGTGTATACAAATAAATATAAATATTGTTATTATAGTTATTGTTATTTGTTAAGTGTTATTTAACGTACTTTTTATAAATATAGTTATTTTTAATTACCGTGTATTTTTATTAAACGAACCGAATAGAAGAATTATGACACTAATATATCGAGCGTATATAATTTGTAATCGACTCATTCATGAATCCGAAATCATATGTCGTTACTTGAACTGCGCTTACATTACAAACGTCAAGTATTGTTATTCGACTGACATTTTACTTGACGTTTGTAATGTAACTGCAGTTCAAGTAACGACATACGATTTCGGATTCATCGTCATTTCCGACTTGATTACAAATTATCTTGATCGCTCGTTATTCACTTCCCATAAGAATTAAAGTATGCTTGAAACTTAAGTTATGATTAGAGAACGGACATTCTTACCACATGACTCGGCGTAATTCAATGAAGTATTTGTCGTCTTACCCGGCCATCTGGTCCGTTGCGATTACAATGGACAACACAGCGATTGTATTATGAGGAAATATTGCATTAAACGCAATCCGCAATTGGAAATGTTTATAAACTTCGCCGAGTACATCCCGCCGTAATACAATGAAGTATTTGTGTTTGGCTTTCTCGGCCACCTGATTTTTCGCAGCGTTAACAATGGACAACGGCTATTGATTCGGAGAACTTAGTCATGTGGTAAGAATGTCCGTTCTCTAGTTATGATTTAAAGACGGCAGACTATGTGCCAGACAGATAAGAATCATTTCACCATGTGTACTAAATATTGTTTTGGATACTATAATATAAATATGTTTTGAAGGTGCATCTGTTATTGCCAATAATACCACTTTTTCTTTAGAATAAATGTTTCGTTCATTGTTAGACATACAAAATAATGTTTTTTTTTTATTTTGATTTAGAACTGTAAAATATATGTTCAAATTCTGTTATCTCTTTGATAAATGCATGTATGGAAATATTTAGGAAACTAAATATAAACTATAACTATAAGTAGAGCTGAGGATGTTTGCGGTATAACCATGGTTATATCATGTAACCATAGTAAATTACTATGGTTACATGATATAACCATGGTTATACCGCAAACATCCTACCATGGTTATACCGCAAACATCCTCAGCTCTAACTATAAGTCTATAACTACTAAATATATGTTTTTCTGCTCCGATATGTAAACAAAGCGAGAGGAACGAAAAATAATATTTAGTACAGATGGTGAAATGATTCTTTTCACCATGCACCGGGCACATAGTCTGCCGTCTTTAGTTATGATCATAGAAAAAAAATATATGTTATTCATGTTAATAATAATATAGTTAAGAACATAAGTAATATGTATCTATTTTTAAGGGTAAAACTGCAGTTTAAGGCTCTATCTAAGTTAGGCAAAATGTATGTATATATCTGTAACCAATGAAACGCGATTACCATTCAACAGTGTTGCCGTACATTAGATTATTTTGAATTGAATAGTTTCCGCATAACGTGTACAACATATTAATTATGCTAGTCTACCGTATAGCGTGAGCAAACTGTACCTTCGCTTATGGAATTCGCATATGTATTTCGCTGTTGCCTTGTTACTCCGATATAAACACTTGCATTCAAATCAACAATATATGTAATTTTCTTTAGCAACCAACTTAGTGGCAGCTTGGAATCATCTTAATTACGAAATGATAAAAAAGTGTTCGAAGAATATTTTAGATGAAGTTTCAAATAAGAATGACAACGAAACTGTGCTACTCGCTATTTTGAAACGCCAGTGGGACATTGAGAATTAAATGTCCAAATCTCTTGAACTTCTGCGTACATTGGCAAGGTTAGTCTCTCTCCATGATACATATTGCTTTGAAATCTCACATTAAAAGAAATTAAGTAAAGTAAATGAAGTATTACTTAATTAAACATAGCAAGAATAGTATAAACAATTTAAAACGAAATCAATACAGGTTGTGGCTTTTGAAATGCACCTGGTATATAACACGACAATTTTGCATTAAGTACGATATGTAAATAATTTAAAGGTTATAGTGAATTTTGACAATTATTATATCATTAGCTGAAGCGATTGAATGACCAATTGCCACGATAAAACGTTGTGGCGGTATCATGTATAGGATGCATGTTAAACAGCCCCACTATTTGCTTGCTCGATTGCATTCGTCGAGCAGATGTTATTTCCGTCATTATTGTGTCTATTCATTCTATTTTACAGTGGCGTGTTTCTGGTTTCGTTTCTTTCAGTGTTATTTGGTTACAACTTTTAGTATTTTAAAAAATCCGTTTTATGTTGTTATATTGTATATTTATCCTATAATTTTGGATAAATAATAAGTTTAATTTACTACCTTATTTTTGGAGTAGTTTTCGTTTCTTCTTTTTAGTCCATTTCTTTCTGTTCTTAATATTTCTCTTTATTTTTATTAACTATAAGATTAATTAGAGGCCATACAGATTGGTTGCATATTCGTATGATACCGAGATATATTGCAGTGCCTGTTCATTAAGTTTAAGTTGTCCACAAAAGTGTAATGTGTGAAAGAGACATGTTTCTTCGAAAACTCATCTAGACAACATATGTCTATCTGCACCTGACACTTTTAACGAAGAACTGTGAAGCTTCCATGGCGGCCAATATCCCATTCAAAAAAGCTTAACAATGCAGTTCTCAAGAGGTTTCTTACAAAATATACTGATCGTCAGATCCCAGATGAATCTACTTTACGTAAATACCACTTACCAAAATGTTATTTGAGAACCATTGAAAAAATTCGAATCAACCTATCTTTGGGTAAGTGCAGACGAAACAACGGATGCAATGGGATGATATGTGTTAAATGTAGTTGTTGGTATTCTTCATTCGACAACTTCATACCAACCATATTTAATTACAACTAAAATATTGCCAGTCGTAAATGGTGAAACAGTTGCAGAAGTAATTGATCAATGTATTCATAATATTCATCGGATAACAACTATAAAAACAAGATGCTATTATTTTTGACTGATGCGGCAGCTTATATGTTAAAAACAGGGAAGTTATTAAAGCAATCTTATCCCAATATGCTACACAATACCTGTGCAGCACATGCACTACACAGAGTATGTGAATACATCAGAGGTAATTTTCCAAATCTTGATAAGTTAGTTTCATCATTTAAAAAGATATTTCTCAAAGCTGAGACAAAAAGTTGATGCCATATTTAGCAGAAATCCAGATTTGAATATATTATATCAATTCTGCACAGAGACGATTGAAAACTATACATTCGAAGTATGGTGCCTTTTGCAACATTTTAATCACGCACCCATCACCAGTTGTGATGTGGAACGGACATTTTCGATTTTTAAAGATGTTTTAACATCTAACTAATTTATCACAGGAACACCTTGAACAAATTTTAGTTGCCCATAGTAATGTTTTACACTTTCAATGTTTCACAGAAAATACATATATAGTTTTGAGTTTTGTTCTTTGTAAATTATTTTCATTCAAAATTCGATACGAAATTCGCTTGTCAGCATTACTTTTGTTTCAGCAGTAGTTGCTGCCGGTTACCAAACCGTTTATTACATTCGCTCTGTTGTGCATTGACAGATACATACATTAACTGCATATGTAGGTATGTGCGACTTATGCAGCTGGCCATACGTATCAAATTGTTCGAAACTCAGGGGTCGCCTCCAGAAACAAACCTATTGCGAATACAAGGCAGACGCCTATGGGCTATAAATCATCAATCGCTCGAGTCCGCTCTCTGATCGTTAGATATGAAAAAGCATGCTTTACGTGCCAAGACTGTATAAAAAGGATACAAAAATAAGTTTTCCTTTATGTATTAATCACATTATTAGTAAAATTATCTCAGATTTGTTGATATTGTATAAAAAATGTTTATTGCTATGTAGAAATTTGTAACGTCAAATGCATTTAGAAATAAGAGTAAATCCATAAACACATCTGGTATTAAAAACAGAAGCAGTGTAACCTGAAAAACAATAAAATGCCTATAACAAATGCAAACCAGATTTAGAAATATCCAAGATAACAATGGTAAATTCTTACATTAAAAATGCAAATAACAAAACAGCTGTCATTAAAGTAGAAATAAAAATGGATCAGAATGCGCATGCCTAAACAACAAAATATGCAGTTTAAAGGATCAAAGATAGGCCTAAAACAAACAAAGAAGAAGCATAGAAAAAACAAAGAAAACAAATATACTGGAGAATCTTGAAAACACGGTGAAATCTTTGCAAGTTGAGACATGTAGAACTGTATCAAGACAAAAAAATTCGTAGATTTGAGAAGAGAAAAATAATTTACTCTCGTAATAAGAATGTAAAACACATAAATTATCACAAACGAGAATTTATCTAAACAAAAAAACTTCAGACCAAGAAAGGAAAAACACATTTGCATATAATAGGTGGAGTAATACAAGGATTAAAATGGAAGTATGTATAGCACGGAATAAAATAAAATTTGGAAATAAATACGAGAAGTAAAAATACTTTATCAATAAAATTCATCTTATTATTTATAACTTTAAAAAAGGCTAACTATAGCCAAGCCTAAAGACCACCTTAATCACAAACTAGCCCTATAATTCAGCACAAATAAAAATCCTTGATTTTACTCACCGCATAATTTTACTTAAACGTTTAAATTTAAAATAAATCTAGAAATAAAATCCTTGTTTTTACTCACCGCATAATTTTACTTAAACGTTTAAATTTAAAATAAACATAGAAATTGCCTACATCCCTAGCCCACTTATTTTAAACTTAAACGTTTAAGTAAAATTACGCGGTGAGTAAAATCAAGGATTTTTACTTGTACTGAATTATAAGGCTAGTTTATAATTAAGATGACCTTTGGCTTAGTTTGTAGTTAAGCACTTTTAAAGAGGAGAAGAACAAGGCGAATTTTACTGTTAAGCGTTTTTATTAAGTGGGCTAGGGATGTGGGCAATTTCTAGGTTGATTTTAAATTTAAACGTTTAAGTAAAATTATGCGGTGAGTAAAATCAAGGATTTTTACTTGTGCTGAATTATAAGGCTAGTTTATAATTAAGATGGCCTTTGGCTTAGTTTGTAACAATCCAAACATTAATTATAAGTAATATATTTACGTTGCCGGCAATAATAACAGTCATGACCCTTGTAACTTTATACTTCTACCTACGAATTACCTTTTCTTCCCTTTTACTGAATTCTAACGAATTGAGGAAGCAATAGGAATACAGATAAAATCCCATTTCATCCCTATTACTCCTATAAGGATGTACTAGGAATAATTATTATTAAAGCGTTTTTATTAAGTGGGCTGGAAATATGGGCAATTTCTAGGTTTATTTTAAATTTAAACGTTTAAGTAAAATTATGCGGTAAGTAAAATCAAGGGTTTTTATTTGTACTGAATCATGGGGCTGTAGATCAGGGGTGGTCTGAGTATATGGGGAGTCAACATTTGTATTTTAGTTTAAACATCTCTTCTTACCTATACGCTGTACCTTGATCTGATTTTCATTATTTAATAATACCTTATGAACATAAAAAGGGCTAGCTTGTATTCCCCTAAGGCTAAAATAGCTATTATTAACCCTAACTGCCTTAATGTAGACAAAGCAATAATTTTTTTTAAGTCAAATTCAAAATTAGCCCCTAAACCCGCCATAAATGTAGTTAAGTACTTTTAAAGAGGAGAAGAACAAGGCGAATTTTACTGTTAAGCGTTTTTATTAAGTGGGCTAGGGATGTGGGCAATTTCTAGGTTGTTTTTAAATTTAAACGTTTAAGTAAAATTATGCGGTGACCACCCTTCATAGGATTCCTTCCCAAATGAATCACAATCCATAAACCTAGAAATTGCCCACATCCCTAGCCCACTTAATAAAAACGCTTTCTTGGAACCTTCAAAGTTCCCAATAAAGTTATTTCTTTAAGCCTTAGGGCCTACCTTCTACCCTCTTTTAAATTTGCAATTTAATGTTCTGAATAAACTATAAAACTTAGTGAAGGAAATCGTGACCAACCCTATAATTCAGCACAAATGAAAATCCTTGATTTTACTCACCGCATAATTTTACTTAAACGTTTAAATTTAAAATAAACCTAGAAATTGCCCACATCCCTAGCCCACTTAATAAAAACGCTTTAATAATAAAATTTACCTTGTTCCCGCACTGAATTATAAGGCAAACTAGCCTTATAATTCAGTACAAGTAAAAATCCTTGATTTTACTTACCGCGTAATTTTACTTAAACGTTTAAATTTAAAATAAACCTAGAAATTGCCCACATCCCTAGCCCACTTAATAAAAACGCTTAACACTAAAATTCGCCTCGACACTCCCCGTTAAAGTATTTAACTACAAACTTCGTGGGAGATTATTCCAAATCCTGGGAGAATTAAAATGTAAACCTCTGGATGACCAAAAAATCAAAATAGGTGTTGGTAGAGAATAGGGTCTCCACCCCCTGCGGGATCGAAAAAAGAAGTGATTTCAGTGATAAATCAATCTCTAATAAAATTTAATAAACTAAACCATTAATTCATACCTATCTTCTCCCCCCTGTTCCCTCATTAGAAACATAGCAATCATTATTGGACCCAATCCAATAACAGTAGCCTCTAATGAAGTTCAACTAAAAAAAAATTTAGCTCCGCTAAGGAACTAACCGCAAGCCCGTGATTATAGCTGCAAAAGCGCCTAAGATAGGTCAGGGGCTGATATCTACAAGATGGAAGGGATGATTTTTTTGTCTAGACATTAAATTACTTCACTAGAGTAGAGGGTTCTTAATACAGCAAAGACGTAAGACTGGATAATTCTTACAGCTGATTCAAGAATTAATAAGAGAATTTGTGTTAAAAGTACAATATTAAGTATAATTAAAGATAATGAAGGCCCGGCATTACCTAGTAGGGTAAGGAGTAAATGTCCAGCAACCATATTAGCTAAAAAATACAAAATACCAAAATTGAAATTAAAAAGTCCAAATATAAAAGGCATGCAAGCTCATAAAATCAAAGATAAAAATAAACTAAAAATAGGAGATAAATAATACATATTAAAATTAGATATTAATGGATATGTTTGTTCTTTAGTAAATAATACTTGTGCTGAATTATAAGGCTAGTTTATAATTAAGATGGCCTTTGGCTTAGTTTGTAGTTAAGTACTTTTAAAGAGGAGAAGAACAAGGCGAATTTTACTGTTAAGCGTTAATTTTACTGTACTTATTATCACAATCATTCTTATAATAATTTCAAATTTTATTAAATAAAATTATTTAGCATAGTATTTTTTCCCTGTCTGTAGACCCTGGGATTTTAAGGACCGGGTTCATTGGAAATGGATATGTTTTTATCGTTTTTAAACAACTGAGAAAAATTATTTAAAATAACACAGTTTTTTCATCTGCAAAATAGTTTATTCGTTTCTATTGGGGATTACTACGTGTTAATTTATAGAGACAATACAATTGTGTAAAAGTTCTCATCAATAATAAAAATATTTCATTTATTTAACGTACTGGAATTTGTTTTATGATTATAGCCACTTTGAGTGTTCATATGTTTTTAAACTGAGAAAAATTATTTAAAATAACACAGTTTTTTCATCTACAAAATAGTTTATTCGTTCATATTGGGGATTACTACGTGTTAATTTATAGAGACAACACAATTGTAAAACGTTTTTATAGAAAACATTTGAATATGCACAATTCTTATGTCAAATACTACGGCGATAACTATTTTACCGACATTGATCCTTGAATGATTCCATGTGCCTGTGTGCATACGGTTTTGGCGTGATCACGTGAACCCAACGTGATTACTGAATCTGGTCAGCGATTTGAGTATAGTAACAAGTTTGGTTTCATCAATTTTCGAAAGATGCGGCATTTTCAATATTGAATTAGCAACTATGATAGATAATTTGACGTACAGTTTGAAAATTAATCAAATATCGTCAAAATTACAACGCTAAAAAATAAAGGAAATTGACATAACGATTTTGTGATTTTGACACTGTCCCGAATTTTTTTCCACGACAGTAGATGCATTTTATTATCACGACTTTATAAAAATATTTTTGCATATAAAATTAAAATATTGTTTTCTTTATAACCTGATATAACCCTTTCTATCTTAAAATTATTCAATTAAAAGTAATCTATACTGTATTTTTAAAGTAGAGAGACGAATTTCTGAACAGACCACTTTGACAGTGAAATCTCATTGGTTGAAAGCAAGGTCAAATGACACCGTACAAATCTTGCTCAGATTCTGATCAACTGACATTGTTTATAATTAAGCCTTGTTTCTATTATTTCTCCGTTATTTCATTATATACTTTACCAGTTCTTTTCGGAGTTCGACAGTAATAGTTATCAGATACACTCGTAAGTAATTTATAAGCAATATATTGAAATAAATACAATTAAAAGAGTTTTATAGTTGGTCTCCAATATGGATGCACAACCAAGTACAAGTGCCGCTGGCCGTGAACATGCTTGTTCTCCTTCGAAAAAGCGTGAAAATACGAATTATTTGCGTAGCACCGAAAAGCAGACCCTGATCAATGCTTACAAGAAAATTATAGCCGATACACCCAATATCAAGAAACTTGACATGATAAAACAAATTTCTGACGTAGTAGGCAAGTGAATACAATTTATTACATATGATCTATATTTTACAGAGTATGCTTACAGGAATTTCAAGAGCAACAGTGTATCGGGTGGTTAAGGAGTATAAAGCCTCTGGAAAATGTGCAGATCCTAAAAAGATTAGTGGTAGGCCTTCTTTACTGAAATCCTTTGATGAGACTGTGAAAACTGCTATACGCCAAATAGTTCACAATATGTTTCGACAAAATGAACCTCCGACATTAGATAAGGTGCTGGTGCAAGTAAGAAATGACGAAGATTTGCCAAACATGAGTCGATCAACACTGTATTTGCTAATAAAGCAAATGAATTTTAAGTAAGAAATATTTATTATATAGAAATACATGTATATAATTGTGCTATGTCCTCTAGATACTTAAAAAGGAGCAGAAATAATATTTTGACCGAAAGAGATGACATTGTAAGATGGAGGCGACAATATCTCAGAGATATTTCACAATATAGAACTCAGGACAGATCAATTTTCTATTTGGATGAAACTTGGGTGAATGAGGGTCATACAGTAGTACAGAAAGTGTGGACTGACACAAGTATTCACAGTCGTAGACAAGCCTTTATCGAAGGGCTTACAACTGGATTAAAAAATCGAGCAGGAAAGGGACGTCGTCTTATTTTGTTGCACATTGGAAGTTGTAATGGCTTTGTAAAAGATGGCTTATTATTATTTGAAGGAAAGAAAACCACTGATTACCACGATGAAATGAATGCCACTGTTTTTGAAGAATGGTTCTCTTGAATATTAAACTATTTACCTGACAATGTTGTTATAGTTATAGATAATGCATCATATCATAGTCGTAAAATAGAAAAGCCACCATCATCATCATCGAGAAAGGTGGATATTCAAAATTGGCTAACAAGTAAGGAAATAGAATATGATGAGGCTATAGTCAGAGCTGAACTGTTAAGCTTGGTTAAAATTCATAAGAATATTTATAATTCCTATGTTATTGATGAACTAGCAAAATCACAAAATAAAACTGTGTTACGATTACCTCCTTACCACTGCAAACTGAACCCTATCGAGCTTGATTGGGCCCAAATAAAGAATGAAGTGGCTGCCAAAAACAAAACCTTTAAATTATCTGAAGTGAGACAATTATTACTTGACGCCTTGGGAAATGTAACAGCTACTACTTGGCTAAAATGCATAAACCATGTTATAAAAGAAGAATCCCGTATGAAAGATCTTGATGCAATAATTGACGAAGTAGTAGAACCATTCATCATTAGAGTTGAAGAGGATAGTGACAGTGAAGATTTTGATTGTAGTTTGATATCATCATCATAATTTAGAGATATATTAATTTACTTCTAATAGTTATGAGCAGCTCATAAGTTTATGATAAATATTTTTATTACATTTGCATTTCTGTAAATAAATATTTGAATGTAATTTTTGCTGAACCAATAAGTTTACAATAAATGTATTATTAATGTATATTTTGTATTATAATAAATAAATGTTATGTATCTTATCTATTCTCCGTTTACACTTTCTAATATTTACTTAATTTCTTTACTCTTCTGTCATCCTAGATAAATTCCTGTTGTTGATTTCTGCGTAGGTCTATACTTAATATATGCGTGTCACAAATGCAAAAATTATTTGAATTTTGCCGCGTACAAATTGTTTTCAAGATTTTCGTGCATGTACTTTGGGCCAGGCGTACGTTCAGAAATTCGTCTCTCTACTTTAAAAATAGACTATAATGTGTGGCAATGCTGTTGAGTGGTAATAAATAACATGCAAACATTTGCCTAACTTAGGGCCTTAACAGTGGTTTTTACCTTTTAAGAATACATTCTTGTTATTGAAGTGTCAAAATACATGAATTATTTTTCCTACATTAGTTAAACTACAAATTATTGTTAAATAATAGTAAAATCATGTACAAAAAATTTAGATAATGAATGGATTGTATTAAGAAATCTATTTCATCTCATTCTATTTATATAAACTACAGATATATAATTCGAAAATATAAGATGATCCCAAAATTAATCATAAAATCCTCTTAATCTAAATTATGAAATCTAATAAAATTACCTAGAGATATTAATACTGTTTTAAAGAAAAAATTGACATAGATATTAGTTAATCTATATGAGAAAAAATAAGAAACTAAAAGTTGTGTTTTTACAAAAATTACTTTTACATACTTAAACATTGAAATATTGTAGTTATCTCGTTTGCCAATGTTCATATCACTGCTAATTAAGAATATGATTAATACGATTCTTAATTCTTAAGAATATGAGTAATACTTATTAAGAATGAAAATCTCACTTGTTCTGGTGTAATATTTGTATTATCAGTAGTTTCTTGAAGTAACTGACCAATATTACTTTCAAATTGTTGGGCTGCCTGTCTCAAGAATTCCTCTGACCAATCAGGATCTCCCTCGACCTCTTCTGTTTCGCCTTCTACATCTTCTTTTTTTTCTGCAGTCTTTTTCTCTGATTCTTTTGAAAAATCTTCCAACGCACCTACGTATTAACTGAATAAACAATCTAGTAAGAAACGGGTACGAATTTTTAAATCTTACTGTCTAACAATTCTGACAATTCTTTATCGATTTCTTTTTTTGGCTCTTCTGTCGTTTTCTTTTCTTCGCTCATTTTTCTAAAACTAAGAATCACTAAAAACACAAACGAATTCTAAAATTAAGTTGCGTAATAAACAAATAGGTTAGAAAATTTTAAGGATCATTTCAATTCGTTTCGCTTCCGAACTAATCCGAACTTAGTCCGTATTCAAGACAAAGTTTCAGGTGTCATCAATCTGACCAACAATTTCAAGAGAAAATAATTAATTTGACAACCAAAAATATACGTAAGATTCAAATGATTCTTTAAGGAAAATTAATTTCAGCATAACTACCAATTATAATTCGTAATTATTCTACATTTTTATAATTTCATGCCATATTATATGGTGAACACATTTACATACATATATACAGAATAGTTCAGTTAATAAGTTTGTTCGTTTCTAACTGTTCTAATTAGGCTCGACATAAAATTGAAAACTTCTTGCATTAATTATTTTGCTAAATGCTATTGCTTCGGTTAATTACTTTTGGTCACTATTGTTCGTGTTGTTTGAATAATCCTCAAATACATATATATTTTTTCATGGTTAATTAGTGTCAAATATATGTCAAAATTAAATTCAAATTTACATTTGCCATTTTTGTGATATGTTAAAAGCAAAGTTAATATTTTGTATTTTAACCTGTTTCTGCACGGCGAACTACATTCCACAAATTAAAATAACCACATATTGTAACAAGGAGTATGAATGTTCCAGTAAAAACAGGAACAGCGTTTGCGAGTATAAATGCAAATTGGCATCTGATTGTAGAAAATATAAAGGCTACGAACTTTCTGATGAAGAACGCCAATATACACTGGATGTACATAATTTTTACAGAAATCTTGTAGCATCAGGCAACGAAACAAGAGGTTAGATGTTTCGGATATACTAGTATAAATATAGAGAGTTAAGTATAGCAAGCGCCAGATAAGTTGGCGAGCGGAGGGTAAATTCGCGTAGGATTAGAAGTATTGGGGAGATTTGTATTTAGTTTTACAGCAATTTGGGTGGGGTAAACTACACATCTATCCATTTAATAAATTAATAATTTATTAGAGTAAAATATCTAACGTGGGCGTTTATAAAAATGGCTTCTGCGCAATCCCTCCCCTCGCCATCTTATTTGGCGCTTGCTATATATTATTATTGTTTCTATATTTGATTAAAGTACGAGGGATATTTCCAAAGTTCCGGGAATTTAGCTATAATTTTTTTATTTTGTGAATTTTCATCAATATTATAATGTAGTTTTTCAACATAAGCGCCATTTAATTGAATGCATTTATCCCAACGATAAATTAATTTTTTTAAGCCATCCTCAAAGAACTTTTTCGACGTTTCCTCAATTCACTTATTTATGGAATGTTTTACGCCAGTAAAACGCTCAAAACGAACACCCCGTAAAGGTTTTTCAAATCTGGGAACAGATGAAAATCACTCGGTGTGAGATTCGGTGAATAAGGTGGATGCGGAAGCAATTCCGATTGTAAATAATTCAAAACATACTTCATTTTTCTTGCGGTGTGCGGTCTTGCATTATCCTGTAGCAATAACGGATGTTTATGCAACTTCCCATACCATTTTCTGATAAGTGCTTCTGCAATCCCAGAATACAGTAATCATTACCTTTTCAAAAGGATTGCACGCGCCTAAAGTGGAGGCCCTTCTTCATCACCATAACGGGCTAATAGCTCTTGAAGTTGTCGACAAGTGTCAGACCTATTGAGTATGTGTTCCGGTCCCAACAGCCTTGGCACCCAGCGGGCTGCCTTGCTTACGCCCAAACAATCATGTAAGATCTCACGAACTTGTCATGTACCTTTTCCTAGGCGTACACTAATTTGAGAAATAGTCATTCGTCTATCCCCTTTCAATAGGTTCCCCCCGGCAGTAATGTTTCTTTCATTTACTAACGTGCTCGGGCGACCACTGCGTGAATCGTCTTCTAACGATGTTCTACCACTTTTAAAGCAATCGATCCACCGATATACATTACTTCTATATTCTGCAGACTCACCAAAAACTCCTTGCAGACGTTTAATAATTTCTGAAGTTTTCACACCCTCTTTCCACAAAAAGAAAATTATTGCTCTTTGAGATTTAGCCACGTCTTCCATGGTTACACAAACACTACTACGAAAATATGTCTATATCGATCGAACACATGAATCAGATCATAGAAAATTACCATCGTAATAGATTGTGAAGTTAATGGAAAAATTGTGTCGATTACAGTGACTATATTTAATAAAGTCACTGTAGTGTCGATTGCTTCAGAGCGCCATCTATCGTGAGGACAAAGAAACTCTTCTATATAAACGAACTACGGTTTTAAAATTAATTATTATTTCTAACATTCATTTGCTTATGATTTAAAAAGAAATTACCAAGATTAAATCATAAGCCAAGAATTCAGCATAATTAATCATCTACTTCGAAATAAACAGGGCAAAATTAAATTAGAATATCAGTTAAACAATTTTATTCAAATCATCTCAAATTACAAGAAAATAAAACTAAATTTCCGATTTTAACATTTATCTACTAACATTACAAAATTATGATACTAAATTTATTATGTAATAAATAAGTAGTAGTAGTAGTTTGCAAGCTATATAGTTTACTAATGAAGACACAAGACAAATACGAAATGTAATTAAGTAAACACTCAAGAAAGTTTATTCACAACAAACATAGTATCGATACAAATAAAATCATATAAATTATTGGTGGAAACATAGTATTTTGTGTATGTCTTGTTGATCTATAATATTGAAGTACATCCTCCTGCATGATACTTACATATTTTTTAAGATGCCTTAATATTAATCACTGCAGAAGGATGTACTTCAATCCTTCTGCATGATACTTACATATTTTTTAAGATGCCTTAATATTAATCACTAATTATAAATATATATAAAAATAAATAAAGAAATAAAAGAAACTTCAGAACTTTATACGCTCAAAAAATTATTAAAACGAAAACAAAAAACTCGTAGTATTAGATATATCCAACAAAGAAAGGAATGATAACAATTAAATACGTATAGCAAAGGCCAATTAAGTTGGCGCGAGGAGGGGTAAGTTTGCGCAGGATTAAAAGTAGTGGGGAGATTTGTATTTGGTTTTACATCAAATGTCAGATAATTCTAGCCTCTGAGTATGATCCCCTAGCAAAGACATTATGTTCTGTCAAACGTCAATGACAAATGTATTCTGACAATTACTTGGGTAGTGGGGGTGGACGTTTTTAGAAACGGCATGTGCGCACCCCCTCCTCGCGCTTGCTATAAAAATATTGAAAATAGTAAATAATATAGCCAATAACACCTAAACAACAAATCGAAAATCGTGTAAATTTGCTGTCATTGCAGAATTAGTTGTTAACGACTATGCAAAAACAACACCAACAGCGATATCTGTTGTGGGGACAGTTACGAAACTAACACGTGATTCAAATTGACCAATGAAATTGTGGCCCAATTTTTGCTAGTTTACTTATAACCCCATGAATCAGACTGAATGATATTGCACTGGATAGCTGCATAAACATGTCACGACATGTCTATCACCATAGCATTGCCCTATAAGTTCTGTGTAATTTAATTAGAGCACAATTCCCAGAAGTTTGGAAACATCCCTCGTATAAATGAAACTTGAAATTGTATTATTTTTCATTTATTATGATTTATTTGCCCTGTCTGGGTTGTTTCTGATGGGCAATTAATAAATATTATTTTATTATTAAACCTAATATAAACGGTTATTGGAAATTAATTTATCTCCTCCTTTTTAAAGTGAATTAAATTTTAATCTATTGAAAAATATATTCTTCTAGAAATGTTAAATTATTAATGCAACAAATAATTTTTAAAGTTATTCCATTGCCGTAAAACATATTTTTAATATTTTAGGTGGTCATTCCTCTGCCGCCAATATGATGACTTTAAATTATGAAAAGCAACATGAAGACCTACTTCACTGTTGGATGAGAAGATGTCTGTTTACGGTTGACAAATGCCTATCAATTAAATCTAGCAATAATAATGGCCAAAATAATTATCAATTGTTAGAAATGGACGTTTGGACTCCACACTTTGAAGATGGCTTTGTTATAATAAATAGATCAGTGGCTAAATGGTATAGTGAAGTCATAAACACTAATAAACAGATGATAGATAGCTTTCCAGAAAAACTGCCACCTCACACAGCAAATGTTAGTCAGTTACTTTGGGCAAACACTGTAGGAGTTGCTTGTGGATTTGCTCGGATGTTTCTTGGAGATATACCTAACCTAGTTACGTGGCGTATATATTGTAATTATAATCCCGGATATACGTACACGAGGAATGCGAAAATGTACATTAGAGGACGTCCAGCGACTAAATGTCCAAAAGGCAAAAAACGAAATTCAGAATATCATAATCTTTGTGGTCCACTAAGATTAATTTTTAAGGAAAGAACAACGGTTTTCGCTTATATCAATAATAAATATTATGATCATAAAATCAGAGGTAAATACGGAACTTCTTTTTGGGATGAAATAATGACAGTCTTTCGCTCTTCTCCTGTTGGCATATCTCGGAATAAAACAGGGCAACTTTTACTGGCAAAAATTTTAATAATAAATAGATTAATTGTATATATTTTAATTAATTAAAATTGGATTAACAGATATCGTTTATAAAATATATTGTTATGCTAATTTTAGACAAAACAAAAATATTAAAAATATATTTTAAGAACGTATGTAATTTTTGATGCAAATGAAAATACATATCTAGTACTTTGAAATACTTAAATATTGGGTTGATGCATTTATATTGAACTAAAAATTTATTAATTTTTTTAACAAACAGAAAAGAACTAATAGAGAATATATTCTCTTCTATTATTAGTAGTCTATATTATGCCGGTTTGGGACCGCATAATTTTGAACGCACAAATTCAGAAATATTTATCGATTTTACAGCACATTTTACTTAAATTCTTCTCATCATTATCATTATTTTAACACATTTATATCAAAAACCAAGTTTTTTTTCTTATATTTCAGGGCCATTCTATATTGTACCTGAATATATATTTTCAAGAGGGGCGTTTTACCTACCATAGGTTTTTGAATATTCTTATTCAATATTCAAGCAGATGACACTAATTATTTGCAAATAATTATTATTTTTATGATATACTTACTGTATTTACTATAACGCACCCTAAAAGTGAACGTAAACATGAAAGATAGAACGTAACGTAAAACGTAAAGGTGAACATTGAACGTAACATAAACGTAATACACTGATGGAAAAAAGTGACGAACACACCCTGTATAATCTGAACGTGTCAAGATAAATGCGTAGATCTAGCGGAGCATTAAGGTTTCCTCTAGACGAGTTTGCGCAGCGAGTTTTCTATCGCTGCATTTTTTACTGAGTGCCACCGACAGCTTCAGTATGTTGTCTCCACGGAGACCGATGCGAGGAGGGAGAAACCGGTTATTCTTAGTGTGGTGGAAGCGGGTAGTTGTAGTCGTACTTTGTGCGTGATGGAAGGCCGTTCGCGTTATCTGAGTTTGAGCGAGGAATGGTTGTGGGGATGCACATGACAGGAGTATCCTTCCGTGATATTGCGCGCTGTCTCGAGCAGTCATTATCGGCAGTGTAGCGGGCATAGCGAGAATGGATGGAGCAAGGACGTACGCGCCTTCAGCTGCGAGCGGGACGGCCACGCGCGAGCACAGCACGTGAGGATCGTGTCCTTGTGCACAGCGCTTTAGCGTCGCGTACGTCTTCCTCAAGGCAACTTGGAACCGTTTGGCCAGCAGAAAGGGAAGGCGTACTCACTACGCGAACTGTACGGGGGCGTTTGCTAGAAAGTGGACTGCGAGCGCGCTGTGCGTTGAAGCGGATTCCATTGCCTCGCGAGCACCGCCGTACACGGCGCCAGTGGGTGGAGGCTAGACATCAGTGGGTTGTCGAGTGGAGGAACATTTTTTTTTCCGACGAATCAAGATTCGAATTGAGCACCGGTGACGCGCGAATTTTGGTTCATCAGAGACGTGGTGAGCATCACTTCGAGGAGTGCATCCAACTACGCCCTATCCACCGCCAGCAGGGCATTATGGTATGGGGTACTGTTACACATGGTGGACGTACACGTCTGCTGCGTATACAGCATACGATGACGTCTTGCCGCTACGTACTACGTGACTATAAATGTTTGTAACAAATATTTACTTTGGTAACACTGAAAAATTGGCTAGCCTGGTTATTCGTATATAGGTACAAATTTGTAGGTTATGTCATTTGTATCATATGGATGCGTTAAAAATCAGGTGTGCTAACATAAAATTACAGAAGTGTTTCCAACTTAAGTCGAAAATTTACAATCATTTATAGTCTCGTTGTAGATGAGGTGCTACGGCCCGTTGTGCTTCCCTACGTTCGACGGCGCCTACGTCTTCTATACATGCACGACAACGCCCGACCGCACACTGCACGTGTTGCCCAGACCTTTGTGGAAGAGAACTATATACGGATGCTTCCATGGGAGGCACGTTCTCCGGATCTCAATCCGATCGAACATGTCTGGGATATGATCGGCCGGAGACTTCAACGTTATCCGGCTCCCCCGGGTAACGTTGAGGAGCTATGGAGGCGAGTTGAAGCAGCATGGTTGGACATCCCTCCCGCTACCATACAACAACTTATTGACTCCATGCCTCGTCGTGTAGCGATGGTACGCGCCGCTCCCGGGGATACTTCCGCTATTAATGCATCCCTTCCCAGCAGGGCTGCGCCGCTCTCCAGGTGAGGGTAAGGTATGCTACGTTAGTACTACTTCCATACCAAATTTCACTGCGTTAGAACCACTTCTTCAGATTATACAGTGTGTGCTCGTCACTTTTTTCCAACAGTGTAGTTCTAGTATTATAATGTCTAACGTCAAAGAAAATAAGTGTGTATTAATAATTTTTTTTGCTAAAAAAAATTCAACGATAGAAAATAAAATAATTACATAATTATTTTAAATATAAATAAATTGGAATGGATTCTGATATTTGAAGGAAATTAAATCGCTTAATATCGATCCAATGAAATACGTAAATTCATAAAACTCATTACCTAAGCTACTAATAAACAAAATTCTATTCATTACAAACCTATCAAAATTCGAAAACATATTAACAAATTCATTTGACTATATAGTATTTGTAAAAAATAATAAATAAAAAATAAATAGAAACTATATAGATAAAATGAATATTTTGTTTAATTATATAATTGGATATCAAATTTAGACTATATGATTTTATAGTTCATTAGTTGTTCATCCCGCCGTTTTACATTTATTCGAAATACAAATCTTAGACCAAATTTCATAAATTACAATTTGAATGTATATTTTTTTATACACATATTATATTAATTCAAAAATGTATATTGAATCAGATATTATAAACCAATAAATTTTGAATGTATAGCAAGCGCCAATTAAGTAGGTGCGAGGAGGGGGTGCGCAGAAGCCGGTTTTAAAAACGTCCACCCCCACTATTCAAGTAATTGTCAGAATACATACAGACAGTGTTGCCAGGTCTGGTGAAATTTCACCATATCTGGTGATTTTAGGGTCGAACTGGTGATTTGGTGAAAACTTTTACAAAAACCGGCAAATCTGGTGAATTTCTGATTTTTTTTCCGAATTTAAACTACACTACACACAAACATTAGCATTGAGATTTTTATTTCAATGTTATAATAAAAATTACCCATCAGTTTTTTTATATCTCATTGGTATTTACGTTCTAAAAAGTTTCCAATACTAGAGCCTCTTTACGACAGATTATAAAATTTTGAGGGGGATTTTTTAAAATTATTCATTCAGAGAAGTGTGAATCCCTAAAATTACTTGTTCGAAATTATGTGAATACCCGACATTTGTTGGCGGCTCGAGACTATAAATATGCCTCAAGCAATTTCCCAAGCGGTTTTCACTCATATTCGTCGAAAAAAGAAGATTGTGATCAACTTAAAAAAAAATTCAAGTGCAGAGTTCTTTTTGTGGAGAAGTAAAACGTAAGTAGGAATATTATAATATTTCAAAACAATATTTAATGAAGACATATTTTTTTGTTAAATTTACATGATTTAGTTAACCATATCAGAAGTTTTGATTTAATAATAGTGTTATTTTTTTTCTTCTCTAGTTCCTCATTCAAGATGAAGAACTTTCTCATTCCATTGAAAAAAAAACGAGATGAACCCGAGTCAAACTCATCTGAACCTAAAGCAACAAGCTCCGTTAAAGTTCCTGTTACGTCTGAACTGGAGCCAGGGACATCTTCATCTTGGCGAGAAGACATGGAGCGAAGACCCTCAACAAAAATGGATAGTGGTTCTTCGGAATCACCAGACACTGAGGAAGAAAATCGTAAATCTGGAAAACGCCTTTCAAAATCCTACCACGACCCGTCTTGGGAAAAGGACGCATATTTTAGAACATGGATAGGGCCAAGTAAGCAAGGAATAAATCATTTTACATGTAATGTTTGTTTCAAAGATTATATTGGGGGTATAGCTGCTGTTAAAAAGCATAATTTATCAAGCAAACACATTAAAAAATGAATGCCATTGTACTTCAACCTAGTGTAACGCAAAATACGTTTAATATTTTTTCTAGACGTAATATAATAAAACAGAACGAAATTAAAATTTTCGCTTTTATTGCGGAACATAATCTACCAATAAATGTGTCAGACCATTTGACGGAATTGGTAAAATCTATTATTTCTTCGGGAATTGAATCAAACGAGGCTTCTCAAATATCCTGTGATAGAACAAAATGTACCGCTATTATAAATAACGTCATAGGCAATTTCAGTTTTGAAAATTTGGTTGGAATATTGAAGATTAAAAAATTTTCATTGTTAGTGGACGAGTCTACTGATAATTCAGGAGAAAAAAATGTGGCCTTGGTCGTTCGCTTTATTGATAACAATGATTTTAAAACAAAGGATGAATTCTTAGGACTGATTCCCGTTAGTGATGCTAGTGCCCAAAATCTTTATAATGTAATTGTAAATTCTTTTAGCACGTATCAAATTCCATATAAAACAAATTTAATTGGACTTGGGGCTGACGGTGCGAATGCTATGATGGGTAATAAACATTCATTAAAAACTTTATTAGAAAAAGATGTAAATGATTTATTTGTATTAAAATGTGTTTGCCACTCTTTAGCGTTATGCGCTTCATATGCATGTGAGAAAATACCCGATAACGTGGAAAAATTGATCCGAGACCTATTTTCACACATGCAGAACAGTTTTAAAAGACAAACTGAGTTTCGGTCATTTCAGACATTTTTGAATATAAAAATTAATAAACTGCTACATCCTTCACAAACACGATGGCTATCATTAAGTGCAGCGGTCAATAGAGTTTTGGAACAGTTTGATGCTCTAGTGCATTATTTTAGAGCAGAAGTGTTCGATAATAAAACACCAGGTGCTAACGAAATCTTATAATCAGTTAACAAATCCAGCTACTAAATTATATCTGCAATTTCTTGAATATATTTTTCCAACATTTAATGATTTGAATTTAGAGTTTCAATCAGAAAATCCCAAAATCCACCTTTTGTACACAAGAATGGCGTCTTGTTATAGATTATTATTGAGTTACTATATTAAACCCGATTATTTAAAAAATAGAGACGATTCGAAACTACAATACAGAAATCCCATCCATTTTTACCACTTGATAAAATTTATTTAGGGCCAAAGGTGGCAGCTGCATTAGGTAATAAAATTTTATCGGAATTGGAAGAGGATCCTTTCAGTAAAAACTGCTTAAGTTTTTATATAGAAGCCGCTAACCAAATATACAAAAGGTTTCCTTTTAATTCCCGAGAAATGGTAATTTTAAAAATGTTATCTTTCCTGAATCCATCTGAAATTCAATCAACAGAAAGTCTTGGTCCAGTTGGGGCCATGTTTCCAAGCATTATACAAAATTTAAATGAATTAGACCGAGAATTTCGACTGCTGAAAAATTCACAACTAAATTTTGAGTTAGATGATATTTCTTTTTGGAAGGAAGTGTATAAATTAAAGAAAGGAGATGGTACTCTAGCGTTTCCTGAGCTAATTAAAGTAGTTTCGATGTTCTTAACGTTACCACATAGCAGTGCTTGTGTCGAAAGAGAATTTAGTACCATAAATTTAAATAAAACCAAACTACGGAATAGGCTAGGTGCAAACACGTTAAGTGGTCTGTTACATACTAAGCGTTGCATTAAAATAGGCGGTAAAGAATGTTACAATTTTTAAATACCTCCCCAAATGATTTCGAAACATAATAATGATATGTACAAATTACCTTAGGAATACTATGTACATGTTTGTTGTGATATTTTTTAGTTATACTTTTCAATTTTTGCTAACGTTTTCGTTGCTACACTTGTAAATGTCTTTAGTTTTTGTTAGAATGTACACTGAATTTATTTATTATAGAACGTTGATTTTTTTCTGTTTTGTGAATAAATTTTTTAATTTTCTGTTGTTGTTTTTACTATTATTACCATTATTCTACTCTACATCGATAAAAAAAGCCTTAATAGATCAGTGCTTAAAAAAATTGTGTCTGGTGAAAAATGGTGCAAATCTGGCAACTTTTTAAGGTCAGATCTGGTGATTTTAATTTTTTTGACCTGGCAACACTGCATACAGAATACATCATACAACATGTCTTTGCTAGGGGATCATAAAGTGACACACGTTCAGAGGTTAGAATTATCTGACATTTGATGTAAAACCAAATTCAAATCTCCCCACTACTTTTAATCCTGCGCGAACTTACCCCTCCTCGCGCCAACTTAATTGGCATTTGCTTATACATAAATAACAAGTGTTCATTTGAAAAGTAAATCTAGTAACATGTGATTTACTGAGAACATTTTGAAGTAACTGGTGTCCGTTTAATACTGAAGCTGACAGTTTGTGTCAAATTTTGGTTAAGTTAGCACTACTGTACTTGATTTCGACCGCAAAAATTAACATTAGCGTCCTATACGGTAATCACTTTTGACGTAAATATAAAAATTGATAAAATAAAACACAATACCCTTACTTTTCGAAACGTTTGCTCCTAAAATTTAAAAATGGGATAGATTGTGCTGCGTTCTAAACAAAAAATGTGAACAATAAATGCTAACGGAAAACAGGCATGTTCGACTATGGCAAAAGATATTAAACATCAATTGACAATAACTATAATTTTCAGTATGGCAAATAACGGGTGTTCAGAAACATTCGAAGTCAAAGTAGTCCTTGAAAATATGAAGTCATGTCTGATATAGATTGATACATTTACTTAATACAATTTTATAGGTTATCATATTAGTATCTTCGATATTAGATTCTGACAATTTTTGACAGACAACAGTTGACATTTAATAATTATTACAAATCAGATACTTATTCTGTGCTTATACTCAAATCGCTGACCAGATTCAGTAATCACGTTGGGTTCACGTGATCACGCCAAAACCGTATGCACCATAGGTATGCACACAGCCACATGGAATCATTCAAGGATCAATGTCGGTAAAATAGTTATCGCCGTCAGTGTTGTTCCGTCTACCGATTTTTCGGTAGATTTACCGATTTTTCTACACTTCTACCGATCTACCGATGAAGCCATCTCATATCTACCGATTTTTAAACGAATGAGAAAAAAAAAATAAAATTGTGCTAAAACTTTATATTCATGTAAATAATAGGTGTTAATGTAAATATTTATAGGGGTATTTTTTTTTAATGTACCTATAATAAAGAATAAAAATACAATATAATAAATTACTACTATAATGGCATTCATCTTTAATCTATGACTATAATAAATAGAAAATTAAAACAGGCAAGCAATTTTATGAGTAGGGACAGTAATAAAAGCTACTATGGATTGTAGTCGATATAAAGCTTGAATTCAAAGGCAACAATTATGTATGTTGGTAGGTATTTATTTGCACGCTTCTCAAGGGCTCTTTATTCTAAATAAAGGGACTATTCTGGTTAAAAATTATCTTAAAGAAACATTGTTTTTCAAATAAAAATACTTATTCCCCCGAAAATAATTATTTCACAATACTACAACAATGAAATAATCCTTTTCATTCGAACAAATGAATGAATGAAATAAATACAACATATCATTCAATAATGAATAAAAGCGATATCTATTTGGTTATTTGCTTATTTCTATGAGTTTAAAACAGTGGGGCATCTTGAGTGAAGGGTTTGTTTCTGTTTTTGCATTTAAAATTTGAAAGCAGTATCCTATATGGGTTCTAGAAGAACACATACATAGGTGTCACTTGATTTTTTTTTAAATTAATATACCCAGTGTTAAAATATGGGTAGTGACAGTGACTATGAACAAGTTGGCCCAAGTAATATAGCAAAAAAAATAAAATATTCCCAAAATTATAAGGAAGATTGGGAAAAGCTGGAAGACTTTGAGAGATGGCTTTCTAGAAGTAAAAAGGGAAAAAAATTTGCAAGATGTAAGATCTGCAGTAAAGACATTAATATTTCTAGCGGAGAAGATTCTCTAATGAAACACAGTCTTTCGATAATTCATAAACATACAGCAAGGATGATACGCAAACAGCTGCGTTTAACCGAATTTTCAGCAGGTATGGCAGAATCGGCGCAAATAAAGAATAATATTGCCGAAGGTATGATTATTTAAATTATTTTATGTTTACAATAATTTTAATTATCTTGGTTTTAGCCGAGATCCGCTTGTCTGCATTTATTGCAGAACATAATTTGCCATTTTTAGTAATGGATCATTTGCCAAAATTAATAGCTAACATTTGTCCCAATTCAAAGATTGCTCAAGGCATATCGTGCGCCAGAAAGAAAACCACAGCTATTATTCGAAATGTCATAGGTGCTGAATGTTTCGAAAATATATGTGAGGATATTAAATATAATAAATTTTCCCTTATTATAGACGAGTCTACAGATCGCTCAACGATAAAACATCTTTGTCTCGTCGTCAGGTATGCAAAAGACAATTTAGTCAGAGACTGTGTTTTTGCTCTTGTGAAATTAGATAGTGCGAATGCGGAAACTTTATATAATCATGTTATAAATACATTTGGTAACATTTGTCTCAAATTCTGTTCCTTATAAAGATAATATGATTGGCTTTGCTTCTGATGGAGCAAATGTAATGATGGGAAGACATCATTCCGTTACAACATTACTAAAAAAAGATATACCGAATTTATTTGTTATGAAGTGCATCTGCCACTCATTTCACTTAGTTGCTTCATACGCATGCGAAAAATTGCCAAATTTCCTTGAAAACTTAACAAGAAATATTTTTAATTACTTCAACTCTAGTCCAAAAAGAATCAGCGAATTCCAAGAGTATCAATTATTTTGCAATGTTAAAATCCACAAAATTTTACACCCGTCCCAAACCAGATGGTTATCGGTTGATTCAGCTATTAAATGAATTCTAGAACAATACAATCCGCTCAGATTATATTCTACAACTGCTGTTGCCTGTTTCCTAAAACGTAACAATTTATTATCTACAGCATTAGAAAACATTGAATTTAAAAATCCACATAATTATCAAGCATTAGATCTGTATTTAGGAGCAAATGTTAGAATTTATCTAGAAGAAGGTAAATTGAGTTCAGAACAAATAAAATATTTGCGACTACGTTGTTTGGATTTTTACGTTGAAAGTTGTTCACAAATCACGACTAGATTTCCACTAAAAAACAACCCACTTAAAAAATTTAATTTCATTGACCCCGAGATAGTAAAAAGCGGAACTATAAGTTCAATAGCAGATATAGCTTTACTTTTTCCGAATTTAATACCACAAAACGAACTTGAAAATTTAGATAGCGAATGGAGGCAATTACGAAATTACACAGAACGCCAAAATTTCAGCACAGATATGTTGGAATTCTGGGCTAGTGTCAGGGCAATAAAACGTGGTAATGAATCGAATGTGTTTCCATTATTATGTAATTTTATTCAAAATTTGTTGTGTTTCCACATTCTTCCGCAAATGTGAAACGAATTTTTTCCTCCATCAATTTAATGAAAACTAAACAACGTACTAAATTAAGCACGGAAACAGTCACAGGACTTCTTCATAGTAAGACATTTATAAATAAAAATAGCTGTTTCGATTTTAAAATAGACAAAAAATTGATATTGAAAATAAATGAAGAAACATTAAAAAATATACCTGATGACGAGTAGAGTTTATTAACTATTATTATTATTAACGTCATTAGTTTTATAAAACGTCATTTACTAGTTATATAATACTATTAATAACTATTATTATATGTATTTTAGAAATTAAAATTGTTTTCATATAATTGTTTGATTTTAAACTAAGGATAAAAAAATCTACCGAATTTTCAAGAACCATTCTACCGATTATCTCAACAGGTCACGGAACAACACTGGTCAGTTCCGCAGAGGTTATGGTTATGTTGTTACATATATGTAATATTATTTTTATACTTTTCATTTTAGTTCAAACTGGTTCAAATAAAGAAAAAATATAAATTTTGAAAGAGAGTTATATTCAGTTATGTTCTTTTCTCTTTCAAGACCATGTGTTAAACGTGATATTTTTTATTTTGAAAACATTGACTTTTTTTTATAAAGAGGACTTTTTGTATACTTTACTTATAATGGACAAGCTTTTAGAAGATTATATCCAATTCCAATTCAATAGAAGAAGGCATAAAATGAATACAATACATCAGATTCCTGTTGAAGTTAGATTTAATAATACTGTTTGCATGGCAATGTTTGCGAAACATGCGAACGAAGTTGTATTATGGCTGGATGATGGAACTCAAGCAATTAGATTAAACGAAGCTAACGTTATTGGTGGTTATGACACCGTAGATGGAAATAAAATTACTACAAATCACCGCAAAATAGGAAATTTAATGCTACTGTTTTCGGAGACTGATTTCAGGGATAAAGCAGTTGGATGTCTGCAACAAGTTTTCAGGTAATAAAACGTTTTAAAATGTTTAATAATTATTTACAAGTACCTATGTATAGTAGTGTTTAATTTCATTAGAAAAAGATACTTGAATTTGTTGGATTAAGATCTAAATCATATGCATATAGAGATAATAAGGTACAAAAAAAATTAAGACATTAAAAAATCTGTAGGGGAGGGTGGGCCACCACGAGACACGTGCACCTTGAGACAGAAGTAATAATTTTGTAATTCCCGCATTTAGATTAGTTGTGGCGGCCAGAGTAGGCTGTAAAGCGGGGTCCAGTCATTTGTTCAAAGTTTCAGCACTGCCAGTTCTTCTTGTGCAGTTTATATAAGTTTTTCTTATTTTGCATATGGGTAAGTTACATTATTATTACTATTTAACATATGAAAAAATACGTACCAATATATTTTTCCAAAATTATCATGTGCTCAGTTGTTTGTAGTTGAGGTTAAGTTCTAATACTGTGCATTACAACGATATAACATTTCGTATTAAAATCTCAATTAACGGTAGTTGAGAATCCTGCTCGTGGGCCACCATGAGACAAAAACATTCGGCTACTTTGAGACTGTCCCATGGAGGCCCATCATAAACACATATCTTTCGTTGCAGAAAAATGTCACGTGGAAGAAAGAGAAAGAGTGATAAGGGTAATTTCAGTGAGGTTTCCATGAAAAATGCTGTTCGAGATGTTATTGAAAATAGCATGAGCTTAAGAGTAGCGGCAGAGCGCAATGAAGTCAAAAATTTTGGCCCACAAAGGCGTCAAACAGGTTAATAAGTGTACAAGTGGAGAACGTGGAATTTTGGTCACAACCTGTTGTATAATAAGCGCAACAGGGAATACTATTCCACCAGTAATGGTGTTTCCTCGTACGCATTTTAAACCTCATATGTTGAAAGGAGCGCCAGATGTTACTCTTGGCCTTGCAAATCCTTCTGGATGGATGACGGTCGAACTCTTCACCAAGGTAATGGGGCATTTCATAAAATATACATCCAGTTCAGTGACAAATCCTTCGCTACTCATAATGGATAACCATGAAAGCCATCTGTCGATTGCCACGATTAATATGGCGAAAAATCATGGAGTTACATTATTAACACTGCCTCCACATAGCTCACATAAGCTACAGCCACTGGACGTATCGGTGTACGGGCCATTTAAAAGTCTTTATAATGCTTCTATAGATTCGTGGATGATGAGAAACCCTGGCGTACCTTTAACAATTTATCAAATAGCTGAATGCGTTGGCGCAGCTTTTGATGGTTCCATGACACGACGAAATATTATGTCAGGTTTTATAAAAACTGGAATTCACCTATTCAATCGAAATATTTTTACCGACGAGGACTTTTTAGTAAGTCAAGTGACCGATAGGGATATTATAGAAGATAAAACGAATGAAGATAATACAAGTGCTCAGAAAAGAACAGAGGAAAAAGACGATGGGTCAAGTAAAAACAGAAACGAACCTGATATGCAGAACGGAAGCAACGATAACCACAATAGTGAGTTTATTTCCCCAGAAAAATTGTATGGATTTCCAAGCGCTCCTCCCAGAAAAAAGATAAGGAAAATAAATAAAAGAGGAAGCAGCAAAATTATTACAGACACACCTGAAAAAAATCTAATAGAGGAGAGGGATATGGAAAGAAATAAAACAAAAGCTTTAAAAAAAATGAAGACAACAAAAAGAAATTTAACACGAAAAATAAGAATTGAGTCAGAAACAGGTTCTGAAGGTTCATTCACTTCAGAGAGTCTATCTGACCATCTGGAACTTGAAGAAATTGACAAGGAGGAAAATATTCAAATTGATATTGGTGCCTACGTTTTGGTAGAATTTCGAGATAAGAAAAAAAATTTTTACGTGGCCAAAGTTTTAATTAAACATTGAAAACGACGACTATGCAGTTTCGTTTCTAAGACGTAGTCAAAAAAATAAATCCTATTCTGTCTTTCCAGTTAATCCAGATCAATCTGTGGTAAATTTCAATGACATAAAACACGTTTTACCAACACCTTCTAAAGTAGGAACGACTAAAAGGCAAAACAATTTCTTAAATTTTGGAATTAATTTTGGTGAATTAGATATTCGATAATTTGCCTTATAAACACATATTATATTACATATATTTTGTATATTTTATATTATTTAATAATACCGCTAAGAATGTACGTTATTTTGTTTGAAAATAAAAAAGTTTGTTATTTAATTGCTCGTTTTTTAAAGTTCTATATTGTCTCAAGGAGGCCCTTATTTTGGGCCACCCTGAGACGAAACATACTATTTAAAAATCAACATTAATCACAAGAAGTGGTCAAGTAAATTCGATGCTATTTAAAGTAATACACCATTGACGTATATAGATTCTAAAACAGAATTAAGAATAATAAAAAATGGAGTTACTTTTGGAAAAAAAAAATGACATCTTAATTTTGTCTCAATGTGGCCCACCCTTCCCTACTTGATAATGAAATTAAATTTCAGCATTATAAAAAATGTTTGTTTGATCAGCAGGAATATTATCATAAACAATGCATTATTAGGAGCTATGATCACAATATATTCACTGAGGAATTAAATAAAAAATCATTGTGTTGGAGAGATGATAAAAGATGTATCCAACAAAATAATATTGATACATTGGCTTGGGGGCATTGGAGAATCGAAACCAATTGAGATCTATTTTATAATTCTATGGGATTAAAATTATAATTTTTATCAACAATAACTTTTATTGGAAAGAATTTGTCTTTTCTTATCATTTGATAGCTAATTATGTAATTAAACAAAATATTTATTTTATCTATATATGTAGTTTTTATTTATTTTATATTTTTTGTTTTTTTACATATACTATATAGTCTAATGAATTTGTTAAAATGTTTTCTAATTTTAATAAATTTATAATGTATAGAATTTTATTTAATGGTAGGTTCGGTAATGAGTTATATGAATTTATGTACTTCATTGGATTACTATTAAGTGATTTAATTTCCTTCGTGTAACTTTTGTTAGAATCCATACCAATTTATTTATATTTAAAATAATTATGAAACCAATTTATTTTCTTTTGTTGAATATTTGTTATCAAAAAAATGTTTGTTAATACACACTCATATTTTTAACATTAGACATTATATTACTAGAACTATTACGTTCTATGTTTAATGTCACTTTTAGAGTGCTTCATAGTAAATACAGTAAGTATATCATAAAAAAATAATAATTATTTGCAACTAACCAGGTTATAAACAATTAGTGTCATTTCCTTGAATATTGAATAAGAATATTAAAAAAATCTATGGGAGGTAAAACGCCCCTCTTGAAAACACACATTCAGATAAAATATAGGATGGCTATGGAGTCCACCCCTACAATAATTCAACATTAGTTTCCAACATATATAATCAGATTATATATATCTACTATAGACCCCAGGTAAAGATGATGAGATATAATTTAGGGCCGCCCCAAAGTAGGTCTCCCTGAAATTAGATGATAAAACTCTAAATTTAGTTTGTTTATCTAAATTACTAGGAATAGTGTTTTGCGACTCCCCTATAACTGAACCATAATTGGTAAAATGCTAGAGATGTATTTTTGTTTGGAACAAAACCGACTGTCCCAGTATTGGTAAATGTACATCTACTATTGCTACCTTTGCTTCATGAAAACTTTCGACTTTCCGAAAGACCCATAGGTGTTTCAACTGAAAAATATGATGTTACAGGACCAGAAGAAGGAAATGTCAAGTTATCAACCAACGATGATGAATATTTGCTACCTGAAGAGGACCAACCACACACTACAATAATGTCGATGATTTGATATTGGCATTATGATGACCTAAGGCATTATGATGACCTAATGCCAACATCAGATCGTCCTGAAGAATGGCGTCTTTTTATCGATGCTTCGAAATTGAGTTTAAAAGGTGACGTTCTTCACATAGGAAACGTTTATCTATCCATCCCCGTTGGCCACGCAATCCAACTTACGAAAATATTACTTTTCTTCTAGACCGAATTAAACAAAATATACAAGTGGTATATCAGCGCAGACCACAAAGTTGTAGCAATTCTACTCAATTTACCACTACGTTATACAAAGAATTGCTGTTTTCCTTGTGAGTGAGACAGTCGACCAAGAAATTCCCAATACATTTGTTATATTTGATGAGGTTTTGGGTTTAACTAACGTTAAATTAACAGTCAACTGGATCAGTTTTTTGTAACTTTTATTATTCAACCCTTTTGCGTAAACACCACTTGTCACATCTGCATTTCTACTGTTCTACTTGCCAACCTCTAAAACTGAAACTAGCTAAACTATTTTATTGCCAACTCCTTAACACGCCCCCTCAATAAAATTATTTAGTACACATAAAAGTTTAACATTTATCTAGAACAACGAAATCAAACCTTAACATTAATACAAGTTTAATTCCATTCTAAATTTCACAAATTTCGCTTTTGATAAGGGCTTGGTGAACATATCAGATAACTGATCTTCAGTTTTTAAGTATATTATGTTAACCAATCCTTTTTCTATTTTCTCCTTAATAAAGAAATATTTTATGTCCGTATGTTTCAACCTTTTAGTATTTTCGGGAGTATTCGCAATCCTTATTGCCGATTGATTATCCTCATATATTGTTATAGGCTTTTCATGAGGAAATTCATCAAAGTCCAATAACAGTTTTCTTAACCAGCAAGCCTCGGTTATTGCTGTGGTTAAAGTAACATATTCTGATTCGGTCGAGGATATTGGTACCGTTTGCTGCTTTTTACTTGCCCATACAATAGGACAGTTAAACAATTTAAAAATGTACCCGGTAGTTGACTTCCTGTCAACAATATCCCCTCCCCAATCCGAATCTACATATCCACGAAGAACATCATTGTTAGTCTTAAAATGTAACTTTAAGTTCAAAGTTCCCTTGACATACCGTAAAATACGTTTTAGAGCTTTATATAAACAAATATTAGCTTTGTCTTGAAATCTACTTAACATAGTTACACTTTCACATAAATCTGGCCTTGTACCTAACATGGCAAACATAAGACTACCAATAATTTGCCGGCACAGTTTTTGCAACTCTTTGTCAATCTTATCACATTTTAATAAATTAAAATTATAATCTAAAGGAGTGCTTATCTCTTTACAATTTGACATGTTAAATTTTTCTAAAACTCGTCTTAAATAATTAGATTGATCTAACTCTGTATAACCTTCATTCAAATTCTGATTAACATCCATGCCTAAATACTGAGAAATTACACCTAAATCTTTCATAGAAAAATTCGTGTTTAGAACATCTTTTAAACTTTCAACCTCTGCTAAATTTGATCCTACAATGAGTAGATCATCAACATATAATAATACAAATAGTTTACAGTGTTTAGAAAATTTTGTATACAAACAACAATCATTATGAGATCTTGCAAAGCCTTGGCTTTTCATTAAAGAATCAAATTTGCTATTCCACAACTTAGGAGATTTTTTCAAGCCATATATTGACTTATTTAACTTACATACAGTATTGCTATTACTTATATTCTTTTTTGGCAATGACATATAAACTTCTTCCATTATATCCCCATATAAAAAGGCACCTTGTACATCCATTTGGAATATTGGTAAACCTAACTTATTAGCTACAAGTATTCTAAATGTACTTAATTTAGCCACTGGCGCATAAATATCATATAGTTCATTAATTCCGTCTTGTTGGAATTCGCGGGCAACCAATCTTGCTTTAAACTGATTGTCACTCTTGATTTTAAACACCCACTTACTTTCTATTACCTTTTTATTAACAGGCCATGGCACTTCCGTCCACGTATTATTTTCGCACAACACACATAACTCCTTCTCCATGGCTTCCTTCCACTTTTCTTCATTCTGTGATGTCACTGCTTCTTCATATGTCAATGGTTCCTCTGTAACTGAAAAAAAGTTTACTTCATAATCTTGAATCCATATGGGTTTTCTTCTTCTACTGAGATTCACACTCTCCGTGCTCTCCTCATTAATATGATTGAGGCTTTTTCTGCAGTCCTCTTCATTCACATTGTCTATCTCTTCTTCAATTTCATGATTTGTTCCATATTTTGTTTTTTCTTCTTGTTCTTGATTTCTTTCAATATTTTCATCGTTTTCCCTTTCTATCTCCAGCATCAATCCTTTTTCTGTTGCTTCCAGGCTTTTTGCAATGACATGTCTTTGATTCTGTGGCACAAACAATACATCCCTATGTATTTCTACCTTATTTCTGTCAGGGAAATAAATGCGATAACCCTTGACCTCTTCACTATAACCCATAAATATACCTCTTTCACTTTTTGGATCTAACTTTCTTCTCTTTTCTTTAGGTATATGTACATTTACCTCTGCCCCAAATTCTTGAAATAGTGATATATCAAACGTTTTTCCACGTCACATCTGGAAAGGTGTTCTATCCTTTACAGAACTTTTTCCAGACCTATTTAGCACAAAAACCGCCGTATTTACTGCTTCAGCCCTGAAACTTTTATCTAGACTTTTACTATGCAACATTGTCCTTGCAGCTTTGACTATGGTTCTGTTATCCCTTTCTGCCCTTCCATTTTGCTGAGGTGAATATGCACATGTCCTTTCATGTTTTATACCTTTCTTTTCTAATATTTCTTTTAATTCTCTGTTTACAAACTCTAAGCCATTATCTGTACGCAATATTAACATTTCATTACCCGACTGCTTTTCTGCTAAATTTATAAAATTTTCAATCTTCTTGTTGGTCTCAGATTTATTTTTCAGAAAATACACACTTCTGTAATTCGAAAAATCATCTTTCAACAGCAGAAAATATTTTGAACCTCCTATCGATTCAGATTCAAATGGTCCACACAAATCTGCATGTATCAACTGACATACTTTTGTTGCTCTAGATTCACTGCTGCCAAAAGACAACCTGTGTTGTTTTCCAATAGGACAATTTTCACAAAATGACTTTCCATTTTCATTATATTTAATGTTATTCGCTTTTAAAATATTTCTTACTTCTTTAAAATTTATATGAGCTAATTTACAATGCCAATCTATTATGCTCTCAACAATATTACCTTGAGGTGCATCAGAATAGTTATCAGACTGTTTAAAACACATTTTGTACAGCTTACCTTTTCTAAATGCTACTGCACGAACTAGACCATCTTTATCCACAAGTTTACATCTTTCCTTATCTGAACGCATAACAAATCCTTTGTCTAATGCTTTACCTACAGAAAACAAGTTTGTTTTTAATTCTGGTACATACAATACCTCGCTTAATTCAGTTTTAATCCAGTGCTGTCCATTCCAAGCTTGAACTTCTATTTTTCCTATTCCTTTGACTTCAATAAAGGATCCATCACCAATTTTCACCTGTTTTCTCTCATCCAAGCTATTCACGTACACGAACTGTGTTTCATCGTAGCACATGTGTCCACTGGCTCCACCAGTCATATGTATTCGTATTTAATCCTCCATTCCATTTGACTGTTTCAGTGTTACCTATAAAATCCGACAAACCAACAAATGCATTCGATGGTTCCTCCCCATCTCTCTTCGATTTTTTAAATCTGCAATCTGCCAACAAATGGCCTTCCTTCTTACAATAAAAACATTTTTTCTTTAAGGTTCTGTCACCTTCTCTTCGATTCAAATTAGGACAATTTCATTTAAAATGTCCCATATTATTACATGCATAACATTTTAATTCATACTTATACTGTTTCGATTCACATTTTTCTGTGGCAAGTGCTGTTGCTACTTCACTCTGTTTTAATCTTTCTTCTTCCACTAGTAGCCTTGATGTTATTTCTTTCAATGTTTGCTTGTCACTTGACGTAGATTCCCATGTTGATATAAAATGTTTCAAATTCTCGGGTAACGACATTAAGATCTTTGTTATTATCATCCTTTCACTTAATTCCTCACCTAAATGTTTGAGTTGTAGTTTTATTTCTTCTAGTCATGAAATAAATTCTGCAGTGTTACCTTTATGTTCCAAACCAAAAAACTTTTGTTGTAACAAGTGTATATTAACCTGTGATTTACGTTCATATATTGAGGTTAGTTTATCCCACATGTCTGCTGATGTTTTGCAGGAGAGAATATGAGTTAAGTTTCTCTTCCATCCTAACCACAATAATTTCTTGTGCTTTTGCGTCTTTTTGATCGAATTCTTCCGCATTCTGAGCCGGTCGTTGCACCAGCCCTGTCACAATGTCTAAAAGTCCCTTTGATTTCATAACTATTATCGTTTGAATCGTCCAGTTTTCGCCTGTGAACTTTATCGAAGGTGTCGCTCCTACCTGATCCATATTTTTCAATTTATCACAACGTAATTTTCTAAAACAGCTTCTCTTTCCCCTGTAATTCCGGGTTCTTTTTTCTCCGCTTTCCCGCCAAACTTTTTCGGTTAGCTCTGACCTTGCTCTGAAGTATTTCACCGTTTTCTACCCAAAAACTCAAATAAGTGGCCTAAACGTATCTGGGCCCATAACCTGTTATATTTGATGAGGTTTTGGGTTTAACTAACGTTAAATTAACAGTCAACTGGATCAGTTTTTTATAACTTTTATTGTTCAACCCTTTTGCGTAAACACCACTTGTCACATCTGCATTTCTACTAAATTCTACTCAGTTCTACTTACCAACCTCTAAAACTGAAACTAACTAAACTATTTTATTGCCAACTCCTTAACAACATTGTTAAAGACTGACCAGCCAGGTCTTAGTATATTTCTGGACAAAAGAATATACTTCGAGTCACTAGTTGAACCTGATAAAATACTTCTACCGCCATTACGCATAAAATTAAGTTTGATTAAAAATTTCGTGAAAGTAATTGATAAATATTGCCGTGGATTTCAATACCTTAAACAAAAATTTCCCAAAATTTCAGATGCAAAACTTAAAGAGGGAATTTTTGTAGGACCCCAAATTAATCTTCTACAACAAGATTGAAGAGACCTTAAGTGACTTGAAGCGCGCTTCAATTACTTTCACGAAATTTTTAATCAAACTTAACTGTTTGGAATGTTTTTAAAAATGTGACCCACAATTTTCAAGAACAGAAAATCTGACAAGTATATACAACGAGACTATAAATGATTGTAAATTTTCGACTTAAGTTGGCAACACTTCTGTAATTTTATGTTAGCACACCTGATTTTTAACGCATCCATATGATACAAATGACATAACCTACAAAGTTGTACCTATCATTGAACTATATAGTAATACTGGAACGCGCACGCTGTACTCGGAGAATGAGGATCGACTGTTAGACGAGTGCGGCTGCACGGAGGGGATACCTATCTTTATTCCACTCAAGCGCTTATATGATATAAATGCTACCTTCCACTGAATTTGGTCCAGGTGCGATCTAACAGGTAGAAAGCGCAACCCACAATAATTATCAAGTTTTTGGAAATAAAAGAACAAGTTGAAAGTGAATTTTTAATACATATATAGTTACAAAATAAACTATAAAAATTAAATCTAAAAAAAGGTTATATTATATTTTTACATTTAAAAATATCTATACACTAATATTAAATGTGATAAAACAATATTGTTTTATTCAACTTATGCCTCAATGTTGCCTTCTCCCATAGGAATTGCAATGTTTTTTTTTGGCGTGAGTTTGAATTCTAATATCTGCATAGGTACTAGCAACATATTTTACCATCTGTACCTCATGCAAATCAAGCATTTCTACCACAGGGTGAGGTGGTTGAAAAAGAGTATTTAAATTCCTAACAAAATGTTGCATAACTGATGTAACTATATTTTTTTTTTAAATGGTATTTTCCTAAATAACCATTATTTAATTCAGCCCTGAAAGCCTTTTCTGCACGACGGATGATTTGAAACACTGCAGATGAAGGGAAATATAATCTTCCATTTGATATATATTTAGTAAAACTACTTTCATTATTAATATCCACCAGGAAATAGCTGTTATGATCTGTAGAGTTTTGTATAACCATATTTTGACAGAAGCAACATGAATTTTTTGTTAATATTTTCCGCACAATTACACCACCAATATAGTACAGAACATTATCTTGAAAAGAAGAAAGTGTAATATAATCAATAGCAGATGTTAATTTACTTAATTCATCGTCTAATTCGTCAGTACTTTGAGTGTCAACAAGGTTTCTTTTAGGATTTTGAAAATCAAATACGGGTGCGAGATCTGAACTATAACTCGCGCAACAGTTGGCATTAATACTTGGCAGTACACTATTTCTAAACAATAACTTTCGTAAAGCCCATTTAAATTGAAGTGCATTTGGGTTGTTATTCCATCCACCTCGCGACCTAATACATGAAAAATAAAGTTCCAAGTGGTCTTGAGAACACTTATATGTTAGGAAATATTTGAGAGGGTTTTCTGGACGATTGAGCAGAAACAGTGCTAGATTTTCAAAGCTATATATATTTATTAGAAAACCTAGGGCAACTGTTTTTCTAGCATGCTGCAAAACACAACGACCATTTATTTTTAACTGCTGTATAAAATTACGAGTTTCTAGAAAAATATTTTTCCAGAAATTATAATTTTTCAGAAACAGTGGAGATTTATAGACGCGACCAAATGGTATTTTTGAATTCATTACATCAAATATTCGGTCAAATATTTTTAAAAATTCAACAGTGGCTGCATTGCCCTGGAAATCGGGATTCCCGGATTTCTTTAATAAAATCTTATTTAAAGAAGACTCTAGATAACTATTCTCTGTAAAATGATCACTGCATATAATTGCAAATAAATAAACTGCATAATTCTAAAACTGCAGGTCTTAACAGTGGAAATCTACAAAAAATAATAAATAGAGTGATAGAAAGAACGATGTTATTGCTTAATTAGTCAAATTACAAAATCTTTAAAAAAATTTCCTTTCATTTGTTCTAAAGCCCTTTATTTATTTAATTAATAATTTTTTGATATTTTAAATTGTTTTCGTTTCCTTTTATTTTAATAAATTCATGATTTTTAAAAAAATTGGGCTATATTAACTTCACCTACTATTATCAACCTACTATTATGTACTTACGGTTACTTACTTATGAAAACGAATGATTTTTCCAGGTACACGTTCATTTTTGCATCCATATGCACAACAATACACTATCATTTTAACTTTATAATAAAGTATTTTAACGAAAATTAAACGGACGTAAGGAAACGCGCATTTATTCTCTAAAGAGTATGAGAGAGAACTACCCCCTTTCTAGCAGCGCGCTCGTTCTAACACAGTGGTCACAGATTTCGGCCAGTCCGTACGTCTGCGTGCTCGTTCCAGTATGTATATAGTTCAATGGTACCTATATACGAATAACCAGGCTAGCCAATTTTTCAGTGTTGCCAAAGTAAATATTTGTTACAAACATTTATAGTCACGTAGTACAACGAGACTATAAATGATTGTAAATTTTCGACTTAAGTTGGAAACACTTCTGTAATTTTATGTTAGCACACCTGATTTTTAACGCATCCATATGATACAAATGACATAACCTACAAAGTTGTACCTATATCATTGAACTGTAGATACTACTGGAACGAGGACGTAAATAAAGAAATTTTCGGGTTGCCGGTCCTCTGTGTTGGAAGGGTGTGGTTGCTGCGTAAGGGTAACCGTTCTCTGTCTGTTGCGTGGGAGTATATGGTGTGTCGGTTTGTCGTAAGAAGTTTTATTACAAAACAGTATATAAGTAAGAGTGCGATACATATGCCTGACGCAGCTACTGTACTCTTCTATGAAAGACCGGTTTTACTGCTCGGCGTTGTCGTTCCAGTAGTAGTATATAGTTCAATGACCTATATACGAATAACCAGGCTAGTCAATTTTTCAGTGTTGCCAAAGTAAATATTTGTTACAAACATTTATAGTCACGTAGTCGCACTTATTAATGAACGTCTTAGAAGTTACCACAAAATGGGTTGTAATATGAGCTTTAAAATACATTTTTTGCACTAAGTACATGCAATAAATTTGTTGTTCTTACTATTCTCAAAACTATAAAAGGAACGGAAATTGTACATAGTTTCTAAAGAGAAATTTAGAAAATGAAAATTTGTTGATCAGTGTTGTCAACAAAAAACGACTAACATTGAAAACGTGAAACAGCGTAATAAGAAAACTGGCCCGAATCTATTTAGCGACTGACACAAACATAGTTGAATTGGAGCAGTCATACTAACAAAATAGATATCCACTTGAATGCGACAACTAAATTAATACGGGATACAAGTAGACTCGGTTAACGGATACGGGGACCGCCACCGCCACCGCTAATGAGTTCATCAGCGGATTTAATTAATTAAAGGGTTAATCCGCGGGATTCGCTTTTTTAGTCGCGTGATTCACGGTTTCTTTGCGGTATTCGCGGATTTCGCGGTTTAAGTCGCAGTATTCGCGGTTTTATTCACGGATTTCCCGGTTTAAGTCGCGGAATTAGTACAATTAAATGCAAATTCGCGGTTTCATTATCGGTCTTCGCGGTTTTATTCGCGGATTTCGCGGGGTAAGTCGCGGAATTAGTGCAATTAAATGCAAATTCGCGGTTTTATTCGCGGAAGTCGCGGTTCAATTCGAGGAATCCGAGGACAACCCGCGACATAATCGAGTAGTTCGCGGGGTTCGCGGTTTAATTAACTGGTAATCCGGGTATAAATCACTAAATTCGCGGCTAATTAAACCAAGAACCTCGCGGAATTCGCGACCAATAGACTAAATCCACGTAATCCGCGGGATAATTCGCGACATAATTCGCGGAATGCGCGGGGCAATTCGCGGAAAATTAACATAATTCGCGGTATTCGCGGGGTAGTTCGCGATAATATTCGCAAAATTTACGAGTAATTAACTAACTTCGCGGGGTAAATCGCGGTATTATTCGTTAAATTCGCGGTTAATTCACTAATTTCGCGGTATTATTATTATTATTATTCGCGGTTAATTTACATATAATTACTACGAATTACCCCGTTTAATACGCAATATTTTTGGACGATAAAATCACATGCGGTTTCAAAAGCGATCGAGCGAACACTGAAGTTATATTAGAATTACTAGCATACAAAATACAGCAGGGGTAAATATATCGAAACAGGTCTGTACATGTCTCAGCAGATATCGACCCGTAGTTTTGTTTGTGTAACACGACCTACTTTAAAATAAAACATCATTTCACATAGAAATAGAATTTTATTTAGACAACATATATTTTTTACATACATAGATATTTTTATTAATCTCTCAATTTCATTACTTCTAAATGAACATGTAAAGTACTATAATGTCAATACAATATTCTAACATATACAGAGCATTTAAGGATTACAGTGCAGGTAAATATATCAAAACAGGTCTATACATGTCTCAACAGATATCGACCCGTAGTTTTGTGTGTAACATGATCTAATCATTATTCCACATAGAAATATTATTTTAAAAGTTCTGCGCATTACAGGAGATCAATAGGGAAGGGATAATATTTTTTATTTTTCATAGATATTTTTATTAATATTTCAATTTCATAACTTCGAAATCGAAATGTAAAGTATTATAATGCAAATACAATATTTCTAACATATACATAGCATTTAAGGATGTGTCATGACAAGACAATAATGTTCTAATCTTATGTTGTAAGTCACCTTCCAACTGAGAGCATGCCTGAAGTGTTGTATTATAGAAGCGCACAAAGTCGGTACTCTTGAACACGGACAGCTTTTGGTTAATTAGCTACATCAGATGAAACATATTGTTGTAGGTGTTTTCAGAGAAAACGATTGTCCGATTTCGGCTTTTAAGTCGTACAATTTTTATATGTTTATACGCACTAGCTTTAATATGATGTTCCGGACTGCAACCTTCGGTTCTACAAAATTCTTCCCACTCATCTACAGTAAAGAAGATGAGTGTACTAGATGAGCGAACTTGAATGAGGGGTACTAAGCCTGCTGCTGGACTCAGACCTATCGTAATGCATTTAGTGCCTGCCTTATTGAGTAGATATGTCGATTGTCCAAGAAGCTGCTTTTCACGAAAGATCGCATCTTCCTTCATTTTAAGAGAGGCGGTGATGAATTGGTTGTAATTATTCGTATTGTCAACTGAAAGAGAACAAAAAAATATTAGAAATGGAATAGTAAATATAAAATGTAAGTACCATATGCCATTGCGATAACGCAGCTTAACAACACTAATAAAAACTTAAAACTGAATCGTTCTGCGGTACATGCTTACCTATTAGCTTCGATCTGGTTAGGTGGGGGGCGGAAAGACATCCTCAGCGCAGGTCCATAGATGTAAGGTAGGGGTATTAGTTTTCGGCTTAAAAATAGTAATGTTCCATCGAATCGTAAATGTAATATAAAATATAATTGAATTGTCTCTTAAGGCGTTATCTCGTCAACGAGGTTACGATGGCCCCAAGCTAGAGTGTGTATACCATCAACATCAATCCACCGCTTATCTTCGAAAGGAGATAGAGCTAATTTATTTTGCGTGATCGAAGAAATCTCATGCAGTCGCGATTTGAATAAATTTTGAGATTTAAATAGCAGTTTTAGATCGAATAGACACCTTTTATAATCCTCTAAAACGATTTCATTCTTAACAATATTTTTTTTTATACCTTTAGATTTTTTTACTTGTCTACCTTCAACATCAAGTGCGTAAACTTTCGAGGGCAAGCCAACAAATTCGTTCATTAGCCTACCCGCGTTCTCATCTTTAAATAGTTCGACTATAGCCTTATTTTGGAGAGGGATGTTGAAAACATTATCGACCGGAAAGTTGGATGTATCAAATTTAGAAATATTATTTTTAATGTCACAGTAAATATCATCTACTTTAATTTGTAAAATAAAACTATCGGTATCCATATAACATAGATTTAAATTTTCTTCATATGTGCGTTTCAAATGCTCATAATAGAAATCATACATATGAAGTTTAGATAGCTCCAACACGGAGAAACCAATATAAATAGGTTTATCGTAAATAACTCGCAATTTTTCCATTTGTATCGCTACAAAATTTTCTGAAAATATCTTAATATTTTTAAAATTCAATTTAGAAATTAAACTAGCGGCCCCTCGCCTTTTACCAATATCTTCCCAATGAGATATTAATTTTACATCTACACGCTTGTCAACATTTTCCATCGTTTTACCGAAAACTGAGTTATTCATGAGTTTATAAAAATCCCTTTCAAAATCATTTCGTGCTGTCTTCCGATAACCTGTATTTAGATCGATATATTTTTGAAGGCAATTAGATTGCTTAAATTCCAAAACGCGAGTAATTCTTATAATTTTAAGTCCGTTATTTAAAGCCTGTTTTAAATTTCTATAATGTACAACATAATTTCGCTTTTTTTGTAAGTTAGCAATTAATTTCTCATTGGAAAATTTAGACGTAGGGGGCGCCATCTTCTCAGGAAGAAAAGGTAAATCATTATGTCTATCGTGTAAGACTTCTGGATACCCGATATCAACCTCTAAAAAGTACCCAATTTCTGAATCATCAGTAATCTGCAATACGTTTAAATTTTTAATTTCTAGATTTGAGAGCCAACGGAAACCTCCTGATGGTAAATACTGTGACATAGCCCACTCATACAAATTGTTCGCATCCCAATATACTAAATAAGAAGTTGGAGAACTCGCATCATATTCTGGTAGATGTTATTAGCTGTAGCATGTCTTAAAGTAGCCTGCGATAACCCACCCCTAATATTTTTCTTAATAAAATAATGTATATCTATATCAGTAAGTAACTCTAATTCAATATTAGTATATTTTAACATAGCACTCCAAGATAGGCCGGGACTAGTAAAATAGTGAGCGGGATCCAAACCGTATGTTTTACAGCAAATTTTACGAAAATTTTCGAAAATGTCCGTCAATAATAATACGTCAGTTTTTAAATATAAATTAGAATAATCCAGCAAATGTTGGCATTTAAATGCTCGCCATACATTTCGCGCATGTTGATAATCGATATCGGTAATATCTTCCCCGGTCAAAGAATTATGGAACTGTTCCTTCGGAGGTAGAAGTGGCTCATTTAATCGTTCAAAAGTATCTACATATTCATATGGAAAGACGCCTTTCCGTTGAATTAAATTAAATTGTAAATCATCGGTATAATTTGATCTAATATGTTTAAAATCTTGTGTAGATAAATTTTTTGCTAAATTATCTAAATTATTGCTAAAAAACGCAAGTTTATATATACATCTTTCTCAGTGTTAGATTTATCTATAAACTTATCAACCAAAACTTTTTTGCTAAAACTAATATATTTTTCTTTGTTAACTGGAATAACTGAAATATCAGATTTATTAGTAGCTAATTTTTTTATAAAAAGGTGACTATCGTAAGAGCTAAGACAACGAAAGAACACCGGAATATAATTAGGGATTTTGAAATTCAAATTACATACCGAATGACTTGCACCTCGAAAGTTGCCTGTTAAATGGCAATGATCTGCCACTTTGTCTCCATTTAGGGTTTTTTCGCATATATGACCGATAACAGCATTAATAAAACTACTACGTTCAGTCTCGGTTAATTGTTTCATAGGAACGATAATTTTTAAATACTTAGTGTATATCGTTTGAACATATTCTAGCAACCGCGCTGTAAATACTGTTGAACAATCTAACCCCGCATAAGTGACAAATTTATTTAACTTTGAATCATGAGAGCAAACTATGTTATAAGCAAAACTGAAGGGAATGTGTTTATGTGTTTCGCGTATATGTGAAACAGATGGATCTCCGCTACACGAGAGAATTGGCCTAAGTATACACTCGAAGTCTGCATATATTACGAATGGAACCGGTATTTTTTTATCGAAATCGTTGAATTGTAAAATGTTTTTAGGTACCGTATTTCCTAATCTATTTTTAACCGATTTATTTGAAGGTAGAATTGCACAAACATGATCATACGATCATACGATTGATGCCTGTTTAAAGCTGTGAGAGAGCTAAAAGAAACCAAACATCCATCACACAAATGTAATTTACTGCCTTTACTTATTTGAGATGAAATCAATCTGGAGAGATTTTTTATTGAAACATAATGAGATTTCACTCCTTCCTCAAGCAACAATAAATTAACATATCTATCTTTCCTATTCATGGTAAAATAAATAGGTCTTACTACATCATATTTACTAGTTTTTGAATTTAAAGCTAAACCGTAAACATTGATACTTAAATTATTAAGTCTTTCTATTTTTTCTAAATCTTTTAATTTTACCGGAAATTCGATCTTATCAAAATTTAGTATGGTGGAGTAATGTGGGTACATACTAACTCTGTGTGCTTTATTATTGGTGGGATGGAGCGCAGCAGTTAGACACCAGGCTAGGCAAGCGTCATCATTATTTTGTATGTTTATACATGCCTCTCTATTCTTAATCGATCGAGGTAATTCCAAGTACGATGAACCAGAGAGGGGGTAAACGAATTAATATTAATTTCTAAGTGTGAAACTGAAACCAACCCCCATCCAGAATCTCGTTCTTGAAACTCTTCAGATTTGGTTTGAATTATGTTTGCCAACTGATCGTAAATATCCTCAACAGCTGAAGATCCTATGAGAACAATATATTGTGTGTAGAATGATTTTAGTTCAGTGATTTGCTTATCTGCTTGGGGCTTAACGTAATTAGCAAACAGCTCAAATTGTACCTTTACACCCGATATCGTCTGTTGAATGATATTTTTAATCAGTCGGCATGACTTTAATTTAGAATCTACAAAAAAAGATTGAATATCACAATTTCTAGAGCTTAAAATTGAGTATGACGCAATGCGATATCTAAAACTGCTTGCTATTTCATACACTCCTTCTTATTACACACATGCTGTTGAGAACGAAGATGTCCCCTATATAAATAGTTGCTAGGAAAACTTTGTCCGCAACAGCTTGGTATTACCTGAGCCACATCGATTTTAATTCTCTTGGAGGAAGACGCATCATGTTGAGCTGCATTCCTTTTAAGCGATTCAGCAAGATGTACATTTCTTTGATGGCGTTTTAGAGAATCCTTCCTCGAAAACGTTCCCCGACAAACATCACAAGTATGAACGTTGTCATTAACACAGGGATGTCTTTTGAGAAGATCTGAGCGTTTGAATACCTTTCCGCATTTCTCGCAATACTAAAAATAAAAAAGTAATTAATATGAGGTAAAAAAATATATTAATCTTATAATAATATGAGCAATAAGTAAGATACTGAAAAACTTAATTTCAAAAATCACGTAAAACACCTTTTGGAAAAGGGTGTATATTCAAGTATGATTAAAAATAATATGAGATCCGTTTCCAAATAGATAAAAATAATAATATACAAGAAAAACGTAACAGATATATTCAAAGTAGATTTTAAAATTAAAAGCGAGCCACAAACAATAAATGGAAAATGTTAACGAATTTTAAGTGAATATTGAAAAATAAATTTTTTATAAATAAAAGTAAGACCCGTTTAACAGATAAAAAAATGGCAACATAATTTTAAAATAATAATATGAAATGTATATGTACTCACGTTTAGAATAACAACACACAGGTGACACCGCACATATAAAACTTATAATTAGCTGTTCACCGCTAACGTTACGTATAAACTGAAGTCATCAATTAAAGATAATAGATTATATATCAGAGTTAGCGCAGGCGCTTTAAATATAATACTATATCCTCAGCGCATATCTGACCAAAAGAGGATAAAAATATAGGAAAAAGAGATACCTGCAACTCTAAATATCACATTTATAAATTCAGACTTTTTGCGTGTTTGCACCTGTTAAGAAGTCACACGGGCTATTGAATATTATTTAACAAAAGACCCCTTACAATCGAAGATACATAAAGGTTTTCTGAACAGGTACCAAGCCTGAGAGAATATATTTCTCATTGTTATCGAGATCGTATTCAGAAATATATATAAATGCATCAATGGTATTATCTACAATATGACAAGGAAAAAATTCTTTCTCACACACACATAAATAGAAACAGAACAATTGTCGTATAATAGATTTTATTTGCTTATGTTCCTACATATTGCAGTGGAATGTGCTTGTGATTGTTATTTAGACTTAAGTTCACACTGCAATCTATTCTGCCAGCTATCTTCAGTTGAATTGCCTTCCTTGAGCTCACTTCTCCAGGGGTGATCCTCTCGGATATGGGTCGAAATTAAATTAAATTAAAACAACAAGCATAAATTGAAAAGTCACAGTTTGTTATTTTACAATTTTATTAAAAAAAATCAAAAAAATAGAAAAAATCCCTTTACCGAGTGTATAGGGAGCTAAAGCAAAATTAACAGTAGCTAGGAGGAAAGAGTCCTTGCGATAAATGACACGCGCAAGGAGAAAAACCCCCTGTGACTCTCGAACAAAATATGAAATAAAATAACAACAAAATTTATCAGATGTCAACAAAATCATTGACCCCAAACTAAACGTCAAGATAAAAATTTGTTTATCTTGCGCGCGAAATCAAAATCCTACAGTCATGCGTGCATTAACAAGACATCACACAAAATATTACCCACCTTCCTATGTATTGAAATATATTTATCTGAATAAAAACTATACTCAACAAAAACAGCCTGATAAATTTTCTAGATATTTTTCTGAACATACAAAAAATTTCACAAAAATTTACAAATTAATTTATAGCGCTCTCTTCAATATATTAATTATAATTATAAATGGTACCTACATTAATTAATGTATCGTAACACAGCACGAGAGATTCCTTTTCTTCAGATAGGTGTTTCAAATTAAATCAATTACAAGTATATAAGACTTGTAAAATCACGACAAATTACCTTTAACTACAAACGACGCACCAAACAACTAAAACGAATTATCCAAAATATTATATATATTAGACAAAATTAAGTCTTGTCTAATATTCAATTACTACAACCTATCTCCAAGGACACTAGTGAATCTCTAAAATGAAGGTCCTGGAAACACTAGGGCATCCCTACCTAATAACAACTCAAAATAATGATAAAATGTATATCTCTCAATACAAGCTCTAACATCCAGGATGGCGCCAACTTTGAACATCTATCTAACCCAGAATAATATACAGACGTGGGTCAAAATCAAACCTTACAAAATTCATCATTTATAATAGCAATTTTATCGTATACGCCTGAAATAAATCACATATAATAAAGAAAATTACATTTTTGCATAGATGTTATACAGATAATGTTCAATATAATTTTTCTTCTCTTCTTCTTTCTTCTGGAGGGAAAAAACCATTGCATTTCCCCAAAATTATCCGAAAACAAAGTCAGGACATGTCTAATCTTTGTTCAAGGATAATTTTCCGCACTATCACTCAAGACAGTGTCGCACTCTGTCATACCTCCCCGCACTAACATGTTGCATTGCTGTGCAGCAGGGTCATCGTCCTCCTGGTGCAGTAGTGATGCAGCGAACAATTACAGCATCTCCATATACATTCTGTATAAAATTTTTAAATAGCAATGTCTTATTTAACCTTAGACATTTTATTTGTTATGTCATTTTGCTTGACATACTTTACTTCTGTCATTTTGACTGGACATAATTGAATTAATGTCATTTTTACTTGACATTATTGAACAGGCTTCGTTACATGCATCGTAGACGAAGGAACACGCCGAAGTAACAGTCATCATCGTAGAATAATCGAGCTCTCTCTCGATCTCCTGGACATGGACATCTCCAATGAATTTTCATAGATAAAAGAAAAACATAGTATTACCATCTCATATACCAAATCATCATAACAATCAAATTCATAAAACCACTAATCCTCAATCAACGACAATAATAATAATAATAACAATCCCATATCATAAGCTTAATTTTTTCTTCTATAGTATAATTTTAATTTTTCCTTACAACTCAATTCCCATAATTAATAAAATTTTTATATTCGTAGATAATTATAATTTTTTTTCTAATTTCATCAACAATAATTTTATTATAAAACTCATCCTGTATATATCAACTTGCTTAGTCCTTATTCGTCCATTGCCTTGTCAATCCAACCCCAAAATTCATAAACCATCATAGTCAAATATCGTAATCATATTCCTTTTAACATGTCCACAATTCTTTTTATAAATTTATTCATTACCACCATAATTTTATTTCAATATACCTATATCTATCTATATTTCTATCATAATAACTTCTAAGCATAGCTACTGCTATATACTTTTTCATATACCGACGAACTTTTTTATATAACGACGAATTTTTGTAAATAAACTTTCATTTTCATTCAAATATTTATTTCATATATCCTCGACGACTTTTTATCAACACATTTATTTCTTACATATAATTTCTCTTCTTATAATAATTTAATTTTAATATCCATCCTACGTTTAAATTTATTTCTTTATCAAAATCGCATCCATTAACTTTTCCGAAATTTTCATATACTCTTTATTACATCAAATTCCAATAAATTTAACAAAGACAAAATCATTATCTCTCGCATATTCATTTTAATAGTATACAACAAAATTTTTCTTATTAAGTTGGGCCTATCTAAAATATCCGACTGTAAACAATTTCTAATTTCATTTTTACTTTTATTCTAATATTAAATGTGGGTCTAATTATTTTAAATTTAGTACCCTTATATTTCATAATTTTCAAAGTACTATGTTTTATAAAATTATTGTTGACCTTGATATGATTTTCATAATTTGAAAAGCAATTGTTTTTTAAAATATCATTACAGGAATCATTGCATTTATTGACTATATAGTTATTCAATTTATAATTATAATTTCCATTTGGAGAAGCCAAATTCCTTTTAATTTCTATTTGGTCATCATTAATGGTATTAATGACAACTGCCTGATTTATTTTTTCATTTACATGTTTATTTAATTCATTAACCATTTTCTCCTCATTACTGTTGCTCATTTGACATTCTAAATTCGTATTTATTTTAATTATATCTAATTCTCTTATCTCCTTAGTTTTAAAATTAATTTTATTTAATATAATTTCTTTTCTTACCCTAATTTGATTGTTTCTTTCTCCAACTTCTCCATCAAAATCATTTCCATTGTCCTGTGGCTTAGATTCTTCCCCAGGCACATCCTCTAGACTTTTCTTTGTAATCGTTGATTCCTTTCTTTTGTTATGTTATTTCCTTCCACCTTTTCTTCTTGTTCCATTATTATTGATTCCTTTTCTTCTATTACTTGTTTTTCCTCGACGTGTACTATTTTACTTTTACTTATTATGTTTTCTTTATTTATTTGATTGTTACTTTTTCTTGGTGCCATTTGATTCATTATCTCTTCTATTTTTCTATCCATTCTTCTCTCCCAATCCTCTTGTCGTTGTTCCATATCATTATAATTTTGTTTTATATCCATTTGTTGTTTTATATTCATTATCATTTGCATCATAGCATGCATCATGTCCATTACCTTTTGACTGCTTCCTCCGTCGCCTTCTCCTTCATGCATGTAACTAGCATTACCCATTCTTTGTTTTAAATTTTTCATTTTAAAATTATGTTATTTACTTATAATTTTATTTTTGTAAATTTTCTTCGTTCGCTATCACGTTGATTTACGTCATACAATTATACTTTTCTATTTCGGTGCTACTTTGGGCTTGCCATAAATATGCACTTCTATATCGGCCCTACGTTGGATTGCGCCATTAATATGCAGTGGAATGTGCTTGTGATTGTTATTTAGACTTAAGTTCACACTGCAATCTATTCTGCCAGCTATCTTCAGTCGAATTGCCTTCCTTGAGCTCACTTCTCCAGGGGTGATCCTCTCGGATATGGGTCGAAATTAAATTAAATTAAAACAACAAGCATAAATTGAAAAGTCAGTTTGTTATTTTACAATTTTATTAAAAAAAAGAAAAAAAAAAGAAAAAATCCCTTTACCGAGTGTATAGGGAGCTAAAGAAAAATTAACAGTAGCTAGGAGGAAAGAGTCCTTGCGATAAATGACACGCGCAAGGAGAAAACCCCCCTGTGACTCTCGAACAAAATATGAAATAAAATAACAACAAAATTTATCAGATGTCAACAAAATCATTGACCCCAAACTAAACGTCAAGATAAAAATTTGTTTATCTTGCGCGCGAAATCAAAATCCTACCGTCATGCGTGCATTAACATGACATCACACAAAATTTTCCCCACCTTCCTATGTATTGAAATATATTTATCTGAATAAAAACTATACTCAACAAAAACAGCCTGATAAATTTTCTAGATATTTTTCTGAACATACAAAAAATTTCACAAAAATTTACAAATTAATTTATAGCGCTCTCTTCAATATATTAATTATAATTATAAATGGTACCTACATTAATTAATGTATCGTAACACAGCACGAGAGATTCCTTTTCTTCAGATAGGTGTTTCAAATTAAATCAATTACAAGTATATAAGACTTGTAAAATCACGACAAATTACCTTTAACTACAAACGACGCACCAAACAACTAAAACGAATTATCCAAAATATTATATATATTAGACAAAATTAAGTCTTGTCTAATATTCAATTACTACAACCTATCTCCAAGGACACTAGTGAATCTCTAAAATGAAGGTCCTGGAAACACTAGGGCATCCCTACCTAATAACAACTCAAAATAATGATAAAATGTATATCTCCCAATACAAGCTCTAACATCCAGGATGGCGCCAACTTTGAACATCTATCTAACCCAGAATAATATACAGACGTGGGTCAAAATCAAACCTTACAAAATTCATCATTTATAATAGCAATTTTATCGTATACGCCTAAAATAAATCACATATAATAAAGAAAATTACATTTTTGCATAGATGTTATACAGATAATGTTCAATATAATTTTTCTTCTCTTCTTCTTTCTTCTGGAGGGAAAAACCCATTGCAATATGTATGAATATATTTTAGTAGTATTTTAACATTGTTTTGCGAGCATACTGAATCATAATTACTATGATAAAAACATGCATTAGATTGTATATTTAAATTAGGTACATTTTTAGTATATTCTAAATTTATAATTTCTATATCAATATATTTCTTTAGGAAATCAGTTTTCTGATACCCTTTAACATATATCCGGCTGTAAGTCCTACATACATTATTTAAAATGGAGGGTACATATTTTAAATCTATAAATCCCGCATCATACGGAATATGAAAAAAATTATGTGTCAGCCACCGCGCTCCGTTTTGATTTTTTAATGGTAATTTACGAAATGGTATCATAGATTTAAATAGCAGATGTATTGAACGATCTCCATCGGTAATCGACATCTCCTTGGGGGTGAAGTTGGGCTTATTAAACCCCTGGATATCAATAATTAGAGCTGGGATAAAACGCTGTCTATATATTCGATCTCTATGAACGCGTGATAAAACATGTTATGACATGTGATGATATTGTCCACTTTACGACGCTGTCGTGAATGATTAAACAGATCACCGTAGTATTGTTAGGGAAAGGGTTGTCAGACTCAAACTCAAGTTTTATGTCTACGGTACCAGCTTTTATGCTCTCTGCTTGTTTCGAAACGTCTAAGACTAGGAAGGGGTAATCAATGAAAGCGTTATAATCTATTAGAGGTTGAGCGACCATTCTCCCATAATATGAACACTGAAAGGATGTATACATCCTATATGCTAAAGCGTATCGCTTAATATCCATTTGTAAATTCAGATTATTGTAGGGATAGCTCTCGGAGTTTAAGTATAATTTTATATTACTGATTGACACGTGATCAAATCGACCAGCGTCAGCAGTTAAGTTATCCTTCCTATTTGTATGGAAGGCGATTATTACGAAGCGGGGTTTCTCTAAATTTGTGCTAGTTTTAACACTCCACACATCTTTTTTATTGTTTCGTAAAGATGGTAGTTCATGTAGATCCCATTTTCTAAATGGCATGTAGATAGGTTTATTAGCGTTTAAAGTTTTTAATAAATTTAGACGAATTGACTCGTTCATAACAATATGTGGAACATGCCATTCAACTTTACCGATATCTATTTTTTCGCTTTTTTCGTGCCACCTGCTTCAATATTTTTATAGCAATTAACATCTAATCGGCTTCGTAACAGTATCAGCTCTTGAGAGGTATAGGCGACCACTTTTCTATAGTCTTCGAACCATCCGACTATAAACCTTAAGGGAATGCATGCACTAAATTTATCACCTGATACTGTCGGCTGGCTTGTATTTTCGAAAGGATGCCAACCCGCCTTACTCTCATTATCACTTAAAGACAAGAAACCTTTGATGGTAGAAGTTATTCCAGGCTTATTACAACGATCAATTTCGACACCATTTATCTCATATCGCAGTTGATCGAACAGAAACGCGTATGCATTCTTTATGAGCTCACAAGAGCCAGTCCCATCTACGTTCGGTTTAAATGTACCTTCGATATATATGTAGCTGTCTCCTGGAATTGTGTACACATCTTGATTATTTATTGGTATACGTATTTCATCGTTCGCATTGAAGTTATTGGCGCGGGGGTAATAATGTGTATGATATTCCTCCTTAGTAATCGTTTCGTCGAAGTTTAACTTTGCGTAAATGTCTAACTTTTCCATCGTTTACAACAAATCCTAATGATTGGAGGAATGCTTGATTTAGAGGTGTTAGCACGTTAGTCGTCGGAGACTGAATGACCATCGCCTGCTGATAAGGGGGTTCTTTATGCGTTCTGTTAAACTCCAAACCCATTATAATCGCTTTAATTCTAAACGCACAACGATCTGCTCGTCTCGAAAATTTACAGGATCTCCTTCTTGATCTAGCAACGTTAACGTGATATTGCTAATGGTTTTTGTTGCTGTTAATTTTCCGCGAATTGCCCCGCGCATTCCGCGAATTATGTCGCGAATTACGTGGATTTAGTCTATTGGTCGCGAATTCCGCGGGGTTCTTGGTTTAATTAGCCGCGAATTTAGTGATTTATACGCGGATTACCAGCTAATTAAACCGCGAACCCCGCGAATTACTCGATTATGTCGCGGGTTGTCCTCGGATTCTTCGAATTGAACCGCGACTTCCGCGAATAAAACTGCGAATTTGCATTTAATTGCACTAATTCCGCGACTTACGCGAATAAAACCGCGAATTTGTATTTAATTATACTAATTCCGCGACTTAAACCTCGAAATCCGTGAATAAAACCGCGAATACCGCGACTTAAATCGCGAAATACCGAATAAAACCGCGAATCACGCGGAATCCGCGTATAAAACCGCGGATTAACCCTTTAATTAATTAAATCCGCCACCGCTAATGAGCTCATTAGCGGTGGCGGTCCCCGTATCCGTTAACCGAGTCTACTGATACATTAACATCTGCATCAATAACCTAGCTTCCTATCCTAGCTAATAATAATAACAGCAAAAGTTCTCCAAGTTGATGTGATTACCGATCAACCCATCAAGACGGAAAACAGGCAACAAACAACGTATTTCATGGCCTCAACTATTAAACATTGTTCTACAAGGGTGGGGTGATAATTAGGTAGCCTAACAACGAAACAACGATTTCATGTGTACAAAAATATTTTTATTTTTCAATTTAATCCTCCAAATGTTCAATACACTCTTTCCAATGCTCGAATCCCATCGTGGAAGTAGTTTCCTTCAAGTCCAGCAAAATGTCCGTATACGGCAACTTTGACTTTCTCGTCCATGGAAAACCACTATCTACCTATAAAGTTTTAAGCTTTCGAAATAGGTCATACTTTGAGGCAGCCAAATCGGGGGAATATGCTACGTGAGAAAGTAAATTAAGCTTCAGTTCATGAATTTTAACTATTGAAACAACGGTGATATGGGACCATATATTATCACGGCGAAAGATAATCTTTTGCATTCGAACCCAAGTCCCTCTTCCAAAATTTGTTAATGGAATTTATCAAAAAAATTAGCGAAATATACCCCGTTTATCGTTTGTCCCTTTGAAAGGTAATCAATCATCAGGATTCCTTTTGTGTCCCAAAAAAGTGATGCCATTACATCTCTGTTCGCAGTTTAGTTTGAAGTTTTGTTTCGGAGTATAATATATATATATATATATATTGCTATAGTACAGATCTGTTTCTAGTTAAAAATGATTTTAGTTGAATTTAAAAATATTACCCCGGTTTATTTCAAAATAATTTCCGCTGTTTTAGCGAAACGCCCTCCTAACGTCATCTCTAGGCAAATTTACGCAACACTTGGACATTAGTTGATTTGATAAAATTGCATCTTTAATTTGAATTTGTTTCGCGTTTAAATACTACAAATGATTAATAACCTCCTTGCAATAACTATTTTTTCAGTTCTTATTGCATTTCCTTTTGCATGTATTTATCCACATTCAAATATCCCGCTTAATTATGGAACGGTAGATTATTTACATTCAAGGGACGCGATAAAATATATTAGTAACATCATATGTTCTATGTTTAAAAATAAAAAAAAAAGATCATCGGTTTTTTTTTCCCGGGGTTGACAATTTTTTTTTCTTGAAAAGAAAGGACGCGCTCTGCGAAGTTAAAAGCGTTTTTCCTTTTTGTGCATTTTTAATGCGAGTTGTAACCTGAAATTCAATACATTACATAGATTAAATATTAGTACTACCTTTGAATTATTTATTACCAAATTTCCGAGCTTCTAATGCTATTTATAAGCCTGGAAACTTTCACCCACAAAGAGAACATATCCAGAAGCTAAATAAAGGTCACAAGTATCCTGTTCCATATTATTCCCGAGCCTATTATAAACCAGAATTACTCCTGGGACTTGCTGCATACTTTCCTATTCAGAGATCCAGCCCAAAACCAAGTAAAGAACTCCTAAAGCATAATTTAAGGTAGTTTTTAATTTATATACGTATTGTTTGTAACACTCGTTAATTAGGGTAGTTATTAGTAAAGCGTATACCACTTTTGAATATGGATGTTAGCTCGTGGTAACACTGGGAAGCTTGTAGTTAGCAGACCTCACTTGGTTTTAATAAAATAGACAATTTTTATTAATATATATATCTCATACCTGGATGTGGAGGTTAGAATTTTTCTTTTTACCGTGTTGGAACAGATATACCTTTGGTTTAGTAGCATACTTAAAACAAACCTATAATTAAATATCACATAGGGTTTAGCTAAACAAAGTCACCTTACCTGAGTATTGTTTAAATAAATAAAAATAAGCATCTGTACTAAATCATTGTCTCGAAATTGACCAGTGTAATATATAACGAGCGTTCAACTAAATTTTACCTCGCAGTTGCCCATGGAAATTATACGTATATCTTAGCTTTTTACTTAAGTTCTTAATATGAATTTTGTTGGTTATGAACTATTTGAATGACATGATAAATGTCAAAATAATAAAATTAAAATATTTAACTAAATGAGATACGTTTATTTGCAACAAACAAGTAACATTTTATAAAAATTGTTGAAAGTGGCCACCACCTTGTTCGAGACATTTCTAACATCTTCTTCTAATGAAGGAGAAAACGTTTTGTAGTAGCATATCGTCGATTTCGTTAATTATTTCAGCAATTCTGATCTGAAGGTCTGCAACCCAAAAAATTGAGTTCTTTAAAATGGCGACAGAAAAAAATCACAGGGGTTAACATCACAAGATCTTGTTGGAAATTCATGTTCGATGTTTAAACTTATCAACCGATTTTGATAAATTTCCGTATCATATTAATTGTTTCACAAGCTGTGTGCACTCTAGCTCCGTATTGTTGAAAGTAACCCTGATTTATTTCTTCTTCATTAAGCTGTTCAATAAATGTCATAATAATTTCTTGTCGATACCTTTCTCCTTTAAAGAAAATACGGCCAATGATTTTCCTTCGACTAATCGCACACCATACACCAATTTTCTGTGGATGAACAACATAACAGTCATGCGGTTTCTTAGTATTCCACATCCTTATATTTTGTGAGTTAACATATCCATTCAGATAAAACCATGATTCATCTGAGAAAAATTTTGTCAAGAATGTCATTATCAAAATTATTTAAGAACCACTGACAAAATGTTGTTCTTCTAGGATAGTCAATTTCTTTGATTTCTTGATAATAGGCCATGCGATATGGAAATAAATGTAAGTCTTTTTCAAAATTGTATGACAAGTGCCAATTGAAACACCCACTCGTGGAGAGAATACTCGTATGGATGTTCCTGGTGTATCATTCATAATTTGCGTTACATCGTCAACTAGCTCTTCCGTACATTTTTTCGGACGGCCACTGTCTTCTTTCCGTATAACACTCTCTGTTTCTCTGAAAACCTTAGTGCAATATTTAACTGTGTACCAAAAACTATCAAAATCAAAGACGAAGTTTGGAAACATATTTCTAAATTCCTCTAAGCATTCTTCAAGAAAATAGTGCCATTGTCCGTTAATATTACGTCCGTTCCAAAAAATAAGATTCAACCATGAATGATTTGTGTTGAACAGTGAAAACCATTTTAAATCAATTTTAAATTACAAAGCAATTTCAAAAAGCTCCAACTAAGTATACATCAGAATAAATAGTCTGTCAAATTGACAACTGATGCAAATGTAAATAGTACAAGTTACGACAAACATTTTTATTGTCATGGACTACTAGAGGTAAAATTTATTTGAACGCTTTTTATATATATATCAAGGTCGATCTACTATTGATTTAGGTTAGATTTAGGATATTAAAACTTATTATTTTTACTGTCATTACTTGTTGTCCTAGTATTTTATTTTACGTTAATAAATATTTATAACTTGTTCAAGAATGTGTATTTTAAAAAGAATATAGCACACGAAAACCAAGGTATTAACACGATAGGTAGTCTCACCTATTTGGTACTTATCTATTGAATAATATTCAAACCTACGCACCCAAGCCCTGAGAAGCTTTATATAAATTCTTTAATTACAATTATAGAGTCTGCATATTTTTTTTAATGAATTTATAAATTTCCATTCTATTTCAATTTGTTTTTCTCTTCCTCCTATAGTGAGGAGGTAGACCAGTACATTTTATGACGTCCGAACGTGGGGCAATTCTCCGCAGCCCTACGGGTTAGCATTGCATTTTATGGCGCCACAACGTCGGAGCTGTGTACGTTTAATTACCTCAGTAGTACCAATATAAATAGTAAATACCAGTGTGCTGCTAACATTAAGATTCTTCGTGAGACCACGAGCAAATTTCAAATAGGTAAGAGTTAGTGGGGATAGCAATAAAATTAAACAAATAAGCAAACGAATTTATTATCTTAAATTAGCATCTTTATTATAGTATTATAAGTATATGTGTATGTCTACAACCAAATAAATAACTGTGTATTATATAAGTTTTGTACATCACAACACTACACTATACTAATTATTTAAAAAATATACATATAACAAAATGCCAATCACAAGACGATCACAAGTAGCTGGAGAAGAAGGAGAAAAGAGGGGTACAGAAGAAATAATAAGTCAGATGGGAGATCAAGAAAGTGTGGGGACGATGGAAATACCAAGGCAAGAAGTCACTGAAGATACACCAGTAGTAGAAGAAATAGCTGGCACATCGCAAGACAGTATCAAACCTGTTAGTACTGAGAAACAAGATGGGCAAAGTGATATCCTAAAAATGCTCTATGAAATGATCAGAAGTAATCACGAACAAATAAATCAAAAGTTCGAAAAACAAGAACAGGCCCAGCAAGAATTGCGCGTCGAGTTAAACCATAAGTTCGAAACTACGAGTAAGGACATGGAAGAGCGTCTAGAGAAGAAGTTGGACGTACATTTCCAACAAATTAACGATATGGTGAATAACAAAAATATTAACCTACGTGAAGAGTTGTTACAAGCTCACGACAACTTAAGAGTTGACACACAACACATTGTCGACAAAGTTCACACCGACTTGCAAACGAAGATCGTTAGTTGTGAAAACAAAACCAAAGCACTTGAAGAAAGGGTCCAATTAGAAGTAACAACCATTGCTGAAAAACATCTAGACCGTGAGGAAATACAACAGAGCATGATCACCTTGTTATCCGAAAACGTACTTCAGACACAGAAAGAGTTTGAGAATATTAGACAAACTCATGATAACATACATCAAGCTATGAGAGACGAGATTGAGCGATTAAAACAAAACGCTAACAATCCAACATTTAACATACCCAACTTCAACTTGATGAACAGCGGCATTAAAGTTGAAAACTTAATGCAATTTAATGGAGACAGGTCAGCCATTCATCCTATCACGTACTTAAATAACATCCTTAGATACCTCGACGATTTGCCAGATTATAAAATAAAAATGAATGTCATTAGAGCAACACTAAAACAAGCCGCAGCTGAATGGTTTCAGAGGGTAGAAGAAAACTGTGAAACTATAGAACAATTTTCCACTCAATTCAAACGCAATTTTTGGAACGAAAGCCATCAGGATCAAGTTAAGACCAAACTTCTAACAGGAAAATACCGATTGGGTCAGCTATCAAGAGAAGCCTACGCCACACGGATTTACAATACATGTAAACATGTGAATGACTTGTCAGAAGCGACCATTGTTAGACAGCTGTTAAATCATTTTATTCTAACTGACACTCATGCAATTATCTGCCAGAACATCAACGATATGGATGCATTAATAGGCATCCTTCGTAAGCTAGACAACCACGAAGCAAACAATCTAAATCGTACAAATCAACCCACTAGAAACTATCCTACTCGTTCAAACAATTCATATCAAAATCAAGGATACCAGCCAAGACCATACATACCTCAACAGGCGTACAACAGTACACAGCATACACAGAGAAACACATTTAACCCCACTAACTATCCTACAAATGTACAACCAGGTAACAGTAATGGTCATCATAGATATAATGGACCGAATTTTAACAATTATCACAATAATAACTATACAAGGCCTGCTCAGCCAAATTATTCTAATAACACATTTAACAATGCTATGAGAAATGTGAGACAATCTTCCCCACAAGAAGGGCAGAGACAAATTAATAATATTGGGATAAACAATTCTTTCAAATCTGAATCTCAAGAGGATTCAGGACAAAAAAAAACTCCAATTTCCGAAACAGATCTATACAGAGATCCAATACAGACCTCCTCTCAAAATTAAAGGAGACTCCGTCAACAAATATTGTAAATACGTTCAAAAATAGATTTAAGATCATGAATATCCAATTTTATCAGGACCCTGAAGAATTTCTACACATCGAGGAAGGTAATTCAATCATAGTAACAACTACTAGTCTACCATTTATAAAAATCACGATATCAAACATAATCTTTTCAACACTGATCGATTCTGGAGCCGAAATCACACTTATAAATGAAGAAAAGGCCAAAACAATTATGGGATATCAAGACAATATTATAAAAATTAAAAATACTGATGTAGTTACAGCAAACAAGAAAAAGTTGGGATCAATAACTCATTGTTTAAACATAGAAGCGAAGATAAATGAAAAAACATATGTATTACAATTTTACATTATAAAACAATTACACTACGATTGTATTATAGGAATAGATAATATGAAAAAGTTAGGAATGGTACTGGACTTTGATAAAGATAGGATTACGATTGGTAAAAATGAAATGAAAATGGAGAAAGTAACTAATGAATTATATATAGAAAAATATGAAGAATATAAAGATAAAGTATTAAATAAATTGATAAATAATATATTATGTGAAAACTTTGATGAAGAATTATATGATAAGAGTGGATTTAGAGAAATGGATTGGAATGGTAACAATGAAGATGTTCAAGATGAGGTAACTATTAAAGAAGAGGTGAATGATTATACGTTTGTAATGCATGTAGAAGATATTGAAAATATTATAAATAAACAAGGAATAAACCCTGATCATATGAAACAAAAACTGATAGAGATTCTCCATCAAAATATCCAATTAATCAACAAAGATATCATTTTTGCTAGAAACTACACACACACTATCAGAGTTGACGATGACTCTCCGTTAACATGCAAAAATTACCCCATACCTTATCACTATCAAGAAAAGATAAATGAAGAAATAAATAGACTAGTAGAAGCTAAAATTATTGAAAGATCAAACACTTATTTTATTAATCCTATTGTCATTGTAAAGAAAAAAGATGGTTCACTAAGAATATGTTTAGACGCAAGAAACTTAAATAATAGAATTAAACCTGAATTTGAATTACCTCCCAATATTGATATTTTACTAACCAAATGTGGAAATAAAAAGGTATATAGCAAACTAGATTTGAAGAATGCTTTTTGGTTACTCAAACTAGAAGAAAACTCAAAGAAATATTGTGGGTTCATTGTCAATGGAATGCCATATCAATTTTGTGTTTGTCCATTTGGAATCAAGACGTCCCCTGCTGCTTTAATCCGGTTTCTACATAAAATACTCGATAAATACGAAAACTTCGTTATCCATTAGCTAGATGACATTATGATATTCTCTGATAACTACGAACAACATCTACAACATTTAAACATTGTACTGTCAACTTTAAAAGAAGAAGGTCTCAAACTGAACTTAAATAAATGTCAATTCTTTCAAACCGAAGTAAACTACTTGGGTTATGTCATAAACGAACAACACAAACAATGTCAAATATGTAACTTGCCTAAGGAGAAAAACTTCACAAACTACAACATTCCTCAAAGTATCATAGTACAGAACAAATTACATCTAGTAGCTATAGATTTCATTTCCAACTTAATCACTAGCACGAAAGGATGCAAGCACATTTTAATTATCTGCGATATTTTCTCCAAGTTCGTAAAATTGATACCAACTCCCAAATGCAATACCGATACTGTCCTTCAAGCCCTAAGCAAATATTTCCAAGAATTCGGTACACCCAGAACCATTTTATCTGATCATGCAACATATTTTTATAACGACAGATACATTAATTTTCTACAATCTCATAATACAAAAGCATATTTTACATCAATAAGACATCCTCAAGCAAATCCATCTGAAAGATACATCAAAGAAGTAATTAAATACCTTAGAATATTACTCAACGGCAAACATCACACTTGGTGTAAACTAATATCACAGATAGAGTTCATCATGAACCACACACCGAGCACTGTACACAACGAATGCCCAGTTACTATATTTACGGGACAAATGCCACATAGACCATGGGTCATGGAAGAATCAATTGACATAGCCGAACAATACAGAATTATCAGGGAAAGACTACAAAAGAAAAAGGAAAAATGGGAGCGAAAGATGTTACAAAAACAAGCAAAGTTTAAAAGTTATCAGATTGGAGATAAAGTTATCGTTAAAGCACTAAGAGTAACAGATAGAAAACATAAAATAATGGGAAAATTACTTAAAAATTATAATGGTCCATACGTCATCATCAAAAGAATAGGTCAAAACACTTATGATATCGCAGAAATTGACACACTTTACCCTAAAGGCAGATATCACGTGTCCTTATTACATGATTACTAACCGAAAAACATTCAAAGCTATTATATCTATGAAAATGAAATTATTGGTTCCTTAAAACTACTTTATAATTAAAACATATGTAATTAGTATACTATTATAAGAAATTAATCCTAGATATTCATGTTCAACAAACATTTTAGTTATAAGTATTGTATTTAAAAATTGTTATTTTTAAAAAACTATCATTTCGTTAGAAATCACAATTATGTAAAAAATTTTAATACCATTGATATTGAGAGATAAAGTAAGCAACCACTTAAATTATCTAATCTAATTCCACAGTGTAAAACTTAATCACTTAAAACAAATCTACTCAATGTCAGGGTAAGAATATTATAGATATTATATAGAATGTAAAATGTATATATTAATTGAAACAAAAACACAAGAACAACAATTGATTTTGGTTTGTGGGGATAATGCTATAGTACAGATCTGTTTCTAGTTAAAAATGATTTTAGTTGAATTTAAAAATATTACCCCGGTTTATTTCAAAATAATTTCCGCTGTTTTAGCGAAACGCCCTCCTAACGCCATCTCTAGGCAAATTTACGCAACACTTGGACATTAGTTGATTTGATAATATTGCATCTTTAATTTGAATTTGTTTCGCGTTTAAATACTACAAATGATTAATAACCTCCTTGCAATAACTATTTTTTCAGTTCTTATTGCATTTCCTTTTGCATGTATTTATCCACATTCAAATATCCCGCTTAATTATGGAACGGTAGATTATTTACATTCAAGGGACGCGATAAAATATATTAGTAACATCATATGTTCTATGTTTAAAAATAAAAAAAAAAGATCATCGGTTTTTTTTTCCCGGGGTTGACAATTTTTTTTTCTTGAAAAGAAAGGACGCGCTCTGCGAAGTTAAAAGCGTTTTTCCTTTTTGTGCATTTTTAATGCGAGTTGTAACCTGAAATTCAATACATTACATAGATTAAATATTAGTACTACCTTTGAATTATTTATTACCAAATTTCCGAGCTTCTAATGCTATTTATAAGCCTGGAAACTTTCACCCACAAAGAGAACATATCCAGAAGCTAAATAAAGGTCACAAGTATCCTGTTCCATATTATTCCCGAGCCTATTATAAACCAGAATTACTCCTGGGACTTGCTGCATACTTTCCTATTCAGAGATCCAGCCCAAAACCAAGTAAAGAACTCCTAAAGCATAATTTAAGGTAGTTTCTAATTTATATACGTATTGTTTGTAACACTCATTAATTAGGGTAGTTATTAGTAAAGCGTATACCACTTTTGAATATGGATGTTAGCTCGTGGTAACACTGGGAAGCTTGTAGTTAGCAGACCTCACTTGGTTTTAATAAAATAGACAATTTTTATTAATATATATATCTCATACCTGGATGTGGAGGTTAGAATTTTTCTTTTTCGTGTTGGAACAGATATACCTTTGGTTTAGTAGCATACTTAAAACAAACCTATAATTAAATATCACATAGGGTTTAGCTAAACAAAGTCACCTTACCTGAGTATTGTTTAAATAAATAAAAATAAGCATCTGTACTAAATCATTGTCTCGAAATTGACCAGTGTAATATATATATATATATCAAGGTCGATCTACTATTGATTTAGGTTAGATTTAGGATATTAAAACTTATTATTTTTACTGTCATTACTTGTTGTCCTAGTATTTTATTTTACGTTAATAAATATTTATAACTTGTTCAAGAATGTGTTTTTTTAAAAAGAATATAGCACACGAAAACCAAGGTATTAACACGATAGGTAGTCTCACCTATTTGGTACTTATCTATTGAATAATATTCAAACCTACGCACCCAAGCCCTGAGAAGCTTTATATAAATTCTTTAATTACAATTATAGAGTCTGCATATTTTTTTTAATGAATTTATAAATTTCCATTCTATTTCAATTTGTTTTTCTCTTCCTCCTATAGTGAGGAGGTAGACCAGTACATTTTATGACGTCCGAACGTGGGGCAATTCTCCGCAGCCCTACGGGTTAGCATTGCAATATATATATATATATATATATATATATATATATATATATATATAAGGTAAACTTAATAAGTCGGCGATTAAAAAAGGTCTGGTCCACTTCAGAGTATATACATTCAAAACAACCCTACATGCTTCGGCAATACGCCTTTGTCAAGAGAATACAAAATATATTATATATTATATTTTGTATTCTCTTGACAAAGGCGTATTGCCGAAGCATGTAGGGTTGTTTTGAATGTATATACTCTGAAGTGGACCAGACCTTTAATCGCCGACTTATTAAGTTTACCTTATCATACCAAGGTCACGAAGATATTATATTTATATATATATATATATATATATATATATATATATATATATACATAATGGACCCATGTTTCGTCAGTGGTAATAACAAGTGTCCATTTGAAAAGTCAATCTAGTAGCATGTGATTTACTGAGAACATTTTGAAGTATGTCGTAAATTAAAATTTGCTACTTAACCTACGAAGTCGTATATTTTGACAGTTTCATACATACAAATAAATAACAAATAATAGGTATTTATTGAAAACTATAACAAATGTTGAAAATGTTGTCCTTCAAGATCAATGCACTTTAAAATCCTCCGTTCAAAATTTCTGATGATATTCTGCAACATTACTGGATTGTTATTAATTTCCATGCATTTCTGTTCGATTCTCTGTAGCATATCATTCAAATTCAATATATGTGTTCGAAATATGTTATTTTTTAGATAAGGCCACAAAAAGAAGTCGCAAGGTGTTAAATCGCATGAACGTTCAGGCCAGGCAATTTCAGAATTTCGACTAATTATACGCTCATCAAAAAATTCTCTTAAATAATCCAAAGATTCTGCAGTACAGTGACAAGGTGCTCCGTCTTGTTGGAAATATGCATTTTGAAGTTCATCATCATGCAACTGATTGACAAATGGTTGTAAAATTTCCGTACGGTACCTTTGAGCAGTTAACGTTCCCTGAAAAAAATATTGATCTAATGATTCGCCTTTGGCTTATCGCTGCCCAAACACCAATTTTCTCTGGATGTAGCGATTCCTCATTAATTACATGTGGATTTTCACTACTCCAAATTCTTGTATTTTGTGAATTTAGGTAACCTGTTTTATAAAACCATGCTTCGTCAGTAAAGATGACTCTTTGCGAAAGTTCTCCATTATTGTTCATATTTACAAACCAATTACAAAACTGTAGTCTACGTGGGTAATCAATTTCTAACAATTCTTGTACTGCTGTGATACGGTATGGATAAAGTTGCATATCTTTTTTTAATAACTTGTGAGTTGTACCAACAGAAAGGTTTATTTGTTGACTCAAATGTCGAACAGATGTTTGTGGTTCATTTTCCATTATTTCTTCAACACGATTGACAATTTAAGGTGTACGTTTCTTAACTGCTCCGCTGCCTGATTTTCTTAAGAGACTACCAGTTTCAGAAAAAAGTTTTAAAGTTCTATCCAAAGTATTCTTAAATTGTATATAATCTATTACAAAATGTGGAAACTCAACTTGAAATTCTACCATGCAATCTTGAACTGAATAAACCCATAAACCATCAATTTTATTACCACTTCGAAAACAAGCCTGGACTAAAAAAATTTTATGTTCTAAAGTGAAAGCCATTTTAAAACTGAGAAGCAATTTATTTAAACCAGAATCGACGCACGATTATTTTATGCACTAACTGATATTTGTGATTGACATTATCAACTGTCATTTGGATTTACGTTTACGGAACAACAAACACATACTAATATATATGCGTCTTATTCTATCAAAATTTCAAAGTAACCTAGATTGACTTTTCAAATGAACACACGTTAGTTACTAATATATATGCGTCTTATTCTATCAAAATTTCAAAGTAACCTAGATTGACTTTTCAAATGAACACGCGTTACATAGTTGCATAAAGTCAGACGGATTTTTCTGAAACGGTCCAGATATTATTATGACAGTGACAATGTTAGTAAACGCAACACCCTTTTAATCCATAATTCTTGGGAGACGATATTGCATATCCACTCTTTCGAAATAAGTCGTAACAGCCGTATGAACTGTCCATCTTTTAGGTATTTTAATAACAATTTCTGGAATAGTGACACTTTTAGGGCGTTCCGATCGATGTTTATCCTTGACACTTGTACGACCGCGTTTGAACTGAGCCACCCAGTTTTTTATCATTGCGTACGAAAAAGTGAAATTGCGTATGTAAAAGAAATATTTTATTTTCGTGTTTAATAAAACTTAATTTACAAGTCAAAACAATTAGTAAATATAGTGAAAAGAATCTGTATTCATATTTATTCTTTCACCTTCTAATCAATAGAAGATCACACGTAATTACATTTACAAATATATTGCTAGAGAATTCTAGTAAGTTTTATGAAAAATCTAATTTCTCGCAGTCATTCATGAAAACTGCTCCAATCATGTGCATCCTCACTCGCTAAGCTAATCAGCTAAAATTCAAATACTACATTAGCTTTTTTATTTTTGTTATGAAAAAAAACAAATAAAGAGAAATTGGGTACATCATTATTCACTTCACATGGTTGCGTTTTCCATTAGATACTTATCTACCGTATAAGTAACTGTAACTTTTTGTGCAGAAATACAAATATATTTTATCCATCAGATATATTTATCTTGACGATAGCTACCAGGAATTTTATCTAGAGGTAAAAAAACCGGGTGTAAATGATGAACCAGATGAGCGCTTTCTTTATGGAGTCAAAACATGGCTATAGTTGGATGTTGTACAGTGACGATCTTGAAATCCATAAAGTAAGAGCTAAGAAACAAATATTTTGATTTAATATCTTACAATAATAAAGCTTTTAAAATTCAATAATAAGTAAAAGTTGTTTCAAAATAATTTTTGTACACTAATATACTAATACACTACAACTAGGGCTGGGCGATACCGACGTTTTTGGTATCGGGTACCGATACCAATCGAGGTATCGATACCTAGCGATGTATCGGGTCTGTGCATGGTATCGATTCTGAGTACTGGAATCGGTAAAGTATCGATAGGTATCGATGCTTTGGAATCGATACCTTGGAATCGATACCTTAATTTGATACCTAGAAATCAATATTCATAACCCGTTTTCTAGGTGTCAATTGTTTGATATCGGTTTCAAGAGATATAAAATTAATTTACTGATTCTACCATAACTACGGCATAAAATTTGCAATATTGCGAGATTTTTTTTTTGTAATAATTATAGTTATGTCATAATAAGGATATTTGCTACACACAATAATAACATCCTTTTAAATATATATATATATATATATATATATATATATATATATATATATATATATTATATAATATATATAATGCATAATGCATATATAGTGAAAAATTTTTTACTTAAAAAGTTATTGCATCCTTTATGTACATTTAAAAAAATGCACAAAGGTAAGCTATCTGATACACGGCTACCCGATACATCGCTACCCGATACATCGCTAACCCGATACATCGATACTTAGCGAGTACTGGAGTCGGTAAAGTATCGATAGGTATCGATGCTTTGGAATCGATACCTTAATTTGATACCTAGAAATCAATATTCATAACCCGTTTTCTAGGTGTCAATTGTTTGATATCGGTTTCAAGAGATATAAAATTAATTTACTGATTCTACCATAACTACGGCATAAAATTTGCAATATTGCGAGATTTTTTTTTTGTAATAATTATAGTTATGGCTTAATAAGGATATTTGCTACACACAATAATAACATCCTTTTAAATATATATATATATATATATATATATATATATATATATATATATTATATAATATATATAATGCATAATGCATATATAGTGAAAAATTTTTTACTTAAAAAGTTATTGCATCCTTTATGTACATTTAAAAAAATGCACAAAGGTAAGCTATCTGATACACGGCTACCCGATACATCGCTACCCGATACATCGCTAACCCGATACATCGATACTTAGCGAGTACTGGAATCGGTAAAGTATCGATAGGTATCGATGCTTTGGAATCGATACCTTGAATCGATACCTTGGAATCGATACCTTGGAATCGATACCTTGATTCGAGATATAAAATTAATTTATCGATTCTACCATATCTACGGTATGAAATTTGAAATATTGTGATATTTTTTTTTCGTAATATGTAATTATAGTTATTATGTTTATGTTATATTATGGATATTTGCTACGCATAATATAAAATTCAACAACATCCTTTGAAATATATAGGCTATATAATATATATAATGCTATACAGGCCAATCCAAATTAAGTGTTCACCATTGGTAACTTTGTTATTATTAAAGATACAAGATTGTTTAAATTAGCAAACTAGTAGTACTTTTAACGCTCTTTAAGATGGAAGAATTAAAAAAAAAGAGCAGCGCGTTTTCGAGTTTTCCCGAAAAATAGTTTTTTTTCAAATGGAAACCCCTGTATATTATATCATTTTCTGTTAGTAATTCAATTTCTAAACAAAAAATCTTATAAGAAATTTTTTACTGGGATAAAAAATACTTGAGTTATAGTAAATAAACAAAAACAGCTAAGTCAAGTGCATTTCTATGTTTCTATGATAACGACGTTAATTCTTTCTAGTAAACGTCAAATATTAGTACAGTATACTCATAAATTTCATTTTGCTAGTTATTAATTTGACAAAAAAATGATTTTTACCCATGCAGAAAAGTGTGATATGTTAGAATCTTATTTAGTTTGCAGAAAATCCTCTAGGAGGGCAAAAGAACACTACGCTGAATTATATCCACTCCGAACACAACCAAATGAGCAATTTTTTCTGAGACTGTACCGAAAATTTAGAGGCAATGAGAGTGTTTTTGCCAAAACAAGAACAAGAAGGACTTTTATAATAAGCGAGGCCACGGAAATTCTAGTTCTTGCATATTTTGAGGCCAACCGTGAGAATTCCATACTAGATATTATCAAGGAATCTGATTTGAGTCACGGTACTGTGCATAGGATTCTGAAGAAACACAAATTCATTCCTTATAAGTACAAACCAGTTCAAGTTTTCTTGCCAGGGGATCCAGAGAGAAGAATGTTTTTTTGCCACTGGTATCTTAACTTTTGTCGCCAAAATGTAAACAATTTTCGTTATATTTTATGGACCGATGAATCAAATTTCTCAAATTCTGGAATGTACAATACAAAAAATCATCATTACTGGTCAAAGGAAAATCTTCTTTTAGTACATCTAAGACGCCCGCAAGTCCGTTACAGTTTTAATGTTTGGTGCGGTTTAATTGGTTCAAGGATTGTTGGTCCTTTCTTTTATGAGGGCACTCTAACTGGTGAAAGGTACATAGAATTTTTGACTGAAATTTTGAATAATTTCTTGAACGATATTGATCTCATAAGTAGACAGAATCTGCATTTTCAGCAGGATGGCGCACCTGCGCACAACTACAGAGGTACTCATCAAATTTTAAATACTATTTTTAACAATTCATGGATAGGAACAAATGGTCCTATTCAGTGGTCTCACCGATCGCCAGATTTAACACCGCTTGATTTTTTTTTATGGGGTTATTTAAAGACAGAGATTTATAAGCAAAGGTATGAAAACGTAAACGACCTAAAAATTGCAATTAGTGAAAAGATAAACCAAATAGATGGTAGGAACATACTAAAAGCAGTTCAACAAGTTCAGAAACGTGTTAAAAAATGTATTGAACAACAAGGTGGTATTTTTGAACATCTTCTATGAAAAAATCAGTGATTTTTATTTTCTTTTAATGATATGTTTATGTATAAAATAAAGTTTAACATTAACATTGTATAGATGTTATCTTTTAATTCCGCAACATATTTTTGACGATGTGCACTCCTTCCGCAAGACCATTGGATTTGGGATAGTGCGGACTACTCGTAGTCAAAATTATGTCTCATTCTCTTGCGAATGTTTTAAAGTTTTCGCTGTTATATGGCATATTATCAGAAATCAACTCCTGTGGAATTCCATTTCTTGAAAATATTTCTTTTAGTTGAGTAATTAGGCCATAAGCAGTTTTGATTTTAAATTCTTTTGCTTCAATCCAATTGGAATAATAATCAATGACAAGCAAATGACTTACTCCATTAAATTCCAAAATGTCTGACGCTACTTTCTCCCAAGCTACTTTGGTTACTGAGTGAGAGACCATTGGTTCTTTTTGATTTCTACATCGGTATTTTTCACATACTTCACATTCTCGAACTATTTTTTCGATATCACCGATATTAGGCTAATAAATGAGTTGTCTTGCTTTTGATTTCATTTTTTCTATGCCTTGATGTCCTTCATGTAAATCCTGAACAATTTTAGATCGTGTGGAATCACTATCTTATTGTTTATAAAAAACATACCATCAGCCAGACATTTGATTTTGGAATTTCTAATATGATTTTGCTAACTCACTCATGGACTTCCCGATAATTTTAAGGCCATCCATTCTTGTGGAGTAGTATAATGTCAAATTAGATACAGGATCCGAAGTAAATGTCATATCCGAGGAAGTATTTAGAACTTTAAACAATGATAAGTTTTGCTTAGTCCTTGTAATATAGTGCTTGTATCATTCGGCAACTATAAGACTAAAGCTTTAGGTAGGGTACGTGTTGAATGTATTTATGAGAATAATATTGAACATTTAGATCTTATTGTAACATCTAGATTCGCAACCATTTTTAGGATTGCAAGGTTGTACTAAACTAAATCTAATAGCAAAAGTAGATTTAGTAACAAATGATATGTCTAAACAGAAATGATTGATATATATTCTAATATTTTCACAGGGCAGGGTGACGGTGAACATCACATAGAAACAGATTCTTCCATTAGTCCTGAGTACATCCACCTCGTAGCGTTCCTTTTTCCTTATAATTGAACCGAAATTGGTGGAGACTGTGGCTTGTAATCTGAAACAGAAATAAGAAAAACACCCCAACCACCAGGCGCGGCCCGTGATGACGTATTTTGGTTTGCAGTACAATGATACGAGTGCCTCGTGTGTTTTCGGTGTTTACTAAGCAAACGTTACAGTTAGTACACGAGAATACACGAAGCACTCGGATCATTGTACTGCACACCCAAATACGTCATCACGAGCCGCGCCTGCCAACCACAATATATAACAATAAATACTATATACGTAGTTAAGTTTGATTAAGGTTGTTAAGTTTCCCGCTTACAAAAGATAGATATGAAAAAGAACTTGGATTAATCAGAAGCATCGCTACATACAATGGTTTCGATTCGAAAATAATAACCAACCTAATTAAGAAACATAGGGGTAGGAAACTTATTTATGGTACCACGAGCTTACTACCTCAAAAAGACCTAGGTGAGAAATTTGTTTGTTTACCGTACCATTCAGCCTCTAGAAATCTGAACGCTATCTTCAAAAATAATTCTCTACGAATAGCGTTTAAATCATGTACCAACTGGCAACTGTTTTTTGGAACTGTCGAGAAATTTTTCTGATTATTTGAATAAGGGTAGTACGGTAAATGGAGAGTATTATGCAAACTTAATGCATCTTCTTAGAGATTCTATTAAATGAAAAGACGCGGAAAACTCACATAGTGTTTTGCTAGTTCACAATGCACCAGTACGAAAGTCAAGATTTTCAAAAGCTGCTCTTGCTGACTGCGGCTTTGAAGAAATTGAACACCCACCTTATAATCTAGATTTAGTACCGAGTGACTATTTTTTGTTTCCGAACCTCTTAGAAAGACAAAATTTAGGGGCGATGACGAATTTATAGCAACTGTAGAGAACCATTTTGCAGAGAAACAAAAAGAATATTTTTACGATGAATTAAAGATGTTATTGAGACGGTGTAATACTTGTACTGAAAAATAAAATTCATCGTATAGTTCATTTCATATTACAACGACCTGACTTATTGGGATCGACCCTATTAGACGAAGAATGGACAGGTAACGTTCCTTCAAAAACTTTCCTCATTAGAGATGGTCAGCTTCTTTTTTAATGGTTGGAGACAGTGCACGTATTCTGTCACAAACGTATAATTTTGATAGTTTGGTTATGTCATGTAAATGTATGTAATAATTAGTAAATTAGTTTTTCAAAAAAATTGCAATAGTCTAAATTAAAAGAAAATAATACTAAAGCAAATGTTGACCATTATTTTGAAGACAAAGTTGAACGCTACGCTTCATGCTTTCAAAGCCATTTTTTCGAAGTTTCTAGAATTTTCTAGCAATTTCTTTTCCAGATTTTTCTCAAGGATTCTAGCGGTTTCTAGGCTTCTTTGTTCCATTTGTATTTGCCCATTCTCTATTAATCGTTGTTCCATATTTTTCGCACTATCCAGATTCTTCTGTTCCATTTGCTCTAGAGTTTTTGCTAAATTTTCAGAAGTTTCCAGGCTTTTTAGTTTGTGAATCTATTATTCGTTGTTCCATTTTCATCAACAGCGAATTCATGTCATTATCTCCGCCTGGAACTTGAAAGACATCATTCTCTGGATCCTCGCCTTCTTGGATCAACACATTGCGAAGCCGTTGCTGGAGGATCGACTTTTTGCCAGTTGTATCCTCATCCCTCTTTTCTAATTCTCGTTTTAACTCGGACACTTTTAATTCCGTCAATTTCATTCTGTTGGCCATCACGATATTTAAAATAACGTCTTTCCGCACTGTATATTTATTTAATCGAATACTTAATTAACACTTAATTGTCTACTTAGTTTATTATTTATTAATTAGTCCACACCTGAATACCACTTTTATGCGAATTTTTATATAAAAACATGTATAACAGCATATTGTAATTTATATTTATTAAATTTTATATAATTCTAATTTATATTGTAAATATAGCTTGGGATCATCACAACATCGTTGGATAATCGGATATCGAGTTAAATTGGTAATTATAAATTTAATATAAAAATTGCGTTACTTAATATTACCAGAATAATTGAAACATACATGAGTAGGTAAACCCCACCAGTTTTGTATAATACAAAGGTATTTTTAATAATATAAAATATTATTAAAAATCTGGTGTGAAGAACACAAATGCAGGTTCACTATTAATATTTTCTGTGAACGTGTCCGAATATACTTCTGCGCTCGGTCTGGATAATTACGGTGATAGGGCGATGTAGTTCTTTTCTGTGAAAGTGTCTAGGAATATCCTTTCTCCAGCAGGGGCGTACCGATGAGCCTGTAGAAAGGTGAAATACGTATCTACGTCTCTGGGGATAGGATATATTCGGACACGTTCACAGAAAATATTAATAGTGAACCTGCATTTGTGTTCTTCACACCAGATTTTTAATAATATTTTATATTATTAAAAATACCTTTGTATTATTACTTAATATTACTTCTGTTATAGTCTCCAGACGGTTTGAATTCATTCCCCTCCACTATTTCTTGTTACTCTATACATACGGCTGCAACTTGTTCTAAACTGCCAGTCTAGAGTTTTTCTTCGTGTAACATAGCAGTAAAATGGATAGCGGTATGCAGATTTTAACTTTATAATTTACATTTTAGCAATCTAATATTCCTATTGTTACAGCTGATAATGAACCGGTTACCTATACCGAATTCATTGACGACGCTTTGAAAAAGCAGGAAGATGCTATCCTTAGAGAGAAACAGCTTGTCGGACAATCTGTGTATTTGCTTAATAATAGCGGTACTAAGTGGATTGTTGTTGGACATAGTCCAGCTGCTGGTTTTGTGCCAATTATTCAAATCCGCTCGTCGACCGTTTGCATCTTGTTCACTGCGGATGAGTGGGAGGAATTTTGAAAGACTGAGGGTTGCAGCCCTAATCATCAGATGGAATGTAGCACGTACCGACAAATACAGGTAATTCGACTAAAGAGTCGTAATCGTGAAATTGCTTTATCTAAAGACACATATGACAACAATACAGTTTGATGGAATTATTAAATCAAAAGTTGACTGTTTTAAAGACTGTGGATTTCGTTAATTTTTATAAATCGACATTGGAATCCTGTGCCCAAATGTCTGGTGATATACACAGCAATATAAAAAGATTATTGTCTTGTCATAGTAACTCTTTAAATGCTTTATTTTTGTTAGAAATATTATGTCTACATTACAATACTTTACATTTTGATGTTGAAGTCATGAGATTGGGTTGTTAATTTATATTTATTAAATTTTAAATTATTCTAATTTATATTGTAAATATATATAGTTTTAATAATAAATGTTTAAAACTTAATTTCCTCTTTCATTTATTGCTCTCTCAATAAAAAAAATATTCAAAGTGCCTAGACAGGTTTCACCGAGAAAAAATCGTATTCTATCATGTTTAAAAATATGACGTAATAATTTCCTAAAGCTGGTTCTAGAAAAAAACATATTACTCATTTACATTGTTATCTTAATTGTGCTTGCACGGTAAAAAATGTTAAACTTTGATGTAAATTTTTAAATAAAAACAGCATATTGTAATTTATATCTATTAAATTTTATATTATTCTAATCTATATTGTAAATATATATAGTTTTAATAATAAATCTTTAAAACTTAATTTCCTCTTTCATTTATTTATTGCTCTCTTAATAAAAAAATATTCAAAGTGCCTAGACAGGTTTCACCGAGAAAAAATAGTGTTCTATCATGTTTAAAAATATGACGTAATAATTTCCTAAAGCTGGTTCTAGAAAAAACATATTACTCATTTACATTATCTTAATTGTGCTTGCACGGTAAAAACTGTTAAACTTTTATGTGAATTTTTACATAAAAACAGCATATTGTAATTTATATCTATTAAATATTATATTATTCTAATTTATATTGTAAATATACAGGGTGTCCAGAAACTCTCCTGACAAACGAAGACCGGAGTTTCCTCAGATAATTTCAAGACAATTAAACCCAAATTCACCTAGTCCGAAAATGCTTCCTAAGGGAGCTAGAGTTCTTTGAAGATGGCGCCTTGTATTTATTTTTTTTTTAAATTCCTCCAGAACGCTTCTATTTAGAAAAACAAAAACTGGTATGCTTATTTATGCTCCAGAGATGAATCGATCAATTGCGAATTTCTAGTACCGGTCATAGGCGTCCGTTTTGGGTAGGTCAACGGTTATTTTAAGGCATAACTTTTTTGTCTTTAACTTTTAAGCATTTGTGACACTAGATTATTAAATTTTCAGGTATTCCAGTACTAAAAGCTACTCTTACTTTAAGTCGGTAGGATACACCGTTTTCTAGAAAAATCGATTCGTAAATTTTTCGTTTTTTCTTCATTAAAGTTCATTTTTTTATTTTTTGCAATAGTTAGCTCTGAACTGCCAACAGAAGTAAAACCTACGTTTTTCATTGTCAAATTGTTGTCAGTTCGCGAAGTTTATCTTTTCATTTTTTACTTTGTGTTATTCAAACACAACGATTTCAATTTAAAAAAAAATGGTTTTTACTAATGAGGAATACGCCGATATGCATTTAGTTTATGGCGAAATGAGGTGTAACGCTCGAGCGGCGCAACGTAGATACGCTGAAAAATTTCCCAATCGTCAGCATCCCACTCACTCAACATTTACAGCTCTTCATCAACGATTAAGAGAAACAGGTTCAGTGGTCCCAAAGAATAATGAAACAGGGAGACATAATGATATAACAGCAGAACATGAAGATGTTATTTTAATGGAAGTTGAGGAAAATCCAGAAATTAGCGTTCGAAGACTATCTGCCATGTACCCCACAATTTCAAAATCTTCCGTAGGAAATATCTTACACAAAGAAAATTTATATCCTTTTCATTTTACAAAGGTGCAAGCACTGCTAGAAGGAGATTTTCCTGCTCGCGTAGAATTCGCTAGATGGTTACAAAATCAGAAAAATCAAGATGAAGATTTCTTCAGGAACATTTTGTTTGGTGAAGAAGCTACATTCTCAAAAAATGGAATTTTTAATGTACATAATGCACATTATTATTCGTACGTTGGTGACAATCCCCACGTTGTTCAAGAATTTAAGCATCAGCATAGGTTTAGCATAAACGTCTGGATAGGAGTAGTTGACGATTATCTACTTGGACCTGTGGAATTACCTGCTCGTTTAAATGGTGCTGATTACTTACATTTCCTGCAAAATATTTTACCTGATTTGTTTGTTTGATGAGGTGCGTTTAAATATTCGGCAAAACTTATGGTTTCTACAGGACGGCTGTCCGGCCCACTTTAGCAGGAATGTACGAGACTTTCTAGATAATAACTACGAAGACCATTGGATTGGAAGAGGCGGTCCAGTTGCTTGGCCAGCAAGGTCGTCGGATTTGAATCCTTGCGATTATTGTGTTTGGGGATACACAAAAGCATTTGTTTATTCCGTTCCGATACAAAATCGCGCACAACTCTGGCTAAGGATACAAGATGCTTGCAACGAATTTAGAAATAACTTTGGAATTTTTGCAAGAATTCGGCGTTCTCTAAGCAAAAGGGTAAACTTATGCATAGAGACTAATGGTCATCACATCGAGCAACTTTTGTAACAATCTACCTTTGATACTTGTTATTTTTTTGTTAGTTTCGTTCCATTGTAATAAATAATTTGTTTTTAATTTATTAAATTAATTTTCATCCATGCCTTGATAGTCCAAGCCAACTTCGTCGCTAAAAATAAGTAGGTACATAATAAATTGAACTTTAATGAAGAAAAAACGAAAAATTTACAAATCGATTTTTCTAGAAAACGGGTTATCCTACCGACTTAAAGTAAGAGTACATTTTAGTACTGGAATACCTGAAAATTTAATAATCTAGTGTCACAAATGCTTAAAAGTTAAAGACAAAAAAGTTATGCCTTAAAATAACCGTTGACCTACCCAAAACGGACGCCTATGACCGGTACTAGAAATTCGCAATTGATGGAATCGATTCATCTCTGGAGGGTAAATAAGCATACCAGTTTTTGTTTTTCTAAATAGAAGCGTTCTGGAGGAATTTAAAAAAAAATAAATACAAGGCGCCATCTTCAAAGAACTCTAGCTCCCTTAGGAAGCATTTTCGGACTAGGTGAATTTGGGTTTAATTGTCTTAAAATTATCAGAGGAATCTCCGGTCTTCGTTTGTCAGGAGAGTTTCTGGACACCCTGTATATAGTTTTAATAATAAATGCTTAAAACTTAATTTCCTCTTTCATTTATTTATTGCTCTCTTAATAAAAAAATATTCAAAGTGCCTAGACAGGTTTCACCGAGAAAAATCGTGTTCTATCATGTTTAAAAATATGACGTAATAATTTCCTAAAGCTGGTTCAAGAAAAAACATATTACTCATTTACATTGTTATCTTAATTATATACTTACAGCATGCCGGATGTAACTTCCTTTAGTATTCATCTAACTTTTGTCGAGTGCACTCGTGTTTTATTAAATTGTGAGGTTATGTTTCGGTGGCCCCACTAGGGGGGCGTGTGTGGTTATGTTTCGGAGAGTGCTTCAGAGGGCCCCGCAAGGGGGCCCTCCATCTTGTAAGTATTTTTTCTTTTTTGCTTTTAAAACTTACCCTCATTCGCCATTTTGTTTTCTAATGTCCTTTTGGTTTGAGCCATTTTTGCTTAACTCCTCCTTCCGCCATTTTCTTTTCGTTCGCCATTTTGTTTTTTTCTTTTTGATTGAACCTCGTATATCAGTGTTGAGGAGGAGGTGGAGGTTGTTACGTATCCCTGTGACGTTTCAGGTACTTGATTCACTGGGTTGTTTCGTAATCCCAAGGAATTATGTACCTATGACGTCAGAGGGTTACATCATCATAGGGTTGTTACGGGTTCCTTTGACGTTAGTGGGATATGACGTTATTGGGTTGTTTCATAATTCTAATGACGTTATGACCCTGTGACGTCAGAGGGTTGCATCGTCATAGGGCTATGACGTCAGGGGTTGTTACGTCATAGGTTGTGACGCCAGGTTGTGACGTCATGGGTTGTAACGTCAGGGGTTTATGACGGGGGTTGTGACGTGATTGGGTTGTGACGGCATTGTGACGTTAGTATGATGTCATTGGGTTGTGACGTCATTTATGACGTTATTGGGTTCTGACGTCATTTCTGACGTCAGTTATGACGTCATTGAGGTGGAGGTGGGTCCAGAATCGGCAAATCCCCTCTACTGTTGTCCTCCAAAAGTTTTCTAATGTGTTCGTTTATTTCTTGTTTTTGCATATATGGGAATCTTCTTGCCCTCTGGAATATCGGTATTTCATCCTTTGTCTTTATTTCGTCTTTAATGTCGCTATTACATGTTAATTGTTTATTTGGTTTCTTGAAGATATCGATGTATTTCTTACAGAGAAACAGTATTTTCGATCATTCTTCTGTGTTGAGATGTTCTGTACGTACCATACCATTTAACTTCGATAATTCTTCTTTTGAGTCTACCTCGTATTTATAAATATAATACTGCTCTAGTAGTGTAACAGATATATTTCCTAATTCAATTGATTGTTCATTTTCGGACCAATTTTGAATTTCTATTAAAGCTTCACCTTTACTTACTTTTGTAATACATGCAGGAATTATTAATGAATCTTGTGATTGTTTTTCAATTATTACATCACTTTCTGTATAGTTTACAGGCACTGTATATAATTGTTTTGTATTTCCGGGGATTTTAAATAATTTAGGTTTCTTAAAATGCATAGGAATTGTATAATTTTGTCTAAATAAAACTTCTTTCTTTAAATCAATATTAAATTCAATCGATCTTAAATCATCTAGTCCTAAAATTCCGTCATAAACTTTATGAAATTTCAACATAACCATTTTTAAAAACCCTGTAGATTTCAATTCCGAAAAACATGGTATCATTGCATGTTCACGTATTGATATTGTACCTTTTGCCGTTCTTAATTCTAAATTTTCTTTAACTATATTATGCGGATAAAATTTACGAACTATATCGGGATCTATCATAGAAATTGAACTACCTGTGTCGATTAATAATTTAATAGGTGGGTATTCGATATTTATATACGGTAATATGTTTAAATTTATGTTGTTGTGTTCGTTGGCGAGGCATGCAATTGAAAATTTTCGTCTTCTTCCACTTCGCTGATTTTTGGTTCTTCGTTTTCTTCATTATTTTCGTAATAATTCTCTTCGTTATAATAATCTTGATGTCGCATAGGAACGTACCACATTCCATTTTCTTCATTGTATATCGCGTTTTCCTGATCTACTTCGTGATTATGTAGTTCTTCTACGGGTACTCTAGGTGGGCCGGTTACTCTGAAGAAGTTACTTCTATTCGTTATGTAATTTATTGGTTTTGCGATAGCTGTTGATACTCCTGACATCGGGGTTGGTTTTGGAAGTTGCTGTGTATTTTGATTTGGCTTCCAAACATTTTTCTGTGCTCCAAATACTTGTTGCGCAGATGGGTATTTTATGTGTTGATTGTTTGAATATGGTTTAGGAAAATTTGGAATTCTTGTTCGAGGAAATGAATTTGTTTGTACAGGAAATTGCAATGGCGGGATATTTGGCAATTGTTGGACAGGTGGTATGTTGTTGTATGTTGGATACGTTGGGAAATATACAGGTTCTCGTGCATATTTTGAAGGATAATTAGGTTTCTTTTGAATATTTTGATTAAAAGAACTTGTACGTATTCCTTTAATAGCGTTTGATCTTGTCTTGAAATTTTCTGCATTATGTACTAATCCAATTGCTTCTTCTAATGTTTCTGGAACGTGTACTTGTATATCTTCTGGTAAATTTAATAAATATACTTCTAATGCAGTTTGCGCATAAATTTCTTTTCTTTCTTCCTTATTTGTAATAGTTTCATTATGAGTTAATTTTGTCATAAGTTTCGATAAAAGGTCTTGTAAACGGTAACCAAATTCAACTGTACCTTCTTTAGAATATATACGTGTATTATTAAATTCTTGTACTAATTGTCCAAAATCGCGTTTGTCGCCGAAATATTTATTAATTGCGTCTTTAACTAATGCCAAAGTATTTAATTCGGAACGTGAGCAAATTAGATCTTTCGCTCTACCCCTAAGTTTATTTAATATAGTTTGAAAGATGACGTCTTTTACATCAGTTGCATTACTGTATTTTGTGCAAATTTGATCGCATATTGTTATAAAGAAATTTATTCCGTACATTTCGCCTGAGAAGTCCGGCATTGAATCTAATTCAATGCGAAATAGTGAATAATTCAATGCCATTTCGTTTGCGTTTTCTCGCTTGGCGTCTACTAAACTAATACTTATTAAACTATCAATTAAATTGTCGATCTCCAGTTTGACTTGCAATTATTTCTTTCGTTTGTTGTCTGTTCGTATAAATTACGATTTTCTAATTAATAGAATTTCACTTAATTGTTACTTAATTTTTTTTTTACTCTACCTTGAGATTTGACTTCAATGAAAGGAAGTTTGATTTCAATAATCAGGGAACCGTATTGTAATCAAGATGGTACTTACTTCGCGCTGTTTCCCAGGTTTTCGTGTTGGTTTTTTCTTCCACCAAAGTGTTGACACACACCGCACTAATTTACACTTGAATATTAGCACGTAAAGAAATCTCGACTGACTGCGCCAGTTTTAAGTTTGAACAGGCAAAGCTTGTTTTTAAAAAGCAATAATTTTATTACAGTTCAAAGCAAGAGTTACAATACGACTAAATTAATAATGTCAAAACATTTTATAAGTAATCTTACAAACTAGTGTTCTCTGTTCGTCTATCTCTTTATTGAGATAAGGCACGCTCTTCCTTCCTGGTACAGAGTCGTATGATGTCCATATTACCGAGATCTTTATATTTTATGCAAAAGTAGTTTTTTTGTTAAGAGCAACATGTGTGTAATTACGTTGTATCCTTGAAATAAGTTTAATCGGTTAAATATAGCAAACCAAATAAAAAAGAAATAATCAAGATGCTTTTAAATTAATTTAAAAATGGATATATGAATAGAATTACGTAGAAAAAAAGAAAAGTAAATAAAAATTGAATATGTATAGAGAAAGACTAAATCTGAATATTTCACTAACGTATAAATAGATTGATCAGCAGTTATTAGCTAAATTATGAATTTGAACTAGTAAATTACGCACGTAGTGTTTACAAAAAAATTAACTGAAAATGATTTAGGTAGATAAGAGAATAACAAATAAATTCAAAAGAACAAAATAGAAAACTCTTAGCTCGGTAATCTGCCTCGGTAGTGAATAGCTTAGTCCTGATTGTCATTGTAATTGTCCTTTGTTTCAAGTAGATCGGGAATCTCCTACAGCAAGCCGTGGAAAAAAAGGAACCATAGGTATTTCATCAAACTGCGAGACGTCAGTCGCCCATCAAAGAAAACCACCAGAATTGTTCTAATGGTTTTTTATAGACACAACTTAGATATCGTGAGTGGAAACGATCCCCTTCTCATCACCGCAAAAAATCCTCTCTCTAAATGCAGGTAGGGTTCGTAACCAAAAGATATGTCGTAAGAATACGATAATTATGCCCTTTAATAAAGAACACGTGGCGTATGAGAGCGGGAATCCGATCGATGGTATCTCGACTGATGGATATCGATGTCTAGCTTACATCTCCCCGAACAGTTTCTGAGGGCACATATGTGAAATTGGCGGTCCTTCAAAGTTTTATAGTAAACGTCTACTGTTATCATGTAAGAAAGTATTTAATATATTATAAACAAAAAACTTAGTATCTAAATAAAGTATCTATTATTTCAATGCAAAGGAGAAGATTTTATTTCTATTAAGTCAAATTGGATGAAGTCAATCACACACGGTAATAAAAAACAAATATTTTTATTTTTCATGAAAAATATAACAATTTTTTATATTCTATAAACACTAGTAATAGTAATAAATAGTAAGAGGTTACCTTATTACATTACCTCATATATGTACACAAACATCATATTTAAAAATGTACAAAAATTATATATTTTATCAGACTATGCTAATAGATGAAACCTATATACCCTTACAGTTTTCTAGTTTCTTTATTTATAATCGACCCAAGACAACTGATCTGAATTTTGACTTAAAATTATGAATAGAAAACATCGAACACTTGATAAACCCGATAAACTTGTATCACGATCAGGATTTAAATTAATTACACTAATACAGCCTTTCTATTTTTACCAATAAACATTGCAAATCGTTAACTGCTTTCTGTAGCCTCTGTTTGACTATTTAGCTGCGACAAAGTTCGTATAACTTCGACCTTTTGATTGTCATTCAATTTTTGCACGATATCTACCACAACATCTAATGCTACCTCGGAGCAATCCTAAAAATAATAAAAATAGTTATTTTTTAAAGTAATGAAAGTAATTAAGCATTTTCAAGTAAAACTAGGATATGTTCTTAATCAATGTTTTGTTACTTTGATGCAATTCGCAAATGACTAGAACTAATAATTCCTCTAGTGAAGCATTAATATATATACTGTAATCGACAAATTTTAATTTCTGGTACGAAAGTAGAAGAGGAAAAGAGCGCGACAGAGAAAAATAAAGAAAGACATATAGCGAGGTTGCCAATGAATGTATGTAAGTAGATTGTAAGGTTCAGTCAGATTATGGCTAGTCAGTAAGTCTTGCTTCAGAGGGTTGTAGAACGCATCTTAGAAATACGTATAAAATTCGCCACGAATATTTACAGAAAAATATTTATTTCATGGTGTATTACTTTTATGAGGATTTACAACAAAGCTTATATTTTCCGCGTATAAATAAAATGAAATGATATATTAATTCTAAATTATGTAAAAAAACAAATAAATGTAACTCTTATGAAAAGAAAATAAATTAACTCTTCTCCCATAATAATAAAAAATAAATATTCTAAATTAAAGGTTTAAATAATCCACCACATTGTTCTTGGCAGTATGCCAACTTATAATAAAATTCTTGGCGGACATTACTGATATGAGAGAAAGAACCGACAATTGAATTATTTAAAATACCAACCCATACGTTTAATTTTTGTGGATATCGGGTATGTACTGGTACATTGAGGTCTACCGGCATAATACCATTTTACGATTTGTGTCTTTTCTCGAGTTGCAAAAACATGCATGTTGAAATCGACTATTGATATACGCACGTAGAGAGATAAGTGTTGTACACCCAGCAAGTGCTTGTTAGGGAATAGGGCATGTTAAATGTGTATGTGTGTCCACCACTCTGCTTCTCTCTCCACTGTTTGAAAGCAGGCAACTTTGGCTAAAACAAGCATACACTAAATACGCAAACAGAAATTAAAATTTGTCGACTACGGTATGTAATAACTAGAGTGGACCAATTCGGAGCGAAAGCAGAGGCGTGACTAACGAATTGGTTCCGCATGCGAAACATTATTAATATCTAGAGATATACTATCACGAACGGTGCTGTTATTATGTTATTAAGTAATATAATAAGTTATTATATTACTTAATACTACATATTTGTATTATATTTTGTTTATTTTAGTTCCAATTTACAGTCGTGTATTGTGTATTTAATATAAGCACTTATAATATAAGTGCTTATATTAAACTTTAGACGACGGATAAAGGTAGGAATTATAATAAATCAAAACTAGGGAACAGCAAAAATTTGTTGACACATAATTTCTATAAAGCAGTGTTGAGAGAAATATAGGTGATATTCATATTCATATAAATATAACACACTTTCCTGTTCTATAGAATGCACAATACACGACTGTAAATTGGAACTAAAATAAACAAAATATAATACAAATATGTAGTATTAAGTAATATAATAACTTATTATATTACTTAATAACATAATAACAGCACCGTTCGTGATAGTATATCTCTAGATATTAATAATGTTTCGCATGCGGGAACCAATTCGTTAGTCACGCCTCTGCTTTCGCTCCGAATTGGTCCACTCTAGTAATAACACTAGTGCATGCAACTAATTTTAAAATATGTTTAAGCAAAAGAGACAAACATGCATAACATTTGTCTACCAAAGATCTGACTTAAAGTCAGATGGGTCAGTAAAACTTAAATGATAATTTATAAAATGTACTTAAATTTCATTAACGGTAATAGTATTCGAATTTATGTTATTGTATTAGATAGGTGAACGTCGTTTTTCCTTTCGTGCGTATTTTTGAAAAAAAGATAAATATAGCCTATTTACGACTCCAGATGAGGCACGTCATAGTCAGTAATATCAGGCGCAGTAGTCTAAATGTCACAAGTAACTAAGATACGGCCCTTGTTATTGCTGCATTTAAGATATATTATGTTACTTGCCCTTTATAATTTCAGTGATATATGTCACAACTGCCATTATTCGTGTTGATTTTTTATTGTTGTTTTGAGTCATTTAAATTTATCAACTACCGTTTTATCATAAAGTTTCTAGGACGAAGATGGTATTGAAATAAAAAATTTATGTCTGAATTAAGCCATATTATCATACTCCTAACTCAACCTTGATTTTCGAAAGTTATTTTGACAGTGTCATCGTGACATCAGTAAATATGTCATTTGATCTAAAGATACGACAAAACAACAAGCTCAGCTGGTAGTCAAGATTTTATTCATAAAAAAGTTGAAATTGATATCAAGTGTTGAAATTGTTGTCCATTATTTTCAATTCCCAAGTTTATACGCATTCTCTTGTTGTTAAAGGCATTTTGCATCGTGGGCGTTATTAATGCACATTCTTCAATAATTCCTTGCTGAAGGTTTTGCAAATTAGCAATAGGAGTTTTAAATATTCTATTCTTTAGGTGAGGAAACACAAAAAAAACCATAATTGTCAAACAAGGTGATCGTGGTGGAAATTCAACGTCCGTATGCAAGCTTATAATCTGATCGTCAAAAAACTCACGAAGAAAAGTAATATTTTCATGTGTTGTGTGTGCCGTTGTACCATCTCACTGGAAGTAACCATATTGTAATGAATCTTCGTGCAGCTGTTCAATAAATTCATTCAAAATGTTTCTATACCTCTCACCATTAAATGTAAAATTAAAAAAAATAGGTCCTACAATTCTGCGGCGGGAAACTACTAGCCAAACACCAAGTTTTGCAGTATGCAGATACGATTCGACAAAAATATGAGGATTTTCACTACTCCACATCAGAGTATTTTGGGAATTGACTTACCACGAAAGATGAAACCATGCTTCATCAGAGAAAAATGTCAAATTTAGCATGTCATTATCTTGCATTAAATTATTTGCAAACCACTGGCAGTAAGCAAGAAGTCTAGGGTAGTTTACCAGCAAAATAATTCGATGTGATTGCATCTTGTACGGATGCTTGCGTAAGTTTTTCTTTACAATTTTTTGGCATATTCCATAAGAAAGTCCAATCTCTTGAGAAAGACGTTTCATAGGTTTTGTGGGGTCTTTTTCCATACGTTGACGAATATCATTTATAACTTCTTCCGAACGAACAGTTGGTCTACTAGTATGTGATTTATGACCCATACAACCAGTCACTCGAAATACACCAACACAATTGGAGGCAATTATACAAAGTTTGGGGAATTACAGCTAACTTTTGGAAGTGCTCTCTAAAATCATCTAAACATGCACGCTGGCTGTACACTCAAATTCCATCAATTCGCACTCTAGTTCGAAAATGGTCTTCTATCATGTATGTTTTGCACTGTATTGTAAACCAAATCTGAATTTATTCAAACTCGATGTTCAAAGTTGCTGTCAGCAGTTTTCAATGTAATTTAACAAAACTGTTAAATTATAATACCTGGCTTAAGTTCAGACATATATTTTCTATTTCAATGTCATCTTCGTTCTAGAAACTTTATCTCACGGTATAACCTAAAAAGCATTCAATGCAAAAATATAAACAAACCTGTGCAATGGGATTATGTCGTATGCTTAAGACGTGCCTCGTCTGTAATCGTAAATAGAGCATATGAATGAGTTCACTTATATTTGCATGGAATTAACAATTATTTAGTTCAAATATTTACTTAGGAAGAATTATTTTTCTAGAAATCAAATAGTTTTAAATTACGGCCAACAACTCCAGCAATTCATACACACCAACATAATATTATTTTAGGAGCCTTTTACGGGAAGCGCTCATTATGCTCCTAGGGTGATATATGGTTCATATAAGAATACAGTTTTTGGCGCTCGTTTTATAATATTGAAAAATTAATTTAATGTTCAATAATTTTTGCATAATTTCAACTTTCATAAACGTGCCATTTACGAAGTCTCTAATATTTTTCAATAATATTTGTAAATTTGAGTTTTATCCGTTTTTGCTTTTTGTAAATAAGTACGACGTTTTTACCAATCACAGGTTTAGAATTCTAGCCTTATCCTTCTCAATACTGCATTCTTATATGAAACAGGTTGTAGTACTTAGTAGGGCTGGGCGATACCGGCGTTTTCGGTATCGGGTACCCGATACCAATCGAGGTATCGATACTTAGCGATGTATCGGGTCTGTGCACGGTATCGATTCTGAGTACTGGAATCGGTAAAGTATCGATACCTTGGAATCGATACCTTGGAATCGATACCTTGGAATCGATACCTTGGAATCGATACCTTGGAATCGATACCTTGAATCGATACCTTGGAATCGATACCTTGATTCGATACCTAGGAATCAGTATTCATAACCCGTTTTCTAGGTGTCGATTGTTTGATATCGGTTTCAAGAGATGTAAAATTAATTTACCGATTCTACCATAACTACGGTATGAAATTTGCAATATTGTGATATTTTGTTTTTTTTGTTAGTAATAATTAAAGTTATGTCATAATATGGAATTTGCTACGCATAATAACCAACGTCTTTAAAATATATATTATGCATACATACTTAAAAATTCTTTACTTAAAAAGTTATTTTTATATACATTTAAAAAACGCAGAAAGATATAATAATATAGGCAAATATGCGTGCTATTACAAAATTATACAAAAAGCCTAAAATATTCATTTCAAAATTGAAACAAACCAAGCACGTTTTATACCTACAATAGCTTGATAAGAATTCTTGACCCAACTTTTTTTACCTTATTATATTAATTAATACTACATATTTATATTATATTTTGTTTATTTTAGTTCCAATTTACAGTCGTGTATTGTGTATTGTGCATTCTATAGAACAGGAAAGTGTTTTATATTTATATGAATATGAATATCACCTATATCTCAACACTGCTTTATACAAATTATGTGTCAACAAATTTTTGCTGTTCCCTAGTTTTGATTTATTATAATTCCTACCTTTATTCGTCGTCTAAAGTTTAATATAAGCACTTATATTTCATATCATTTTAAGCTTCATCACTTTGTTCTTATATCTTGGTGTAATAAGTGGATACGTACGTACCAAAATGTCGAAAAAAAATAGTGTAGTTTGGAAATACTTTGATAAAATTAACGACCAGGGCGTGAGTTGTAATGTATGTAAAAAATAATATAAGTATACTGGCAATACTACAAATATGCTAAAGCATATAAAATGTGTTCATCCTTTTACATATTTTAATATTATTGAAAAGAAAGACAAAAGAGACGGTGATAGTGAAGTTACTGACGTTGAAATATTGGCCTCCGAAAGGTAAAATTATAATTATACTAGCTGCAGACTTATGTATGTAGTTCTTTTTTAATCCTTGCATGAAAAATAAGAAAATTCTAAATTGTCATTTTGCATAAAACAACAACTTATATACCTATGATGTACGCATACTCATTTAAAAAAATGCAGAAAGGTAAGCTACCCGATACATGGCTACCCGATACATCGCTACCCGATGCATCGATACTTAGCGAGTACTGGAATCGCTAAAGTATCGATGCTTTGGAATCGATACCTCGCTACCCGATACCTCGCTACCCGATACATCGATACTTAGCGAGTACCGGAATCGGAATAGGTATCGATGCTTTGGAATCGATACCTCGCTACCCGATACATCGATACTTAGCGAGTACTGGAATCGGTAAAGTATCGATGCTTTGGAATCGATACCTTGGAATCGATACCTTGGAATCGATACCCTGGAATCGATACCCTGGAATCGATACCTTGGAATCGATGCTTTGGAATCGATACCTAAGAATCGATACCTTCGTTATATGAGGTATCGGGTACCCGATACCAGTTATGGTATCGGGTATTGGACGATGTATCGATACTTCGCCCAGCCCTAGTACTTAGATGTTAGAAATACGAGGGAAGATTTTTATATTATCTACCCAGCCATGTGAGTGAAGTTCACACAGAACATAGGAGCGTGATAACATTCTCGACGAAAGAAGGAAATGGACACAAAAATATTCATCAGAGGGTGTGTAACCTGTATAAGGAACATGCGCCGTCATATTTTATAGTAAAATTTTGGTCAAAGCAATTTGGATGGGGAATCAATTCAAGACATTCCAAGATGCAGAAGACCTGTCGAAGCAAGAACTAACAAATACATCAAGAAAGTCGAGGAACGGGTCTTAGCAGATTGAAGACAGGTGCCAATTATTGCTGTTGAAGTGGAAATGTGAAAGCCACATTATTAAACATTTTACACAATGACTTAGGAATAAATAAAGTGTAAATATGATGGATTCCTAGATTGCTTACTTCCGAACAAAAACTGTCAGCAACAAATTTGCGAGGAAAACTTGAAGGTTTTAGCTGAAAATTATAACAGGTGATGAGACGTGGGCGTATACCTGGGACCCATTGACAAAACAAGAATCCATGTAGTAGGGGCGCAAGGAATCCTTACCATAATAAAAGGCAACGACGTAAAATTCATCTGGAAAACAGTTAGCGACGGTGTCTTAGGATATAGAATGAATTTTGTTAATTTAATACACGAAAAAAGACTGTACAATTACAGGAGAAGTATATAGGGAAACAATCCTAAAATTTGAAAACTTCCATAGAGCAAGAAAGACCTCAAAACATTGTCCAATAGATAATCCGCTCCATGACACTTCCAGAGTTCATAAGGCTCGCTATGTGCGAGAACTGTATCATCGACTGTGGCTTTATATTTATAGAGATGGAACATCTACCCTACAGCCCGGACTAGGCGCTAAGTGATAATTTTCTCTTTCCCAAATTAAAAAGCATCTGCGTGGACGAGGTTTTTCTTCAGATGATTGCCTGAAAGAAGCGGTGGAGGCGTTTTTTTGAAGACTGATCAAAAGAATTCTTTGTTGAAGGTACAACCTTATTAGACAAGCTCTAAAATAAGTGTGTAATCGTTAGTGGATCATATGCTGAAAAATAAAATTATAGCTTTTCTTAGAACGTCTTTCATTCACAGTTAGGCAGTTTATTTAAAAATCTCTCCTCGTATTTATGGTTGTTTTCTATATTTATGAACTAACGTGTAGTGTAAGTACTTCATCAAAGTAAATTCTTTTCAAGCTAAAGTATATTGATGTTTTTATTAAAATATGTTTTTCAAACGATTGAATAGATAAAAATATACCTCCAGAGCATCTTTTATTCTGTTAATAACAGCATCTTTCTTGACACAGTGTAAATTATAGTTGAGGACAGACTCTTCTTTATTCTTCTTACTCAATTGTTCTTCTAACCAGTATACTACAGTTTCATTATTATCCCACCGATATCCCTACAAAAAAGGAATATATACATTAAATTTCCACAATTTTTTTTACTAAAATGCGTGCTACCTCTGTTGGTCCCTTATTTTCAATAAACCATCTTCTAAGCATTGCTTCCGCTTGTCCTACACTCAAATTAGGTTGAGTTTCCAAAAGGTCACAGATAACTCTATCTTCTAGAAGTAATCGCCTTAACCTCCAGTAAAGGATTGCACGCGAATGTCTCCATGGTACGACATCCTAAGAATATACAGAGAAAATATAGTGAGTTGTTCAAACAATACAATTTTCTATAAGAATGTAATAGAAGTCCTATACTAATACTTACGTGAATAACTCCTTTCTCATGCATTCTCTCGGGCGTGTCGTGAAGATCAGCGAAATGAACTGCTACTTGATGGTACATAGGTAACAGTTCTTTTTCTCTAGCGGCGACTTTTGCTTCTAACTCCAATACTTCGGGATGTTTCCTCTTTTCAGTTTGTTGCGCGGACAGGCTATTTTTTCGTTCGTATATTGGTTGCGTTTGGTTAATGATTCTAATTTTTTCGTTAAGTTCCTTAACTAAAGGATCCGTTCTTGCTATTGTTTTTATAAGGTCTTTCTTCCTATACTTTATTTCAACTATCCCTTCTGGTTCTAAAACACCACCTCTAGATTCTGGATCGGCATACATTTCCATGTACCGGGAATTGATAGTGGGATCTACTACAGCCCAAGCACCACCTCTCAATTCACCATTAGGAGGAATGTATATAAGGATTGGTTTGGTGTATTTCCTTAGGCCGTCAACGATGTAGGCACCAAATTTAACGATTTGTTCGTACATATCTATAAATTCAAAAAACCTTTTATAAAGGAGTTCATTGTTTAAGCAGTACATATATAAAGCATCGTAAATTCCCACTCTAACCCCATAACATCTATAAGATCTAACCTATAAGAGTAGAGAGATTAATATATATATATATTTTTTAAATTTTTATTTTTGCATAAAACAACATTTAGGCGTCATATATTACAGCCGCTTTTTTAATAAAGAAATGCTATGAAACAGCTTTATTGACAATGACTTTAACGGTTATGATTAAAGCGGAGATATTTAGACAGTTTGTATGGGTAGCGAGCGAAGCTGGTACGGATGTCTACGCCGTCACCGACTTATATCAGGCGTTGCGATGTCAAAAGCGCATACATCGTGGGATATACGAAACCCATACATTATGTTATTATTGTTGTTGTGTCACACTCGCTGCTCATGCATGCTCTCTAAACATCCTTACTTCAGTTATGATATGGCACCCACCGTAGTTGGTCTTACCGAAAATATTATCAACAAATATATATATAATATATGTATGTTTCAATTATTCTGATAAATATATACTCATTGCTAGTCATGGGCCACTTAGTGAGTAAAACAATGGGCATGCAGACGATTTTGTAACTCGACTACAAAAAAGGCTACATTTGAGGTAAAAAGTACAAATAACAGAATATAGGTGAGAAAAAACATCAAAACCAGTGTACCTGATATCTTCATTACTATTAATACGATTTCGCTCAAATTTTATGTCTCTATTACAGCATTAAGTGACGATTTTAAAGAAAAAAAAATTGTCGAAGTTATAAATTAGTAGCAACTTTTAAATAAATTTTTGTACAAAAGCAAAATAAAGAGAAATATGTTGAAGATGAGACGTACAGACGATAGCTAAATATGAAACCAACAGAAAACGAAATGGTTAACAGTCAGTTGAGATGGTTTAGGACATATATCGCATGAAGGGAGACTCACAAAATTAATGTATGAAGCAAGAGCATGGGGAAAGAATACAAAAGGAAGACCAAGAAAACCGTGGAATGAGAAAATAAAGAAAAGAAACAGAAAAACAGATATAAGATAGTAAAATATAAAAAAAGTGGCAAAATGTACACTCAGATGGAGAGAAATATGTAATAATTAAACTTCACCGACCTTACACTTCAGGTAGAAAGGCTCATGATTAAGAATAAGAAGAAGCAACTTTTTAGTGAAAATAGGCCATATTTTCAATGTTATTTTACGAATTTCCAGCTAAGGAAGTATATTTAACGGTAAAAATTACTTTTTGCATGCGTTAGATAATATAGAAGGCAAATATCAGATACAGGGTTTGAACCTCAAAAAATGATTTAAGATCTATCTTCTATCGTGATAAGATTTCCAGTTCAGTAGATATTTAGTTTTCTTTTCGCAACCTTTGTTTCCGTGAACAAAGCTAATGAAAATACCTAGCATTGTAAAGTATGTGTTGTAAAAATTTGTAATGTTAATGCATTCTACACAAAGTCTATTTTGGAAGATACTTAAAATTTTGAAATACCAATGTAATAAATAAGAAATAACAGAAATAACTGCTTGATTAAATGTATCTAAGCGGGCAACTGGACCATTAACTCTAGATTTGACTAATGTGAAACTTATAACTTTACCTTTCATGCCACCGCTGAAACCTCTCCAATTAGCGAATATTATAAGAGGGAGGTCTTCTCTTGAAAAGTCTTGGATGGCCTGGGCAGTTTTATAAGCTGAATCGGGGAACCACACTTGACCGGCTTGTGAAACAGTCTGTAAATTCACAAAGATATAATTACGACATTTATCATGTTTTAATTAAAATTTTGTCTGCATACCTTGGCTTCTGAATCGAGATTCGCTGGATCGGCTGGCAAATTCAGTTCTACTGTTCTTGTTTCGACGGCAATAACACCTACGGGTATTCCACCCAATCTTGCTCTTCCTGTAACTACTGTTTGCGCCCATGGTTCCATTATTTCATGCCAAGAATCCTTGTCGAAAAAACCGTGTTCCCATTCTGCAGGGTTGTCTATAAATTGTAATTATTAGTACATGTAAATGAAATTAATAGAGCAAGTCACATGATTGTTAATATTAATGAATGCTTCTGAATATAGACTTTTCAAGATTACAGACGAAGTATGATTATTATAGAAGTTTTATAGACTTTCGCTTAATTATTAGTACATGTAAATGAAATTAATAGAGGAAGTCACATGATTGTTAATATTAATGAATGCTTCTGAATATAGACTTTTCAAGATTACAGACGAAGTATGATTATTATAGAAGTTTTATAGACTTTCGCTAATAGTATTGTCACTGAAAGTTCAATTGCACATGGGAAGTTAGCAGACAGCAAAGATGCTGAGAAAAGATGTGGAGATAAGTAAGAGCTTTGCTTAGCAATAATGCAAGGAGTAAGTTGTGAATACAATAGAGATAAGTAAAATAAAAAGTTTAATGGAAAAGACTTATTGTAACGGGTGGGGCAAAAGTCCCGCTACCATTTTGATTGCGCGCCATCTTGGTTATGTGACGTTTAGTTCAGTTTAGCTTTAACCATTGTGTTGTGTAGACGTCCAAATTTTATTATGGATAAATATACGCCACAAGAACGAGCAGAAATAGTTACAATATTTATTGAAAATAATCGTTCCATTATTGCCACTCAGCGGAAATTGCGTCAAAAATATCCTAATCGTCCAGTGCCTCACAAAACCACAATTTATCGTTTACATGCGAATTTTCGACAGAACGATACGACAGCAGACAGGCCTCGTTCTGGAAGACAACGGACGTCTCGTAACGCTGAAAAAATGGCTCTGGTGCGCGATAGTGTTGCAGAGTCTCCAGAAACATCAATTCGGAGACGTGGTTCCCAGTTACACATGTCTGCACGCAGTTTAAGGAGAATTTTGAAAACTGATTTGAAAATGTTCCCGTACAAAATTCAATTAGTCCATAAATTGCTACCGAGAGATCATGATCAACGAGTTGAGTACAGTAATGCAATCCTAAGGTTGTCTGATGAAATTGAAGATTTTTCGTCTAAATTGATAATGAGCGATGAAGCCCATTTTCTTCTCAGTGGCCACGTCGATAAACAGAACAGTCGGTTTTGGGGGACACAGAATCCTCAATTAATTCATGAAACGTCATTGCATCCACAAAAAAACAACTGTATGGTGTGGTATTCATGCTGGAAACGTCATGAAAAATGCTTTAAAAAGAGCCGAAAGTTGCATAGCGAATCGCGGTTACCATTTAGCCGATATAATTTTCCAATCATAACGAAAAAAAATGTAAAGAGCAAATAAACTTTTTATGAAAACCAAACTTACTTATCTTTTCTTTAAACAAAGTTATAGGCAATCAAAATGGTAGCGGGATTTTTGCCCCACCTTGTATAAGGCACCTCGCATATCCCTTCAGTTCGCGTAAATAATTACAGACATATATTATTAATAATAATTAATTTAAGTTTACGAAACAACATCTTCCGAGTTTTATTGTACTGTAACAATTAAAACTTTATTGGTAATATTTCCAACTTCTTCAGGATCTAGTATCAGATTGATTCTCTTTTCTGTCGTTTTTTGTATATATCAGAATAATTGATATTCTGATAGATTACACATGCGGTTAGTCCGTAGTATGAGTGAAGACACAAACAAAATACAGTTTCTAGAGAGAAGGCTGTGCCATCTTTGGAAGGGCGTCGTTGGTTCGCATTGGTTATGTGGACGGGGCGAGGTACTTCGGCTGTCTGACAATAGGCAGCGCTGAATTTACTTCTCGGTCTGGATAATTTCTGTGATATGGCGATGTGGTTCTTTTTTGTGAATGTGTCTGAAGATATCCTTTCTCCAGCGGGGGCGTACCGATGAGCCTGTAGAAAGGCGAAATACGTATCTGCGTCTCTGGGGAGGGATATGTTCGGACACATTCACAAAAAATATTAATAGTGAACCTGTATTTGTGTTCATCACACCAGATTTTTAATAATATTTTATATTATTAAAAATACCCTTGTATTGTTCTTTGTATATATTGGCGTTTCATTGATTATCTGAAAGTTTTAATGTTTCTTTATCTCGATAACTTTTTTAAAGATTATTTGTTCTGATTTCGCAGTAGCTAATAGTTAAGGGCACAAAATCTATTTTGTGCCCGTTCATGTGCATGTATTTTTCGACTGGTGATTACCAAATTCTTTTTCTCTGTTTGTTACTCTGGTGCTTCTTTATTTTGTCAAATAGATTTTACTGTTTCTCCTTTCTCCTACTGTTTTCCTTTCTTCTTCACCATAACAACATGCCCTGCCATACCTCGCTTCTGATCCGCGAGTTTTTGGCAGAAAAAAAGGTTGCTATCTTTCCACATCCACCTTATTCTCCGGATTTAGCACCATGCGGCTTCTGGCTCTTCTAAATATAAAAACCGTGCTAAAAGGAAAATGTTTTGGCACCATTCCCGACATTGAGAGGGCCACGACGAAGCAGCTGAAGGCCCTTCCGAAAGAAGCCCTCTAGAAATGTTTTGAATGATGGAATAAACGTTGGGATAAATGCATCGCTAGCCGAGGAGGGTACTTTTCAAATTCAAATTTGATGTAAGTGCTTATTACTTTATTCATATAATCAAATTATTCACCTTATTTTTGATCACATCTCGTATTATATCAAACAACGGTAGTAGTAGTACATACTTTAGTTATACATATAACTTAATATTGTTTAGTACAAAATCTGTTATCGTAAAAAGCCCATATGTGAGTAATTTTCTATTATTAGCTGCATATTTAAAAAAAAGATATTGAAATGCGATTTATTTTTATTAGTATGAATAATTTTTATTACATTTGGTGCTGCGAGTTTAGTACATAACATTGATTCATCTATACTTATATACTCTATAACAAAAACAATTTGACACATACGTGAGTGGGTAAAACCATTTCATTTGTAGATTTCGGTTTCCGGGTTGGAACCGCGTCGAGTTAGGCGTAATTGTCAACGTTTCGTCGACTGTTTCAAGGGACATCTTCAAGGCTGTACGTAGATGTTCGTTGTTTCGCAGTAGCTTGAAGAATGCTAAGACAGAGACCGGCACAACTTATGCAGGGGGGGGGGGGGGCGGGTCAGAAGGTGGCCTGCTATTGGCTGGTGACAATGAGACAATCGCATGCGTCGTATGAGCGCGGTATTTCGTAGTAGAGTTCAGTAGAGTTTGCCACGTTTGATGTAACGTATAGCCATCGTCTCTATTGAGATTGCGGGGATGTGTGTAAATTTCAATAGATTTAAGGACTTTCCTAGAGAAATAATGCGTTTCACGGGACAGAAGCTTGACATCTTTGAATAGAATTTGATGACAGGAGTTGAGTTTGTGTTCTGCCAGCGCTGAACCGGATATATTTAACAGTCTAGTACAACGTTCCAGTTCGGACACACGCACACCGACTGGCCGCTTAGTTTCGCCAATGTACACACTGCCACAGGAACACGGAATGCGATACACTCCCCAGTCAATAGCAGGCCACCATCTGACCCGGTCCCCCCTATATGTTATGCCAGTCTTTGTCTTAGCATTCTTCAAGCTACTGCGAAACGACGAACATCTACGTACAGCCCTGAAGATCTCCTTGAAACTGTGGACGAAACGTTGGCAATTACGCCTAACTCCACGCGGTTCCAACCCGGAAACCGAGATCTACATCTAGAGAACGACCGCAAAAATCTACATTTACAATTTCATTTGTATAAGAAACAACAGTTTTAATATCAAAAATATAAAAAGCGGATGTGAAGAACACAATACTAGTCTTTGTACATATTGTGTGAAAATTGCAATCCAAACATAAAGACACGTGTTTCGTTCTACTACTAGTCGTCAGTGCATAATACCAATACATACTTTTACTGTGTTCTCCACAATAATATTTCTGATATTACTGAAAATGTTTTTGTGTTTCATTGCAACAAATATTCATTTGAAATGCTAGTATTATCGAAAATATGTAACTTACTAGGTGACTGCCTTCCAGCCAACATCCATCTAGGATTATAAGGAGCTTTGGTAGGCATATATCCAACTTCCCTATTAATAGGATCGACGGGTTTAAGAATTGGTAATGGCGATTTCTTGTCTTTTGGCACGAAAGATAACCATTTCAATATGGTATAAACGCCTTCTATATCAGTTTGCTCGGTCTTGTGCGAGACGCCATTATTGTACATGATTTGTATTCCACCAAGTTGGTTATTCGACGCGTACACTTCTCTGCCCAACAACTTGTTTAAGGCACTGTATCCCGTCAAAATAATGTGGGAGTTCTCAATTTGTATGACTCTCTGACCCAATCTGACTAGATAGGAACCGATACCGATAGCTCTACAAGACACCATAGAAATTGTGACTACTTCGTCATATGCCAAAGAGGTTTCCCCGGCTATAAGTCCAGCCCATCTTAAATTTTCAACACCCAATCCATCATCTTTGCCGATTATGTCTGTTATTTTATATCGCGATTCTCCTTCATCTTCAATCAGAACAGCTCGTACGGAATTCTGGGGACTCACTTTGGCGTAATCTTCCGGCGTGAGGTATAAATATCGGAAACCGCGATCAGGTTCTTTCGGATCTTCCCACGCAATTCTGTAAATGCTTTTGACTTCTTCGGCGAGTCCTATTCTAGCACCACTGTTAACAGCTATGTATATCTGTGAAAATTATTATAGCTTGAAATAATCCTTTAAATATATATATATATATATATATATATATATATATGTACTTTGTATTGAAAAAATGCCAATATATATGTTTCAACTTCATTGAATTAACACTTACCCTAGGAATTTTCAATTTTCTAGCAATTTCGCTAGCCAATCCAAAAACCTTATCTTCTCTAGGTCCAAAGGAACCAATCAAGTGTGTTATATCGTTAGCAATTAATATGATGTCTCTTCCTTCGGGATATTCGGGAGTACAGACAGTCACTCTCCAAGCAACCATACCAACATTATTTTCACCTGGCACTCGTTTTTGTTCTATTAGTCGAGATTCCGTTTCGGTATCTAAGACTAATTCTACATAATCCATCACTTTTTCAGGCACTTCGACTGGTTCTAAAATGTAAATACAATAATATAATAAATATACATATGGTCACATTCAAAACTTATTTTGTGTCCAGATGTGACGATGTATGATTAGCTGAGCACTTTACATGGATTAATAAATTATGATAACAAGAGATCGGAAGGATACGCGGAACGATGTCACGTCTAACAGGAGTATACGGTGTGGTGTAGGTGTACAATATATACACTTTGTTATGAATAGTAGCTTTGGTGTTCGATGATTTAGAATAGAATATCAAGTGCACCTTTAGAATTGTGCTGGTTACATGTCACAATAACATTGGAATTAATAAACTATCATGCTTATTAGAATTGGCTAATAGCGCCAACAGACAGTGGTGTAGGTTCGACAATAAGTGGTGGGGTGGAAGTGGTGATACAACTTTCAGTATTGCTTTGACTCTGTACGCAATCTGTTGTAAATACATGTATGCTGCCGTAAGTACTATTTCGTAGGTCTACGTTTGTTACAGTTACATACGTAGCGAAAACGACCAATGTCGGACACTGTTAAAAACATGCTTTGAATCTTGTGGCACAAACAATTCGTACATGTTATCCACGAGTAAATGCATTAATTACTAGTGCAAAAGGAGTGTTTCTAAAGTTCTCGACACGTACTCGAGAATTTCACAGATTGTGCATCAAAATACCCGAACCACCACAGCTGATTGTTACACGTTGAGGAACATGGTTACAGATTTCACTACAACAAATATTTTGATGATGTAAAGAAAGTGCTTTTAAAATTCGATCTGAAAGAAGTTGCAGCTATCAAGAAAAGACAGGCAAACTTTCAAGATAGTCAGGTTAAAGTAGATTTACAAACTATTCAGAACAATTACTTCGGAATCAGAAAAATTACAAAATGTTTCGATGTCGTTAGTAGATTCTATTGAAATTGTGAATGATATTCAATCACAGCTATGCGCTGTGGAAGTTGAAAAAAATGAGTGTGTAATGGAAAAATTTAAAAGTGTTTTAGACAAAGATTCCGATTTTTCATATTAAGACAAACTAGTGAAGGCGCGTCTTAAGATCTTGAAATTGTTTCAAAGATTATTTTAAATATGCAAATATAACATCACTAGATGTAGAACGGCCGTTTTCAGCATTAAAAACATTTACTTTGCACGTCGTACTAGCTTGGTTGAAACGATTTTGGAAACATATTTAATGATTTAATAGATGTCATTCCGTTTGTGAATTCACGGAAGATTCTTAAAACGGTAACTGTTTGAGCACGTTTTATAACTTCTTATTATTTATTTGATGTGTCAACTTTTAAGCGTCCGCCTCTGGCACGTCGAGCAATTTCTCTGCTCTGATCACGAAAGATATTGTTTACCTGATAATCTTTCTTGACTATATTCCTTCCACATTAGATCTACCATTTGTCGGAACATATCGAGGTAATCGTAAACATAAGTTGTTCCCACAGATTGGGCTTGGAATCGCTTTTGTTGCAAATAGTCCTTGGCCAAATAGGGTGTGGATATGGGTAAACCATGTAGCGGCCCTTGCCTTTCTCCATATGCATTGAAACGAATCTATAATCAGTAAATTTCCTTTATATTTTAGCATAAAGCATAATGAATAATTTTACGCCTAGCAAAAGAATTCGTTCAAAATTTTTCTAAAGGTCAACTTATTTTAATTTAGGAAATCAGTAAATTTAAGAAAATCATAGAAAATAAAACAATCGATAAAATTTCATCTAATGAAAAGTTAAATTTATTTTAGTATTGTGTTTTTTTATATAAATTGATGGTACAATTAAATATATTGTGATGGCTCATTCAACGATACGTCACGTATCATACATCCAGCGACTTCTCGATGGATATAGAACGCTCGAGAAGAGGTTCAACAGCGATATATAAGCCGTCGAGGAAGGGATTGAGGGCATTCGATACCAAATCATCGTCGAGTGAACTTACATAAATATAAATACATAAAGGTGCTTATTGTTAGTAATTAGTTTTTAAATTGTTATTCGTTTTTATTATTAATATAGTGTGTGTCTATGTTAGCGTTAGTTTTATTTAAGAACCCGCAGAAACACAATTATTTTACAATATATTTGAAAATAAAAAATATATTTATTTACATTTGCATTATAATTTTACATTTATAACCTTGGATTGCTCTGTAATTAATAACTGTTTTTCGCTTCATTATCAAAATTATACACATCTGCATGTAGTATATAATTCATTCATATTTACATTTGTGGTTACAAATTACCACGATTGCAGGCCGTGCGGTATAAGCAGGTTAAATCGTCATTTAAATCACGTAAATGGCAATTTTTCTTCCTTCAAGTAAAAGCTGATTTAAAACAAGAAGCTTTTAAGCTAAATGGTAATTATGAGACGAAATATTTCACTAAAAGCCCTTTTAAAAAATAAAAGGCCGTTTAAGTATATTATGAAACCGGCCGAAATACCCTTATTCCGTAAATAACAGCAGCTTATTCTCCTAATACCCTATGAGGTACTTGTAAAAATACCTATTGCCCTAATGCCAAATATGTACACCGATAATATACGAATTATTGTTACGTTTTAAATTTCTTTATATTTATTTAACCGAGCGGTATATTTTATTTCTATGGTATGTCGTCCTTCCCTACCGCCTCGACTAGCGTCTCGACTCGCGATAGAAAGACATTCGTTGACGTGCCGTGAATAAGGTCTGTTGGGTTGTTTTAAGTGCATTTTTTACACTCTTGAGGGAATTGAGTTCTACGTAATTCTGCGTGCTTTGGGAGTCGCATATTGCGGATAAGAGCGTGGAGCGTAAATAAATTGGAATTCGCCGATACCGTTCCGTTTGAGAATAAGAAGTGAAGAAGGGAACCCCCCTTTTTGCTTGAATTTTTGGATAGAAATGGTTGCCCTTTTGAAGTCGTAATCAAGGCCCCGACACCTTTATCTCAATCACGAAATCCCGCCCGACGAATCATTCACTGACGAATTAATTACCGACAGAGACGAAGACAACACATTATGAATTGTATGTTTTTTTATATAGTTCTATAAATCATAAATTTCTTTTGAATTTTAGTTAATTTAGTTAATACTCTGTTCAAATTTAAAACTTTAGTAGCGTTTCGTAAACTAGTATTACATTTGGATATAAATTAAATATTTGTAGTTATTTGTATTCTATTTTCATATATATCTTTATATAGATTATTTGTTAACGTAATATTTTCTAACCATTTATCGCTTTTTATCTCTTAAAGTTATTCTAAATTTATTTTTATCGTGAGAATTTCTTCTGTAACTGTGAACATCTGATTCATACCTGTATAAACAAAAAAACCTGTCTGCAGGTCGTGCAGGTGTACTTCTTACAATATAAAAATTATTGACTTAAAAATTATTTGAGATTTACCATCTTTTATTTTAGTCACCCACACTCGTCTCCATTGACTAAGGGTATACACGATAAATAGAAGCTCCCAGACTATTGCGCGATACGACTATGGATTTCGTTTTGATTTTGACAATCTTCAGACGCCATCGCTGCGCCTACGCGCGCCGCAGGTATCAATATATGTCGAGTGGCGCCGAGTCTAATAATTCTCTGTCGATGTTTTAGGTTAGGTGCTATTTAAATTTTTGTAAACAAGATCTGTTATAAATATTTTAGTGTATTTTAAATTATTTTTGTGTGATAACGGAGGTTTTTAAGGAAGTAGAAGATATTATCGACAATGAGTTTGTTAATTTAGTTGATTTAGCAAACATATAACGTGCTTAAAACAATATTCAAGAATACACAACTCATTAATATTGCCGTTTGCTAAACCCTAAATATCACTAAAATCACTGCATTCTCACATCTTTCTAATATGTCACATTAAGTACATCTTTATCTGTTACTTCTGCGACCATCGCGATTTGTTTGTAGAATAATTATTTGTCGAATTGTTACGCTTGGAAAGATGGAAATTTTTATTTGACGAATAAAAGTATCGAATAGTTATTAGGACCCCTATTAGTAACTTGGAAAGACATGCTCTTAATGTAAGATTTATATTTGTTTACATTAGCAAATATAATTTTTTTAACTAAATTTTCAATCAAAAAAGATAATGAAAAAGATAATTACTTACAATTCCAGTATCAGGATCAACAACTTCTGTATACATGTTTATGTCCAAATAATATCCACTATCATTCGCTATACATAATCGCACTACTGTAGTTGAAGCATTTGGAGATGGTCGTATCGTCATTTTTAATTCTGCTTGTAACACACGCAATTTCCACAATCTGGGGCCATAACGCATTATCATATTTGTAACTGCTTCTTCAATCTAATTGAGAGAATACAAAATTAAATTAATCACTTTCGGAAAAGTAAATATTTTTAATATTATATTATACTCACTTTGGCTGGATCCATAATGACGGTAGGTATGAAATTCAAGAATATGTGATTGCAATCAGTTCGTTTAGAATGTGGGTGTGAAAAGGCCACTTCTAACTCATCCATGGCTTCCAAAAGAACTCGTTCTCCTTCATTTTGGAGATATTCAAACGATGCCTCTTTGGTTATAAGATCTGAATGTCTAATTATTGATCTTATGAAAAATCTATAATCTGTAACTTCTTGACCGGGTGCAACCTACAAAACAGTATTTTATAATCCAAAATGTGTGTAGATATAATATTACTTTATATTATATTTCATTATTATTAAGCACTGATAATTTTGACTCGCACTATTGGCGTAAAAACAATCCGTATTTGGGTCAATACAAACTTTTCACCTGATCGGTATATTTGATATAGTGTTGTGTTCATGTGTTTTATATTGTATGTGAATCCAAAAATGTAGTGCTGACCGTATGTTTGCCTTTTGCAACTCAAGCATTTATTCATTAATTTCCACGCTGCCAATATGATGGGCAATATATAAATAGTACTTTTTGGGATCGTTATTTGTTATGTGCAACAGAACGAAGGTGAAAAATTCAAGTACATTTTAAGAAACGTCCAAAATAAAAGTAATGTAGGAAATACATTAGAAATTGTATATCGTCAGTGTTTGTGATTCCCTTGCATCTAGTATAGTTCAGAAGGTAAATTAACTGATATACATCGGAAGCCCCGGTGACGCCCGGTTTTCAAGTTATGCTCAAAAAAAAATGTTACTGGAAAAATTCGGAAATTTTCCGAAAGTTCGGGTTGCTGTAGTGGCTTAACAGTTCGTTCTTCTGGCGACGCACTTAAGCTCGATTTAATCGCTTCGACATATACTTGAATTCGTGACAAAAATTTTTATTTTTATATACCCACACAATTGGATTACTTTATCATATTGGTTATATTTATTTTCTTTTTTTATCTTCCTGTCTACGATCGATTAATATTCATTTAATTTGTTTTTCCATTTTATACAGGGTGTCCGGGAAAATGTGGGAATCTCTTGGATGCAGATAGAACATGAAAAAATAAGATGACAAGTTCCTATAAATTTCTTTCCTACAGGCCCTTTCTACGGAGATATGCGGCTCTGAAGGACGCCACCGGAAATCGGTTTTTCTTGAATTTTTAAAAAGTATAGCAAACGCCAATTAAGATGGCGCGAGGAGGGGTAAGTTCGCGCAGGATTAGAAGTAGTGGGGAGATTTGTATTTGGTTTTACATCAAATGTCAGATAATTCTAACCTCTGACCGTGTATTACGTTATGATCCCCTAGCAAGACATTATGTTCCGTCAAACGTCAATGATAAATGTATTCTGACAATTACTTGAGTAGTAGGGGTGGACGTTTTTAAAAACGACTTCTGCGCACCCCCTCCTCGCGCCAACTTAATTGGCGTTTGCTATACTTAATATAATTTAATAAAAATTGAATGTGATGGGCACTAACTAGTAAGGACCTCCTAAAATAGTGTCCAATCAATTAATATTTGGACAGGAATCAATGACAATTTTTTGATTAGACCATTCGTATTGCCAGAACGACTGAATGGACAACTTTATTTGGAGTGCCTTGAGAACGCTTTTTGAGATTTAATAGAGGACTTACCACTTGAAACCGACCGAAACATGTGCTTCATGCACGATGGCGCACCACCTCATTTCAGCGTTCGTGTGCGGGAGCAATGAATAACGTCTATCCAAACCGTTGGATAGGTAGAGGAGGACCTATTGCCTGGCCTCCTCCATCTCCCGACCGAACATTTTTTTACCTGTGGGGACTCCTCAAAAAATTGCTGTATTCCACTCCGATCGACACTAGGGAGGAATCACGTTTCATTGTGATGTGATAAGGAACGCAGCTGGGTTATTGTTGCGGGTACAACAGTTCTTAATTCGTCGTGCCCGCGAGTGTTTCAGACTTCACGGAGCGCATGTTGAACCCTCTTATGAAATTTTTCAATAATTTCGTTAAGGTGCCTCCTGAAACACCACTGTGTTTATATTTAAAAAAATCAAGAAAAACCGATTTCCAGCGGCGTCCTTCAGAGACGCATATCTCCGTAGGAAAAAAAAATTATAGGAACTTTTCATCTTATTTTTTCATGTTCTATCTGCATCCGAGAGATTTTCCACATTTTCCCAGACACCGTGTATATTATTAAGTACACTATTTTGTACATGTTTTTATGAAGTGTAGTTAATCTACACCACAAATTATATAATCCTATACTGTCCTATTAGTAGCAACCGCTGTTGGGTGAATAAAGATTATTATTACTAAAAAATGAATTAATTTCTTTGAACCTGGCGAATTTGAAAATGCGGAAAATTCGAAATGTCAATTTTCTACGTTCCGATACTATTACTTTATATTAATGCATTTATTACGATAAACAGAACCACAGACACGTCTCTTTTAGTTTCCAAGATATTTGTCAAATTCAAAAACACCAAATTTCGGCGGAACTTCGTTTGGACAGTCTTCTTCAGCGTTTCAGCGAAATTCGAGAACAAAACGTCTTTCTTATGTGGAAATAGCTTGTAGTGATTCAGCTTTGGTGTTAAAACTATTAAAAAATGAGATTAAGAATATCTAAAGTTAATCCACATTGGGCAGAAATGCCGAAATATTGTGGCGGACTATGAAGATACCTATTTTCTTCAGGTATTTATTTATATATTTTTTAAATAATACAAGATAAGTTTGAATGAAGCACGCGCTATGAAATTAAACTTGGAAACAGTGTGACTGTCACGCTGTGACTGTGCAATGTGGTGAGGTTACGGTAAACGAACGAACTATACAATGTTAGTTTGACAAGCTTGATATGCAATCAAAATGGGGCACTTGAAAAATTGAGACATGAGGTAGCCTCTAAACTAGCGGTGGTCAATCTGCAACCCGTCAAGCAATAGTTTTCTCCTCAGACGCAAAACTTGCCTAAATTTTAAATCAATAATATTGCAGATAAGTCAAACTGTATATTGAGTTCACAACACGTTTGTTTGCAGCGTGCCAAGCAGTTACTTTTTAAAATTTGATCCGCTGGCAAGAAGATTGGTCACCGTTGGTTAATAATTAAGTTTTAATGATTTTAGTAGAAGAAGATCCAAATTAAATCTTGAGATAAATTGCAGAGAGATTAAATGTTAATCCAACCTATCTACACTACAATATTACCGCATCTTTATGCTTTATGAATACTCATGAACTTTCTCATAAAAACAAACTGGGTTGATAAATGCTTCTTTCTTTATATTTGATAAGAATCAATTGCTTATCTCTTCTAGACTAATTAGTGATATATGATGAAAAATATATATTCACTCCATTGAAATTGATAGTTTAGTTTGATTATTCTTTCTTATTCAACGGCGATAGGATAACGGCTAGTACATTCGATAAATTGAAAGTATAGTGTTTAACTTCTATAAACAAACAGAACCATTTCGCTACATACATCGTACACAAAAATTTCGAAACTTAAAAACGGAATTAAAATCGGAATAAAACAGTATTCAATAGGTTATCAGTTTTTTAAACATCCGGATGTTCATTAAAAAGAAAAATAATGCTTTTATGTATAAGAAGGTAAAGGTATAATCAAGTGGTAACTGCAAGTGGTTTTAAGCATTTAAACTTTTATGAAACTAACGAGTTTAGAATTTTGCTTATCACAAACATACATCAGTGGAAATATACAAAATCATAAGGTTTGAGTATTTTAAAAGAAATTTGAAAAATATCTAAAACAAAGATTTATGTAATTTTACCTTAGCTTTTCCTAGATATAGGTGCATTTTTTGGTTGCTGGTCAATAAAGCTTCTAAATTATAGGTTCTCATTCTATTCAGTTCCAATTGAAAAGCGCAAGCTGGCTCAAGATGTCTATAGATCCTGTCTTCTTTAAAGCCATCTCTCGCACGATAGGTAAAGTATTTAGGAAATTGTTTACGATTTAAAACGGCGAATGTTATCCTCCGGATACCTCTTGATATTAATTCTTCTTTGTGACGCGCACAGAAGTTACCGAAAACTTTGCTCATTGTTGAATCATCTGAATCACCTTTATCTTTAATACCTATAAGATTAATAAGAAATATATACATTGAAGACTCTCAAAATTTGTATTGGAATTTACCAATGTGTAGAATATGAATTGGTTCTTGCAATTTATTATCTTCAGCAGTTGTTCTTCCGCCTTCGACAGACAAACTAACGTTAATTGAAGTACTATTAGTTCTAGATTCGGATCCGCTTTCTACAGCATTTAAATCTTTAGCAGACACAACGGCTGGACTAGCAAAATCTTCTATCAAATCGAATATTTCATCGGCGTACTGTTCAAATTTCGGAAAGCTTTCGAAAGCCGCCATGCAACCTGTTCTCTGGAAATTGTTGTAAACTTGAGGACTGACGCTAGACGGAGCATCTTCTTGTTTATCCTTGTAATTATCATAATAAATTAAACGATTTGGATGTGCTGATGGTAAAAAGAATTGAAAGTGAACTAAGGGCACTTCTCCGCTCAATTCTAAATGTTGAAGGCATGTTATGTCGTAGCTTGTATAAGAGCGTCTAATGTAAACTTCTAAAGCTGCATTGCACACAGCTCTGTTGCTGTGATAGAAAAAGTCATGTAATATATCAAAGATGGAGGTCTCTGAAACTATCAGTTTTTGGAGGTTTTCGGGGTGGAACTCGTGCCCGTACATATCGACGGCTGATAAGAATATACTTTCCATTTGATTGTGACGGAGTTCATATGCTGGTTGATGAGCTGCTATTAGAACCTGTAAAATTAAAATAGAAAATTGAGTACTATACAATACTTTATAAACATATTTATAGTTTGTTATAAAAGCGTGTGGGCGACTGCTTCTAAGAAGGACCCTATAAAATTTAACGCGTCTTAGGGATTAAGCAGTTATGCAGGTGCCGGTGATCCCTTGGTCGTCGCTTAACAAAACTTTAGTATTGGACTAATTGTCGATATGTGCGTACATAAATAGTCAATTCTTTAAAAAATCACAGTTGCTTGTTAAGTGAGTGCAGACATATAGTGAAATATATAGGTGTCCAATTAAGAGCGCAATATTTGATTTTATATAAAATGAATCATATATTCAAAAAGAGTAAAAATGTTTATATCAGTATAAAATACAAACACAATATTGAATAAATGTCTCCCACGACTCTGCAGGAATGCTCTTGCTCTTTTTACGAAATTCTCGATGACTTTTGCGGCTTTTGGACTTTCGGTAACACTTTCACGCCCTACTGCAATATTCTCGAGAAATCTGGTGGTACGACGACATACGGCTACTTTTCTGTTAACAGTCAAACCAGTGTCCTCGGATTTCTTAATTAATCTTTGCACTGTTAACAGATTTGGTGCATTTCGTCGACCGAAAATTCCACGACGTCTGCGAACTGTTTCTGCATAACATTCTTCATACTTATAATGCGTTTTCACAACAATAACGCGTTGTTCCGTCGTATAATGCTCCATAACTACTAATCGCAACAATGACAAATGAAGGATGCTATAGTTGCAATGCCGCCAACCTAACTAAACGAACGTAGGACACATTTTAAATCTTGCACTCTTAATGGAATATCCGTTACATTGTCAATGATTTGCTGGAATGTGGAATTTCACTCATAATAACAAAAGGCCAGGATAGTATGACCGTAACGATGTTTCTTTTTCTTCAAAGTTATAGTGTCATATTGGGTGAGAAAATTTGTTAAAAAATATTAAATATATTGAGAAAGACAATTAGTTGACGCTTACAAGACGTAAACGTTAAAATTACTAAAAGTACTAAAACGCTTCTCTCTGAAAAACATATTGATCATACATTCCTGCGGATACAGTAAACATTATCCCAATCAGGATTGGGATAACCTAGTGTTTATCAATGAAGCCTTATTTTGTGTGTGGATTCATAGAAGAAAGGCATGGATAGTACATGGCTCATCACTGTTAGAAAGAATTGTTGAATATCCTTTAAAAAAATTTAAAATGTACGGGATTGCTGCAATGTGCAGATTTTTGGTTGGCTATATTTGTTTTTCGGGAATTTGGATGCTAAGAAAACGATGAAAATTTATTGTAGGTGTTCACTAAAGTCCGTCAAACACTGGTTTGGTAAAAGGGCATCAAATTAAGAAGATAACAACCTAAGACATCGGAATCGTCTGTGTACATCCTGGAAGTTCCAAAACGGAATAACAGTAATTTGAGGATGATTTTACGGAAAGTAAGACTCCCATATCAGTGTTTGTTTGTTAAAAAAAGGTAAAATTTTCGAGTAGGCTATGGTTTTACAAGAGGCTATTTAAATTTTCTATATTGTCTGACGTTTAGTTTGACAGATACAGTTGCTTATAGAAGACGTATAGAAGTGAAAGTTGTAAAATGTATAAAATCGCTATTCGGGGTGCAATTCAGTACTTGTTTTCTATGAAAATGAACACAACAAAGATTTTAGCGCATATGCAGCAAAAATTAGGCAGCGATGCTCCTTTAAAGGCCACAATTTATCGCTGAATTGCTTGCTTTAAACGTGGCAACATGAGTCTCGAAGATGAAGAACGTCCTGGACCACCCAAAATGTGTTACCATTACCAGATATGGTTGAAAAAATTCATGATGTATTACCGGATGCTAATCAAATTGCCAATGTGTTATAAGAAACATGCGGCTTAATACTTGAAAAATGCTTTCTATTTACTAGATAAAAATGTTTTATTTTAGAACCACGAAAAATCGTCCATGTGCTCTAGCGACACATATTGTACGAGGGATGTTTTCAAAGTTCTGGGAATTGTGCTCTAATTAAATTAAGCATGCTATTGGTGATAGACAAATCTTACTATAATTAGTCGTTCAGCCTGATTCAGGTGTTCGACCGATATAGATACACGACGGTAAATGAAAGAAACATTACTGCCGTGGAGAACCTACTGAAAGAGGACGGACGAATGACCATTTATCAAACTAGTGTACGCCGAGGAATAGGTACACGACAAGTTCATGAGATCGTATATGATTGTTTCGGCGTATGCAAGGTTTCAGTCCGCTGGGTGCCAAGATTGTTGGGACCGGAACAGAAACTCAATAGATCTGACACTTGTCACCAACTTCAAGAACTGTTAGCCCGTTACGGTGATGAATTTTGGCAACGGATAATAACCACTGACGAAACGTGGATTCCTTAATTCAATCCTGAGACCAAAAGTCAATCTAAAGAATGGCGTAAACCTGAAGAAGGGCCTCCACTTTAAGGCGCGTGCAGTTCCGTTAGTTGGAAAGGTAATGCTCACTGTATTCTGGGATTACGCAGTGATTATTTTTATGGATTATCTGGCGAAAGGTACTACAATTAACGGAGAATATTATTCGAACTTATCTTTCGGACCACTGCGGCAGGCAACTTATCAGAAAACGGCCTGGGAAGTTGGATAAGCGTCCGTTATTGCAACAGGATAATACAAGACTGCACACCGCAAGAAAAGCGAAGGATGTTTTGAATGATTTAGGATGGGAATTGCTTCTGCATCCACTTTATTCATTGGATCTCGCACCGAGTGATTTTTATCTGTTCCTAGATTAGAAAAAATCTTGACGGGGTGTTCGTTTTGAGAGTTTCACTGACGTAAAACGCGCCATAAATAGATAGATTGAGGAGACACTGTAGAAGTTCTGTGAGGACGGCATAAAAAAACTAATTTATCCTTGGGATAAATGTATTCATTAAATGCTTTTTTCGATTTGCACCTAATTCATATAAAGCCGACACTTTTTCCTTTGGAGTAGTGTAATCCATTTGATAGTTAAATATTGGTCACTACTCCTCTAATTTTTTATTTTTATTTTAAACTGACTATAGTTTTATGAACAGTCACTATGTTTTCACATACAAATACGCTATTGAGAAAGTATTTGTAATCTTTGAGATACTCCTGTCAGAGACATGCTATACAGGGTGTAAATGAAATATTCCGACGTACGCTAATATATAATAGATACGTAAGACAGCAATTCAAATCGAACGGGTGTTTCAAGAAGAGTGCAAAATTTGAATTGCCCGCCATGTTTGATAGTCACAATGACACGTGATACATGATAGAACAACGCGTACTTATTGTTAAAAATTATTATCAAAATGGTGAAAGTTTGATTGTCACCATTCGTAAAGTGCGTCCAATATTCGGTCGACAGAATGTTCCTAATTCAGCAACAGTGAAAAGAATAATCGAAAAATTCGAAAGGACTGGTGCGGTTAGTGATGTGAAACAGACGACATGAGCTCGTAGAGGTCGTTCAGAACAAAACATCACGAGTGTGGCCGAAAGTCCAGCGACGTCGATTCGTCATCGTGCACAAGATTTGGACATTACAACAGCCACTCTTCAGCGTATTTTGACTCAAGATTTGCATCATCACCCCTACAAAGTCCATTTGACTCAACAACTTCTGCTAACAGACCATGCACAGCGATGAGAGTTTACCAATTGGATACAATTTTGCGGACAAAATCTTTTTCAGTGATATTTCCCATTTCCACCTCGATGGCTTCGTAAAGCAATGCATCCGAAACATGTTACTGTTTGGTGTGCATTGCGGTCTGGAGGAGTAATTGGACCTATTTCTTGCGGTTTCTTGTGGATGCGGACGGTAATGCAGTAACGGTGAGTGGCGAACGTTATCGTTATATGATAACGCAGTTTTTTGTGTCTCAATTGGAAGATATTGCTATTGACGACATGTGGTTTCAGCAGGACGGGGCCACATGTCATACCGCCCGTAAAACATTCACTGTCAATAATGTTATTTTGAATTTTGTCAAGAGTACGCGTATGCCAGCAAAGCCATGGCGGTCATTTACAAGATATTTTGTTGCATACATAATTCCCAAATGTATAAATCAATAAATATTTCAATACTTTACTGCAGAAAACCATGTTTTATTGAACCTTAAAATTTTGCCTTCTCATTGAAACACTCTTTACACAAAATTATATTCTATCGAAACTTTAATTTTTGCGGAAATTTAGGAAAAACTTTTCCATATTTTTGTTCTATTTGACTTTTTTAATGATAATTTTTTGTGTGAACAGGTGGAATGCTTAAAGAAAATGTTCGTTCGATGTTGCTGTCATTTGCGTAAGTACAAGCTTCTAACTGATCGGTAAACTTTTGAAGTATGTACACGCTTTAACACGACTCGGTCTTCAAGGATATGGGCCGTAGCTTGATAAATACGTTGCCGAAGATCGTCTTTCACGGCCACGGCCTTCATAACTTGGATGCAATGTACAGCGGTTTATCAATCTGTATACGGTTTGTAAAATCAAATCATTTGATAGACATCTTCGGTTCGGAAACCGCCCTTTATAAATACGTCTAGTATCTCTAACATTTCCACCTGTTTCACCGCATAGTAAGACGATATCGGTTAATTCGTGATTTGAATAAGCTATACTTCATGGAAGTTGATAACAGACTGACTTCTGACTTGCAGTATGCATCATCGCATGTATAACTCCCACCATTACGCTTCAGTAGGGGAGCGCTGCAGTTATAAAGGAATACATACTAAATTTATCAGAATCGCCTTGAGCTACGCGTATTTATTAATTTATTTTTTCTTTGATCTCGTTTGAGATAGAGTTTTCGGGGATTAGTATTTTATGGTTTATATTCTTACGGCTATTAAAATATGCAGCGTATTTCGTTTACACCCTGTATAAAATTGTAGTGAAAGTGAGTTACTATGCCTACTATTAATAAATGCCGAGGTTCATTGTGATTAGGTAATATATAATTGTCAAGTGATATTGTTTGAAAAAGGGCCATTATAATTATAAAGCAATATAATTTTGTAAAATTCATATTGCTTTACGAACAGTTTAGTGAAATTAAAAGTTCGAACTATTTCTATTTTGAATTTAAAGTATGGAAAATTTAAAATTACCTGTCTAGCTCGTAAAGCCACTCTGGAATGTTCACTCCTGTTTAATGAGGTTAATTCGTTCAGTGTCGCTGCTAATTCGTCAGTTAAACCTGGTTCATTAGCCCACAGATGATCAATAAGCATCGTGACAAGCATATTTTTCTTGGCCACCTGTCCGTGCGAAAATATCGTGCCAGTAACGCAAGCCATATCGTCTTTGTGCTTCTCTCTAAGGGCCGAGACGCATTTATCATAATGACCCTGTTGGAATTGGCTTTCCACATTGTAGTACTGTTTTAAGAGATCATGTACAGCTGCCTTCATACGCCCGCGAATACCATTACGGTATCTTTGAACTAATTGGACTATTCCTTCAGTGGCTAGGAAGAATCCATCTCTTTCTGTTCTCTTAGTCATGCTGGCTGCGTGACTATCTATGACGCTAGCTATTTGTTGACTTGGAAATTGAGCTAACACAGAAGTTATATTTCTCTCGTACAATGACATTAATCTACGTATTTTCTTCTCAACAGCTGCTGGAATGCGGCCGGAGATAGACGCGATAACTTCCTGTAATTCTAGAAGTGGTAAACTTGGATCACGAAGACTTGCCATGAATTTCTCTATAATTTCTCGAAGACGAGCTGTGTGATATGGTTCGGGTAGGCAGTATCCTGTGAAGAAGAGTATAAAAGTGTCTGTTTTATAGAATCTTACTAATATTAACAAATTCAAGATTAAAATTATTTACCAGCTAGTGTATTTTCTAAAACTCCTTTGTAGCTATTGTGGATATGATTGAGTTTTTGAGGGCTAACATGAATAGTTGCATCTAATTCTGGGAAGGTTCCCTTATATAATTGTGCTTTAGTTACTAGAGTTGGGTCGTCTAATTCTAAAGTAGCTAGAACTGAACCGGCATCTAAAACAGCTCCAGGTCTTTTCACATAGAACACTGATCCAGATTCAGTTGCAGTAAGAGTCATTACCATTTTCATTACCTGTTAAATAATTAAAAAAAAACGAGGGGTTATAAATAAATATTTTTTATTTGCAGGAAATGTAAAATATGTAAGAGGATGATGATGGGATGTGAAACTCGACTAGTATAGCACTACCTTCCAGAAAAGCTTGGTATTATATTCTAATTCTGCTATCTTTTGTATGGTGACACACGAAGTTTGATTAATTTCTCACGTTTTATTTAAAAGTTAAAGTACTGTGTGTCTAAATGGAAAATATTAAAACTCGCAATTCGTGGTGCAATACAAAATTTTTTTTTAAGGGACTAAATACATCAGAAATTTTGATTGATATGTAAGACACTTTGTGTGATAATGCTCCTTCGAAAGCTTTAATTCGTCGCTGCGTTGCGCAATGTAACTATGTTAATATACGCATCGAGATAATGCTCAACCAAGACCATCAAACACTGCAACAGCTTCGGAAATGATAATGTTTTGAACGATCGAAGTATGGAAATAGCATCGTGTATATATCCACTGAACGTGTACATCATATTCTACACACGGAACTGGGCATATTCAAGGTGGGTACCGTGAATCTTGCATTGTGATCGACTAATACAAATGGAGTAGAAGAATCTAGACAATGTAAAAATTTTGGAACAACGAATAATAGATTCACAAACTCAAATGGAGCGGAGGAATTTGGACAGTGTGAAAACTTCGGAACAACGTCTAATAGATTCGCAAGCCCAAATGGAGCACAAAGGAGCCTGAAAACCTCCAGAATCCTAGAAAACAATCTGGAAAGAAAACTACTGGAGAATTCTAGAACTTTCGAGAAAAGTCTAGAACAAATGGGACAGACTCTGGAAATTATAAAACAGAAAAATGTTGAAAATTCGAAGGTTTTGCAGAACGTTCGAGAACAGCGATTTGTTGGAAAGATGGAAGTATAATTTCACGATGAATTGAAAATACAGTGATCAGTTTTCATAAATATTGTTAAATGATAGTATAAGACCCTACAATGTGCAAATAACAGTTTCGAAACTGATAGATTTAAGATTCACCATATTTATCAGGCATATCACCAACACATTTGTAAATCACTGGACGCTTTAGTAAAAGGAATTTTTTAATTAAAAACGTGTTGAAGATGCCGTGGAAATGCTTATCAGTTTCAGATATATATGCTTTTAAAAATGGTACTAATATTAATAGTAGAAGTGTGTTTAAGCGGTTGAAAACGATTTTGATTAATAAAAAACAATTTTTTAGAATTATTTTAAAATTTTCCTCGCTGAATTTGACATTTTATGAGGTGAGCATCAAATGTTCTTGGCTTGACAGGCTCATACGTGTTCAAAGTGTGTTGTATCATAGTTGCACACGTGCTAAGCCTTCGTTAATAGTAAAATTTTACGAGCAATAATTATCAATCTGTAATCAGGCATCACTAGTGTATAAAAATGTCTTAGTAAACAATGAATATCATGGGGTCATTAAATTTTTAACAAAGGTGGACAATATGCCTAATCAAATTAAACAATATTCTGACGGTATATATGGTGGTTCATCTCCTCCCTATTTTACCGTAAATCATTTATCATAAAGAGCGCAGTATGTTTTCCCGTTTGGGATAAGAATCCCTTGCCACAAAAGATTTCATTTATAGAAGAATTGGTATTAGAAGATCGCCGTTTGAAAGTGAAGAAATTATTAGCAATGCTTAACATTTCTGAAACAAGTGTTCGCCGAATTTCGCATGACCATTTGGGTATGAATAGGGTTAGTGCCACGACCACGACTTCCTTTTGCTCTGCAATGTCAACGCGCTCGTTTTAAAATATGTGTGGGGACGATCGAAAGGCGATTTTGGAGTCCATTGCGACATGAGATGAAATAATGATTTTGTATTATGATTTTCTTGATGAACCACCTCCTATAAACGCAAATGTCGTTCAATCAAGGAGACTGATTATGGTTACAATATAACTGTCAACAGCACATATTGAACTTGTTTACTGCATAAATTGAGAGACAATATTCGTGAAAAATTAAAAACGAATGGTGTTCAATTACTAAAAATTAAACAATATTCGCATTTAGAAACACACGACTCCTGAATTACTATTAACCGACGACAAGGGACCAAGTAAACAAACATTAAAATATTTACTAATTTTATATGATATATTCCGATTAAATTACTTACCAATCTTCTATTTCAAAAACTAAATTAAACACACCAGTATATTATAGGAGAATATTTTCGAGAGACCCTGTATATTGAATTAATTTTAAATTTGCGCTGCCTGAGGTCAGTGGCCGCGTTCTGAACTAAAAAGTGGAGGGGTAATTTCTCGCTTCCTGGGTCGTGGAATGTGAATCCAGACCCCCCGAATCGTAACTACTACGAGTATACACCCGTTTATACTGCTGCAGATTCACGGGTTGCAATTCACGAGTGGGGCATCCAGCCTATAGTCGTGATATGACTTCTAGTGACTATTATTGATTTTTCTATTTAAAGAGTTGTAAACAGACGTAGTTTTGAGGGCAAAATATCAGATTAATTTTAAAAGGATATAGAATTATTAATTAATCATTATAATAATGGCATTGTCATGGAAACTATACTGGAAAATCAAAATTATAAAATTTTCAAAACTTTATTTTTGCTGTCAGGTCGAGAACGCGCTTACCTCGCATATGTACCAACTGAAAACATCAAAATACGAGTGCAATTTTACATTACTGGTTATTAGTCTTTGTAAAAGAAGAAAAAAACTTAAGTGATCAAGATTAAAAGTAAATTATTAGCGAAATAAGGATTGCCTTAGAGATTAATCAAATTTGTTCTTGAATGTATGGCGATTAGCGTCAAATTAACGTTAATACTTACTTCAATTTCAGCATAAGTTTGTCCTTTGTTAACATGACCGCCATCATCCACTAAGAAACCTATGAGTTTTCCAGCAGATGGACATCTCAGTAATGTTGGATCATTCTCTTTCTCAAAGACACAGGTTTGATTTCCTATAACTATCCGATATCTATCTACTTCTTCTTTCATGTAAGTTGTGAAAGACGATCCATCGATAGACAATAAAATACCTAAACAAGAAATGAAAATAAAACGTTGTTGAAAAATCATATTTTGTTTAGGGTTAAATAGATTTCTCAATTAAGTATTTTAGCAAAAAAGTTTAAGTATATCAATACGTTAAGCACGTATTACGCATTTGTTACAAATGAAACAGACAAGCAAATATACATGTCTGTAACTGTACACATGGACATATACCTCGTATTTTCCAACATGTACTTCTGCCTAAGACACGTTTTTTTGCCATTTACTATCAGACGTCATCAGCTAGTGAAGTAAAGCTTAAAGAATCGCCTCATAAGGTATAGCAAATTTTGTCTTATCAGGTTGCACCATATAATCTAGTGACATCTGACGGACAAAAGAGGCTATGCCGAAAGTGACAATTTTCCCTTGACCGGCTATGCCGGTACAGAAGAGAAAAAATACGTATATGAGGTGTAAGTCCATTAACACGATGCCAGATGGCATATCGTATATACAAATATACCAAAAAAGTTTAAGTATATCAATACGTTAAGCACGTATTACGCATTTGTTACAAATGAAACAGACATGCAAATATACACGTCTGTAATTATACACATGGGCGTGCTTATTGGTTAAGTGGTTATTTAAGAATGAAATAAACAATTTAACGTGGAAAGATTAAAAGAAAATATTTAAAAGCTTTCACGGACGTAAAATTTCATGGACTGTAAAGGAAAATATCTTGAATAAATAAATGTATTTCCGTAAAAAATGCGTATTACTCAACAGAAAGAGAACAGTTCTTGTATAGACTATACACGAGTCTACTTCATATATGTTTTAAAATATTAATATCCCCTTGCACGTGTAAGTGTAATTTATTTGAGGTTACACAAGAAAATGTAGTTAAGAAAGTTTAAAAGTGACATTTGTTAAAGATTAATTAAAAACAATTACCTCCATCGCTTAATCTATGTAATTCAACTTCCTTAAACGATCCATTCATGACTAGAAAATAGGAGTTTGCTCCACTTTTAGTTGCTTGGACTTTGTACTTGTAACCATCATTTATGAGTTCAATATCCACTATATTATTTAATGTATTAGAACCTTGGATTTGGCCCCTCTCTAAAGAGGTTTGGAACTCTTGAAAGGCCGTTGAAATAGACTTATCAGCTATGTGTAAAGCACCACAAATAACACCTAACATTATATCAGGTTTCTCAGATTGCATCCTCTCCGATATTAGTATATCTAACCAGGCAGTGTCGATCGTATTAGTCTATTCAAAATTGAAAACAATTACTTTTATGAAAACAAAATATGGAAATGGTTAAACGTACCTGAAAGCTTTTAGTTTCTAGCAATGTGATGAGATATTCTACAGTTGTCCTAAAATCGCCTCTAATTGAAAGTTCTTTAAGAGCGATGACTAAATTCTCCCTAGCTTGTTCTCTATTTTCACCCCAAGAGAAACAGTGACCGAACTGTGAATCCGCAAATTCATGCAAGCCACCCGAAGCTGCTACAGAAAAGTAACCCCAGACGTTCTTTGAAGACCTAAAGTTTAGTTCTTGAACTGTTCCTGAACTTGGCTTAAAACCTATGTAGATGACATAAAATTGTTTTAAATTTAGTGAAATAAATGGTATGCTAGGACGTACCTTCATCTGGATTTTCTGAGGTAATTCTAGCTGCAATTACGTGTCCCCAAGGTTGAGGTCTATTTCTGGGACTATCAAAGTCTATTTCTGAATTACCCCATGGCGATTCACCATATAACAATCGTATGTCTTTGATATAATGAAGAGGAAGACCCATAGCAATCTGTTAAAATAATAAATTAAAGAAAAGTTCATTTTGTACCATAAAAAATAAACTAGTGGTAGAATGATAATATTTTTTAAAGAAGAAAAATCTTCAAATAATTTCGACCTTTATTATGTAAGTTCATTTTGTTGCTCTTTAGAAAAAAAGTGAATCAGAAATATTAGTTATTTGAGTACCCTAATGTCGGTGTGCATTAAAATTATTTGAGTTACGTATTATTTTTTAACAATTTAAAAGATGAATTTACCTGAAGTTGTGCCGCTGGTAAATTAACATCAGATACCATTTCCGTACAAGGATGTTCCACTTGCAGTCTAGGATTCAGTTCCAAAAAGTAGTAATGTCCAGAGGTATCGTATAAATATTCAACGGTGCCAGCAGAAACGTAGCCTACCATTTTAGCTAATCGAACCGCGGCTTTTTCCATAGCTTCGAATACAGACTGTTCTGCTATAACTGCTGGAGCTTCTTCAATAATTTTCTGATGGCGTCTTTGAATGGAACAGTCGCGGCCAAAAATGGAAATGGCATTTCCATATTGATCAGCTAATAATTGAACTTCTAAATGTCTGGCGCATTTTGCTAATTTCATGACAAATATCGGAGAACCAGGAACTTCAGCTTGTACCTTTTAAATTAATAGAGTTCTTATTAGTAAAGAAAGCAAGTTTTTCAGTAAACAAATAAAAACTCATACTTGTCGAAACGCCGCAGGAAAATCATCTGGAGCATCTACTTTCCTAATGCCTTTGCCACCACCTCCTTCGGATGCCTTAATCATTACGGGAAAACCGATTTTCTGAGCTGCAGCTAAACCTTGTTCAACAGAATGTACGCAACCTCTACCAAATAATTCCGAGGATATTTTAATTTTTTTACCAGAGTACTGGGCTTTTAAATCTAAATAAATAGAGTGGATGAATATATTAAATATGTAATTTATGCAAAATTTATTTACCAGATCCTGACCATGGTAATGTAGGAATGTCTGCCGTTTGTGCTACGATAGATGAGGCAATCTTGTCACCTAGAGCCCACATGGCCTTCTCAGGTGGACCAATGAATGCTATATTATTTTTGTGCAGTAACTCAGGAAGTTTTGGATTTTCCGAAGCATGTCCCCAACCTGCCCAAACAGCCTATCAAAAAATATATATAAGATGGTATTTCCTCAAGGTTAAACAGTGAACGTTAATCTACCTGAACTTGCGAACGAACAGCTATATCAATTATGAGTTCTACATTGGCGTAGTTGTTATTATTAGTGCCTCCTGGTACTGGCACATAATGATCGGCCATTTTTATGTATTCTGCATTGGCTTTAAGATCTTCCGGAGTCACCATGACTACGAATCGGACTGCTCTTTCATTTTTGAACATTTCGTACGACCAACGTCGGACTGAACGCATGCATTTGACAGCGGCGATTCCATTGTTTGCAATAAGAACCTGAAAAATAATATAAAAACAATATAGAATTTGTTACGGTTCAAAATAGTCAACGTCGTACGTTCAGTAAAAGTAAAAATTACACGAAAGAGGTATGTATATCATCAAACATAAAGTGGTTTACTTAATAAATTAAAAAAATCGAATGAGATCATAAAAGTAATTTTGTAAAATTATATTTTATAGGTTAAAAAAAAGATGTTTAGCTTATTTTAATATGTTTAATATGATTACTATATCCAATATTAGTTGCATATAGTGACCAAGAAAGAAAGGGGTGAGATATATATATATATATATGCGCGGTCCAATGTTAACGTAGTAACGAGGAAATGATTTTTTTATTCGAGTCCGGCCCTGTTGCAGGTAACTATATTGGCGCAATACGAGCTTCCACCTCTAATTTATCAGTAATTTTCTTTACCGATGAATTATATTGTTTTATCGGTATTTGTCAGTACCAAATTTAAAGACAAAAAAATTATATGTAAATAATTCCATACAAATAATTAAAAAACAGCTATCTATCCCACTGGACACGCTACATAAAGCTTTTTGTTTTATTATAACCACAATAATTTTACTTTTAAAAGAAGTCGAACGTTCAAACTATTTAGTTTTAATCACATTTTAATTAATGCGGCATAGGTTTGTGGACATATTCGACGTAAAGGCTATTATTGATATCCACAAAGGAAAAAACAGCACCATATGTGCGACCGAGTATGTTTTGGTAGAAAGTAACAACACTGACTATCTATGAATAGGACCTCATTGTTAAAAGTATTGTTCGGAATTTTATCGATTTTTTTGCAGGTCAATGAACTTGAATTACAGCTGTATTTCGGTTTGTTTATTCTATAAACACAGATATGGACCGACTTAACTACATTTTGGCCCTAAAAATTTGGAAATTTTTGTTGAATAACAAATAAATTTCTTTTTTGATTTTCAGTTAGACATTTATACGTATTCTTCAGATTCGCATAATTTTGGCGCTATTCAGGGGTAATACTGTATTTACTACGCTGTGTGATAATAAAATAACAGGATATCTGTAAAAAGTTGTAAATTAAAAGATACTTTATTAAATTTTAGCGACAGCAGAAGATATTCTAAATAAGGGGCGACGAAACCGACAGATCGGAAAGAAAATACCATGGATAGAGTTGTGGGATATTGAGTTCTAAGTTAATGTAATTAGGGCAGTGAGACAGCTAGCGAATACAACTAGCTGTATTAGAACTTTATTTAATATAAAACCTAATGAAAGTTGTAAGCCATAGTATTACTTCCTTAAGAATTTTTCTAGTTATAATCATTTCAAAAGTGATTGAGATAGTGATAGTTCTTTTGGCGTTCTTCACTGAGCAGCGACGAATGTTCTTCTACGCTGTCTTAATAACTTTTGTGATATAGCGAGATTGTCCTTTAGTATCCTTTATCCTTTAGTGTCCTATAGTAAGATGAAACACGTGTTTACATCTCGGGTGAGATACCTTCACAAATATATCAACTTGTATTGTGTTCTTCATATTCACACACAACTCGCAAATATTTTTGTTCTAATAAATATGTAATCGCTTTGCCAAATGAAACGTTGACGTTTAGAGAGGTCAAAAAGTAATATTGAATTTAAATTTCAAAATCTATATTTGCATCAGATTCAGAAGACATTTTTCCTACCTGAAATAAATAGCAAATAACCTAATGTAAGTGCGTCGACCTGGCACGACGATTGAAAACACATTCTGCCGTCTAGTATAGACATCACATGAACTGTCTTGCGTTTGTCTATTCTGTGCTGAATTGCTTTTTACTATCCTGAACTCTCTTTGGCGTAGTATACGCCTAGGCTTAGGAATCATATCGAATACGTTTCGACAATAGCATATAAACGTTTGGGGTTCATAATACGTAATTCCAGATAATTTAGTAATATGATGACTCTAAAATTCTTATATTTTCATGTGCTATGAGCTGCATGGAATATTGCTCTATTATATAATGTATGACATGAGTTAAAACGAATTACGACTATTGAAATATATCTCATTTAAAGATAACAGTAGATGTTATCGATTATAATTCTCTACTAGAGCGTCATGGTTCTCAATTCCTTGAACGTGGGCAAAGACATAAGCTAATATTTTTGTGAGAACTAGTAATGGGATTATTGAGTGCAGGGATGTCCCTAATCGTCTATCTAGATATTTTTCAATATTTGTGTTACCGCTACTGAGGACTAATTTATTGATAAATTCATACATCTTACAAAAGTACAAGTTTGCTGATGTTTGTTATACAGATATCTTTCATAAACATACACGGGACTAAGAAATGCATGTACAATCGCAAACACGGAATAGTCTCCAGACATATTAATCAAACTAGGGCATTTTTGGAAAATCAGGCTCCGCGTAAAATTACTTTCAATGATAGCGGTGGACACTTGGACGAATAACGAATTTAATTAAATCTGGCGCTAACTTTACTAAATTTAAGCTTGTCGTGGACAATAGTATGAACACTACAACACTAGTGTTTACAATCTTAGCAATTTTCTTCACAGATATTCGCATATTGCTCTGGATCAGGTGGTCAAATTTTTGAATATTCCAAAGATTCACAGCAGACGCTGGACAGGCAGCATGCGGCAAGTTCGACTGGCGTTCACGAACATCCTGGAAGGATTTACACCACTTGAAGACTGTTCTGATTGATAAAACACTCTTTTACAAACTGTTTACAAAGTCTGATAAATATCAGTCGCTTTTACAGTTAAAGTCGAAAAATTCGGTAAATGCAAAAAAAAAGATAAATTTTTCTATAGCGTGAACATGTTTTATTAAAAATAGATTAAAATATGTTGACGGTATGTCGGTTTAAAAATAAATAGGTTAAATTTGAACAAATTATATTTTAGAAATAGTAATAAACTTAATACTTAATAATAGCTCCGTTCTTCTGTATGAGGGATGTTAATTGTCTAGGCATAGTCGCAATCAAGTGCTGGCAATACTCTTGTGTTGAATTTTGTTATTCCAGATTTATGACATTTATAAGCTCTTGCCTGTTTTGGGGGCGAAAATTTGTCCGGCGCATCCTATTTACCATTATTTCCTATGGGGTTAAAATCTGGGCTTCTCGAAGGCCACAGCAAAACATTAATATTATTTGCTCTAAACCAATTTTGTGGAAGCCCTGAAGTGAGTATTAGACAATTGTTCTGTTGGAATATAAAATTATTGTCCGGAAAGACCGGAACAACTGATGGTAACATAACATCTTGAAGAATGTAAACATAAATGTTTGCTAAGTCTTTCTTCTACAATATATAATACTCCGAACCAAGCGCACTAAATCCACCTCACACATTCACTGAAAAACTGCTAGAGTTATACTGTTGAGTATACTTTTCTTCAAAACGTGTGTTTCTGGGTCTATAGAGTTTTGCTCTTCCGTTTTTATTTGATTTCAAGGTTTTTTCATCTGAAAATACTACGATATTCCAGAAATTTTCTCTTTCGAGGAGTTCCAAAGTAAATACTACCTCCTGTTCTTTATGGAAATCGGAAGGGAATGGTTTTTTGGCTGCATAATAGTTGTCCAATTCAGAAGAACGAATTCGTCAACGTGCAGTGCTTTGCGATGCTGGAAAATTGGTTAGATTGATCGCTTCTACAGTAGTGGCCATAGGCCTTTCTCTCAAAAAATTAACTAATTCCTCGTATTCTTGTTCATTTGTAGTTTTAGCCAGACCCGAACCTTTCGCTTACAGTCCGCTCGTTTTCTCATTTTTTTAAAAATTCTCCGCATACTACTTCTTCCCAATCCAAAATTTGTCGCTAAATTCATAATTGTTCTACCATTTCCAGTAGGGAATGCAATGCCGGTATACCGAAAACCGGGATACCGCCAAAATTTTTGGCGGTATCGATACCGGTATTCACCTTAAAAATATCGGTATTTTCGGTATTGAAACATTTGCGCTAGTTGATACACGTTACACGGAAGCTTGATTCGGGGAATCTCCCATTTACTTAGAATCTGTTGGAAGGTATATATATTTTCAATACAGTGGTAACACTGCCTATTATATGTAACACTGGTTAACCATAGTGATAGGTTACTTCCCTTCTTTCTGTTCTACTTTTATACTCGTTATATATGTGTGCCTAAATTTATGCGATTCAATAAACTTTTCTTTAAATTAAATATTTCTTTTTCTTTTTATGTTTTTTGTTTTTCTTTGCTGCCTAACGCACCTGCTAACAGAATCAAATGAGATCCCGTCCACTGTAGCTAAAGGCTGTAAGTTCAGTGCGGAGTGTTTTTTCAGTACGTAGACACAAATTGAGAGTAAAAGTTGTTAGTTTTGTGCTTGTGCAATAATTAATATATGTAAGTAAATTTGGTAGTCCTAGAGTTTAAGAACCATGAAATATGTGTATCCTAGATAAGATTAAATAAATATTTGTCTTGTAAATTGAGCAACTAATATGTTGCTCGATTTGCAACATTTTGCAATTACGTTTTGTTCTCAAAAATATCTACATGCACTGGTGAACGATATTAGTTTTAATTTTGATTGTAAATTTATGTACAATATCCAATAAATATTATATACATAAACGTCAGCACTATTAAATATGCTGCAGATAAATAAATTTCCTATTAATAAAACTTATTTTATGGTTCCTTAATAACTTAGATTTACTTTTTTAAAATTATTAATTAATTAAAATAATTGTTTTAGAATCAAAAGTATGAATTCGGAATCCAATATATTTCAAGAACACAAAAAAGGGAGCGACGTTAATTCGGTTTGGCATTATTATTTCCGTGCTAATCAAGGGCAAGTAGCAAAATGTAAGAAATGCACAAAAGAAATCAAATGTCAGGGAGGATCCACAAGTGGCCTTCACACCCACTTGAAAACTCGACATAACATAAATTTAAAAACTAAAAGCGACGTAGCAGCAGATAATGAAAATGATGCGTCTTGTTCTAGTCAAAAGCTACCAAAAACATTAAATTATTATTTTCAAAATCAAAAGAAGGAACAGTTATGTGAAACCCTGGCTCGTATGGTTGCGCGTGATGGACTACCATTTAAAATTTTCTGCTCTTCGGAGGATATAAGAAAAGGGCTACATGCAAGAGGATATAATGATCTACCAAAATCAGCTGCAACAATAAAATCTATGATCACTGAATATAGCAAGAAGATAAGAATTGAAGTTATTAAAGAAATGTCTGATTTAAAATCGAAAGGCAACCGATTTAGCTTAACATTCGACGAATGGACTTCGGTTCGCAATCGGAGGTATTTAAACATAAACGTACATTCTACTGGAGGATATATACGGAACATTGGACTAGCCCGTTTACATGGAAAACTGCCAACGGAAAAATGTTTGGAGATTTTGAAAATAAAATTACAAGAATTTCATCTCAACTTAATAAATGACATTGTTTGTATATCGACAGATGGTGCGTCAGTTATGGTAAAACTCGGACATTTGATTGAAGTCGAACATCAGTTATGTTTTGCACTTGCACATGGCATCCACCTAGCTGTTAGATATGTCCTTTACAAAAACAACTCCAGTTTAGTGACTGTTGATGCTGAAATTGAATCAATTGAATCCCAATCTAGCGATTGTGATAGTGATGTAGATGATGACAATGACATAGAAACTGACAATGAAGAAGATAAAAAGATTTCAGATGATGGTGTTGTCCTAGAGTTTGGATCTGTTGACACTGAAATAAATTTGAATTATGCTAATTTATCCCCGCTGGTAACAAAAATTAGAAGTGTCATTAAAATTTTCAGAAGATCTCCAACAAAAAATGATCAATATTTACAAAAATATGTAAAACTACAATTTGGAAAAGAATTGAATTTGCAATTGGATGTCATAACACGATGGAATAGTTTACTTATTATGTTGGGAAGGTTTTACCAATTACGGTATTGTGTCAAAAAAGCATTAATTGATTTAAAATCAAACATAGTCTTTTTCGAAGAGGAGTTTCTATTAATTTCTGAAATCATTGATGCATTGTCACCAATTAAATTAGCAGCCGAAGCCCTATGCAGAAGAGATTCTAATCTTCTTGTTGCAGACGCGACGTTTAAATTTATGATTGACACGCTTGTTGCACAAAAAAGTAAAATAAATATTGAATTGATAAATGCTCTGAAGTATAGAATAATGCAAAGACGAACAAACATATCTCAAGTTTTGCAATATTTACACAACGCTTCACAAAACGAAATCGAAACGGATACAGACTTATGTCCTAAACTTAAAAAAGGTTCTATTACAAAAATATTGATTCCTCTTATAAAACGCCTAGGAGTTAAAAGTAATGAACCAGACAGTGAAGATTTTGATCTTGGAGATGAAGATACACCAGTTACATCTCTCTCCGCTATTAATACTGCAAACTGTTTCATTAAAAAACAAATTAGAGAATGTTATTAACAAAGCAATGACGAATGTTCCAAACCCAAAGAAACAAAACAAAAGATTAGAAATAGAACATAAACTTAAAAAGGAATTACAATTTTTTGAAGAGCATGGAATTAGGGGGGTGCATCTAAAGCTTGCTTATGAATACTTGTTAACAATACCATCAACAAGTGTGGAGTCAGAACGAGCCTTTTCGGCTGCTCAACATATAACCACAAAAATAAGATCGAGGTTAGACGACGGTACGTTGGATCATATATGTTTTTTGAAATCATATTTCAATTTGCATCAAAAATAATAATCACTTGTACGAATTAATGTAATATATATTAAAAAAGTTGGATTTAATTTTGTTAAATTATTCTTAAAAATAAATGTTTTGTTGTTTAGTTGTGTTTGACATATATTTGTACTACCCCTAAATAATAACATAACCTATAGTAAGTAAATTTTAATTTTGGTTAAATTTTTTAAAATAATACTAATACCGGTAAAATACCGGTATTACCGGTTCAAAAAACGAAAATACCGAAATACAGGTATCGAAAATTTTTAACGGTATTGCATTCCCTAATTTCCAGGTGGGAGACGATTCTGGCTTTATGTACTTCGCTTAAATGAGGCATTGCACAAGTTGGTATAAATTTAATAACATTGGTTTAAATATTTTTGATAGATATTGTCAAGCAGACAATTGAGGAATAGAACAGAATTTAAAATAGGAAAAATCTCACTTTCCTTTATTTTGATTTCAGCTGTACATCTTCATTGAAAAGAAATGTAATAATTATGCGTTGTGTAACAGAATTGAACACATTGTTAATACAACTGACAGTATTGGCATAATTAAGTTGCAGTTGTTTATTGCGTTAGCTAACATGCCTACTTCGATGAATATAAAACCGCTCTGCAATATATCTCTTCAATTATGTTCAGAAAAAAATTAAATTTGAATTGCTCTCGTACATATCAAAATAAGCAAGGATACTTTCGAGAAAATAACGTGTTGTATGCCTTTGTGTTACGGCTTTTCTATGTATGTATTACATGTATTTGTTTGTTTTTAATACACGAGCGTTTGTCGAACAAACAAATAGAAGTTTTATAATACTGGTTTCATTAATTAGTAAGCACTTAAATTAACAAAACATTTTAAACGATGCGCACGTGTATTTAAGTATTATCCATTAGTCTTGGTTACTATTTATAATTATTATGGAAAGGTTCGTCCTCGTCAATTTTAGTGCGTATGTTGGCATTATACACGTCATACTTTTTTTTAAATGAAAGTAGTATGTGTTTTTGGTAATTTGAGATCACTAACAATAACAATGCTTAATTTGTATAGGTAGAATGGTGAAAATAACCGATGCACAATGCCTTACATACAAATTGGCACTATAATATCCCAAACACTAGAATCTAATTTAAGATACATTTATATTGATTTGATGTTTTATAAATATTTACAGGATTAGTAAGTGGAATTATCTACATTCTATAATTAAATACAGATATAATTTGTGGCGAAGCAACGATGGAGGCGCGTCCAATTCCCTACTACACTTACTATACTTGTTAATCGTTTCCCCGATTTCCCCAGTCCGACTTTGACGTTTACTTGACGTTAGTATCATTCGAGTTGTAGTATATAATAGCGCATAATATATATATACGCAGAATGCCGAATTATAACAAGTGTTCATTTGAAAAGTCAATCTAGTAGCATGTGATTTACTGAGAACATTTTGAAGTATGTATGTCGTAAATTAAAATTTACTACTTAACCTACGAAGTCGTATATTTTGACAGTTTCATACATACAAATAAATAACAAATAATAGGTATTTATTGAAAACTATAACAAATGTTGAAAATGTTGTCCTTCAAGATCAATGCACTTTAAAATCCTCCGTTCAAAATTTCTGATGATATTCTGCAACATTACTGGATTGTTATTAACTTCCATGCATTTCTGTTCGATTCTCTGTAGCATATCATTCAAATTCAATATAGGTGTTCGAAATATGTTGTTTTTTAGATAAGGCCACACAAAGAAGTCGCAAGGTGTTAAATCGCATGAACGTGCAGGCCAGGCAATTTCAGTATTTCGACTAATTATACGCTCATCCAAAAAATTCTCTTAAATAATCCAAAGATTCTGCAGTACAGTGACAAGGTGCTCCGTCTTGTTGGAAATATGCATTTTGAAGTTCATCATCAATCATCATGCAACTGATTGACAAATGGTTGTAAAATTTCCGTACGGTACCTTTGAGCAGTTAACGTTCCCTGAAAAAATATTGGTCCAATGATTCGCCTTTGGCTTATAGCTGCCCAAACACCAATTTTCTCTGGATGTAGCGATTCTTCATTAATTACATGTGGATTTTCACTACTCCAAATTCTTGTATTTTGTGAATTTAGGTATCCCGTTTTATAAAACCATGCTTCATCAGTAAAGATGACTCTTTGCGAAAGTTCTCCATTATTGTTCATACAAACCAATTACAAAACTGTAGTCTACGTGGGTAATCAATTTCTAACAATTCTTGTACTGCTGTGACACGGTATGGATAAAGTTGCATATCTTTTTTTAATAACTTGTGAGTTGTACCAACAGAAAGGTTTATTTGTTGACTCAAATGTCGAACAGATGTTTGTGGTTCATTTTCCATTATTTCTTCAACACGATTGACAACTTGAGGTATACGTTTCTTAACTGCTCCGCTGCCTGATTTTCTTAAGAGACTACCAGTTTCAGAAAAATGTTTTAAAGTTCTATCCAAAGTATTCTTAAATTGTATATAATCTATTACAAAATGTGGAAACTCAACTTGAAATTCTACCATGCAATCTTGAACTGAATAAACCCATAAACCATCAATTTTATTACCACTTCGGAAATAAGCCTGGACTAAAAAAATTTTATGTTCTAAAGTGGAAGCCATTTTAAAACTGAGAAGCAATTTATTTAAACCAGAATCGACGCACGATTATTTTATGCACTAACTGATATTTGTGATTGACATTATTAAATGTCATTTGGATTTACGTTTACGGAACAACAAACACATACTAATATATATGCGTCTTATTCTATAAAAAATTCAAAGTAACCTAGATTGACTTTTCAAATGAACACACGTTACAAAGGAGGAAAAATATACATGTTAAACTTGTATTACATACAACAAGTATGTGATATCTTTAGTGTCAGATATCTAAACAGACCAATACCAAACAAAATAACGATATTTAGAATTGAAAAGAAATTTAATGAAACCGGTTCTATTGCTCACCAAACAAAGTCGTATCATAGCCGCAAAATTTCAGAAAATGCTTGTCAACTAGTATGTGCTTCAGCCGAGAATAATTAATGGTTTTCATCAAAACGTATTGCTTCCGATTTAGACATATCACCTTCGTCTGTGCAGCGCATATTAAAGAAGAATGGCTATAAAAGTTATAAAATAACAAAACATCAAGGGTTATTTAATAATGATACAATTTAGCAGGATGTCTTTTTGAGTGAAAATTATAGACAAAATTCAGGCAGACGATGGCTTTCTAAAAAATATTTTATTTACTGATGAGTAGAGCTGAGGATGTTTGCGGTATAACCATGGTTATACCGCAAACATCCTCAGCTCTACTGATGAGTCTTCTTTTTTCCTAGTCGGGAAGCATATTTCGTCGGCGGTTAGATATTGGGCAGGGTTGTTGGGTGATCATACTATAGGACCTTTCTTAATTGATGGTAATTTAAGCTCTGAAAAATATGTACAACTTTTACAAAACCAAGTTCTTCCTTACATTTTACAACTGTCAAATATTAATATCGACAGATTATACTTGCAACAAGATGGGTGTCCAGCGCACAATTCTTTGGTAGCGAAGAATTTTTTAAATGAACAATTTCCTAACCGCTGGATTGGAACACGTTCTGAAACTCTTTCTTGGCCTCTCGTTCCCCTGATCTATGACTAGATTTCTTTTATTGGGGTTATTTAAAAGAATCGATCTATAAACAAGAAAATCCTGGTACACTTACAGGTACAGAATTCCGAAATAAAATTATAGAAGTATCACAGCAGCATCACTACCGAAATATTAAGTATAGTTAGAAATAGTTTTTTGCGCCGTTTATTTAATTAATCTATATGGAAAAAAAAATCAGAAGATTTTCATCTATGCATAAGAAAAGAAATTTGGTTTACTTTTAAGAAGAATTAAAATTTAGTTTTCTATTGTTTATAACAAGGAATTTATTCGTATTGTTTTACTTACAAGAAAGCATTTTATTTTACTTAACATATTTTTCAATAAATTATACTTCGTTAGATTTATAGGAATGAATTATTAATTTGTTTTTATTTACAAGAATATGTTTTCAGTTTGTGATGGAAATAAGTTTGTGGTTCGATAGTTCACTGGCGTGCGTATGTATTTTATTTTAATTATATTCTGCTCTCAAATTTATTTGCATATGATGTTAACAAGCACTGACAAGCACTCGTAATACCCCCCATCTATTGTATATTCCTATGATTAACGTAGGGGAATACGTATAAGTAGCCGAGAAGTGGTGGGGGAGCAGTGCATGCGCTATACAATCGTTGCGTCTACACGATTATATAGCAAGCGCCAATTAAGTTGGCGCGAGGAGGGGGTGCGCAGAAGCCGTTTTTAAAAACGTCCACCCCCACTACTCAAGTAATCATTTGTCAGAATACATTTGTCATTGACGTTTGACGGAACATAATGCTTTGCTAGGGGATCATAAAGTGATACACGTTCAGAGGTTAGAATTATCTGACATTTGATGTAAAACCAAATACAAATCTCCCCACTACTTCTAATCCTGCGCGAACTTACCCCTCCTCGCGCCAACTTAATTGGCGTTTGCTATACCTATATATAAAATTTGTATACACAGTCAAAATATAAAACAAATGTATTTTATTTATATCTGTTCTTCATTAGTCTTAGTTGATTAAAAATAATTTATTATCCAAAGGTAGAAACAAAAAATTACTTGTGACAGGCTAATATAACAAAATAAAATAAATGCACATACAATGCTAGCTGTGTATAGTGCCAATGAAAAAAGGGAGTGAAAGGTAACGTGCCTTCAAAAACTTTCCTCATTAGAGACGGTCATGCTTTTTCTTAATGTATAATTTTGTTAGTTTGTTTCATGTAAATGTGTGTAATAATTAGTAATTTAGTTTTTGGGAAGATATTTCTTACAATAGTAAAAATTAAAAAATAATAATACTAAATCAGATGTTGGAAATGTTAATAATGAAAGCATTATTTTGAAGATAAGTTGAATTCTACGCTTTATGCTTTTAAAGCCATTTATTAGGATTTCGTGGGTTATGTCAGCAAAAGAATTAAAAATAGTATTACGAAGCTCTTCAATCGTGTGATATCTGGCCTTGGAAATGGTATTCTTTAAATATGGAAAAATAAAATAGTGTAAAATTGTAAAATCTGGAGATCTTGGAGAAAAACTAATAATTCTTGTATCGAAAAATTCTTGCAAAAAAGCTATTGCTTCTCGAGATTTATGCGTTGGTGCATTATTTTGCTTGAAATACCCTTCCGTAAGTTCATCATAATCAAGTTCATTAATAAACGGCTTTAATAATTCATTTTGATATCTTTCAGCAGTTATGGTTTCATTAAAAAATATAGGCCCAATAATTCGTCTTCTTGAAACTGCTAGGCAGGGCAGACCCTATTTTTTGTGGATGGAGTGTAATTTCCACAAATTCATGAGGATTTTCTGCAGACCAAATTCTCAAATTTTGCTTGTTTAAATATTCTGAAAGATGGAACCAAGCCTCATCCGAAAAGAAGCATTTGTCGAGAATGTCATTATTATTTATGTTATTCAAAAACCATAGATTATACTGTGTTCTCATAACAAAATCTACCTGTTTGATTTCCGAAACTGCTTGAATTTTATATGGAAATAACTTTAAGTTTTTTTTTTAAATAGTATGAGACAAGCTCCCACTGACAAATGAACTTGTTGTGATAGTTTTGCGATTGATTTTTTGGATGAGTTGTCGAGTGTTCGACGTCGAATACCCTCTATGCAATTTGCTGTTCGTTTTCTAGGTACCCCACCGCCAGGTTTACGAGATATTACTCCTGTTTCACCAAATTCAATAACACAAGCTTGAATATGTTTTTGCAGTTGTGCGCAAGTAACTGGCAGATTAGGATACTGTTGCCGGAAATCCTGTAACCGATTAGTGGAATAAACCCAAAATCTATTTTATAATTTTTGGCTAATTCTATAGTAACTTTGAATAAAAAATATTTTATGTTGTAATTCTAACAATATAATAAAATAATTTAAAAAATATAAGCGTTTATAATTTGAATTTATGTATGACAACTGACAGAATTTGAGGTTTCCTAAAGCTTCGCATGTGCACCAATCTTTGAATAGTTAATTACATAAAAACCGCCTATTATAATGAGCGAAGTTTTTGAAGGCACGTTATATGTGAGTAATACCTTTATACAAAAAATCGCGGTCCAATGTTCACGTAGTAACGAGAAAATGAGTTTTCCTTATTCGAGTTCAGTCCTGTTACAGTTAAATATATGGGCGGCAATATGGGCTTCCACCTCTAATTCACTGTAATTCTCTTTACCGACTAATTATATTGTTCTATCGGCATTTGTAAGTACCATGCACAAGTTTAAAGACAAATAAATTATATGTACATAATTCCTAACACATAATTAAACACCAGGTGTCCAATGGGATGAACACGCTACGAAAGCTTTTTGTTTTATTATAAACATGATAATTTTACTTTTAAAAGAAGTTTGACGTTCAACTATTTAAATTAAATCACATTTTAATTAATGCGGCATAGGTTGGTCGACATATTCGACGTAAAGGCTATTATTGATATCCACGAAAAAAAAACATCGCAATAAAAGTACCATATGTGTGGGCATAAATGTTATGATATGCATTTACTATGTTTATGAATAGGAACTTATATTACGCGTATCGTCTAACCAATATTTAGGAATTTCATCGATTTTTTTGAAGGTCAATGAACTTGAATTACAGCTGTATTTCTATAAATATAGAATAAACAAAGCTATGGACTTTAATTACATTTTGGCTCTAAAAATATGGAAATTTTTGATGAATTACAAAGAAATTTCTTTTTCGATTTTCAGTTAAACATTTATATATTCTTCAGATTCGTACATAGCTTAGTCGCTATTCAGCGGGAAGCAAATAAACAAATATGCGTAAAATGCGTAAAAATGAAAAATAAGAACATTTCAATATTAAATTAAATATAACTTAAAACTACACACATACACAAATACACACACACATGCATACGTATATAAAAAATAATTATTTTGTTTTGTCCTTCAAAGTAACGCCTAAGCTCCTCATGGATAACACTGAATAACTATATTAGTACACATTCGTTGGCACTTCTACACATTGGTAAAATCGGTTAAAAAAAGTGATGCTGAGTGTTAGACGACGAAACATACAACGTTGATCGATTTCTCGTTCCAATTGTGCCTCAAGCTGGAACAAGAAATTGAAATACAAAGATTCCAACAAATCAGCATCGGTCACTCTGCCATTTATTAATTTGTGTAAGAAGATAATTCCAGAAACAGTTCTTCTAGATTTCAATGACATGAAGTTAAATTCCGTAGATAAATTTTCATAGCAATATCCGAGGTCAAGATAATTCCCATATTTCGGATAGTCGAATATCTTAAGAGGGTTTCCAAACAACAGTTGATTTTCATCGTTAAACGTGTGTACACGCATGAAGTGTTGCGCTGTTATTAAACTAGTTTTTGGGGACTAAAAATATTCCTACTGTACCAGGTTTTGCATCTGATTATTCACCAAAACTTGGTGAGAGACAATATGTGACTCTTGTGGAAATGTGAATTCTAAGACGTGAGTAAATGGCAGATATAATTACATATATATAATAATAATATTCGTACATATAAGTGATATTGCCGACAAAGCGGAATAAAAAGTGGGTCGAAAAAAAACGCGTTTGTTTTGGTTACGATTAATGCTAGAGTGCGTTATTTATAAATGCAAGAAAAATGAGTAAAAAATGTAGAGCATGCAGAAACGATTTTAAAAGAAACGAAAAAACTATAATCTGTTTTGAATGTGAAGATGAATTTCATATTAAATGTTTGGGAATAAATACAATCACAGACGAAAAACTGCAAACAATATTTCAAGTAGAAAGCATTAAGCTTGTGTGTTTTCGATGTCGAAATAGTAGTATGCGTTTACAAATAAAAAAATTAACAAATAAATTTGATTCCCGTATGGAGATGATTAATGATCAAAACAATGTTATTAACAAAATGAACTTAATGCTAGAATCTTTAACCAAAGGAGAAAATATCAATACTAATAGACTGTATAGTGACATAACAAAAAAGAACTCTGAAGTACTTGTTGTGAAACCTAAGAATGATAAACAAAAAAGCGAAATAACTAAAAAAGATGTAAAAACTAAAATAAATCCAGGTGAATTGGCGGTCGGAGTCGAAACGGTAACAAGTACCAGTAGTGGAGGAATTGTTATAAATTTTAGCAATAACGAATCGAAAGAAAAAATAAAAGATATAGTAAGAGTAAGAAAAGAATTGGGTAATAAATACGAGGTTATTGAGCCAAAGCTTAAGAATCCAAAAATAATTGTAGTAGGAATAGAGAGTGAAATAATAGATCAGGAAGATAAGGAAATTCTAGATAGTATACTCAAGCAGAATGCATTAAGAGAGTTTGACGATGATACAGATGATAAAATAAAAATTATAAGAAAATATAAACCAAAAGCTAAGAAAGATTACGGTAACATTGTTATGGAGGTAGAGACTAATTTATATATATATAATTTATATAAGAAGTTGATAGATATAAGAAAAGTAAACATAGGATGGAGAAAATGCTCTTTATACGAATATGATGATGTAATCAGATGTTTTAAATGCGCGGGATTTAACCATTTTGCCAAAGATTGCAGAAATGAAGTAGCGTGCAGCAAATGTGGTGATAATCATGTAAGCGCAAGCTGTAATAATCTTACAGAGAAATGTATAAACTGCGTAGAACGACTCAAAAATTAAAAATTGATTTGGATTCCAATCATACAGCTTATGATAAAAACTGTCGATGTCTCAAAAGAATAATTGATAAAATTAGAACAAAGGTGAAATATGAATAGCAATTAATAAAAGATGATAGGAAGTATTACAAATCTGTTGTCTGTTTAAATTGCCAAGGGTTTTTACACAATAAAGATCTAATAACAGATTTAATCAAGAATTGGCAACCACAAATTCTATGTCTGGTGGAAACACATGTAGACGATACTGTTGAGGATTTTGAATTGAATATCGCTGGATAAAATACTATTGGGTGTAATACAAATAACCGTAGAACTGGTGGTATATTGGTTTATCTAATGGGGTGTATTAAATTCAAGGAAACATTGAACTTAAAGTTGGAATATGTGTGGACTGTTGAATTTGAGTTAAATATTAGGAAAGAAAAATATCTCATTGGTTTCATATTATTTAATGCATTATAATTACTTTAAAAACTTTAAGAGAAATCTGTTAGAAATATGTTAAAAAATTTGAGTGATCCATGTAATTTCTAGGTTGTAGCAGTGTAAAATAGTTAATTAAGTAAAATGTAATGAAACGTTATGGTTGTACAATAGCTTTGCTAATAAAATACTTACTTACTTACTTACTTACTTACTTACAAATAAACAGTATTCTAACTTTGACCTAATTAATCACTTGCAAAAGCTAATAAGTGCATAACTTTCCGGTGTTGTGCATCAGGAAACCCAACAGTTTGAAAGATTTTTTACGCTTAACACATGGACGCTAAAAGTTCAGAATCAAAAGTTTTACCAAGGCAGTATCTTATTGAATTAATCGTTGATCTCTTTGTTCTATTACGACATTCGTTAATTGTCGCGGGACGGCGATATACTATTGACTGCCGCTTGTTTTCTGGGTCATAATGAATAATTTAGATGGGCGTGTCACCTTCCATCATTAAAAAGTCTATCACTGATCGTTGCTTGGCACACATCTCAGAAATCGAACTCATGATAAATCACAGTTACTCCAGGACGGTACATAAGAAAATGAAATTTTGCATGCTAAGACGAGATGCTCATAGTTAACGTTTGCAGTTTAGAACCTGTTTATATCCCAACTACTCACACAATGGCGCTGTGGGAGACCTTATACATAAATTCACCTTCGTATTAATAAATTGGGTAACAGGTTATTTTTTTCAGTGGATGATGCTTGTTCATTATTATCCGAGGTGGGTCTATTGTTTTCGTTCCCCAAATCTGAAACTCAACGATGTTATCAACATCGGTCGTCCAACCAAAACTAAGGACGACCAAATTTGTCTGCAGTTAAGGCTGATCACCATTTAATAACGCGAAATATTTCGCAACTTTGAAATCGGCTATTCAAGAGTTGTAAAGCGATTGAAGAGTTTGGTAACAAAAAACCTGATATTTAGATCGCCAATGAATTTTCTGAATCGAATATCTGAATCTCTACTGCAATGCAACTTGCTGGAACTATTTCTGAAATGGAATGAAGCAGACACTGTTACACAAGCAGTCGGAATTTTTGTAAATAGAGTAAACATGACTTTAGTAACCAAGCAGAAATTGATAAGTTTTGGATGAGAACATAAGTAATGACATCAGATTATTTCCTGTTCCCGTCGTTTCCAAATCATATGAACGGTAAAAGATTATATTCGGTGCACGACATTAATAAGCAATTTAATTTCGTCGAATACAAATGACTTGACTTGGAACAATTCATACTTGCTTATGTAGATGTCTCTATGCAGTAAGTTCGTGATTCATTTTAGTAAAAAAAAAAAATGCAAAATTTATTTCGCAACCGAGTATACAGGATTATTCACGCTATATGGCGTGGAATGTTGTGGCCAAAATACTTGACTTTCAAAAAGTTTCACTTTTAGGATATATGGGGGTCTATTATGGTTACTTTTTAAAATTATTTTCATATTATACAGGATGTTCCAAAGGCCCGAAAATTATCAAAGTTGTGTTTTTTAAATGGAACAGCCTGTATATTATTGCATTTTTGGATTCTCCGATCAAAATAAGTGTCTGTTTTAATTAGGTTTATAATACCTAAACCTTAAGGTTTTTTAAATAATTTGAATTTTGCCAAAATCTAACCCAATTTTTATGTTTCAAATAATTAAGAAGTATTTAAGTTATGTAAGAGAAATTTACAGTGAAGTGTAACAATAGATCATATTTTATATCCAAATTATAATAAACTTGCCATCTTATACAGGGTGTACAAAAATTAAAACTAATCAAATAAGAACTTTAAGTGGCTATAACTTGATTAATTTAAATAGAATGACATATTTTTTAATTTACCAGCAAATGCATTTTTTAATTACCTATCGAATAGTATTTGTCAAGTTTTAATTCTTCGCGTTTTTACAGAATACGCCTAATAATCGTTTAACGTATTTTTAACGTATCTAGTAGCCTATTGTATTTAGAAATGTCAGATAATTCATTTAGCCTGACATTTTAGTCTACAAAGTCTGTTTTTGCTATAGTGGTATTATTTTTTGTAATTGTGGAAGTTTAGATCGTTATTATTTGTATATTTTTGTTGTATTGCTTGGTCAAAATGAAGATTTACACAAAAGAAGAGCGTATTATATGTTTTTTATGCTTGGAGAATGACATCAAAATTGTTTATTAGCTTCTCGAGTTTATGCTCAAAGGGTTCCCGAAAGAAATCACCCTAGGCGAGCCATTTTTGAGAGGCTATTAAACCAGTTTAGGGAAACTGGAACTGTCAATTATAAAAAAACCCATTACGAGGAAATTTGTCACTGAAGATGAAGAAAACGTTTTTACTGTAGTTTGTTCAGTTATCGAAAATCCTAATATTAGTCAAAATCAGATATCCAAAAATACTAACATTAGTCAAGCAAGTATTTCAAGAATTCAAAAACCACAGATTTCATTCTTATAAAATCTAGCTTTGTCAAGAACTTTATGGAAATGATTTTGACAATCGAATTGAATGTGTGGGTATTAGATAAGGTGGCAGAAAATTAAAACTTTTTTGAAAAAGTACTATTTAGTGATGAATGTAATTTGCATAACAATGGTGTCATGAATAGACACAACTTCCATTACTATTCTGATTCGAATCCGCATGAATACAGAGTCATGAGAAATCAGAATACGTGGGCCATTAATGTGTGGGGTGGAATACTGGGCTCATATTTAATTAGACCCTATTTTTTTGAAGGACCTTTGAATGGTATGATGTTTCTCGAATTTCTTTTACATCAGCTTCCAGTATTATTAGAAAAAGTCCCTTTAAACATCAGAACAAACATATGGCTTCAATTGGATGGAGCTCCGTCTCATTACCATCGCGAGGTTCAGCAATTTTTAAATGCCCACTTTCAAAACAGGTGGATTGGAAGAAATGGATTTCAAAATTGGTCCCCCAGATCCTTAGACTTAACTCCACCAGATTTCTTTTTATGGGGATACATAAAAGAAATTGTCTTCAACACGCCTCCGATAACACCACACGATATGAAAATACGCATAAGACACGCTTTTGACACTGTAGTAACCCCGCAAATGTTGTCCAGAGTTAGCAGTGGTTTTTAAAAAAGAATATGTAAGTGTCTGGAAATAAACGGTCGACATTTCGAACATTTGTTCTGAATATCTTGCTTCTGCTTTATGTTAATAATAATAATTGTCAATTATCTGACATTTCAAAATACAATAGGCAACTAGATACATTAGAATTTTTATTTAAAAAACAGTCAATGGTGCGAAAAACGATTATTCGCCGTATTCTGTAGAAACGCGAAGAATTAAAGCTTGACATATAAATACCATTCGATAGGTAATTAAAAAGTACATTTGCTGGTAAATTAAAAAATATGGCGTTCTATTTAAATTGATCAAGTTATAGCCACTTAAAATTCTTATTTGATTAGTTTTAATTTTTATACAGCCTGTATAAGATGGCAAGTTTATTATAATTTGGATATAAAATATGATCTATTGCATAACTTAAATACCTCTTAATTATTTGAAACATGAAAATTAGGTTAGATTTTGACAAAATTCAAATTATTTAAAAACCTTAAGGTTTAGGTATTATAATTAAAACAGACACTTGTTTTGATCGGAGAATCCAAAAATGCAATAATATACAGGGTCTTCCATTAAAAAAAACACAACTTTGATACTTTTCAGGCTTTTGGAACACTCTGTATAATATAAAAGTAATTTTAAAAAGTAACCATAATAGACCCCCATATATCCCAAAAGTGAAACTTTTTGAAAGTCAAGTATTTTGGCCATAATACAGAATATTATGGCCAAAATACTTGACTTTCAGTGTATAACGTGAATAAGCCTGTATAATGGGGTTTTCAATGGGGATATAACAATTTTGTATTTAAATATAAAAGCACCCTTAATTTTTTTTTATGATCTGTTAATGTCAAAACGTCACTCAAGGTTTATATTTTTATCATGGAGAAGTTCACGAACGAGCAATGTTTGGAAATTACTAAAAATTACTACCGAAATTCTGAGTCGGTTTAAGAGGGCTTACTCCAATTTTCGGCAATAATCGCCCTCCAGATAGTCTGTGGGTGCTATAGTTGATAAATTCGAGTCAACATATTCACTATTGAATGTTTCTGTGCCAATGAGGCAACGCACCGGTCAAACTACAGAAAATATCGCAGTCGTAAGTGCTTCAGCTCAAAATGAGCCAAATCAGTCGATTGCACGCCGCTCACTTCTCCGATTGTGCTCTGCAAAAGCTTGGAGAAAATCCTGAATTTCATCGAAAAATCATCTTCACCGATTAAGCTTATTTTTGGCTTAATGGCTTTGTCAATAAGCAGAAACAAACCCACATGAACATCAAGAGACTTCATTGCATCCACAAAAAGTAACCGCGTGGTGTGGATTTCATGTCGGAGGTGTGATTGGACCTTATTTTCTCGTCGATGAAAATGATCGTCATGTTACGGTCAATGGAGTTCGCTATCGTGTCATGTTGGAAGACTATTTTTAGCCAGAATTGGATGGACTTGAATGGTGATATGTGGTTCCAACAAGATGGTGCCACATGCCACACAGCTGGTCAAACAATTGATCTATTGAAGGGGAAGTTCGATAATCATGTAATCTCGATAAATGGTCCGGTCGAATGGCCACCTCGCTCATGCGATTTAACGCCGTTGGATTTCTTTTTATGGGGTTATGTTAAATCGTTGGTTTATGCCACCAAGCCAACAACGTTAGAGCAGCTCAGGAACAATATCGAACATAAAACTGTCAACCGTCCGGCCGACATGTGTGGAAAAGTGGTGGAAAATTGGCTCCAAAGAATCGATTGCTGCAAACATGCTCGCGATATCGAATTCCATACTTAAATTTAACATATTGTTATGAATTTTCCACGAAGAGAAAATTAAAAGAAACTATAAAAGACTATATATTTATATGTATTTTATTCCAGAAAAATATTTGAAAATATTTAATATTTATCGAAAAATTTATTATAATGTGTATTTTGGTCCACGACTGTAGTATGTTCGAGCATGATTGATGTTTGCAGTTCCCGCCACTTCGGATGTGATAGCTGTTGTTGCTCTTTTGATTTTTATGTTAGATATGGGGATATTTGCCGTTTCCGAGATGTTGGCAGAGATTAACCAGCTATTGAACAGATAGGTCTAATTAATTGTCTGCTGGATAAAGACTTCTTTTTTATTCAGGTCATTATAATAATTTCGGTTTATGTTTTAGTTTAGTGATATTGATGTGTTAAAATTAATTCTCGATTTATTACGAGTCTTTTATACTTGTAATTTTTGATTTTTTATTTTTTTTTTTAATTTTGATTTTGATATGCGGCCTATCTGAAATCTCTCTTTTGTAATTTTTTTGTGAAGTGTGATGACAACATTAATTAATGTACGTATATTTCTGTAATTATATTTATTTATTTAGAAATAATTTAGTTATATTATTTGTATAATATTGGAGCTCGTAGATTCAGTAAAAAATTGTAGTTTATAAATATATTTAGAGTCAGATGAATATTAAGGAAAATTTTCATATTTTTTTTTAAGTATATTTTTTCAGTAATACATTCTAGAAGGTTAGGAATTTGGTGGGAAAATTATATTTGTACCATGTTGAATGTGCGCATGGGTCAGAATCGATGCGCGCGCATACAGTGATGTTCTGTTGACGTTTAGTTGGGAATAACGTAATTGATGAAGTTAGAAAGTTTTCCTGAATATTTAATTAGGTTAATTTTGTTCGCGGTCATTTAGTGAGGTTTTTTCTCTTTTATTGTCATTTGTATAAAAGCTTTCCTCACACTGTTACACAATTGATGTTTCAGTACGGCTTTATATTTGATAAAGTCAATTTTTTTTTTTTTTTATTAAAACTTCGTGCGGTGAATCTTTGTTTACTTTTCTAATACCTTTTGTTTTATTAATGTACTACGTACCCTGTGAGGGTAACCCTGAAGATACAAGAGCTCCTGTAAGGCGAACCCGACTTGAGATTGACCGGCCAAGCTACTGTGTATTGTAGGCCAAGTTAAATAAGCAATTAACACCACAGTACATAGCAATATGTACTATACCTGGAATAAATTTCAGTCTGATATCTCAATTATTCTGTGCTTTATTTAAATACAAAATTGTTATGTCCCTATTGAAAAACCCCGCCCACGTTTATTTAATTAGAGGAAGAAATTTTCATTAAATGTTGCTTAAATGTTATTTATGTTGTATAAATATCCAAAACCATTTTTTAAATTATTTTAATCTCTTATTATGTTCTTATAAAGATAATAAGATGGAAGAAAAAGTAAAGAAGGATATAAAAGCACTAAGAATTGGAGAAGAATGACTAACGACATTCTTTTCCAATTCTTGAATGAAGAAAGCAGCGCAATAGAAATTGAGGAAGCGTGCTTTTTAAATTTTGCTGACAATGCGTTTAGCATAATGTTATTAGAAAATTCATAGAAATCTACAAGCATTTAAAAACAAATAGGCAAATCTAATATAATTTATTAGCGTAGTTAAATTTCATATCAGTTTAACACACCAATAAAATGATGTCACTCTCAGAAAATGATGGTTCTGTAAATAAAAAAAAGTACTTCTATCTTTGGTAAATAATCGAGCAGAACCTTGAATGTCATTGCATTGTAAGCTTAATAATATGAAGAGAAATTATTCAGCAAACATAATTGCCATTAAATCAAATATTTACAAACGATGTAATATTTATTAATTGTTTTATGTAACCGAATAATTTCAAAATAAGTTTCTACTAATTGAAAAATAACGTCATTCAAGTTGACATCTTTATGGCCGCTTTAAATAAACGGACACACAGGAAACGTTGATGTATTTTAGTTAAATTTTCAGGAAAGATGTATTTTCTTCGTACTAAGAAGCGATGAAAATTTCAGCATAATACTTTTTATTGTTCAAGGTATTATTGGCTTAAACTTAAAAATATTTTTGTTTTTGTGTTGGAATTATTTACTAAGTGTCACTGTAAAGTATACTCATAGTTTTATTTATGGCTATACTCTGTCTTTTAATAAGACGGACAAAATTGAAAATCGCCCGCCAAAATATACACTTACGATTGGTTAATTGCCGGTCTGGTTTACACTACCCATATTTGGTAATTTAGTGCCGCTACGTTGTAGACACAGTTGATCGAGTAAATATTTTTGTTATGTATTTTCCGATTATTTTTTTGTGTTTCTATAATGTTTAGACAACAAAGTAATTTTTTTTTAAAACTATTTGCTTGTGAAAATGGATCCACAGCCTAGTACAAGTGGACTATCAATATAGCCTCCAAGAAAGCGTACTACCTTAGGACGTGAACATTTATCCATACAGGAAAAGCAAGCTATATTGAACATCTACAAGGAAATTATTCGTAGTGATCCTACAATAAAGAAAACACGGATTAAAGTGCAAATATCAAACACTTTAGGTAACATACATAAATATCTCTCAAGTGTTTACTGTATTATTCACGAATACAAAGCGAAATAACTAAGTTCACCACCACTAAAACGGTTGGGAAGAAAATCGTTGCTATCTAATACATTTGACTATAATGTTAAATACATGATAAGAAGAGCGGTACACATTTTTTTATGATGGAGAATTCCCTACGCTAAACAAAATTTTAAAGAAAATAAAGAAAAATGAAAATATACCTCAAATGAGTCGTTCAACTTTATGTAATATAGTGTATGTATTCATAGGTATTTAAAAGGTAATCGCAAAAGCCTGCTGCTTGAACGTGATGATATTATTTTGGGGAGAGGGAAGATATTTATCTTCAATTAAAAAATATAGAACTGAACAGCGCCCAATCTCTTATTTAGACAAAACATGGCTTAAAGAAGGGCACACAAAATCAAAGATGTGGGCAGATATTAATGTTATAACACGCAGAGAAGCATTTATAGATGGTGTAACTATCAATCTAAAAAAAAGTAAAGGAAGACGCTAAATTATTTTACATATTGGCTCTAAAAACGGTTTTGTTGACGATGGGTTCTTGGTATTTGAAGGAAGAAAAACTGTTGATTACCAGGATGAAATGGCTGCAAACGTTTTTAGGCGTGGTTCAGTAACATTAAAATTACCTGACAATAGTGTAATTGGCAAAAAGTGAAGAACATGTAACCAAAGAGGAAGATAAAATGTGCAATTTAGATGGTTTAATAGATGATGTAATGGAGCCGTTTATTATTTCGCTTGAAAATCATGACAGTAGTGACAGTGATTTTAATATGGGCAATCATAGTGATTATACTGTGTATTGAATTTAAATCAAATAATATTCTTATACTTTGAATGTAAATGAGTATGAAATATTTAAATCAATTTAATCAACCTTTTGGAATTGAAAATTGTATAATCAATAAATTTTAGGCTTATTATGTGTAATTATTATGAATTTCACTTTTTACTTTACACCGTAACGATTGTTTAGCTCCAACCTGAGCTTCATCAGACCTATAAGTTATATGTCTGATGAAGCTCAGGTTGGAGCGAAACGATCGTTACGGTTTAAAGTAAAAAGTGAAATTCATTAAAATTTGTTTTATTTTATCCCGATAATATTTTTTTAGATTATCACATCCAATATGAAATTTCTTAAATGAATATAATTTTTATGTAAATATTTATTTTATGTATTACAAATATAAATCAAGTAATAAAATAGATATTAAAACTACTGCCATTTATTTTTTTGCAAAAAACAGGTATAGTAGTGTACTGGAATGCCTTCTATTCGAGAACGTGGGAACTTTTATCATCAAATAATTGAGTTTGAAGGTGGCAGGATAATCAGCCTAGGAGAAGCTAGAGCTTCCATTCGTGATAATGATGATAGATCCAGAGGTTTAATTAATCAACAAATCTCACATATGATCAACGAGGGTGGTTCGGAAATTACGTGGCCTAACAAAGAAAAGGCAAGTTTTTTCAATAAAAAACATTTTATTTTTCAATATAGTCTCCTGCTCACTCAACACATTTATTCCAACGATATTTTCAAATTAGTAATGCCTTCATTATAGGTCGATGAATCTAAGTCCTCGAAATAGCTATTTACAGCAGCGATTACCTCGGAATTAGACGAAAATTTTTTACCGCGGAGTCATTTTTTCAGGTTTGGAAAGAGATGATAATCGCCGAGAGCCAAATCTGGGGAATAGGGTGAATGAGGTACTAATTCAAATCTCAATTCATTAATTTTTGTCATATATATTGCAATCACAGACTTGTGGGCAGGTGCGTTATATTGATAGAAAAGCCCTTTTCTCATTGTCAAATGAGGCCGTTTCTCTTTGATTTTGTCGTTTGTTGCAACAAATTGGCATAATACTCCCCATTTATTGTTTTCCCCTTTTCTAGGTAGTCGATCAAGATAATTCCATGAGAATTCCAAAAAAACCGTGAAACATAAGAACTTAGACATGTTTACTACATCTGTTGATTCATCAAATTAAATACTAAAAAATTCACTAGAATTCACTTGCTGAATTATCTGATCGCGAACATCGGCAGCCATGTCATCGATTCGCTTTGATATTGTGTCGTTAGAAAGCGAATTTTTGTGAATTTTTTTGCTTCTTCCACGCCTATTAAAACACTGACCCTATCGATATTACCAGGCAATATGAGGTTTTCGGTAATTGTATGGGGTTCGGATATCTTAGCTACTTTTAATGCTACGAGATAAGATGCTTCAAATACACTTTTATCACGATGGCTCGACTTACAAATAGAAGTTTGTTGATTTCTCAAGGTATGCAATTTTCTTTCAAAAAATTCCAAGGGTTTGTTTCTATGAGCCGGATGTTTAGTTTCCAAGTGTCGAACTAATTATGCTTTCATCGGAGAGAACTTGAAAGCATACAACGTACTGTGGCTTTCCATCCAATGAGGTAAAACCATAATTTAAATAACTGTCATTGTACAACCTTATCTTTTTACCAACCGATTCACTGGATGTAGATGGCTCACTTCGTTTTTTCACAAATTTATTTATTTCGCATAAGAAATTAAAAAAAAATCAGTTTCACTGTTTACCCCAGACTAAAATAAAAGCACCAGACGTACGTTTCGTATTCTAAACTTAACTGAAGTTGTGCAATCGCAAACGCCTCTTACGAAAAACACTTTTCACAGAGAATTGCATACCCTGAGAAATGCTTCTGTGACTAAATTTCCATATTCATTTCGAAATGTATTTAAATCTTCAGACATTTCGAGGAGCTGATCGTGAATCTTAACTGTACCTTAGCAGCTGCAATAACGTTTTCACTAAGCGGATTCAGTACTCATCTGTTCGAGCAATCATTTTTATCTTCCGTGAAATACTCCTTCAACTGAATTTTTAGCTCACGCAAATGTATCATCATGCAACCTAAACTGGTGAATAATAGTGCCCTGTTCATACAAATTTTTCTCAATATAATCCGAAATGAGTGGGAACCTATCCAAATTTTTGCTTTGAAGGCGAATAATCCAGATATCAAGCTTCATAATGAAAGCATGAACTTTGCCTGTCATTAATAAAATGTTTGTATCACGTTCTTGTAAATTCACACTCACGTCGTTTAAATACGAAAATACATCAGCTAAGTAACCCAACAACAAGATACACTCATTATTCTGTAAAAACAATGATAATATGCTGCATACTAGTTGTGTAGCACATGTTCTCCACAGAATGTGTGAATATATCGGAGACACCTTTCCGGAAGATGATAGAATTGTATCCGCTTTTAAAAACGTTTTCAGAAAAGCACCATTGAGAGTAGCTCTTTACAGGGAAAAACTTCCATCTTTGTCACCGCCTCCCTCTCCAGTAATAACTAGGTGGGGAACATGGTTGGAAGCTACTAGTTTTTATGCAGAAAATTTCGTTACATGTTTAAAAAACTATGTTCGAAGTATTTTTGAGTGCAAGGAACTAATACAAATTCCAAATTTAAAATCAGTTGTACTTTCTTCAGGAACACTTTGGAAATTTGCCAAACCTAAATGATGGATTAAATGTGGCTATTAATAATTTGAAAATATTCCAAGTGATGGGATGTGGCCTTCGGTAAAAGTTAGACGCAGTTTTTAATAGAAATCCAGATTTAATAACATTGGCGCAATTGTGTATAGGGACAATGCCTCAAAATCTAACTGCTAAATCCGCTGAAATAAAAGAATATTTCCAGTACGCACCTATAGCCTCTATAAGGATGTATTTCATTCAAAGAGAACAAATTTTACAGAAGAGAACCTTGAGAAAGTATTGCTAGTTAATATTAATACTCCTTTACTCAACTTGAACTACAAAATGAACAAATAAAAATGTATTTCGTATTTTATAGATCACCACCCGTTTGTTTTCCAATTATATAAATAAAATTAAAAACTCTTTAAAAATACAAATTTTCAATAGTACGCCCGTGGGCGATGTGCCATCGGCCTCTCGTATCCGATCCCTAGTTATAAGATAGGTTTATATTAGGATTAGCATGAGCGTAAGTTAAGGACTCGACGAGCATGGCGACGAGGATGCAAAAGGGTAAGTGCGGTAAGTGTCTTATGAGACCAGTTTCTTATATATTTTCTAAATTTGTTTCTCTTATGGCCTCTTTTAAGTAAATAATAGTAATTTCAAAATTTGTAAATTTTCGTGATGGTTGCCAATTCACTGCGATATTTGAAGTGAATTTAAAATTTGAATTTGTTGTCTATTGAATATTAAAATTGGAGAAATTGCTAAAAACTCTGCAAATAATTTATTTTACATTAAATTTTGTATTAATTATGAAAACTAGTTTATGAAATTTGAAGAATGGTGCAAAGGAAATAAACTTCGGATTGTATCAGAAAATGTTTTAATTCTATATTTTCAATTACAACATTGTAAAATACAAACCATCTACTTTATGGATAATTTTCTTGCGATTAACCACCCTTGAAAAACGAAATTGCACTACATTATTAAATCAGTGTTTCTAGATTCATCTTCGGTGTTTTATTAGCATTGTTATAGCAACAAATTAGAAAAAGTATATTATTCATTCAAAATATTTGCAAAAGTTAAATGAATTTATAAATAAAAGTGAAATTTTATTTGAAAGCTGCAGGTTGTAATTGGAAGTAATCAGGAAATATTATTTTTCATTGCCAAAATAAAGCTAATATGCATTTAAAAAATTAAATTTGTGTCGGGGTTTCTGTATACTATTTGAATTTGAATAACATCACTATTTGCGAAAAAACAAAAGTGCCAATAGATATTATCTTGTTTAAACATTTACTAAGTACTGCAAAATATTAGCAAATATTTGTATTATTTTATCTATATTCATGTATGGAGGACATTTGGTCATGTACACATATTAATTAGTATTTTTGGAAATTGCGTTAGCTATAAACAAATATACAAATCGTTATGTAATAGCTGTAATTATTATTTCGTCAACTCTTCTGTTTTTTTTTTGTTTATACAGTAGTTAAAAATATGGTATAAATATAACGAACTTTTATTTTATATAATAATTTATTAAATACCCAATAGATTATATCCTGAACTGAATAAAAACAGAAGTACAATAGTTAATATGTAAACAGATTGGAATTCCGTGCCGAATGTACCAGAAGTGTTTTTAACAACATATCCGTTTTTGCTGAAGATATATGAAGCAATTGATTTGATCTTGATTCCAAACGTGGTTCAAGAAAATCAACTTTGGAAAGCAACCTTACCAATGACAATATTCCGCATAGAGAGATTAATTTCACGCAGGGGATAGCGTTCATCTCAATTAGAAGAAATGTATTTTAAAAATTTACGTTGGATAAGCTTTAAGAGATTAGTATGAGCACCAATGAATACCAGGTTATGGATGCATACTCGAGCTTAGAAATAACGTAAGCAATGAAAAAAGACTTTTAGAGTAGAATCGATATTATTGAAATATCCGCATGTACGAATAGTTAATCCAAGAGATCTGGAAGCAGCAGCTGTTATATATACTAAGGATGTGATCCGAAAATGTCATATGTCACACTCAAGTTTTTAATCGAGGACCAACGAGAAATCTCAACATTGTTAATTGTGTAACGAGACTCAATTATAGAAATATTTCTAAGAAAAAATGTTCAATTTTCGATTTTTGCATAAACGCCAGTCAAGCAGTCAATCCTATGGTAAATCTCTATATCATTTTATGGGATAAAGTGGAATTCATTCTATGGGATAGATAAGACTGAAATAATCTCAGCAACGATCTACCAACGCCAAAAGAGCTAAAATGTGATGATCAGTTAAGTTAAATGCACGGAGAAAATACGTGTAAATAATGTCAAGTTGGCCACCAGCATTACAGTCTGTGATATTTCTTGCGATATCAGTGTTAAGTTAATTGTAGTAGGCCTTGGTGACAGAAAAGAATGATACGGTCTAACTTTTTTTCGAATAACGAATTTAAAGAGTATGCAGAATGTTTACGCATATTTGTTTGAATGATATTTTTTATTTTTAACTCAGTTTATTATCTGTTAATTCATGTTCAGACATTTTTTCCTGCTGCCGATCATGTAAATCAGTCATACAACCCTAGTAAACGCCGTTCACGATTCGAAGACGTGCACGTCATCAATGATGTCAAAACAATTTGCAAAAATCGATTTGTTTACATTTTAGGTTAGGGTAGTAAACGCTTATGTCAATATTTAGGTTATAATTTATAAATAACCGAATTTATTCACTTATAAAGTAATCAAACAATAAAAACAGGTGAAAACTTTATACGTATTTAATAATAAATAGAATTCTAAAAAATATACATCAGTAACGTGTGTTCATTTGAAGAGTCAATCTAGGTTACTTTGAAATTTTGATAGAATAAGACCCATATACAGTATAACAACTTGAACTACGAAAGCCTACGATAGGAGAGGGTGGTGGGAGGTAAAATTAAATGTATTCATTTAGCTTATTTAGCTACTTATAATATGTTTTTTAATATAAACGTGTAGAGTTTGTTAAATTAAGTTTATATTATGGGAAAACTGAAATTGTATTGCATACTAATTGCAACTAAAGAACCGTCAAATAAAAAAAAATATAAAAAGTTGACAATACTAAAATGGATACATTTAATTTTACCTCCCACTACCTTCCCCTATCAATAGGCTTTCGTAGTTCAAGTTGTTTTACTGTATATTAGTATGTGTTTGTTGTTCCGTAAACGTAAATCCAAATGACATTTGATAATGTCAATCACATTTGTTATTTATTTGTATGTATGAAACTGTCAAAATATACGACTTCGTAGGTTAAGTAGTAAATTTTAATTTACGACATACTTCAAAATGTTCTCAGTAAATCACATGCTATTAGATTGACTTTTCAAATGAACACTCGTTATATATGTTGAAAGAAAATGAAAAGTACCTGGGTATTATAAACCAACAACTTAAAAATAAGTGACACATTATCTGAACATAAATCGTCGTCATTCTTAGAGTTTTCGCCAAGATTGATAATAAATTCGCCATCGCATTAAATATGCAATACTGACGGGCCAGATTATCAATTTTATAGACCGGTGCAGATCTATTCCTAAAGAGAATTATAACCACAAATATGAAGAACACCATGCCTTCAATACAGTACGGACGCTCTTCTTGGATCATCCTTTTTATAATGGTAACTAATGCTCCCCAACACTTTCCACAATTATATTATAATACAGTAAATTTTTTTCAAAAATCTTATTATTTCTGTACATTTTGTAGACAACATTCCTTATAGCTCCTTCAGCGAAGTAATCAATCTCCAATAAAGGTTTTTTTTTGTCATGTTTTCGTTTGGGCTGCAAATTGCGTGTCCTTTTTGTATTTACGAGGAAATTCTGCTGACAGATGTCACGTTTACTCCTAAAACTTTTATTGCACGCTACAAAAAAAGGGCAATATGTAATATGAAATTATAGCAAAATACAAATACGATTTTACTTCTCCCACAGCTGATAAAGGTAGCAACGGTCCATCATTATCGCGTTCTGCTTCACAGTTTGCAATTGCGGATGCAAAAAGTCGCTTACATTGGTAGTAAATCGCTTTCGGCGTTTCAAACCAAGAGTAAACAAACACACGTAAAATATGACAGAACGATATATGTCAACACTGGGCATTCGCACCAACATAAATACGCATTCGCAATGATGATACATAAAATAAATAATAGATATTTATGTATTAAGGGAATAAACGACAGTTTTAATCCCGAGACAGTAAGTAAAGCATTTTCTGTTGAGGGATTATAGACGTTTATTCCCGAATTACATACAAAACTTTTCTCCCGACCTTAAATGTAATAATTTATTTCATTATTAGTTTGACAGTTGATTGATAGATTGTCATTCAATTAAGTTGGTTTGTCATGAAAATGTGCATAGTTTCTGGTTACTAAGGTAAAACGAGTTTATTTGTGTCTTATTTTCATTCACTACAGTATTCACTTTATTCCCTAGGGAAAATCGAATATTTTATTCCCTAGAGAATAAAGTAGTCTAATATATGTTAATTGTCAGATGTATAAGATGACACTTTATTCTCGGTCGGGAGAAATAGCTATTTATAGTATAAGTGAATAAAGACAAATTTTATCCACGAAAAAATTTTTAGCGCACGAGGTGCAAGCCGAGTGCGATAATGTTTTTGAGTGGATAAAATTTGCTTATTCACGTGTATCATACAAGATTTTTTCCAATTTTGCAAAAGTTTCAAAAAAATTTATTGATTAGGTAATTTATTTACATGAATATTGATTGTACTATTAATAATTTGATGAATTCTTAAACCAGGAAAGTTGACTCTATTTTCGTCAGAGTCAAGTACAGTGCAAGCTAAGTTGACTCTACTTTCGTCAGGGTCAAGTGCAGTGGAAGTTCCAGGCCTATCATTTGAATTTACATCTGTCAAAATTTTTTTTGACGTGGACATTTTTTGAGCAATTGATTCGTCGATATACTGTTCTGCTACTGTTGTCAATAGCAGTGTGAATAAAGTGTTGCTAGAAACATTTTATTCACTGTTTTGATTAATTTTATTCACCTTTACGATTAAAATGTTGTTTTAATAATGAAATTCAATATATGTAATGATCATTTTAATAAGTAAAATTGGAAAAATAAATATTATACTTTGTTTATTGTTTTTGTGATGGTGATTTCGAAAATATTGTTGATGACGTGCACGTCTTCGAATCGTGAATGGCGTATAACATAGAGTGTAAGTCGGCTATAACATTTGTTTGTAGTTTCGTCTGGACAACCGAACTTAATACTATTATGAAAATTCCTAGGATAATAATGAATAACTCATGATTCTGGTTCAAAAATTTATTTGGAGTAAAAATTAGGAATATCAAAACTGAAAATTTTTATTATGAAATATATACAAAATTACGATTTTTACGGTTTTTTTCTATTTCACCAATCTCCATTTCGAAATTGATTTCTAACGTTTCATGCAATTTTTAATAATCTTCTCGGTTTATTTATGTCAACTATTTGTATGACATGGTAACACAAGTAACACGATTCACGAAAAGGGATTCAAATTAAAATTAATTCTGACAGGTGACAAACCAAAACGATTTCTTAAAGAAATATAGATGCGTCTCTGGAGAGGAGATACATTCACAAATATATAACTGGTATTGTGTTCTTCACACCCCATTTTTAATAATATTTTATATTATTAAAAATACTTTTGTATTATACAAATTGGTGTGGTTTTACCCACTCATGTATGTTTCAAATTATTTTGTTATATACGCATTCGGTTCGCCCGACAAGTAGTGAAGACACGATAATACAGTTTTTATAGATATGGTTGTTACCGTCTATAGAAACACTTTGCTTAGTTCGGCAGTTATTATGTAGACAGCGCTGAATATTCTTTCACGCTCTGTCTTAATAATTTCTGTTTGATAGCAAGGTAGTTATGTTTGGTTGAATGTATCTCTTCTCCAGCAGGGGCGTACCGACGATCCTGTAGAAAGGTGAAATACGTATCTGCGTCTCTGGAGAGGAGATACATTCACAAATATATAACTGGTATTGTGTTCTTCACACCCCATTTTTAATAATATTTTATATTATTAAAAATACTTTTGTATTATACAAATTGGTGTGGTTTTACCCACTCATGTATGTTTCAAATTATTTTGTTTGTGAAATATAGATTAATTTCTGACGACAGCAGGAAAACTATAAGTCACACGAAATGTATCGACTATTAACATTCTTGGCAGGCAACAAGCTTCGGCTTCGCATCAGCTTGTATTTGCCTACCTCGAATGTTAATACGTTCTTACATTCCTTGTGACTTAATAGTATATTACGTAATTAGAAATGTAAATAGCATAATACGCGCGAGTGGAAAAAGTTACGCACGATCCGCGTAGCGGCGAGTGTGTAATTCAAAAATATGACCTTTTGTTGAAGACAAGGTTGTGAAATTTTAAATGTCAAATATGAATTGACATTTAAATATCAATTGACAGTTAAATGTGTTTGTGGGCGGAGTTAATTTACATCACACGTGCGTAATGAAGCATTTACTAGAGGGGTTGTTGATGCGATTTTCGCTATTTACACTAGTGGTCGTAGAAAAATACCTATTTTCTACGACTGTTAAATAATACATTCATTTTATACGTATCTGTAGATACATAATTTTATTCATATTACGCCCCGTGGTATATGTTTTCTACGGGCGTGGAATATGAATAAGATTAAGTATGCAATTCACAAAAAAAAAACTTCATCCTCGTGTAATATCTACTTTATATGCTCGTGCACGGGTAAAAATCGTTCGGAATTACTGCTAAATCTGGAAAGTGTTCACGAAAACTATCCAAACATAAGCGCTGATTACAAATCCACCAAACACCATTTACTTCCACTTTACTTTATAAAAATGAAAAAAAATGAAAATATGGTACTAGCTTTCTATATTAAGCTGAGACATGACAGGATAATTTTTGATATTTCGGTAGAAGCGATGTGGCATCGTCTACTTCAATACATAAGAAGTTTGATTGTGAAACCTCCATAATTTTGAATAATTGTTTAAATTTAGCAATTAATCAATATTTAAATTATAAGTAATTTAAAGTTTTCCAATTTTTAATTCAAAATAAATGATTTATTTACATACTTTTTCTAAGTTTGTTATAATGCTATAGGCGATGTCGTAGAAAAAGTATAGTGTTTAACTCGTCGAAATCATTTCTTTAAGCTCGTGAACATTACTAAACTGTTCTCTCACTCAAACAAAAAACGTTACTTTCGTCATTCATTACACAATATTCTATTTCCTCTTTGTAAAACTGTCCCAAAACTGGTTTCATTCAAATGTACTATTTGACATTTTAATTCACTCTGAAATGTCATAATGCGTGTTATTAGTGAAGTTCTTTGAATTCCATACTTGACCTCTGTTTTGGTTTCAAAATTGTGCTAACTATAATAGACAGTTTTGTGCTTATGTGGAATTGTTATGGAGTTGCCTGCAAGATTGTCCTTACGTAGCCTGACTAAAAATTGTTTGTCTTATATAGGTGGGGTGTCATATTGCATAAGAGGGATCGTCAAAGTTATTTGAGATATAAAATGTCCACGAAAGAGCATCATAAGTGAATGGTAGAAAGGCACAACGTGAAAATTGCTCTTTTTAAGTAGATGTAGTGGAAATGAAAGATTTGTAGGGATTGGAATAAGATCCTGCTCATAGGTGGTTATTATTTTTCTCAAAGAACACACGAAAACAAGACGTGAGCCCTAGACAGCTCCTCAATTGGTTTTACGTTTTCAGCACTGACGATATCGATTAAATTTTTTTAAACTGTTAATAAACAAAGACAGTTAAACTATTCTATATATATTCAACTGTTAGCGCTTGGAGGTTAAACAATTACCAATTTAAAAGTGACTGGCATAAGTTTACGAATAAAATCACATCCGGTATTACTAATAGTAAAGTAAATAAAATTATGAACGTTAGAATTAAACTTAAAGGGACTAAATAATACAATATTATAAATGAATATAGTCCTTACCTTATTAATAACTTTAGTTCCATTAAACCTTTTCACAAATTCTTCTGGTGTCGCTACAGTAAAATCCTTTTCTTGTTGCCTGTTGTGTAACATCACTGTTCCTTGCGACATGCTAGGTCTGCAACAAACATTGACTCTTAAATATATGAACCAAAAATAAGTACACATGTAAAAGTACCAATTTGTTAGATTGAAAATTGATTCAAATTCATTCAGAGAAATATTTGAATCTTGAATTAGGCATAAGAATAATTTCTTTAAATGTACTGTATCATAACCTTCTTCGTACATGTCATTTTGACAATTATTGGTTAAACTGAAAATTATGGAGCAATATTTGATATATAAATCGATTATTGTAAAAATCTTAATTGATATGGTTCTTTTTTAGAACATTTTTCCTATTGTAATCCCATATATGATAATAGTATTTTAGTTTTTCAATATTATTTATTTTCATAAGCATATGCACTTAGAAAATGTAATATATTTTTTTATTAAGTATTAATTGAAGATACAATCTATCCTTAACGCAGATAGTAAGTATTTGTTAGGATTTTGATCAAGGAATAATGTAAAGAGCTTTCCAAGAAAGGTTCTCTCTAGAAGTTTGCTAACTAAATAGTTATTTTTGCAAATAAAACTTAAATTTACAAAGCCTGTTAAGAATTTAGATGCACATTAATCGAATCTAGTTGGAAGATCATCTGATCATGACCTTTTCAGTCGTCTGAATCCGCCTTCTTCGTGGGCGTGCCTCAAATTATTGGGATCCATTTGAAATTTGGTACTGTGAGATATACTTTACTATTTGATTTCTTCACGCACTAACGGAACTTTTAAGGTTAGTTTGGATTAATGCATTAGGACATAACACGATACACTAACTATTATTCGAAGTACTTTGTTTTGAAATCTCTGAAGGATTTCGAATGACTGGCGAATGATTTGGTCCAAATCAGTTTTATCATAGTTTCATAAAGGAGTAGTTTACTTTCTACCGTAATTTTCAATTGGCTATCTAACATCTAGTACTTCATTATTATTATTTAGTGTATAACTTACATGGATTGAAATTTAAAGTTATAGATACATCTACACAGAACAGAGCTTAATTTAAAAATCAAGGCCATTGATCTATTCCAACACGGAGTCAGTGGCTTCAAAGAAGTCACTCATCTCATCCCTCTATATGCTGTAAGAGGGTACTTAGCTTTAATATGGTGAATAGTTCGCAAGCTGAGACACCAGTCAGTCTCCATTAACAGAATAAGTCACGACCGATGCCGTGGGATATTTTTATTCTATTGAGTATCTTCCATTCGTGGTAAGACAGCTCCATTCCTGGCAAGGGTACGGTAGAATCGATGATATGAATCCCTTGAGCGGGTTTCAAAGCTTCTCAATACTCTCTTCATCTATCGCTTAAGCGGAAGTTTGCTGCTATAAATTGTTCTGCTAGCAGTAGCGGAGGAGATCTAGACTTCAGTCTCGACAGGACGGCATCAGACAGGGATGGGAGGTGCAATATGGCTTTAGAACGGGGAGTCAAAGTAAAGGTATACTTTTTAAACAACCGCTAATTATTCTCATGGTCTCGAGTTCTATGTCGATCATCTTTGCGTGGCAGCTGTTTAGCCAGACTGGGGCCCAGTATTCAGCTACCGAGTAAACAAGGCTAATAGCTAACGTTTTAAGGGTGAATGCGTTCGCGCCTCAAGCAGTACCGCAGAGTTTGTGGATTATGTTATTTCTAGCGCATATTTTAGATGTAAGTGTTCGATACATTGTAACTCTTAGATATTTTGGATAAGGATTAGAACGTAACAAGGTGTTACTGAAGTACACTTGCGGATCTAAACGTGCTTGTTTATTATTTAGGTGAAAGCACGAAACTTTATTCATATTTCGGATTAGTCTTCAGCCGGCGAAGTATTTTCTCAGCACGGACAGATCCTCTAAAAGGATGTTATTAGCTTCCTATATGGTTTTACCCTGGGATACAAGAGCCAGATCACCGGCATATGCAAACTTTTTTGATATTATGTGCGGCATGTCAGAAATATACAGATTAACCGGGATAGGTACAAGTGGCGATCCTTGAGGCACTTCATATGTCTCATTTTACTTTTGCTGTCTCTAGTACATGTTTCTAAATCTAGTTTATAGCAGTTTACGTTTGTTAAATATATCTTTTTCCTATGTCATTTGCCTCTCTAAATGAAGAATAAGGTATCTATAGTTACTTCTCTTCATAGTAAAAGAGACATGAACTGATTTGCCTGCATTCACTTTAATTTTCCGTTTATATAGCCCAAATTCGAGATTGTTTACATGGGTCTATAAATTTTGTGAGGCAAGAGAGGATTATTATGGGATGCAAGGATAGCAGTATCTTCTGCAAATGCGGCAAGGGTAATTTTCTTAGATATTGGCAAGTCGCCCGTGTAGATAAAATAAAGGTCGGTACTAACGCGCGACCGTGTAGGACACAGATGGTATCGGGAAAAAGTCAGCACCGTGATATTTCACATAATACCGTCTGTTGGTTACGAAGGATTTTAAAAATGATAAATAATTAATGTGGTAATATTGGCAAAGTCTCTTGTCACGAACTTTGTCAAACGCTGGTGAACGATATCTTTAGATTTTTAAATTCTGATTTATTTATTTAAAATTCTCTGTACTCATTCGAAATAATGTGTGGGAATTCATTTTTTTTCCTAATACTGGTTGAAATTGTTTCGACAGAGGTTTTTCAAAGATTTTGGATTAAAAGGTTGTAAACTTAAGAGTTTATAAGATTCTATATACAATGGATTCGTCCAAGCCGTGGGAAGCATAATAATCTGAGTCATTTTCCATAGACAGATTACTTGGGGTGGCCGTAAAGTTTCTTCCACTGCGACCTTTCCAGATCTATTGCTGTTGTCATACCTTATTAGGGTACTTCTTCTAGCCCTGCTTTTTTAATAAAGCTTAGCAACTTCGAGAGCAGTTCTTTTAAATATAGTTCCGCTTTAGGATATTGATCTTTCCTTTGTAGGAACCTTCACTTTGGTACAATACATGAATCGTAGTTTCCTCTTCCTCTTGACAGATTCTACATACCGTATCTTCTGTTAAGCCCATATAATTCATATGTTAGTTGAGCTTACAAAGCGCCATTAATAAGCCTACTATTATCTTAACAGAATTCCTGTCTCTATTCAGTAGGCCCGTTGTGAACTTAGGCGAAATGTTCTTAATAAGATTATAGAGCTGTTTTGTCTGTCTTTGAGCTGGGAAGTTCTTCCACCTTTGCCCATATCCACTTTTAGTCCATTTTTCATAGCTGTTTTAATCATTGTTTTTGCAATGCCAAATGAAGGTTCTGGTTCTACGAAGGCTGTAAACGAGGACTGTCAAGCCAATCGTCCGCCTTCACATTAGTCTTGTGGCGTTCGTGACCCGACACCTAAGCTAATGTCATTTTTATGTCCCATATTGGGGGGGGGGCTTTTTTTTTAATTCCCTACCTAGAACGACTATTTTATATTTCTTATCAAAGTTTAATTTCTGAACCACTTGGTTTTCCTGTAATGGGATCTGCCTGAAGTTCTTATTATGGTCAGCGCCGTGGACTCGACTAATAGGCGTTTGGCCTTGCATTAGTCTGTATGCTACTGACCTAGCTTGTCCTTGTATATAGGTATCTAGAGGTGGTAGATTTAGTATTACATCCACTGACACGGGAAGTATTATACTTTTAATGTCGTATTAAAGATGCATGTAATAAACTTTATTCATTTGTTTAGAGAGCTTACCTAAGACTGTTCTTGTAATAAGAACAAACTCTGGAGCTTTCCTCGCGTTGATTTCTTTACAAATAATTGTCTTAACGTTTACAGCGGTAAAACGCTTTACCGATGGGCACATCTGTACAGCGCATCCAACATTAGTTGAATTTCATCTTCATCTTCAGGAGTAGTCTCAATGATATGAGACTGGATTATGTTGGGACAGTAAATGTAGTAGTTTTCTTTGTACTAATTTTTAACCTTTTTTCGTCCACCATTTTGACATGTACCATCTAACCTGTGGTTTATTGATTTTTTTTGTTGCCTTTCACAACAAGTAGTCCGTGACCTGTATTAGATTTAGTTTATTTAAGTATTTCTGTTACCCTCATTTTTAAGGTTGCTATCTTATCAAATTTTTGTTTGTCAATCTGGGAATTGCTCTAACTCCTTTTGGTAAGAGTTAAATATTTTACATTTATTGGAATAGCTTCTTCAACACCGTGTGGTCGCCGAGGTATCCGAGATACTTCGTATATGATTACAATCACTAATTTTAAGCAAAAATGATTCTATTCACGTTTCCTGAATTCCAAACGGTTCTTAAAATATCGGATTTTGAAGTTGGCAGGTCGTATGGATAATGTTGATTGCCAGTTCGTTAATTGTCATAATTAACGGTTGTTTTTTTTTAAATTACGTCATTTGTGGTCATCACGCCTGTAATTTATTCAACTGAAGCATATGTGCGGGTATAGATTTCGTGTATGGATATTTCAACGGTAGTACCACCGCCTCAGTTAGGGAATATCAACCACGATACCCAAACCGCCGTCTTTCAAACAAGCAAACGTTCAGTAGAACCTTCACAATTCTTCGATTAACAGGGGCGTTCCCTAAACCGACTTGTGAAAGAGAACTTATGCGAAGAAACAATGCTGCAGAAGTGCTTGAGGTTGTTGAAAATGATCCTGGTGTTAGTACGAGAAGAATTTCTGTATTTACTGGTCAAATTAGGACGGCTGTGCAAGACACTTTGCGAGAAAAAGGACTACATCCCTATCATTACCAACCCGTATAAGAACTTCTCCCCACGGAACTTCCCTAAAGAGTTCGTCTTTATGAATGGTGGAGCATCTGGATCTAGGAAATCATCTGGATACTCTTTCAAGAACTTTTTTCTGTGATGTAGCTAGATTTACAAGAGATGGAATGACCAATTTCCACAACGAACATGTGTTGGGCAATCTAAAACCCTCATGCTGTTCGAGAAACCCATTCCCAGAGACAATTCTCCGTAAACGTTTTACCTGGAATAATTAATAATGAAGTTATCGGCCGACATATCTTCGACAGAAATTTGAACAGCGAAAGTACCGGGCTTCTTTGAAGAACGATCTATCTCTACTGCTTGAGGACATTCCTCTTCAAATTAGAAGCACGATGTTGTTTTTACATGATGGTGCTCCAGCCCATTATGGAAGAGGTGTATGAACAGTATCCAAATCGATGGATAGGTCGTGGTGGTGGTGGTCTCATTCCTTGGTCACCGCGATCTCCGGATGTCAACTCACTAGTTTTTTTCATGTGGGTACATGTGAGGACACTTACCTATTCAACAGGAAAGCCTAATAATATGGATCAACTCATCCAGAAGATTCATGTAGCGTTCTATGAGGTGAAAAATAATATGGAGAACTACAACTGGGAACGAAAGCTTCTGCCGAGCATTGCATTGCATTGCACAAGGCGGTTGCAATTGCAATCATTACGCATTTCTTAAAATAAACCGCATTTTTTCCTAAGCCCTCTAGCAATTTACTTCACTTCAAACCACGATATTTCAGAAACCTTTAGGAATTCGGGAAAAGTGAATAGAATCACTTTTGTTTAAAATTAGCTATTGAATTTATATACGGAAGTAACTCGGATACCTCGCCGGCCACCCGGTATACTTTTTACCTTGATCCGATGTTGATAGTCAAGTTGAGGTTTGAATTGTTTTAGTTAATGTTGCGACCACCACTTTTATGCCTATGTAAAAATTAAATTATAATATAAATATATTGATTAGTTATCTAAAAGTAATAACAGTAGGTACGAGTTAAATGTGCTCGAAAGTAAGGAGGTACGACTGGTATTATTTTTTTACTTTAGTTTATACTTTTATCAATTAAATGTAATTGTAATGCGTCAAATGATTTTTGTAAATTTACTTAAAACAACATTAATGGCTTGTTATTAGTTACTCATTTTTTATGTTCAAGTATAAGCAGGGGACATATTGATAAGTGATTTGACTTCATACATTCCACTTGACTGTATGAAGTACAAGTATCAGTAATTTTCAAGTTGATTTTGTCTCAAACGGCATTTTTAGTGAAAATAAACAATACCTACAATAATTAATTATTATAATTAATATAAATGGTTTGATTAACACAGGTATATTTTTGGGGCGTATCTGATAAGGACGCTTGTGATAATATGATGGCAAATGAAAATTTATATCATTGTAAATAGTCAGACAGGGACAACATACTGCTTAAACAAATGGTATGATAAAATCTGTCGAAAAAGTTGCCTAAATGTTTTTGAATAAGGATTGGCTAATTTTAATAAGGATCATAAAACAATTAAATTTTCATAATTCTAGTAGATTTATGTTCACATATAAAAAAAATCAGGGTATGTAAGCTTAAATCGCGTCGTTCTTTTAATCGCAAAATAATTTTGATTTGGAGTGGCATGTGAATTTAATATAAAATTCGGGATATTGACGGGTGTTCAAATAACGAGCGATCAAATAAATCCGGAGTTGAAGTAGGTTGTACCATCGGCGCCTTAAAAAAAGGGTACTCATTGAAAGATGAACTAACGTAATTGATTAAAAATCGTATAGTGTGTTTTCGCTTTAATGCCAAGCTATGTCAAGCGATGTGCAAAGGTTATATAGAATGACAGTAATCGTTTGCGTATCTTTATGTACTCATTTAATCAAAGCAGTAATACAATAAAAATCATGTACGCGTACCCGTTTTTTTAGGCGCCGATGGTACATGAGAAAACGTATTTGCTAACTTAAGTATTTCTAATACTATGTGAGCCAAAAAGACTGAAATAGTTGGATCACTTTTCTAGTGTGTTTTTCATTTTAAGATTTAATTCAGGTTAGAATGACAAGTCCCTAATATTGACTTGACGGTTTGACAAGTTGTCAGAGGCGTTCCATTACTTTTCTGCGTCTTCGGTATTATTTTAAAGTTTTTCAATTTTGTTAATTTTGAATTATCGTTCCCGCTGTTTGTTTTGCTTGTGTTTGTTTTCATGTCATTGTTTCGTTTTTGTTCAGATTTAGTTTTACATATTTGACGTTTGAAACATTTTATTTAATGTGATCGCCAATGCGCAGTTTATAAATGTCACTTATGTCACAGTGAAGTAGTTGTCAGATCACCACCAACTTTAACACTAAAATCAATGGTGCTAACTATTTCGGTCTTTTTGGCTCACATAGTATTATCATATCTACATACATTTGTCAATGCTAACATTTGACATATCGCTGTTAACGCTGACATTTCATATAACTTTAAATGTATTTTAGCAATTGTAAAATTAAATTAATTTTTTGATATAGTTAATTAATTTTGAAATGGTTTTCACATAATATTATAAAATTTTTATGGTTGAATCATATTTGCGAAGTGGATGGAAAATTGACGGCCAGTGGCAGTACTCCCTTAACGATTGTTTGGTGGAATTTCAACTTAAATTTTCGGTTCTACTTTTCAATTATAATGAATTTCAGCGCTGCATTAATTTCTTTAGTGAGACAGGTAGTGTGGAGCGTAAACAAGGAAGTGGTCGACCAAAAAACGTACACGAGAAGTAATTGATAACGTAAGAGAACTAATGGATGAAACCCCAATTCGGCTACTGTCACAATAAACTAACTTTTCATTGGGTACTTACCAGTAATTATTAAAGAAGGATCTACACTAATTTTCTTAGCGGCTCACTTGTTATCAAGAAATATATCCAGTTGATTATCTCCGAAGATTACAATTTTGTCAATGGTTTTTAAATAATTTCGACGATGACTTTCTAGTTAAAACTTTCTTTTCAGATGAAGCATGATTTTATCTTAATGGGTTATATTAATTCGCAGAATATGAGAATATGGAATGCTGAAAACCCAACAATTTTTATGTTGAGACTGCTGCTCATCCTCAGAAGGTTGGTGTTTGGCGTGCCATAAGTACGAGAAGAATTATTGATCCAATTTTTTTAATGGAACCATAAATCCACAAAGATATCAACACGAAATTTTGATGCCGTTTGTTGACCAACTTAATATAAATGAGTTAACACTAGGATATTTTCAACAAGCCTGAGCAAGAGGGCACACAGCATGAAATACAATTAACAAGTCAATTTTTTGACAATCGCTTGATTAGTCTGAATAGCGATCACGAATTTTCCATGCGATTTTTTTGACCTATTTTAAAAAACTCTCTTTTCATCATATAAATTCCAAATCTGGCAAGTTCAAATTAAACAAAAAATTAATGAAATCAATCACAATAGGCTAACCGGTGTTTTTGAAAGCGTAAAAAGGCGATGTGCAAAATGTATTGAGCAAAGCGATGGACAATTTTATTATGCTTTGTAAAATGTGTTTATAAATTCTTAATATTGCATATCTAATTTTCTAGTTTATAAATAAATAGCTATTGTGTATAATAACGAGCCATCGAAAAAATTCATAATTGGAGTAGACTGTGAAATTGGGTTGGTACTTTAACCACTTCCACATAATGACACATTACTTGATGCTTGACAGTTTCATTTGGTTTCACTGTAAAAAAAGGTTATGGCATTGAAATGATACTACAAAAAAAAAGAAAACAAATAATTTATTTAATATCGAAATCATAATCAAAATTTTCATATAGCTACAGAAGTTGTTGAAAATGTTGTCCATTTACATCTAAACAGAAACAATTTTCTTAATAAGAGTTTTGAAGAATTTGACACAAACTTATAGTTTCAATGTCAAATAATAAATGTCATTATGTGGAAGTGGTTAAAGTATCAACCCAATTTCACAGTCTACTCCAATTATGAATTTTTACGATGGCTCGTTATAAACGCTTTATTTCGTTAGATGGCATTTGACCTTTGAATGAACAAAATTTATAAACTGACAGTTGTGTATGTTGATATTACATATGCATATGCCAGAAAATACGTGTTTTCGTGCAAAACCTACTTCGACTCCGAATTTATTTGATCGCTCGTTAGTAGATTAAAGTATGAGTAAATATTAACGTCATTAAAACATGCGCGATTTTTCAAGAATGATGGCGGAGCCAGAGTGCTTGAAATATAGTAAGTGTCTTAATGATCAGTTTTCTATGAATACTTAAAACTATTTTTTTTTTATTGGTTAATTTTAAAACCATGTTTTATTGGTTTCAATACTACAAATAGAATACAAACTAATAACGCAAAATTATTGCATGTGATGTGGCATCAGTATACCTTTGACTGCCATGGAAATGAGTAAACTAAAAATTAATTTGTAAACAATCTGTCACATAACAGTTATTGGATTATAGGTGTGTAACGATGAGTTTTAAGATTGATTATTTAAGTAATAAAGCCAAGTGTAGCTTACCGCAAAAGTCGGAAACCGCATAACCGGATAAACAAAGGGAGTGATACAAAATCATTTGTGAAAGAGCATGCATTCATGAAGGCAATTAGCAAAAATGACGTAGCAAAGAAGGCTTATGTACCGGACATTATATATTTATTTTTGAAGGTGGTAGCAATTTGCGGTATCTTTGGATCTTGTATCATATATCATATCAAGGAAGTGGGAAGTGTATTACTTATTACTATCCGACCAACTAAGACAGTGAAGGCTCGAGATTTTACTATTGCCGACAGTAATGGAATTCATTATGTAAGTTTGGTGGAACAGTATTTACGAGGGTGACCTGAAATGTTTCCGGAATCAACAAGAAAAACACGGTATTGGTGTGGTTTTTTATTTTTATTTTTCGATGTAGTCTTCTCGAAGATCAATAAATACACTTTTTCAAACAGTGCTCCAGTCTCTTCAAGCCGTCGGAAATGTAGGATGTTTCGTGGTCTGCAAAATAGCCATCTGTAGCGGCGATGACCTCCTCATTTGAGGCAAATCTCTTTCCTCCCAGCGATTTTTTCAGGTTTGGGAATAGAAAAAACTTGCTAAGGGTTAGGTGAATATGGAGGATGAGACACTAATTCATAGCGCAACTTATTCAATTTGGACACGACGATGCGGGTTGAATGAGCCGGTGCATTGTCGTGGTGGAAAAGCACTTTTTTCCGCTGCAAACGAGGCCGTTTCTCCTTCAATACTGCATCGAATCGGGTCAATAAATCGCTGTAGTATTGCCCCGTGATCGCCCTTCTCTTCTGCAGATAGTCGATGAGGATCACGCTTTGGGAATCAAAAAAAATGGTCGCCATGACCTTTCCGGCCGATGGACCGGTCTTTACTTTCTTCGGAGCCGATTCGCCCGGAAAAGTCCACTGCTTCGACTGCTCCTTGGTGTCCGGTATGTAGTGGTTGATCCCTCATCTATGGTTACGAAACGCATGAAGAAATCCCTTGGATTACTTTGGATCCTGGCCAGACACTCCTCCAAAACGGTCACCCGATTTCGTTTTTGCTCCGGTGTGAGCAAACGCGGTACCCATCGCGCCGAGGGTTTTTCATACCCAAAATTTCGTGTAGGATATGGCCAACGCATTCTTCTGAGATGAATCTTGTCGACCATTTCATCGTTGGTAGCGGTTTTTGGGCGTCCACTGCGTGGTTCGTCACTTGTGCGGCCACATTTGAACTCGCTCACCCAGAAGCTGATGGTCGAAAATGATGAAGTAGATCCGCCATGAACCTCTAGCAAAATATTTCGAATTTCCGTGGCCGTTCTCCCAGCCATCTAGAAGTGTTTGATCACTGCACGAAATTCGATTTTATCCATTTTTGCGAAACCGCCTGACTTGCTACACAAAACACACTCTTAAACAACAACTATTGACAGTAGACGTCTGAAATTTTTGACAGTTGCCATAAAAAATTCCAGAAACATTTCAGGTCGTCCTCGTATTATTGCGTGCTCCAAATGTAAGTACGAACCGAGTTTTCTTACGGTATGACAAGAGGAAGTGTACTAATCAAGTAGTGGGTATTAATACGTTTGGATCATGTCCATTGTAAACTGTACGTTATCTTAAATTGGAGTATCCTGAGAAATACACCAAATACGTCACACCACCATTATGGCGAATAGGTTGGAAATAGGCAGCTATGGCGACTGGTCACGTTGAAGAGAGTATCAGCAATAAGAAGAATGTTTCAACCATTATTGGGAGTGCCATTAGTGGAAGCACGATCCCAATGAAAATAGTGTTAGAAGTATTTATGTGAATAGCATCTCCTCTGATTTAAAAAACCGAGGGTTTAATATTTCAAACAATACTAATTGTACATTTCATATTCATTTCATAATATTTTTATCGAAATTATTATGAAATATTTCGTTATAGCATTTGACACATTTATTAGTAACATTTTATTTATTGTTAAAAGGTTGTTCTGTCAGATCAATTAACATAAAGTTGACATTTATATTTGACTTATTTCGATTTATTGACGTTATCCTGAGTAACTTTAAAACACGCGCGTTGTTTAATGATTGATTTATACACGCGCTGGCGTGTTTTAAATAAGCAAAATGATTTACTAATAAAAAAAAAAGTACTTACGCCCCGGAAAACGAATTTCGGTACTTGAATCTATTAAGTAAAACGTCATTCAAAGTCACATAGAATAATATATTAAAATATAAGTTTCATAAGGCACCATTTTGCCACACGAGTTCATGTTTAGTTTGTCTTCACTGCGACACTACATTTGCTCTCAAATGGAGCCATCTTTTCCAATTTTTCTTTCCCTAAGAACCTTATTAGGACATTAAAAAGAAATAGCCAAATCGGTTCAGCGGTTCTCAAGTGATGCGCTTACCAACAAACAGCATTTAATTTTTATTTATATAGATTCACGTAATTTCACATATTGTTAATTCTTTAATATTTGCCAACAAAATTTGAAAAAAATATGATAACAACCTTCCGCACAACATAAGGAATACACAAAATTTTATTAAAATCGATTATGTAGTTTGTGAGTCTATAAATAACAAATTAAATGTTTTTGATTTTTATATATACAGATTTATTATACTCTTATATTTTCAAGAGAATAATAATATTCTACAATCTCATATTTTTTACCAATAACACTGCTTACTGGGCAAAATAATACACATAAATTTTGGTTTTAGTTAATTTTTAAATTATATTACATTTTAACGTTATTTTTTTAAATAAAGCACATCATAATTTTTTCTTTAATTATTTTGAATATAGCTCACAATAATATACGAGGCTGATTTGTATATTGCTGACTACAGCCATGTTTTAGAGACCTACTATCATAATTTCGACCAAATCTGTCAAACATATAAGTTTCTATAATCGTTTAACACGTTGACTGCCAAGCCTGATTTGAAGGAATCTGTTCTAGACGCCAACATTTTTTATTCAATTTATTGTTTTGAATATAACAAACAAATATTAGTTTTTATGTTCTCATGATTTTACTTGTTTTTTTTTTCCAAAAAAATGCGTTAGTTATCTCGTGGTCGGGCGTCTCCGAACAGGATGTAACTTGTAATGCCCCATTACCACCATTCTCGTGGTGGGGTTATCGTGTTTATTCCTCTTACAACTCGTTTGTTGCTGTGTAGCATTCATTGTGTTTGTATCTGCATATTGTGAATTTCGACTGTTTAGTGACACCGGACGGCCTCTTTGTGAAAAAATGTCGCGAAAAAGAAAGTTGTCAGAGAAATATGTTGAGCAATACGCCGAACTGGATGAAACGGAGAGGAAAAACCTTCTACGAGACGACGATATCGATTACCAATTATCAAGTGAAAGTGAGAGCTCGGAAAGTAATGAAAGTGAAAAGGGGCTAAATCCTGAGCTACACCATCTTGACCCGGAGTCCAATTCAACAACATTGGATGATGAGGGTTTATGTGACATGGAAGAGGAACCACCAAGCTTTGGATTTTAGGTACAAAATATGAAGATATAGACCGATTATTTATAGAATATCCAGCAAATTTGTTTTTTTCAAAGAGTTTTTTAACGTTTTAGTTGAACAGAAAAATCTTTGCCGCTCAAGAAATTCAAAAAATTCTCTAACGAAATATAGAATGACCAGATGGGTAGAGACTGATGTAAATGACATGCGTATGTTTTTTGGACTACTTTTGCATATGGGGCCATGTATGCTATCATCTATTGAGCATTATTGGAGTCAAAATGTTTTATATAAAATGCCCTTTTTTAAATCTGTGATGAGCCGAAATAGATTCGAATAATTGTTATGCTTTTGGCATAAATATGAGATAATACTATAGCAACAGAAAATCGGTTATATGAAGTTAGACCCGTTCTCGATAACTTCAACATTATGCGTGACAACTATGTACCCAATCGAAACCTATGCATTGATGAATCCATGGTCTTGTGGCTTGGCAGGCTATTCTTCAGGCAATATCAAAAAACCATAAATATGAAATAAAACTGTATGGGCTATGCGAATCCAATGGAATGGTTTTGAAAGTTCGAATTTATTGTGGCTAATCGGAAACTGTTGCTCACAAAGATGGAGACGCTTCTCAAGTAGTCATGCAGTTGATGAATGATTTTATAGATAAGGGGTCTGTGTTATACACAGACAATTTTTACAATCCACTTGCACTTACAAAGAATATGACATCTAGAAAATATTTATATTTGTGATAACCGTAAAGGAAACCCAAAGAAAATAGTAGCAAAAAAATTGAAAAAGTGCGTATGGCAAAGAAATACATTTGTGGTTATGTATAAGTGGAGAGATAAACGCGTTCTGCTTACAATATCGAACATGCGTAAGGTGGAAATGCTCGAAGTTAGAAATAGAAACGGAAAAATTACTCAAAAACAAAATATAGTCATGGATCACAATGCTGGAGTGTTAGGTATCGACCAGTCGGATCAAATGCTAAGCTACTACAGCGCTTTAAGAAAAACAATTAGGCGTCCGAAAAAATAGCTATACATATTTTTGAAATATACATACACAACGTACATTTACTTTTTCGTAAAGCCAAAAAAAAAATGACATTAAATCTTTAAAATTTAGAGAACTATTGATTATACATATAATTGGAAATAAAATGCCAAGAAGCTGTAAATAAAGAACTGAGACAAATAGAATTTTATTACTTGGAGACTATACCTCCTACAGAAAAAAAATTGCGACCAACAAGGGCCTGCCGTGTTTGCACCACCCAAAGGAAACGGCGGGAAACAAGATACTTTTGCTCAGTATGTATAGAAGATTGTTTTAAGACAAATCAAATTTGTTCTTAGTGTATTGTTTAGTTTAATTTTTTATATTTTGATTGAAAAATACATGAATCCTTTTGCGACTCCTCTTTTTTGCAGATGAACCTTTAACAGACGCCCCCCCCCCCCCTCGCCCCCCCCCCCCCCGTGATGGGTACCGAAAAGTTATTCTGTAAAAACGAGATAACTCGCGGTGGGCGTCTGCCAGCACACTGTTAAGCACGAGTTGTCTCGTGGTTGGCAGTCAACGTGTTAAGGTCAACTACTTGTTTTTGTGTTAGTATGGAGAAAAAATTATTTCTTTAAATATGATTTTCTTTTTGCGTGGAAAACTATATTATGATGAACATCCGCTCCTGCCTATGAAATGATTTGTAAATGGTTCACTGCTTCCAAAAGCGATCATATGAGCGCAGAAGATGCCCAACATCCGGGGCTTTAATTTACAGACACTTTTTATACAAGAAATTATTAACAACGTCCATACAATTTTAAAAAGTGTCTTAAACATCTCGATGGGTACACAATTTAAATATAAAAAAGCAAACCGCAAGATGGATGCTGCGTTTACTTACTGTCGAGCAAATGCCTGAATACATAGCTATAATCCAGAAATAAAAAAGCAGTCAAAGAAAGCAAGTCCAATATTATGTTGACGTACTTACAGGTTTCAATGCTGAATTGAAGAAAATGCGCATTTATTCAGATAAATCCATCAGGTTAACGCACCCCCTTATTCAACGCTATGACAAGCGTTAAATTTGTCGAATTAAGATACAAATTACTGCCTCATCCATCATATTCACCAGATTTGGCTTGTAGTAATTTTTCTTGTTCACAAGCTTGAAAAAGTGGTTTGGTGAAAAGAGAATCGGGACAAATGAGAAGGTGATAGCAATAACGAATGCATATTTTGACGAGTTTACGTGAGATTATTTAAAAAAAATTGGAAAGTTGCTGGGTTAAGCGTATAGAATTGATTTGCAATTATGTTAATTAAGTATTGTTATTTCAATTAATGCATTAATATTAGAACCTCTGCTAGTCATGGCTATCCGACGTAGATAATGGTCTCAATTAAATAGGTTCAGCACAGGCCACAAAAGGTGCAACTCAATGCTGTGTAAATGGAAACTAGCAGATACTAGCCTCTGCGATTGCGGAAATGTGTAACAAACTTAGTTCACATAATAAAAGACTGCCCCAGAAGAAGTTTCTTTGGTGGCATCCATGAGCTGACTACAGCACTGCAGTGGTTGAAAAATTTAGATATTAGTGTATAATAGTATATTAAAAAACAAGTTTCATATGATACGTTTTAAAGCACGAATTCAATATTTTAAAAAACGAGTGCTTTAAGGTCTTATGAAACGTGTTTTTATGCTATTTTTTTTGCAATTAGCTTTGCTAATGCACTTTTATTTTAAAAGAAAATGAGAAATTTGATAATTTAGGGAAATTTTATGGCTGGCAGTTGGTAACGTCCGCGTATGTTTAGAATTATAAGCAACTAAATTCAAATTCTTGCCGACATTGAAAAATGAAAAAAAGCGTATCGAAATGAAGCTCATTTCGGTACTGTTTTGGGATATTTTATTTAAAAACATAAACATGAGTGACATAGAAACTAATATATCTTGTTGCCAATTGTATACAATAAACGTTGTTTGTGTAAAGTACGTACATGCATCATATCTGTCAAATGTACTTAAATTCTTAAAATGAAATGACAGCTATGATATTTAATTCTGTGTTCGAACAACGTCAACATTGAAAAATGAAAAAAAGCGTATCGAAATGAAGCTCATTTCGATGCTGTTTTGGGTGTCATAATGAGTTCATTTTGAACGCAAAATAGAAAATAGTATGTATTAAAAAACAAGTTTCATAAGACACCATTTTGCCGCACGAGATCAGCTAAAGAGCGAGTGCGGCAAAAGGCCTTATGGAACGAGTTTTTTATACTATTTTTTCTATTTTGCATTTTTTACATTAATAAATTTGAATTATTTAATTTGGAAGTTCAGAGTTTAATTTTTATATAAAGCATGCAGTTGGTCACATTGATACTTGACATTGTCAAATTTAAATCTTGCTATCCGCGAAGTATATTATATTACATATTATTTATTAATTTTCGTTAACATTACTTTATATTTTATTTAAAAATATAAACATGAGTGACTTAGAAACTAATATATCTTGCTGTCAATTGTATACAATATACGTTGTTTGTGTAGAGTACGAACATATATCATATCTGTCAAATGTACTTAAATTCTTAAAATCAAATGACAGCAATGATATTTATTTCTGTATTCGAACATCGCCAACATTGAAAAATGAAAAAAAGCGTATCGAAATGAAGCTCATTTCGATACTGTTTTGGGTTTCATAATGAGTTCATTTCGAACGCAAAATAGAAAAATTATTTTTTTCTATTTTGCGTTCGCAATGCTATTTATTTATGTATTCGAATAACGCCAATATTGAAAAATGAAAAAAAGCGTATCGAAATGGAGCTCATTTCGATACTGTTTTGGGTTTCATAATGAGTTCATTTCGAACGCAAAATAGAAAAAAATAATTTTTCTATTTTGCGTTCGAAATGAACTCATTATGAAACCCAAAACAGTATCGAAATGAGCTCCATTTCGATACGCTTTTTTTCATTTTTCAATATTGGCGTTATTCGAATACATAAATAAATAGCATTGCTGTCATTTGATTTTAAGAATTGATGTACATTTGACATATATGATATATGTCCGTATTTTACACAAACAACGTATTTTGTATACAATTGACAACAACATATATATGTTTCTATGTCCCTCATGTTTATATTTTTAAATGAAGTATCAAGTAATGTTAACGAAAATTAGTAAATAATATGTAATATAATATACTTCGCGGATAGCAAGATTTAAATTTGAAAATGTCAAGTCTCAATATGACCAACTGCATGCTTTATATAAAAATTAAACTCTGAATTTTCAAATTAAATAATTTCAATTTAAGCAATTTATGTAAAAAACGCAAAATAGAAAAAATAGTATAAAAAACTCGTTTCATAAGGCCTTTTGCCGCACTCCCTCTTTAGAAAACTCGCCGCAAGCGGCTCGTTTTCTAAACTGATCTCGTGCGGCAAAATGGTGCCTTATGAAACTCGTTTTTTAATATACTATTATGACCTTTTTGTCATTAAAGTGATTTATACACTAATATCAAATTTTGAATTCCTTCTCATACGAAATATATAACTAAATTAGATGTTTGCAAAGAATTATAAATGGTGAAAATAAGTAAGAAAGCAAGAAAAACTACTTTAAAATTGATGTATCTGTCGGAATAAACAACTAAATGTAGAATTCTGATACAGGTGCTTACAAGTGCATGAAAGTAGTTTACCTTAAATTTAAGACCAAGATTAACAATGTACAAAATACAGACGTGAACATTATGATATATATATATATATATATATATATATAAAAAGCGTTCAAATAAATTTTACCTCTAGTAGTCCATGACAATAAAAATGTTTGTCGTAACTTGTACTATTTACATTTGCATCAGTTGTCAATTTGACAGACTATTTATTCTGATGTATACTTAGTTGGAGCTTTTTGAAATTGCTTTGTAATTTAAAATTGATTTAAAATGGTTTTCACTGTTCAACACAAATCATTCATGGTTGAATCTGCTTTTTGGAACGGACGTAATATTAACGGACAATGGCACTATTTTCTTGAAGAATGCTTAGAGGAATTTAGAAATATGTTTCCAAACTTCGTCTTTGATTTTGATAGTTTTTGGTACACAGTTAAATATTGCACTAAGGTTTTCAGAGAAACAGAGAGTGTTATACGGAAAGAAGACAGTGGCCGTCCGAAAAAATGTACGGAAGAGCTAGTTGACGCTGTAACGCAAATTATGAATGATACACCAGGAACATCCATACGAGTATTCTCTCCACGAGTGGGTGTTTCAATTGGCACTTGTCATACAATTTTGAAAAAAGACTTACATTTATTTCCATATCGCATGGCCTATTATCAAGAAATCAAAGAAATTGACTATCCTAGAAGAACAACATTTTGTCAGTGGTTCTTAAATAATTTTGATAATGACATTCTTGACAAAATTTTTCTCAGATGAATCATGGTTTTATCTGAATGGATATGTTAACTCACAAAATATAAGGATGTAGAATACTAAGAAACCGCATGACTGTTAATTAATATGATACGGAAATTTATCAAAATCGGTTGATAAGTTTAAACATCGAACATGAATTTCCAACAAGATCTTGTGATGTTAACCCCTGTGATTTTTTTCTGTGGCCATTTTAAAGAACTCAATTTTTGGGTACAGATACCTGATCTGCAGACCTTCAGATCAGAATTGCTGAAATAATTAACGAAATCGACGATATGCTACTACAAAACGTTTTCTCCTTCATTAGAAGAAGATGTTAGAAATGTCTCGAACAAGGTGGTGGCCACTTTCAACAATTTTTATAAAATGTTACTTGTTTGTTGCAAATAAACGTATCTTATTTAGTTAAATATTTTAATTTTATTATTTTGACATTTATCATGTCATTCAAATAGTTCATAACCAACAAAATTCATATTAAGAACTTAAGTAAAAAGCTAGGATATACGTATAATTTCCATGGGCAACTTCGAGGTAAAATTTAGTTGAACGCTCGTTATATATATATATATATGAATTAGACTGCTCTAAGGAAACAAGAGCTAAATAAAATTATTTACAAAATAAATAAAATAAGATATTTAGATGCCATAAATACGAATATGTTCAATTAGATATTACTTACTGATTGATATCTCTTTATCTTTTCTCAGCACGAAACATAAATTGCATAATTTAGAACTTTCGAATTATTTACATTTACACTATTTTTGCAAGAAAGCTGTTTAGTTACCTTGTCCTTTAAAAATAACACCTACAACACAATGAAAACACTTACGTTAGAGAACTTCCAACTTTGAAAAATCTGTTCGTAAGATGGGAAACTTGCTGATTATTTTCATCATTATTTGCTTCTTGTTGTTCTTCAGGGCTTCCCCCTTCATCACCGATCACGAAACGTTTACTGTTTCTCCGATTCAACTGCTTTCCGTGCATTTTAACAGTTAATTATTACTATTGTCGCGTCACCCAGAAATTATGTCTATTAATTTTCGAACGAAGACCTTTTAACGATTCCAGTAATTCTGTACGAACTCATTAAACTTGAGTTACCTGTTTTTAAGAATGTTGAGTAAAAGTGCCCATGCGATTATGTTTAAATTGTACTTTGTAATTGCATATTAGTGTGTTGATTTACATTGGATAGGTACAATTCTGTATTGCGCAAATTATTTTTTCTTAAGAAATTAATAATATATTTAGATTAAATTAGAAAAAAAAATTAATTTTTTATTTTTTATAAAATGCTATGAAAACCCGCGAAATTAAAGATTGACGATAAGAAATTGATCTGTGGTTACGCGGATATGCCATATAACCAGTAATTGGCACCTACTGCCCCTCATGCGACAATATTTTAGTGAAATTGCCTATTATAAGAAAAAAATTACGCGAAATTAATTAAATTTGTATTTGTTATAAAATGCTTGTATGGTTTCGACAGTTAGTGTTGGAATAAGATGTTTGTGTGAAGACTATCCACGAAAAAAGTTGTCAACAAAGTTGTTTTTGTTAACATATATACATTAAACTAAAAACATAACATAAACATACTGTAGAAGAAAGTTTGGAAGAGGCTCTAACTTTTCGTTCGAACTTGTATCAATATTTGTACATTTTCACTGATTAGCGTTTCATTACATTCGTTTAAATTTTTTCTCATTCGTTGCACTTTCTTTTTGTTTTTTTTTTAATTTACGTTTAGTAATTGTTCAAGCAACGGTTGAAAAGCGCAAGTGGTAAGAACCATGGACGGGAGTGAAATTCCCGTTGTCGAGGGTTCGAATCTCAGAACCGGCGCATGAGGTCTTTTTCGCGATCGCCATCTTTTTCAATTACTGTTAAATGTTAAGAAAGTGAAAGCCAAATCAACATTTCCACCCTCTTACGGCAAGGCGGTGTAACAAAGTCATGAAATACGTCACGTACAAAACTGAAACCCGTGTATAACCATATTTTATCACCATATTAAAGTGCAAACGTTTACCCCGAGTTAAGAAGCGGTATTTTTCATATTTGTCAACCTTCAATTACTTCAGTACTTATTTTATTGCCTTTTCTTTAGACATTTTTCATTTTACCGTTTTTTATTAGCGAACGTGTCATGTATATAGTTTGCAACTTTCAAATCTTTTATTAAATTCACGTTCACTAAATTTTTGTACTATAAATTGAGTATGAAGAATGCAGCTATTATAAAGTGGGCAGTTAGTTATTAATTTATAATATAATAATTTATTATAGCTAATATATAATTAAAAAAACATCTGTAATATTGCTATTTGAAGTGTTTGGAATTTTGCCGATTTTTGTTCATCTGGCCGCGATCTGATGAGGCCTACTTTGTTATTTTGTTCAATAGTTTACTGTAGTTAGGGGTAAATTTTGCTTATAATATTTTTGAAATCAGTGCTCAAGGCAAAAGCCTGTTTTCAGCATTAAGAGACAACAGTCTCATTTCTATCAACAAGACAACAGTCTCACGAGATCAGTGCTCAAGACAAGAGTCTGCTTTTAGCATTAAGAGACAATAGTCTCATTATTATCAACAAGTCTTACGATAACAGCGTTCAAGACAACAAAGTCTTACTTATCAATAAATCAACAAATTTTTATGTATCAAACAGTGTAAATTTTGTAAATAAACGTGTTATATTGGAGTGCCAAGTTTTATTACAAACTGTAACCGACGAAAAAATAACTAGTGCGTATACAATCTTACAACCCGTCCGCGGTGAAACAATACACAGCAGCGTAATCAAGTCCACGTATCAGTGCACGTTGCCCCAACAACATTGTAAAACTGTCATCTATCACTGTTTGATGATATTTTTATTACTTCAGCGCAGTTTCAGAAAATACCATTATAAATATACACGAGGGTAGGCTGAAAAGTAATGTATACATGCTTGTACAGCGCGAACAAAAACAAATAGCAAGATCGGGCAAAAAGTACATTAATGTACAAATCTTAAGCTTCAAAATCATATATTTACTTTTCTACATAGTCTACGAATCCAGGACTTGACTGTAAAATGGAGAGTATTATGCAAGCTTGATGCAGCTTCTATGCAGATTCTATTAAAGTGAAAAGATGCGGAAAACTTTCGCAATGTATTTTCTTGCTCCACGACGAAGCACCAGCGCACAACTAAAGACTTTCGAAAGTTGATTGTGGGCAATGTGCTGATTGTGGGATTGAAGAAATTGAACACCCACCCACCTTATTATCTAGATTTAGTGACTACTTTTTGTTTCCGAATCTCCAAAAAAAACCCTTAGAGGGACACAATTTAGGCACAATGACGAACTGATTAATTGTCATTAGCTTAATATATTCATCTATTATGGGTGTATTTATAATATATGTCTATGTATTCGTTACATTTTTCTTTTTGCTTATAGGTCTCTTTATTTATAAACTTTCAAACCAAGTCATTTTTTTTGCTTTTATTTATATTGTGTAACAGTTTAATCCTTTATATCGAAAAAGTAGTTAATTTCTATGCACTGTTCTGCAAAATCCGTATTTTTTGTGTTGTATAAAATTACTCGTCTAGTCTCGTTTTTAACTTCCGACCACTTTGTGCGATATTTATATCTGTATAATTTATTTGGTAGACGCCTGATTTATAGAGCTTTTCTGATTTTTCTTGTTAATTAGGACAGTACCAAGATTGAATTTATTGAGAGTAACAGTTTCTATTTCACTTTTCTTGAAAATTCTATCAATGTTGTTAGTGAATGGTGGAATATAATTAACGTAATGATGAGAGCATATTTTTATCCTAAAATGGAAGAGGAAGAACTTATGAAAGAGCAAGTGGCATTATAATACTTAGTAAATGTATCAATATTATTGAGAAACAATGTTATGGATATATTTATGGTCGACAGAATTTCCTATTTCTGAGAAAGAGCTATAAAGAATATTGTGGACCTTGTTCGAAAAAAGTTTAAAATTCAATTAAAATGTGTAGAATATATTTGAAAGTATTGAAGAAAACTTGGAAAAAAGTATAATTTACTAATATTAATTAATTTTTTACATAGTCTAATTTTGCTTTTAATAATAAATTTCATCAACATTTCTAGGTCTTTTTGGATACTTTTGAATATGTTTAAACATTTCTTATTGAATTTAAAACTTGAGAACTTTCAATATTTACATAGATATGTTACATATATTTTATTTTTCTATGTGCTTGACCAGGATCAGTCATCTTTAAAAATGTACCTTTCTCGTTGATCTGGATTCTAAAATTGTTGTTTTATTCAAAAATTACTTATTGTAAATAAAATATAATTCAAAGTAGGCTACAATATGAAAAATAATTTATAATTCCTATGTTTTGTTTGAGTTTGGTGGAATAATATATTTGCGTACGAATCACCACTGATAAGAGAAATGCAACGCGTACGCATTAAGAGAATTTACCACAAATTGATATTTTATTATAAAACCGTTTTTCACGCAAAACCAACCAAATAAGTAACTAGTAGCAGAAACAATGTTATCTTCATTGATGAGTCATCAGCAATGATTTATTGCTTTTAGTTTTTATTCAGAGAGGGCAAATCCTATGACAAAACCATTATGTAATTATTATATAAAAATACCAATTTGTATAAAAAATAATCCGTTTATAACTGCACTAAAATATATACGATCATTTTAAATATCATGAGTATATGCGTGCATATTTGGGGCGTATCGACATACGAGGGTCGTCTTTTATATTTTGCATATAGAGCTGGAATAAAACAGTAATAAAAAACTTTATTGTTTTCGAAGTATTCTCCACGAAGATTTATGCACTTTTGCATGCGCTCGAACTAACTCTGAAAGCAGTTATTTCACTCGTTTGTTGGTACAGTCAAATTTGCTTTTTTGAAGGCATCGACTGCTTCTTCTGACAACTGGAACCTTTGACCACGCAGTCCGTCCTTGATTTTCGGAAAGATAAAGAAATTGTTGGGATTTCCATAGGGACTGTACAGAGGATGGTCGAACAATTCGATGTTTTGTTGTGTAAAAATTCAATTGTCTTGCGAGCTGGGTGCAAACTTGCATTGTCTTGGTGGAGGATGATACGTCGTTGTGGGTTGGATTCTCGGAGCTCAGCGATGACTTGCGGCAAACAAATGGTTGTATACCAATCAGTAGTAATAGTGCTTTGATCTTGTAGAGAAATTGTTGCCAAATCCCGCTTTCGAGACAAATGTCGCGACTATCTTTTGTAGACACTTCGAGAAGTGTCTCTTCAACGGATAACTTTTCTTCACCTTGGAACACCCAAACAGACGACTGGCGTGTATTTTTTTGGCTCGTATAAGTAAATCCAAGGTTCACCACCATTCACGATGTTATACACGTTTTTAGAGTTTCCTGTGTTGAAGTGGTTTAGAATTTTTTAACACCAATTCTCCTGTCTGTTTCCTGTTCTTCGGTCAAAAGATGTGGTAGACAACGGAAACTCATTTTTTTACACACAATTCTTCATGCAAAATTTTTTGAATTGAGGTCTTTGAAATATCCAATGATGCCTCAATTTGCGATATGTCACATGTTGATCTTCGTTGATGAGTTTGCGCACAGCACCGATGTTTTCCCGAGTGACTGCCGTTTTTGGTGCACGTGGTCTTGGATCGTCGCTAGGACTAATACGTCTACGTTTGAATTCTCTATACCAACGAGAAATTGGTGACTGATGTGGTGCATTATCGAAAACAGGAACCAACTCGGCGAGGCATTCTTGTTGAGGTAATTGTCTTCGAAAATTATAACAAAATAATGCGCGAACATTTTCACGGTTTAATTCCATGTTTCGACTAAGTTGTCAACATCGACAGTTCGTTGTAGCTACAACACTACACGTATCGCACTGAAACTTTGGATTTAGGCTAACTAAAGATGGAGGTTAATTTTTATTACTGAGATTTGATTAATGACGCCCTCTATGTCCCAGTATGTAAAACATAAAAGACATCCCTCGTATGTCTAGCTACGACTTGATCTGTTAACAAATAAAGGGTGTTTCAATAAGTGCGCAAGATTTCAGTGTTCAATAAAACATGGTTTTCTGTAGCAAAGTATTGAAATATTTATTGATTTAGAAAATATACATTTGGGAATTATGTATGAAACAAAATATCTTGTAAATGGCCGCCACGGCTTTGCTGGCATATGCGTACCTTTTTGACGAAATTTTCAATAACGTTATTGAATACATGTGGTGGTATTTCATTGATACAGCGTCTAATTTCGGCTTTCAATGCTTCGATGGTTGCAGGCTTATTGGCATAAACCTGACTTCAGATAACCCCACAGCCAGAAGTCTAAAGGCGTTAAATCGCAAGAGCGTGGAGGCCAATTCTGGTCACCAAATCGGGAAATGACACGACCAGGAGCAAACTCGTGCAAGATCGTCAATGTTTCACGGGCGGTATGACATGTGGCACCGTCCTGCTGAAACCACATGTCGTCAAGATCAATAACTTCCAAATGAGGCACAAGAAACTGTGTTATCATAGCACGATAACGGTCGCCATTCACCGTTACTGCATTACCTTCTTCGTTTTCGAAGAAAAACGGTCCAATTATTCCTCCAGACCATAATGCACACCATACAGTGACCCGTTGTGGATGCATTGCTTTCTGATTAATCATTCGTGGATTTTCTAAGCCCCAAATGCGACAGTTTTGCTTATTAACGAAGCCATCGAGGTGAAAATGGGCCTCATCACTGAAAATGATTTTGTTTGCAAAATCAGCAGGTTGCTCAAGGATCCAATTGGTGAATTCTCTTCGCTGTTCATGGTCTACTGGCAGAAGTTGTTGAGTCAGTTGGATTTTGTAGACATGCAGCTGTAAATCTTTAGTGAGAATTCGCTGAAGAGTGCCTGTTGAAATGTCCAATTCTTGTGCCCGATGGCGAATTGACGTCTCTGGCCTTTCTGTCACACTCTCGCGAACTGCCGTGATGTTTTGTTCTGAACGACCTCTACGAGCTCGTATCGTGTGTTTCACATCACTAACCGACCCGGTACTTTCGAATCTTTCGATTACTCGTTTAACCGTAGATGAATTAGGCACATTATTTCGACCGAACATTGGACGCACTTTATGAATAGTGGCAATTAAACTTTCACCATTTTCATAATAATTTTTGACAATCAGGACGCGTTGTTCTACCGTGTAATGCTCCATGTTTACTAACTCCCATCCGTCAACTTTCGATCTGCCACGTCATAATCATGTGACATTATGACTGTCAAACATGGCGCGCAATTCAAATCTTGCGCTCTTATTGAAACACCCATTATAACTAATAAGCAATAATTTTCAAAACATTTGCATGTACATGGTATTTATCGTGGCTTTTTAAAGAACAATGTAATATTATGTATGTATAGTGCTATATCAGCTTAGGTCTACATGCATATAACGGCAAATTTTTATTTGATAATTTTGGTAGGATCTACTCTTTTTTATAATAGTAATCTTTCTTTGATAATAGAAATATTGAAACGATTTGTTATCAATTTATCAAGTGCTTTTATAATTGTATTAAGCATATATACATACACACATACCCATACCCACACACACACACACACAAACACACACTTACATTCACACCTCCACCCACACGCACACGGCAACACCCACGCACGCACGCGCACACCCACACACACCCAACCTTTTATGACTATTCTAAAAGTAACGTAAACCATTATTTGTTCTATGAATGTTGCATTCAATCCTTGTCGAAGGAGGTTATCAGAATAGAACCAGTTAGTATTGTTTTTTATAAACACCTAAAACGATACTGTAATAATCAAATTATTCATTTTTTATTATTATACATATTTTGTACTCTCACGATTCCTACGCCGATGGGTAAAGTCAGAGAGGATATACGTGTAATATTATTTAGGAGTACAAACAAAGTTGAGAACTCACAGGTTGTGTACTCAAGGTAACTGTATGCAATTGACGTAGTCAAACAGATATTATCATGGATGAGTGGGTCAGTAAGAAAAAGATACTACAGTTTGGTTCGTTCAATCCATCGATAACGAAAGGTTAAAGAGAGATAACAGAATAAAGAAAGGATATTTATACACATTAGTACTATTTTTGTATATCAACTCTTTTTTTTTAACGCCGTATAGTGCCTTTCTTACCGTAACTATTATGCTATTTTACAACAATAATCTTGTATTTTTCATTAAACCTTGGCAGCTGTTACTATAGTAACTATCGTTTGTAGTATGGGATATTACAATTATAGCAACCTATTATATATTTTTCTCAGTGTAGGAATGATATTTGAGTTGTTTACGGTAAAATTTTATCTCACTCAAAAAATGGAATTAATTTGTGAAAATTTTCTCAAAAAAATCTCAATGACAATGCATCGCTCAACTCACTTTAATTTTTGACGATGAAGGACCATCGAAAATCACCGTATATCACTGGTTTAGTGAACTGAGTCGTGACCGTCGTTCGTTTAGGGACAAATTTAAAGGTCGTCTAAAATAGGTTCTGTTGTGCGCAAACTGATAATGCAAGATCGTTATGTGGTATACCGTGTGATTAAGAGATCCCTGGGAAATTGATGCTATAACTTATGTATGACAAGCATATATAAGATGTAGCATGAACATGTAGCTATGAAAAAGATTCGTTCGCGTTGAATCCCGCATAATTTGACAATCGCTCAAAAAAAGGCTGGTGTTGATTGGTGCAAAGAAATGCTCAAAAAACAATCGTGGTATATCAAAAGCCGTGTATAACATCAACACAGGTGTTTTATCTATGCGTACGAACCTGAAGGTAAACAGCAGTCGACGGTGTGGGTATTTCAAGATGAGTCAACCCAAGAAAAATTGTTCACGCACTTCAAAGTAAATGGCTGCCTGTTTTGTTGGGAAAAATGGACTAAATGGCTACAGTGTTGACAGTGCCACTAGAGGAGTCCAGAAGAGGACACCAGAAGTCTCTGGAGAAATGAGAAAAAACAATCAGCAACGCAGGATCATTCTTCACCAGGACAATGCGAGCTGTCACACAATGACACAGACGACTCAATATTTTTCCGATCAAAACAGCGAATTGATGGGAGATGCGCCGTATAGCTCTCTTCTGGTACCTAACAATTTATTTTTGTTCGCATAGGTGAAGAATAAACTACATAGTCAACGATTTTAGACGCCAGATGGAACAGTTAATTATGTCTCAAAAGTTTTGTCACAAATTTCTTTAGAACATTTTAAAAAGTAAAAATGGTTCTACGACAATTTTTCAGAACAAACATAATTAACATCTTCATTAACAACAAAATTTTTATTTTAAATTAAGTGTAAAGGTTCATAGTCTTCAACAATACGTAGTCTTCTGGGAACATCTCGTATCAAGCGCTGGACCGTTTCAACATCAATATCTCGAATTTGTTTAAAATCCGCCGTCTTAGTTGTTGCTTTTGGCGTCGCAACCTCCATCATACACTTTTCGAGACAAAATGGCCCAAAAATCTACAATTGGCCGAGCCTGCGGTAAATTTGGGGGATTGTCGTTTTTCGGCATAATGGCAGGATGCCAAGCCTGGTCAAAATATAATATCTTGAGCATGATTCTGGTGGATAAAATTAATCAATTTTGTTAAGCAATTGTTAATATAACTTCGCCTGTCCACAGCTTCGCCTCTAGTTCATCAAACATAGGGTCTGGAAATCCCTCCAATTGATATCGCGCCAAGCTAAAATATTCTAGCTAACTAATTTGGCGTATATTTAGGACATTTCGTCCTTTTGTTATATTCTACACCTCTTCTCTTCAGTTCTCTGAAAAATGGATCCTTGGAAACACCGTAACGTCGTGAAAGTTTCCTCAATGATTGTCCAGTTTATTCTTGGCTGCAGTTAGCAGTCTCGGTCTTCCATATTTCGGAAGATTTAGGCATGTCAAACTTTGCTCATATTCTGCTATCGTACGATATATGGTTCTCCGCGACAACATGTTGACTTTCAAAAAGTTGGACTATTTGAACTCTAGGTATCTGCCCAACTAAATTATAAAAGCTTTTTCTAAGCTCTAATTTACAAGCCATTACAACGCAATTACAACGATTTCGATAACTGAACTGTAATTAAAATGACAAATCATTGAATTACTTTTGTCTGCAAAGTCAACCCGATATTTTGACATTTTTTATTTTTTTCATAGAGTTCTATTTTGTGTCAAAACGTTTGAGACATACGTTAATGCGCTCCAAATGCATGCTTTGGAGATACCTCAATCGAAATGGAAAAATTCTTGGCTATGAAAATTGGTTCAAACGTATGCAAAAGTGCATCGATCATTGTGGAGAATATTTTGACAAACGATATAACCATTTTTAATAGTAAATATTTGTTTGTGTTTGTTATTGCGGATACATAAACAGAAACCCTCGTAGTATCATAAAACTTTAGAAATGTTTGAGATATAAAATGAGTAGTAGTGTCCCAAATTAGTACCTTGTTACGCACGGTATACATCGCCAGAGGCAAATTACTTATTTCCGTTGTAGTAAATGTAATTATATTTGAACAATATCCCAGTCATATTAGTAGATGTAGTAGAATAGAAGAGACAGACTAAATAAATAAAACTTTATAGTCGGTCCCTACTTGTCCTTCATCTTCGTCTCCTTGATTGATAAATGGGGTGAATGCAATGAGACTAATTACGGTAAATTTTCGACAAACAAAATATGATAAGTCAAACGTTAAATGATGCATTGATAGTAAAACATATTTTATTAATCGATCCTCTAATTACAAGGTATAAAAATATAACCAGTTAGAGGATAATAACTCTTCGTTATTAGACCTAAATATTTAAAATCATGTTTGTCGAATAAATGTTATTATATTAAGTTTAATATTGGCCTAATTTGTACCTAAATTATAACATAAATTCGCTGATTGATATTTGGCACAATATTGTGTACATATATTAAATACTATATATTAATACTATTGTATTAGATTTATTATAATTCTGAAATTCTGATTATTTTCATAAGTGGAATTTAACAATTTGGTAATGATAGCAAGTAGTCGCAGCCCCCCCCCCCTCATACTTAACCTTTAGCTATAAAAGTAAAGAGTGTTACGCTTTTGTATTACAATTATCATCACCTGATGAAGCTCTAGTAGAGCGAAACGAACGTAGTGAATTTTAATAAAATTATATTTTGAACGCAAAGTGAAATTTTATTTCATTAATTATATATTATAAAAATATCTTTTAGTTATTATTAGGGACTGAACACGAGAGGCCTTTGACCAATCGCCCACGGGCGTACTATTGAAAATTACTACTTTTAAAGAGTTTTTAATTTTATTTATATAATTGGATAACAAACAGGTGGTGATTTATAAAATACGAAATATGTACATTTTTATTTGTTTATTTTGTAGTTCAAGTTGAGTAAAGGAGTATTAATATTAACTATATAGCAATACTTTCTCAAGGTTCTCTTGTGTAAAATTTGTTCTCTTTGAATGAGATACATCCTTGTAGATAGAAAACGTCCTTTCTAGATCGCAACTGGTTATAGGTGCATACTGGAAACATTCTTTGATTTCAGCGTATTTAGCAGTTAGATTTTGAGGCATTGTCCCTCTACACAATTGCGCCAATGTTATTAAATCTGGATTTCTATTAAAAACTGCGTCTAACTCTTGCCGAAGGCCACATCCGAAGTCGCTTGGAATATTTTTCAAATTATTAATAGCCACATCTAATGTGGTTAATCCATCATTTAATTTGAGATTTTGATTTTCAAAATAAGTGATTAGTTTTGGCAAATTTCCAAAGTGTTCCTAGAAAGTACAACTAATTTTTTTAATTTGGAATTTGTATTAGTTCCTTGCACTTAGAAATACATTTTAAACATGTAACGAAATTTTGTAAACTATCGAAATTCTCTACATAAAAACTAGTAGCTTCTAACCATGTTCCCCATCCAGTTATTACTGGAGAGGGAGGCAGTGACAAAGATGGAAGTTTTTCTCTGGAAAGAACTTTCAGGTACTCTCAATGGCGCTTTTCTGAAAGCTTTTTTAAAAGCGTATACAAGTCTATCAAATTCCGGAAAGGTGTCTCTGATATATTCAGATTCTGTGGAGAGCATGTGCTACACAAGTAATATGCAGCATATTAGGGTATGTTTCCTCTGGCTTAAACCATCCTCAACAAACGCTTGTTTAAGTATTTTCAGATTTTCCGCAGCCGTTTTACCACGTTTGAAGAAGAATTTGATGCTCTTCCACATCAGACATTGTAATGTCGCGGAATAACTCAAATACAAGTCAGTAAATATAAACACAGAAACTGTTTGTCATCACCATTTGACAGACTGACTTAGGTTGTTGCACCCACTGTGGCGATAATTCTCTCATTGTTATTGAATGGATACGGTTCACTTACCTGCAGTATACCTATCTATTGGCCGTATTGACTACAAATTAGGGCCTTCTAATTAAATAGGAAAATGTAAAATAGAAAAATAAAATATAAAAAAGGAAATACTATTCGTCAGCGTTATTTGTAAACATAAAGCTTTTGCCATTGTGAATTTTTCCAATTTCCAGCACGTATGTGTTCTACAGCATTGTTAATGTATGTTATAATGCCTTATGATTTTTTAAGTTGGGTCCATGTCAATTCTATTGGGTTGAAAACCTAATGATACGGCGGTAATCGTAAAACTTCTTCTTCTTTGGCTCTTTTATTTACATAATAATTTTTCACATATTCTTTTGTGTTCTTCACCTCCAATAATTCGTTTTTCGACTTTATTGATCTTATAAATCATTGGCTTTTAAAAATTCTTGAATACTTTTGTTAGAACTACATTTTGTAGGAACCTTGCTTTGTTGTCGCGAATGGTATGGAGCGTTGTCCATCACTATCACACTACCTTCTGGTAAACTTGGTAACGACAAATCATAAAGCCATTCTTTAAATAAAGATGAGGTCATATCTTCATGGTAATCTAAACTTGACGATTTTACATTTTTTGTAGATAATAGACACTGCCCAGTCCATCCTTTCTCTGACCCAGCATGACAAATAATTATCTTCCCTCTTCAAACAGGCACGTCGATCTGACACATACTTGAATAGTATCATGCGTATTATATCACGTTTCGTCTAAATAACATATTAATCGTCCTTCCTCTCTATATTTTTCGTATTTTAACTGCTATTAAGTAGTCATACCGAAGTTTTTGCAACCTCGGGCTTTCCATAATTGTACGATGTTTGTCTATAGTGCCAAACTTAAATCCACCTTTCTTTAATGTCAGTCACAAGGTTGTTTTACAACAGTGAATATTGATAGAGTGATCATTAATTCTTTTATGCCCGCACTCAAGAGTAGGTACAATATTTTATCTGTACATAGAGTATATTTGATCCCTAATGCTATCGATGTCATAATCATTAACTTTTCTCGACGTTCCTTTGTCACTTCTTTGTTTGCGAGAGCCTCCGTTACCTTTAATTACCTTATAGTTCCTGTATGCACTTTTGTTAATTGCCACTTTCGTTTAATATTCTTGGTTTGTCCAGCGTAATTTTCTTCCATCAGGGTATGATAGATATTGAGAATAATCTGTTTTGCGTATTGTGATAAATGTTTTCTCTGCTGTCTTCCAATATCACCATCATTATTCACATCTCTCACACTAGCACTAAAAGGTCACCACATGGTAATCAAAACGAGAGAGAAATGGTAAATTGTAATCTTCAAATATGTATGCAGCAATAAATGATTAATACACTAAATATTATATGCTTTATATACATATTCCACAACTTAGTTGAATTGTATTAATTGTTACAGTTAGGAACGTAATAGGTATGTTTATTACTTACTTATTTTAAATCTTGCACTCTTAATGGGCCACCCGTTATATTGAAAAAATGTAGTAGGTACTTTCCTTAGCTTCCTCCTACTCATTAGCATGTAAATACATTTTACATTATATTGGTCAATTTATTATTCGTTTCTTGTTAATGTAAAAACAATTGACGTACAACGAATACAAGTTATATGATGAAACATGTGTTATTTAGATTATATTTTTTGTTAATAATAAGATAATTTTTGGAAAACTTGTTTTATTGCGTCAGTCTAATATCAAACAACTTTGTTAATAACGATGGGCAAAACACTTTTTTGTCAAAAGTTTTTGCTAGGTGAGGATTATAATTTTTATCAGATGTAAATAAAAAAGTACACTTAATCCATAACTTTAAAGATATCTATATGATTGACTTTTACGTAGAAGGATAATGTATGATTTCTGTTCATGCATAAGTTTGTAGCGTTTTTGGTTTCATTGACGAGAGTGATTTGAAAAGGCATATGTCAAAGTTATATTAATATCGTATTATTGTTTAATTGAATAGTTTTTGAATTTCCGTAGATTTTATTAATTACTGGCAAAAGGAAATGGAACGTCATGTGGAAAAAAAACGAGCATTTCCGATTTATTCTTTTGTTCGAATTCAACAGATGATACATCAGAAGCCGCAGAACCATTTGAGCCGTATACGGAGAAAATGTAATTTGAGAGAGTACAGCAGGGAAATGCTTTTAACGATTTAAAGAGGCCATTCTGACATAAATTATTCTTAACGTTCAGGTAGATCATCGGACTTTGATGAAGATCTTGTGAACGTTTTAAATCAATATTAATCCATGGCAATCATAATACGATATTTACATTTCATGAGGTTCATGACAAAGTTAAAAAATTGGGTGCTTGATTGCCGCATGTTCTGAACGAAAACAATAAGAATCAGGGTGACAATATTCATATCTTTTTGCTAGTTGGTTATCGTTTAGCTCGTCAACAATATCGACAGCTTTTGTTGTTAATGTTGTCATTGTAACTGATGATGAATAATGGAGGTGTCATGATAACATCAATAATAGAAAAGAATGGCTTAGTCCTAACAAAAAGGGAATTTCTTGTACGAAAGGGAACTCCCCAAACTTGCCCTCGTAATCTGATGTGCCAATGATAATACAACGAAGGCTTCCGAGTTTCCGAGGAATGTACGAAGAGGTATTGATATTTAGTTAGACAAAAGTGAATATGACTGCTATAGTTACAACTATGTTATTTTATAAATAAGTTTTACAGGTAGAACGGTTATAAAATTATGAGTTTTTGAAAACGACATGTCTGACAAAAAAACTAGTTTTAGAAAAAAAAGTTAGTTTCGGTCAGTTATTACGACAGACCGGCATTCTCGGTCGGCTTGCACTGGCGTAGGAGAGCGAGGGGTTTGAATGATTTAGAGCTGCTGTCGGCTCAAGTTGTGCGTCTCGCGTTTCCCACTTTACTACGTGAACAACATCATAATGCGTAGACGTATTTATGAATACGCATGTGTGTAATGAGAACGCAAAGCATTGAAAATGTCGAAGTTCATAGATATCCATCAACTCGCCTGTTTGCTAACAGGGCAGCAAATTTTTATGACAATTTCCAGACTTAAGATATAATGGTAAAGTAGTGAGGTGCTTAGTTTGTGACGAATGTTTATTATGTTGGAATCCACGTTTGTGTAGGAAACATGTGAATAGTGTAACACACAAATCTAAAAAAAAAAACGGAGAGTAATAGTTAATTTCTTTGTGATTTAAGTATGATGTTAAGTGCATGTAATATACCGGTTGAAAAAATCGGACAAAGAATATTTCGTCAGTTTTGGAACAAATACAGTCCTACGTGAAACTACCAAGTCCGAGGACGCTACGTAGGTAAACGTTGCGCGAAAAAATGGATAATTATGTCAAAACCGTAGTAAAAAATAAAAGACTGTGGCTCACTATAGATGAAAATAGATATAAAAAAGATTCCATTGTATTGATCCTTATACGGACAATGGCCGCGCAAGGACCGTGACACCTTTATTTGTTAGTCTGTAAAAGACTGCAAGAATGTACTGCTGAAGCGCTTCATAATGTATTAGTTAGAACACTACACAAGTTTGAAATTTTATCAAAGCAAGTATTAATAATGGTTACCGATGCTGCCGCAGTTATGTATCGCATGGAACAATTATTCAAAGAAGTTCAGTCAAACTTACTACATGTTACATGCCTGCTTCATGCTTTACATCTTGTAGCAGACATTAAACGAAAATGTTATCCCGATATGGATCAACTAATAGGACAGACGAAAGCGGTTTTTCTTAAATCTTCGAAACGTATTCGGCTATTTCATTCACAATGTCCTGCCATTAAAAGTGCCTGCCATTAAAAGTGATTTACGAGAATTACGTTCCAGTAGTGGACGCAATAAAAAAAAATGACAGAACACTTCGTTGTCCTTACCAGATTCGGTTGAAATTGTTGCCCACGTAGAAACAGTTACAGAGTTTAAATGATTAAAAAAGTTTTTGTGTCAGAGATAAATTTAATACTGTATTATGTAAAATTGTTGATTTTACTAGATTAAGACAACTGTTTAATAACAGTGTTGCGAAAGATCCGTTGTACAAATATAGAAACCAGTTTAACAACGCGAATATTATATCGCTAGCTGTGGAACGATCTTTTTCTGTGTATAAGCAAATATATACACCGCAAAGGACAAATCTTAAGGAGACTATTGTAGAAACGCAGTGTTCACTCACGCACATCCAGATTTTTTCTAAGCATTGAAGCACATTGGGTGAGTTGTTTAGTATATTTTATCTGCATTTTAAATAATTCTACAATTTTTTTCTAAATAACGTGCAGTTTTGTTTCGGTAAACCCCACGCAATGACGCCAATGCACGCCGACCTAAGTGCCTGTCTCTAGTTATTACGAATTTATTTTCGAAAGAGTTATCAGGCAAAGAAAATTTTCCTGCTATGATAGAAACCTTAAGATATCAGTATCCTTCATACACCACTATTAAAAAGTGGAACACCAATTTCTGCGACCACTCCGGAAAATATTGATTCTGTTCGTGATATGATTGTAGAAGATCAACGAATTGGAATAAAGTATATTGCAGAAGTATACACATTTTCTATGAACATCTGTTTCACATCATTCATCACGACTTGCGTATGAAAAAGCTTTCGGCGAAATGGGTTCCGAAATGCCTAAATGCTAATCAGAAGGATCAGAAAGATTCTTCAAATTTTTTGGACGGCCTGTTATTATGAACGAAACATGGCTGGCTAGGTACTTATCGATACCCTCTCGTAACCATCACTGCTGAGATTTACCGTCAACAACTCCGTTCATTCTCTATCAAACAACCATTGAGAAATTTCTTTAGTAACAATGTTGCGCTTCAAAATTGGCTTGACGACTTTTTGACTTCCAAATCACCAGATTTATTCAGTGGATCCAAGTCTTCGTTGGCAAACGAGCACGAAAGAAGGCTAAAGTGGCTTCATGTGCCGGAAAAGCTACGACTACCCTGTTTAGGACTCGCATGACATAATCAATATCGATGATTGAAGTATCACAGTATTGTACCATATTCATTTATTTGAACATTTCAATGCTGAATTAAAGAAAAAATAACAACAGTTTTTAATAATGCATCAGCTCATTTGCTTGCAATTGTAACCGCTACATTGGTCGAATTACATTTCGAATTGCTGTCTCCATCTGTCTCTATTATTTTTTAATTTCCGAAACTAAAGAAATGGTTTAGCGAGCGGAATTTCGCTTATTTTGCAGAGTTTCAAAGATTCTACTTTTTGGAAAGCATAAAAATTGGAATATCGCTGGTCTAATTGTATGGAGTTGAAAAGCGATTATGTAAAAGAATAAAACATTTTTTTATGTATGTAATTGTTTGTCTTTATTTTCTGGGAATATCATTTAAATTTCGTGGAAATACTTATATTTAAAAAGGAATAAGGGATAGGATTTCCCTTTCTCTAATTCATGGGCGAATTTAGATGACGAGTATTGACTGATTGCTTCTAGAATTCGAAGCTGGAACTGCATCCTTGGCACTGCTTCCTTGTTGGTCGACGTTTCGTCCGCTGTTGCAAGGGACATCATCAGAGCTGCTACTATTGTTGCTGCACTCAAACCCGGTTTCAGAAACCAGTTTTAGTACAGCAACAGTAGTAGCAGTCTTGAAGATGTCACTTGCAACAGTGGACGAAACGTCGGCCAAGAAAGAAGCAATGCTAAAGACGCGGTTTCAGCTTGGAATCCTAGAAGATTAACGAGTATTGATTATTTACAAAATTTACAACTCCTCGATATTTATTTTATTTCACCGAACATGGCCAATGTATATTTAAATATATTAGAAAAAAAAGTTAATAATTATAATTAAGTTAAATTATGCAAAAACTAATATTTTAAAGGTCGATTTTATTATACGCGCATGCAAGCAATAATATTAAGTGGGCTGTGTCAATATTAATACTATACTCGGAAACTAATTGCTCTAATTCGTTTACAATTTATTTAATAAATTATTCTAAATAAATTAATGTTTTGTTTAATTCTCTATATTTGAAAAAGGCTTAAAATATATATGTATTTAAATACATGAGATAAGGAGCACTTATCTTCTAATTCTGTTTTTAGATTGCAATCAAATATGAACACATGTAAGTAGTAAAATTTAATCTTAATACAACTTTCAAAGGAAATCATAATCTCTCTTTGAATAAATCTACAACAGATTATTACTTATTTTATATTTCTGACAGCCGAAATTAATATGATTACGATTGCATGTACAATTGTGGTGAAAATTATACATAACAAGTGTTCACTTGAAAAGTCAATCTAGTAGCATGTGATTTACTAGAACATTTTGAAGTATGTCGTAAATTAAAATTTACTACTTAACCTACGAAGTCGTATATTTTGACAGTTTCATACATACAAATAAATAACAAATAATAGGTATTTATTGAAAACTATAACAAATGTTGAAAATGTTGTCCTTCAAGATCAATGCACTTTATTAATTTCCATGCATTTCTGTTCGATTCTCTGTAGCATATCATTCAAATTCAATATAGGTGTTCGAAATATGTTATTTTTTAGATAAGGCCACAAAAAGAAGTCGCAAGGTGTTAAATCGCATGAACGTGCAAGCCAGGCAATTTCAGTATTTCGACTAATTATACGCTCATCAAAAAATTCTCTTAAATAATCCAAAGATTCTGCAGTACAGTGACAAGGCGCTCCGTCTTGTTGGAAATATGCATTTTGAAGTTCATCATCATGCAACTGATTGACAAATGGTTGTAAGATTTCCGTACAGTACCTTTGAGCAGTTAACGTTCCCTGAAAAAATATTGGTCCAGTGATTCGCCTTTGGCTTATCGCTGCCCAAACACCAATTTTCTCTGGATGTGGCGATTCTTCATTAATTACATGTGGATTTTCACTATTCCAAATTCTTGTATTTTGTGAATTTAGGTATCCCGTTTTATAAAACCATGCTTCATCAGAAAAAATGACTCATTGCGAAAGTTCTCCATTATTGTGCATATTTACAAACCAATTACAAAAGTGTAGTCTACGTGGGTAATCGATTCCTAACAATTCTTGTACTGCTGTGACACGGTATGGATAAAGTTGCATATCTTTTTTAATAACTTGTGAGTTGTACCAACAGAAAGGTTTATTTGTTGACTCAAATGTTGAACAGATGTTTGTGGTTCATTTTCCATTATTTCTTCAACACGATTGACAACTTGAGGTGTACGTTTCTTAACTGCTCCGCTGCCTGATTTTCTTAAGAGACTACCAGTTTCAGAAAAAAAGTTTTAAAGTTCTATCCAAAGTATTCTTAAATTGTATATAATCTATTACAAAATGTGTAAACTCAACTTGAAATTCTACCATGCAATCTTGAACTGAATAAACCCATAAACCATCAATTTTATTACCACTTCGAAAATAAGCCTGGACTAAAAAAAATTTATGTTCTAAAGTGAAAGCCATTTTAAAACTGAGAAGCAATTTATTTAAACCAGAATCGACGCACGATTATTTTATGCACTAACTGATATTTGTGATTGACATTATCAAATGTCATTTGGATTTACGTTTACGGAACAACAAACACATACTAATATATATGCGTCTTATTCTCTCAAAATTTCAAACTAACCTAGATTGACTTTTCAAATGAACACAGATTATGTAATTATACCATTTTGGTGATAAATGTACGCAAATTTCTATTAATTATTAAGTTTAACAGGCAATAGGTTTTACAGTTTATGTGATTTGTATGCTTAAAATGTTTTCTTACACATCTAATGTTAATGCAATTTATCTTTATAGACATTAAACAACTTCTCTTGGAAAAATATCCAAGTGCATGACTATCTTTTATATTTAATAGTGCCTTCTAATCGTTATTTCACTCTACCGTGAAACTTATTAACAAAACATGTCATTATAAGACTCTCTATTTCTGTAGAAAAATCTAACACCCATTCATGAATGATACAAACTATACTTTGCTTTTCTAAATGTTCAAGTATTAGGTATTTCCTTTTATTATACAGTTTTTAATTACATGATTCCTAGCTTCCTAGATTCCTGCTCTTCGATTCTCATTTGTCTTTCAGTTCACATATTACCCAATACTTGATCAATCGCATCAAAGTCCCTAAGTTTTTTCAAATGATCTTGTCGTGCATTTGGGAATTATCACATTGACCATTTTGTTCTATTCCCTTATTCGCGCAGAGTAACGATTTTTGAAGTTTCTAACTTCGAGAAATAGATATGATTTCGCATCCCTAAACCAAAGAAGAAACGAAGCAAGCGACAAGTTCTTGAAGTTGATTCACCCCGTACTTCGACAAATTAAATATCTAGTGTCAGTATAGTATTAGGTCATCGAATTCTACAAGGGTTGCTATTTAAATATTTGGAATAACAAAACAAATATCTATCATTGTTTTATTGTTTTTTAACATATTCTCCGTGATTTTTGGATACGCTTGAACCAATTTTCACAGGAATTTTTCTATTCCGTTTTACGTATCTCCAAAACATGCAGTTTGAACGAATCAACCGCTTCTCCTGGCGTTTAAAATCGTTAATCGCGTAGTTTATTCTTCATATACGGGAATATAAAGAAATCATTGTATACCAAATCAGGGGTGTACGGCGTGTGACCCATCAATTCGATGTTTTGATCGGAAACATATTGAGTTGTTTATGCTGATGTGCGAGACCTCGTATTGTCATGGTGAAACTGATTCTATCACTGATTTTTTATTAATTTTTCCAAAGACTTCTGGCAAACAAATGGTTGTGTACCATTCCGTATTAACCATTTTACAATACCCTAGTGGTATAAAAGTCACATGTCTATTTTCCTCCCAAAAAAAACCGGCACCCATTTGCTCCGAAGTGCTTATTGCGCAAGCAACTTTTGTTGGGTTTGGCTTATCTTGGAACCGTTGACTGATGTCTGCTTTCGGGCTCATATAGATAGATTCATCACCTGTGTAGATGTTACCACGGCTTTTCACGAAAGGCGATTGAATTTTTTGAGCGATTATCCATTTCTTGAATGATTATCGATTTATGCAGGATCCAACGTGACCAATCCTTTTCACGGCTAAATGTTCATGCATTATCTTACGTATGCTTGTCATACTAATGCGAAGGCATGCCTCAATCTCACGGTATGCAAGATCTTTATGTGACAAATCTTGCATTATCAGTTTACGCACATCTCCAGTTTTCTGTCACAATTGATTTTGAACGACATTGTTTAAATTCGTCCATGAGCAAACGACGGTCATGGTTGAATTCACTTAACCAATGATATGTAGTGGTTTAAGATGGTCCTTTATCGCCAAAAGTCGAAGTGAATTGATTCACGGGCTGTTGTTGACATAATTCACGTCGAAAGTTGTAGTAAATTAACGCACGAAAATTTTCACGAGTTAATTCAATTTTTTGAAAGATTTGTTTTCCTTCTCTTTTGATTGCATAGATTAGGCTGTTCAGTTTTATAAATAATTTAAAAGTTTTATTTATTTGCGTTTTTATGAAACTGTGCTAAGTTATTAGTTCTTAGTTTTCTCTATTACTTAATTTTTATCCTGTAATTGGATAGTATTCACCTATGTGCGAATATTATAGATATTATTTTTACTAATATACCATTTGTTTATGTATTATAGCTCACGATTCTAGATTTTTCTGTGCTCTCTGTGTTTTTCGGTTAAGATACTTTCGAACATCTTCTACGACATAAAAATCCAGATTTCGGACCATTATTCATATTACTCCGTCTTTTTGTTTTTGATTGATGATTTCTTGTTAAACGACATCAAAAAGATACAGCGTCTTGCTCTAATATTAATATATATTTTTGGTGTAAGTTGTGTCAATTTCAACACATCCAAACTGCTTCTGACGAGTTACTACTTGCTGCCTCAATATTGCCATCTACGTTCTTCACGGTGTGCCTTGTTACGCACTAGTATCTGTTTTAACCAAATAATTGAAATTTGGATTCCATGTTGGTCTATAAAACTTGTTTATAATACAAATCTTGGTGATCTATAGTATATTTTAAACTTTTTGATTTATTATCTTGTTTTAGAAGTACTTTTTAAGAGGTACACGTCCTCGTATCCTAGACCTGCTTGCGCAAATTCTGCACATATTCTTTTTCGATGTTCTGATTTTCTTTTGTCGTTCAAATTTTGCATTATCTAGTACATTACCATTCTTCATTATATTGGTTAATAATTTCATATTCATCTTGCAATTTTGGCTTGACTCAAATGCATGGTGCTTCTGTTCATTGGCGATATTTTCGACATTTCTTATAATATAAGGATATTTCATAATTTTAAAAGAAGCATCAACACCCCAGCTTCTTTTTTGCAATTATAAAATATTACTTGCAAGATAATACTCAGTGAAACTGATCGGGATCAAAAATAACAATGAGGGGTAAATAAGCAGAAGCAGTAGTAATTAGAATTTCATTTCCTTTCGCAAAATTTTCAAAAATGATCTTTTCGGCTGGATTTCTATTTAAACTTCTTAAAAATTATCATTTAGTTGCATTTTAAGTGTTACGGAGTAAGATATCTAAGATTTATTGTATTTATACCTAGTACTATCATAAATACTATTACAAAACTTTATGCATAAATCACAACTGCTGTGACAAATAAAATAAACAAAAGACGGATATTTACTGTCAGTTGGCATTCCTGCTATTTAAGTGTGCAAATTTCAGAGATAAAATTCAGTTTGATAATTCAATGGGGAGACAGAGATAACCGTATGCCGTAATTGCTTTGCATAAGTGTAGTATGGAGAAACCTTCGATTTTCAAAACGTTTCAGCCACTGGGAAACATTATACGACGACACCAGTAATGTTAGAGATGTCAAAGGACAGAAAGACCGCACTGTTAGAACTTAGAAGCGATTAAAGGAGTAAATGTGCGAATTAGGTGTAATCCGTTAAGGAAACAAAAAGTGATGATCCACGAAATGAAAATATTGACCCAATCAATGTCGCGCATCATGGGCTAAGAGCATAGAAAAGATACACGGGACATTTTCTTGCCGATGATTTAAAAAGGAAACGGAAATCAAAATCGTAGCAACTTCTGACTCGATATGCGAATGAACAACATCAGCGAATCCCTTTCACAGATGAAAAGATCTTCACTGTTACAGAATCTTTTAATAAACAAAATGACAGGATTTATGCTAGATCATCAAAAGAGATAAAACAGTTTGTTCCAAGGGTACCAAGAGGTCATCATCCTTCATCCGCAATGGTTTGGCGAGGAGTCAGTTACGAAGAGTGACAAACATTCATTTTTGTGATAAATAAAAGGGGTTATAATCTCAGCAGCTGTGTATCAGCAAAATGTTTAGGAATGCGTAGTTAAACCATTGAATCCCACATTGTTTAACAGTGAATCATGGACATTCCAACAGTGGCTCCAGAGCAACGTACCAAATTTTTATTTCTCCTGATGATTGGCCTTCCTCTAGTCCGCACCTTAATTCCTTAGATTACAAGTTATGGTTGGATTTAGAGAATATGGCGTGCTCTAAGACATCCGAATTTGGAGTCCTTGAAGCAATCCTTAAGGCACGCAGTGACAATTTCCCAATGGTGAACGTACGTGCTGCAATAGATGCATGTCTGAAGTCCTGTGTTAAGGCAAATGGAGACATTTTGAATAATTTGTTGAAATATTTGTTACCTATTTATGGGTCAATAAATGCTGTAAAATTGTTATGAAATCTTTTCTCATTTCTATTTTACAACTAAAAATTAATGTAACAACGTTTATGATGGTACTAGGTACAATGTGAGATGATGCTGAAATGCTGAAAAACAGGTTGCACTACGTCTATAAAAAAATATAATAAACATGCAATTACTCTAAGAACGCTGTGAACATAAAAACAGCATCGCAGATGGATAACCACATCAGTATAGTTACGAAACGCAACCTTTACACTATGACAGATGAAATTATCCGTAATTTCTTTGATGTTGGAATCTCAAAAATATTTATACGAACGATTAGGTGACACAAAGAAATAGGACTGCATGGACGATCAACTAGGAAAAAGCTTTTTGTAAAAACAAATCAAATTAAACGGCTGAAGTTTGTCAAGGCTCATGTCAATTGGATTGTAGATCAATGGAAAAATGTACTGGTGTCTAATGAAAAATTATAGTATGGCTTCCGGAACGGTAAGCATTTAATCCAAAATATGCCCTAAAACATTAAAGTAAGGAGTTGTAAATATAATAGCTTCATACATAGCATAAATGGCATTATAAATAAAACTCGACATATACCTAGACATCCTAAAAACTGAAATGTCACAATTTACTGAAGAGTATTTGCCTATCATATGACAGTTTCAACATCATAACGACCCTAAACATTCTTCAAAAACCGTGAAAGAATGGTTTTTACAAAATGTTATCTAGTCCTCCCGATCGGAACTCAATCAAGAACTTCTGGAATATTGTGAAAACGAAAATAGTAACAAGCAACATACAAAATATTAATGATTTATTTAACTAAGTTGAACGAAAATAGAAGAATTCGAGACTGATTTGATGGAAGAGGGACTTTTCAAAAGCTGGCAACACTTCTGCCGTGACGAGTATTGATGACTTCAGCCATATTCATCCATATCTGTTAAATAGATAAGTTTTTACCAGCGTTTTAAGTAAACTATTTGTTTTTATGTTAATATGGAGAAAAGATAATTTTGTGTGTTAATTAAACATTATTCTTTAGGTGGAAGAAGCATTAAAGAAACTGAAAAAAAGTTATATAACTATTATGATGAATCTGCTCTTTCCCATGGAATAATTTGTAAATGGTTCGCTTTTCAAAAGTGGTCATATGAGAACAGAAGATGCTGTATGCTCAGGACCTTCATTTAGTGTAACTTCTCCGGAAATTATTAATAAATTCCATATCACTGTAAAAAAGTATGAGATGGCTTATGCCGTAAACATCTCGACCGAACGGGTACACAATATTTTGCTAAATTCAATGGAAATACAAGAAAATATTTAGTCGATGTGACCTTAGATTAAAACTGAATACATCACTGCACTCCAAAGACAAACACAATCAAAACAATATACATCTTCTGATGAACATGCTCTGAAGAAGGTAAAAACGTTATGGTTACGCCTTTTTGGGGGATTTTCAATCTTTATTGAAGAAAAAACAAGCATTTATTCAGAAAAAAAGTTCAGAAAAAAACGCACCGTCTCATTCATCCGCTAAATTTGCCGAATTAGGATATGAATTGTTGCGTCATCCACCATATTCACCAGATCTGAATCCGAGTGTTTTTTTCGTGTTCCCAAGCTAGACGAAACGGCTTGACAGAATGACATTAGGGGCAAATGAAAAAGTGATAGCCACAACGGATGCCTATTTTGACGTGCTTCCAAAATATTTACTTTTGAGAAGACTTAATAAAATTGTAAAGTCGCTAGGCTCAGTGTTAGGAATTAAAAATAAAAAAAACAAAAAAAATAAAATATTTTTTTATCTTAAAATAAGTATTTTATTGAAAAGGCCCTCTCCAATCAAATCAACCTCATATGTCAGCGGTTAGTAAAGCTAAGGGATATCTGAAATATTAATATGCATGAAATAATATGCAATTGTAGATAACTTGTGAGTTAATAAATTTTATTTTCAAAGCTGGGTTAATCCCTAATAAATAAAGTACAGGTAGCTGACCGAATTTATATAAACAAAGTATTACAGAGGCTGTTTGCTCAACTGTGATACAGAAAACGAGAAGAAAGTTGATGGCTGCATCAGGAATCCAACAATTAATCATGTTGACATTATTGAAAACATAAACTTGCGTAGTAAGAAAGAATACTCTATTGTTCAGATAGCTAATTGTTCTAACTGTTCGTTTACATTTAATATTACAAAGTGATAAGTTTTTGTACAAAATTCTACTTGTATTAGTTATGTGTTTTTGTTAATTAAAATTATGTGTCGAATAAATTTGTCATAAATGTTCTAATATTGCTATTATTTGCCAAGGGTCATAATGAAATATTATAGCCCGCTACCATAGCAACTATCAATACTTCAATACGGTATGTAAAGTGTCACTTACGCTTAAAAAAAGTGTCATAACAGTTTACTTACGCAGTAGGTATGACGAAAAATCATTTATAGCTGTAAAGGGTAACTGGTTAATACGTATTTGTAAAATTTTGAGTGGTAACTACTACAATCTAAGTGATTTTCCATTTTATAGATAGGTGAGCTAATTATATGTCCGTAAATGCATATTCAATACTATTTTAGTGCTAGTAAGTTAATAATCATTGTTAATTAAATATACAAATAAATATTAAATAGTGTTGTACTTAGCTATTTGTTTTAATTACGTATCGTATTTTCAGGGAAGTTTTGAGGTTTAGGGAATAAAGTTTTTCGTTATCGAAAAGAATTTTAGTTATACTTATTTTTTACCATAATAGGTATATAGCAAGCAAATAACTCTTATCTTCGAAAAATTCTAAGATATTTGTATTCAGATTAAGATTAAATTATTTATTGATGACATTCTCCGATTATAAAATAAATATGTATCTACACAAGCAATCTATATGCACAATATCCACTTTAAACAATTAATCGCTATGGGCTTTTTATTACAAAATTTACCGCATATTTAATAGAAAACCGTTCAATGTTAGCAGTTATAACAAGGTTAAAACAAGTAGATCAAATTCAATATATTCACCAGTCACATAACCTCAAAATAATACTATAACACAGCGTAACATCTAGTCCGCGAAATACTGTCAAATACACATGAAGAGTCTTTATATCTTACGGACGTCACACGAGGAATTTTGCGTTTTCCTCTCTCTCCAGGGAATGTGAAAAATCGATAAGATATAACCTCAATTAAATGCCACCGGTATGTCAAACGAAACAAACGGGAACCGCTGTCACGGCCAGCCGCGATCGACTAATAACGATGAACAACTTAGAAACACTAGTTTTTTTTCGTACACATCAGTGCGAATTATTTTGAATGTACTTATCCTTGACTAACGCAAATATTGTACTTCTTGCATTGCGCTGGATAGAAACTGGTCGGAGTCAACAGGTAGTAGTATTAGTCAGTAACGGTATGTACGACGAGCGGAACAGTGTTGCAAACGTTTGATGCGAGAGATAAATTTAAAAAGGCGAAAAGATTTTAATTAATGATATTAATATTAATTATAATTAGTAGAATGTAACAAATAGATAGTTATATTATTGCGTTAAAATACATATACAGTGTGTAACAAAATATCTGCACCTCATACATAAAAAAAATTATAAAAAATGTATACATTGAAGTAAAGCAATTTACAATTAACAATGTTACCTGAGCATGTGTTGCTTGTGCAAATAATATGTATATAACGTATGCCATCTGGATTATTTCTTTTTTTTTCGCAAGTCAGCAAAGGGAAACTTGATTAGTTATTGGATGCATTTTAAGAGAATATTTAACAGATTAATATTTATCTATAATTAAGTACGTGAAAAGGAGTTTGGCAAGTATCTGCTTGAGATTTTTATTTGGAAAAAAATTATTGGAACCTTTGGAGGACCTAAAAAGGAACAACTTTGCTTTGTAAACTTATGAGGGCAAACGTACTGCAAAGCTACAAAAAAAAATAAAATCAATTAAATATCCTAACTTTTTGTAAACGTTCAACACTAGCACAACTAGCCAAATTTCGAAAGTTCCTGTTATTTAAATACACCCATTTTCACTCAACCACAACCAACCCAACCACAACCAACCCTATCATAATCAACGGAACCACAACTACCCCAACCACAACCAACCCAACCACGACCAACCCAACCCAACCCAACCACAACCAACCAACCAACGTGAAAATAATAATTTACTTTTAGAATGAAAAAAGGCAAACCCTAAGTTTGAAAAATATTACCAAATTTTGTATAAAACAAACGCATTTTTAATAATATAAAAATATTAAAAATCGGGTATGGGGAACACAATACAAGTTCATATTTGCGTGAAAGTATCTTTCCAGACATGCAGACATGTGTTTCATTTTACTATAGAATTATCAGTACATGTTGCTTGCAAATTTCTCCTGAGGTGGATAGTGGTTTTCATTGAGGATACAAGACTAAATAAGTGGAACTGAGAGATCTATTGGGGCTGGTACAAAGAGCAGTGTGCTCAAATGCCTGGACTTACTGGTGGTCAACCCAAAGATTCAGAAGAAGATGAAAATTCTAAAAACACAAAAACTCTTTTTTACTAAAGTTACTGTACTACCTATCACTTTTCTTAGTTTATTCTGTATATATCAGATATATACAGTGTGATTTTAAATAATTCAGGGTAGTTCAAAATACCCGCCGCATGTTTTAGTGCATTCACTGGAGGTTTTAGATGACGTACCATGTAAGCTGCTGCACGGATGAGATTGCTTCATTTAAGCTTTCATATATACAGAGAAGCAAGTAGCTGCTACAGAAATTGTTCGAAGCAGTCTCATCCGTGCAGTCTACAGCATACGTCATCTAGAACCGCCACTGAGTGCATTTCATATTTTGAAGTCGACTGCTAGTATAAACCAGCAAATGTTTCTATAAAATTCCAGTGTCACTACCTTAATTATTTTATTTGATTTTCGTATTGCCCTTTTCGTTTTCTTTATTATTGGTTTCGTTTTATATAAAAAACTGTTCATTCCAGAACAACCATTTGAGATATTTCATTATTGTTTAAGTAAGTTCAATAACAAGTTTTAAATCAATTCAATAAAAGTAATTGCCTTTACTTTTAAAGCAATATGCCTTTTATAGCTGAGGAGCATGCTTTTATTTCAAAAGCGCATTATCACAGTGGCATTCGTGAGGACACCGGTGAATGGTTATATTCGTTGCGATCCTGTTTCGAGCAATTTAATTTAACTATCCAGGCAATATCGTATCATACAAAGTGTTTGGACAACATTCTGACATTGGAGTGTCATCGATTTTAAGATAAAAATTGTATTTGCAAGAGCAAAACCAGTGGACGGCCGACAATTTTAACAAAAGATGTTGTTGATGGTGTTAGACAACATACTGAAATAAGTCCCAATTCGAAAATTAGCTACCCAAACAGGTATGTATGTACATTTAATTGACACTACTATTTTTATTTTATTCACTTTTTTAGGTTTATCTTATAGCTCTACCAGAAAAGCTTTATTGGATGTCATTTATGTTAGATGAGGCTTGGTTCCGGGGCACATGCACAGCCAAAATTACAGAATGTAGGCAAGTGAAAATCCACATATTTTTGTAGAATCCAATTTGCATCCAGTGAATGTCAATTATATGACGATGAATTACAAAGGGGATATTTCCAGCAACAGAGCACCACCACATTTTGCTAGTATTTTTATAATAGACTAATTAGTAAGAGGCCGCCACGTTCACCTTACTTGACACTACTAGATTTCTGTCTATTTGGTTATATTAAAACAAGAGTTATTCAAAATTAACTTCATGCTTTAGAAGAGCTACTAAGAAACTATCACAAATGAAATAGATTGGATTGATCGAAAAACACAAGGAATATTTGAAAATGTGAAAGAAAGAGTTAAGTTATGGTTAGATGCCAATGGTGGACATTTCGAACATTTACTGTGAAGTATTTTTAAGAAGTAGTGATATTATTCTGTTATGGTTAAGTCTAATTTATTATAAATATATCCAATCGGTTGAATTATGTAACTGCTTTAATTAACTGAAATTAAAATTTTATTTCCTGTTATAATATTATTATGATTATTATTATATTATATTATTTTTTTTATTGAAATTAGTTCTGTATTAAAATTTTTGATCTTTGCTTCCATTGAACACATCAAGCGAGACACAAAATTTGTTTTCTAGGTAGGCCGTGAACGACCGAGATAGACATGTAAGTCACGTCTGAGCTTAGAGAATTGACGAAATGTCATTTGTAAATAATCATAAGTCAAATTGACAAGTTACGATTTAACCTATTACTAATAGTACGAAATGAAGGTTAGAACACTTAATCAATCTAAGACATAACTGATTTAATCAATGGCATACTCTGAAAACTTCTTTTGTGAGTCACTCCTTAGTGTGGCCAACGTTTCAACAATTTAGTATGGCGGTAAATTTTAGCTAGCCTTAATAATTTATAATTGCACTGTATACATGTATGTTTCAATATAAATTAAATTGAATAATGAAACTAGTAATTGCGTTTTAAATTATAATAAGTCACCCTTGGGCTAACACTAGCCCGCATACTGTAGAGCAACGTCATTTTAAAACCTTTTCTCAGTAAATACTTGGGCTGGAATTATTAGTGATTTTTTTGGGCATTAAGTTGTTTCTGATCGACTGCTGCGATGTATCTAGAATTTCTAGATAATACATTGGGCTTTGACATCGTCATTCAGTAAGTCGAGATAATTAGCGTTACCACCCGCTAATTATAGTATTATTAACTTTAGTATTATTTGCATAACTATGACTCAATAGTAATTCTAATTAATTATTAACGTGACATTTAAAAAACGTGACTTATGCGACAGTTATTATTTACAGAGAAACACATAAAAATGTTAAGCAACAGAATGTATTTTTATCCCAATATCACCACTGACGAGTCTATAGTAGGACGAAACACGTGTATGTATGTCTAGTAGCAACTTTCACACAAATATGAATTTGTGTTGTATTCTCCACGACTGAATTTTAATAATACATATTTTGATATTAAAAGTATTTTTGTTTTATATTATTTCACATTTAGTTCAACAAAGTTCCTAAAAATATAATATTTTCTACTGATTTGATGTTGAAACACAGTTAACTAATAGATTTTAGATAATACATCTATCATTAAAAACATTATTGATGTATTTCTAAATTTAAAATTACTTATGTTTTGTTTTATAGATTCGATTCTATTTCGAATTTAAAAAGACTCAATTCTCTATGCTGAAAACAACATTGTATTGTCTATTTTTAAAACGATTTTATCGCTGACCTATTCCATAAGTTTTTGAGTAACGAATTTATAAAGTGTTGGCATTGAAATTGTCTGTGAAAGAACACATACGTATAAATACGTGTAAATAAGTTTGAAGACAAACACTTTTCGATTATTGAACGATAGTGAACATGTTTTTGTATAGCGGTTTGTTCAGAAGAAGTAGCAATCGAAATCTAAATATGATTAAATTAATGATATGGATTTGGTTAATAATTATCGATTTCTTATAAAAGGTGATTTCATAAATTTCCATTCCAATAGTTAGCTATGAACTGAAGTCATGTCTTAGCTTATATATGCCTTAATAATTCAGTCCAGCTATAATTTAACAAATATATTTTATATTTGAAGTTTAATGACAACGGACGTGGTTGCTACTTAGACCGCGCCAAAACCCTACCGATTATAGAATATAGCTGAATAGCGCCCAAGCTATGCGAATCTGAAGAATACGTTTAAATGTCTAACTGTAAATCAAAAAAGAAATTTCATTGTTCCTTTGAATAGGAACTTATGTTAAAAGTATCGTTCGGAATTTTATCGATTTTTTTTAAGGTCAATGAACTTGAATTACAGCTGTATTTTGGTAAATATAGAATAAACAAAGATATAGACCAACTTTAACTACATTTTGACCCTAAAAATTTGGTAATTTCTGATGCAATTAGTTCGTTGTAGCTACAACAATACACAAACTTTGGATTTAGGCTAACTAAATATGGAGATTAATTTTCAGTACTGACATTTGATTGGCGTCGCCCTCTATGTCCCAGTATGCAAAAAATAAAAGACATCCCTCGTATTAGCAGCAACCCAAGTCATTTGGTGAGATTCTTCTCGTATGCTGACGAGACCTAGGTTGAGTGCGAAACAATTATACGAATTATGCGTTGTGTATATGCATGGGTATATATATATATATATATATATATATTTTTTAACATTTTTGTATTACTGTGTTGGTAAAATTAATTATTTAAATAGGAATAGAATTAATTAGTTAAATTAGTCAAACATGTACCTATGTATAAATGTATTTAACATCGTTAGATAGTGCTCGCCTATTGCGCCATATCACGTCGTGAATTTTTCCGTAATTTTTAAATAGTCAATAGCAATAAATTATGAACATTAATAGTACAATAAAACGCTTATTTAACGATTATTTTAAGAGATGTACTTACGTATTAAGAATAGTATGAAATAACCTATCCATTTCTTTCTAAACGCACTACACACAAAACTATCGATATACAACTAAGCACGAACAAATCGATGTATATTTATTACTAGATATATTTAGTTACTATTAATTGTGAGCTACTTATACGATTATTATTCAAAAATAAAATATTTATGGAAGTTTTACTTCAATATATAACACTTTACTTAAAGATAAGCACTAAGATAGTAAATACGGAAAGTATTAATGATTCTTAACGAGTAATGAACTTGCATAACAAAGATGTTTTGAAGAATTGCAAAATTATGAACTATTACAATTTTATTGTTAGAACGTAATTGAAAAATATTAAATTTGTTTAATTTTATTGCAATAATATTACATCAATAATCATTTTACAAACAAATTCTTTCTTGTTTGTTGAATTTATATGTGTATATACTGGTTTGAAATGTGCATGGAATGTGACATCCTGCGCGCATAATATTATCAGAAAGTTAACGAAGGGTAGTTCGAATATGTTATAAGTAGGAACCGGACACGAGAGGGAAAATGGGATTCCATATATTTAAATGAAATATGCCGGGCTTACATGTGTATATAAGTAGATTAAAATATCGGCAGAGAAATTGAAATAAAAATATTGTAGTAGGAAGCCTAGGTAAGCTGGTTGTCTGACAAATGCGAGCTAGAAGAATGGATTGCAAGTCTATCACGGACGACATTATTAAAGTATTAACAGTATTTTTACTTGTTTTCGTTCACACTATTTTATGTTTTGTGTCTCTAAAATTCTTTAAAACATGTAACTTGAGCTCCTTTATTTAACAACAGACAATAACAATAATAATAAGCTTTATTGTCCAACAGAACAAGTTCAAATTACAGGAAAAAGTAATAGCTAATAATAATTAATAGGTAGTGAAGAGCATAGAATTTACAGTTGTACAGGGGGTCCTTAATTTCTTCGAGAAATTTTAAGGTGCGATTCCTTGGGTAATCTCGAGAGAAATAGTTCCTATAGTATAAACATTTGTCCTAAAGTTTTCCGTTGTAGAGATATAGGCTGATTAATTTTTCACCAAAAAAATTTTTATTTCAAAAATTTAGAAATCGATTTAGGGAACTGTTGTGTTGGTTGTCATGTTTACAGCATTTATTTGTACTTACGTAACTGTCATAAGTATTATCAAACAATAATTAATTTGAAAGTTCGTACCTACAAATCTTTTTTTGTAATTATGGTGAATTATACAAATGCTGCAGATATGCATTTTGTGTACGGTCTAGCTAATGGAAATAGTTATGAAGCAAGGCGTATTTACCAACAAAAATATCCTCGACGACTTGTACCTTGTGCGGAAACCTTCAGTAATATTCACCGTCGTCTAGCAAAAACTGGTACATTTGAGAGAAACAAAAATACTCCGGGAAGACCTCAAACTAAAAGAACACCCGATTTAGAGGAAGCTGTTCTGCAGATAATCGATGAACATCCAGAAACCAGTACAAGAAAGATTGGTGTAACGGTAAACGCAAGCCATCAAACCATCTTAAGGATATTACACGATCAACAATTATATCCTTTTCATATTCAGAGAGTACAGGCTCTTCTTCCGCGTGACTTTCCGCAACGCTTAGTCCTTTGTGATTGGTTCCGACAAAAAATTGCCTAAAATGCACAATTTCTAACCTACATTCTATTTACTGATGAGGCGAACTTCTCCAGAAATGGTATTAGGAATTTCCACAACAACCATTTATGGTCAGATGAAAATCCGCATGCCATAAGGGAGATGCACTTTCAAGAGCAATTTTCCTTAAATGTATGGGCGGGGATAATTAATAATTATTTAATTGGTCCCTTTTTCCTTCCTATACGACTTAATGGTGCATCATATCGGCTATTTCTTGAAAACGAGTTGCCTGGCCTTTTAGAAGATATTCCACTTTCGATCCGAAATGAACTTTGGTTTATGCATGACGGCGTTCCAGCACACTTTAGTTTACAAGCTAGGCAATTTTTAAATAGGACATATCAGAATAGATGGATAGGTCGAGGAGTGGAAGTTGCGAATCAGCCGTGGCCTCCAAGGTCACCTGATTTGAACCCTCTAGACTTCTTTCTGTGGGGACATTTAAAATCCCTTGTTTATACTTCGCCAATTCAAGATCTCGATGACCTAAGAAATCGCATAATTGTTGGATGCGAAACAATTCGAAACACTCCCGGACTTCTTCAGCGTGTGAGTATGCAATTGAATAGGAGGATAGAAGCCTGCATATTAGCTGTTGGTGGTCATTTTCAACAGTACCTTTAGGGTTTATTGTAACTGTTTCTTAAATTTTTGAAATAAAAATTTTTTTTTGGAAAAATTAAACAGCCTATATCTCTACAACGGAAAACTTTAGGACAAATGTTTATAGGAACTATTTCTCTCGAGATAACCCAAGGAATCGCACCCTAAAATTTCTCGACAACTTAAGGACCACCTGTATATAGAAAAAAAGATGAATAGCACGGGAATTGCCTCCATGGAGACCATCGTGGGTCTCCCTCCGCTGGAACTATTTGTGAAACCGGAGGCTATGGCTGCGATCCTGAGGCTGAAGGCCAGGGTGTTCTAATAGGTGTTATAACTGGTAGGGGGCCATACAGATACCACAGGTAGTATACTGGGAGAGCAGATATTACAAATTCTGGAGGACAGCAAAGCTGAACATATCTAGACCGACCAGGGAACAGGCAAAAAGTCGATCGAGCGATTGAGGTGCCGGCACCTGGCACACGGACCGATCACAATCCAATCAAGGCACAGGTGCAGGTATATGCGGAATGTGCCGTAGAATGATGATATCGTTAAGTAAACATACGACGGTTTTCCAGGCTGAATTGTTTGCAGTCGCAACCTGCGCCGAGGAAATTCGAGGAGCCGGCTGCGCAAATCAACATAATGACTGATAATCAGGCAGCTATTAAAGCCATTATGAATCTATCTACCAGGTCTAAACATTGTAAGCAGGTCCTTAATGGACTGGCACAAGACAATACTGTGCCACTGGTATGGATACCAGGACATGAGGAGATTAAAGGCAATGAGACGACCTGGCAAAGAAGGTTCTAAGAGGAACTTCATAATACCAGAACCTGCTTGTGGAATTGCCAACGATTCCGCTAGAAAAGAGATCTGGTTATGGCTAGAAAGAGAATATAAAAAGAAATGGAGGCTAACGGAAGGTCAAGTCTATTCTAAGACACTACTATAGGACTGGAAGCTAGGCTTTCAGTCAACCTAATTCGTAGTAATAAAAAAATACATACAATTATTACCGACTTAATAATCGGAAATTATCCTTTAAGGAAGCATCTGTATAGTTTGGACTAGATTAGCGAGCCCTGGTGTAGAAGATGTGGAAAACAAGAGGAAATTAGCCTTCATGTAATATGTACTTGTGTAGAGAAACATTTAGGAAGTGATCTATTGGATCCTACGTTGGTACTCAAATTTCCCCTGAAGAGGATAGTGGCTTTTATTGACGACACAAGACTAACAGTGGAACTAAGAGATGTATTGGGGTGGTACAACGAGCAGTGTGCTGAAGTGCCTAGACTACTGTCGTCAATCCAAAGATTCAGAAGTCGAACAAGAAAAACTAAAAAATAGGCACAATATCAGCTAAACTAAATAAACTTATCAAAATGTTGCGCAATGCTTTGATTCACTGTTTGGAGGGCGCGAAAGTTAATATCACAATCTGAGGATATTCCATTAAAATTCTGGCCTATAACACAAAGTGGTGACTCAATAAAACATTAGTACGACCATTAGGAAGTAAAATATGTTCAACTGTTGCGAACCGAATCGGGACATAAGCACATCAACTTCTTGATAGAAGATTTCACGAGTTTATAATACCCCGGAACAATTTAAAAACACAATGCTGCAGGAAACACGTCTAAATTTCGAAGAAGGCAAGTCGAAGAACCAACCCGTTCATCCCCGTTTATCAGTAAAAGTACACAAATTAGTCATGGTTGCGCGCTTGCTAGATCGATAAGTTTTTACAATATTATTTTTACGTGGAAAAATCTAAAACAAAAGTAACTAATAAAAAGTTATATAAATATTATGGCGAATCTGCTCTTTCCAATAGAATAAAGTCCATACCTTGGAATAAAAGTGTGAGATAGCTAATGTGGTAAACATCTCAAACGAATGGGTACACAATATTTTGCATCAGCATCTAATATTATTGAAAAGATAACTGCAGGAGTGCCGCGTCTGCTTACTGTTGAGCAAATATTAATTTCCCTTAGAATTTTTAATGGCTGTATGGCTAAGTTCAAACGAAATCTAAAACATTTTTTTTGTCGATATGTCACCGTAGAAGAAACCTGGATATATCACTATACTCCAGAAACAACAGCACAGTCAAAACAATGAATTCCTCTGATGAACGTGTTCCGAAGAAGGCTAAACCCGTTTTCTCGGCCAATAAAATGATGACCACAACTTTTTGATTCCAAAGCCGTCATTTTTATTATTTGCAGAAGGGAAGTACAATAACTGGGAAGATTCCACTGATACACTGACACGTGTCGATACAAAACTAAAGAAAAACCGACCGTATGTATTCAGGAAAAAAAGTTTTGTTCCATGAGGATAACGTGTCCTCTCCATCTGCTATGGCAATTGGTAAATTGTGTGAATTAGGATTGCGCATTGCCGCTTTATCCACCATATTCACCAGTTCAGCGTTCCGCGTGATTTTTTCGTATTTCCAAATTTGGAATGAAACATGGATTGGTGAAAAGAGATTCGGGACAAATGAGGAAGTGATAGCCTCAATGAATACCTAGTTGATAAGATTCCGGAAGATATTTTTGCAAGCGATTTAAAAGAAAAATGTAAGTCGCTGGGCTAAGTATATCGAATTGGGTGGAAATTATGTTGAAAAATAAAATATATATTTTAACCTAAAATAAGTACAGTGGACCCAAACTATTTGCGGAGGCTCCGTTCCACGAAAACACCACGAACATCGAATTCGTGAATATCGGGGTACAAAAATAATAGATGTAATATGTATAAACTACAGGTATGTATGTATTTGATTTAAAGAAGAGATTTGTGTGGAAGATTGTTCGTGGTACCATTGATTGTCCCTATTTACTTTCCTCTATCAACTTTCACGTTCCTCGTATATCCTCTCGTTCCTCTCCTACCTTTGCTTTACCTTTTTCTAGGACCAACTTGTTGCGCCAAATTGCTGAGGTGTTTTATGAAGACATTTTTTTCAATTCCATAGCATAGAGAACAAAAAGACTACGATTAAATCATTTTTTATTTTTTTATGTGTTACATATTGCTATGGATTTTTCCTTAAATAATATTTAAAATTTAATTAAAAATAAATGTACATAATTTTTGGATATCTGTGTATACCCGATATGTTATTTCGAAAATGTTATTTCCATGTGAGATAAAAAAAACTTGATTTTTGGAGGTCGACTTGATGTGAAAGCGATAGAGAGATACTGAGGGGGAGACGTAGTTTTGCCCTAAGACAAGAACGTTGTATTTATTTGAAATATATATATATATATATATATATATATATATATATATATATAATTTAATTCGGGATGATTTGAATGTGTTAATTAGTTGATGGTATTTTTTATTCAATTCCCGTACATTGTAGAGAGTTGTATTCTCATAATTTGTTGATTTTAAGATTAAAGAACGTGTCTTGTAAGTCTCCTAAAACTGTAAGTTTTTTTTATGATATAAAACTTTGATTAAGATAATAAGAATATTTATATTGTACTCAATATTGTTATTTAAGAGACTTATTATTAGTAAGAATAAATAATAAAGAGTATTATTAAACTTCTACGTAAAAAAATTATAATTGTAAAAGTTTGCTCGTTGGTTTCAAGGGTATTTTTTGTATGCGTTTGATGATTGCGCATGTGTTAGATTTTGATCGTGTTTTAAAGTTTATTATACAGTGTAGTTCTCTGGGGAGAAATTAAGAATACACTTCATTAGTTTTTATTATTCGCCGCAATGCGTAGTACTTTTTAAGAAAAATAATTTTAAAAAATTCTTACAATGGAGACTGTGGTTAAATAAAAATTTGAAAAGGTATATAACCCCTTACCACAATTATTAGTCGTATCCTACGACTAATAATTGTGGTAAGGGGTTATATACCTTTTTAAAAAAATAATTTTATTAAACAAAAACATTTTTAATATAAAATATTACTAAAAATCGGGTGTGGAAAAGACAAGTTCATATTTGTGTGAGAGTATCTCTTCAGATACGTAGCCACGTGTTTCATTTTCCTACAGAATCATCAGTGCGTACCATTGGAGAGATGCTTTCACAGAAACAACACCTTTATCATATTACAAAAGTGATTAACACAGAGCGTAGAATTCAGCGCTGCTCATTGACTAATGTCAACATCACGAACGCCAAAATAAGTATCACTATCTTCATTACAAATGCAAAACTAAGCCTTAAGTTCCATTTGACGGATATAATCGCAACTTGTAGAAACTGTATCAACTTCCACTCTATATAGGATACAACCGATAGCGTATATAAGAAAGTAATTTGAAATACTTGAGTATCTGGAGAGATACTTTCACACAACATATGTTTTTGTTTTATACAAAATTTGGCGCGGTTTTACCTACTGCTACGTATGTTTCAAATTACTTCGTTAAATAATTTTATGTTTTAAAATGTATTGAATATACTTTAAAGAATTCTTGAAGAATAAAATATAGTGTATATATGTCTAAAAAATTAATAGAAATCCAAAAATGTAAAGAGAATGACTAACAAGTCAACAAAAGAAAACTGACAATCGAATTTGCAGTCTAAGTTAATGAAATGTGTTATAAGAGCAAAATAAGAAAACACAATTATCTGTTAATACATACATGCTGACAAACATTTGAGGAATAGAAATATATATGTCAAGATTGAAAATGACGAAATATAAAAAAAATAAATATTGCAAAAAGAAGTTATTTCCACAAAGTATATTGTTAATATGCAACTCTTCATACACAAGCGCCATAAAATGCCTAACTTCCTATGTTCAATTCAATTTATCTAACGATTTGATAAACATAAATAGAGGAGCTATGTGAAGTTCTAAATGTTTATTCCTTAAAGAGTGATGAAAATAGCATTTTTCAATTTTATAGACATCAGGTAACATTTAAAATTTGTGATTTGTCATCAAAAGTTTGGTGGTATTATAAAGTGTTAATTTGTGTTTAAAGATGTGAGAATTAATTCGAATTTTATCCTCATTTTCTTTTATTGAATTTCCTTTCCATTCTTACCTTAATGTAAAGAATTAATTACATTTTTATTATCTTCTAGAATATTAATTTTATTATGGTAACTATAATTTCATAATTACCATAATTATATTTATAATTAAGTTAGATTTAGATTTTGGATTATGGTACATTTTTAGTAAATTTTGTAATGTAATTAACAGAAGTTTGTTTGTATTGTAATAGCTATGAGGGCGGGTTGATTAATTCACGCCATATATAGAAACAAAGGAATAATTAAAATAAACTTTATTTTGCTACATAATCTTCTATTAATTCGATACATTTGCTCCATCTGAGTCCAGGCTTCTTTATTCCATCTCGAAAGTGATTTTCTTCTATCCCTGCAAAATAATCGTTCACTGTTGAAGTTAGTTCTTCACTTGGGTAGGATTTTTGCCTCCGAGAAAATCTTTTATTTAGGGAATAGATGAAAGTCAGATACTACTAAGTCTGACGCAGACGGGGGGGAGGGAGGTATTAATTCGAATCTTAATTCTTCAATTTCTTTTTTTGAAGTATCTGTACTTAAATGTATAGGTGGATTATCATGGTGAAAGAGGACTTTATTCTTAGTCATTCGTGGACGCTTTTCAGTGATAGCTGTCTACAAACGATCTAGAAGATTTGCGTAATATTCGCTGATTACGGTCTTGCTCTTTTGAAGATAGTTGTCCGGTCCTTAGTAATATGGCAAGGATGTTGTTTCTGTGAAAGTGGTACGCACTGAGGATTGATATGAAACACGTGTCTGCGTATCTGAAGAGATACTTACACCCACTCCTACACCCACACACACACACACACGCACACACGCACGACTTTGTATAAATTGTTTCTTGACCCACCGCTCACGGGGCTTAACTTCCGTATAAGCTGGTTATTTATTTTGGTAGGTGGCAGTTGCATTGAAACTTAGTGTGTTTTCTGAATATTTTATTTAACAAGAAAATACTTAAACCTAATTTATTAAGGTAATCTCACAAATTTATCACTTAATGTAAACTTAGAACTTTAATTCTTTACTGTTACATGAGACTGTATGTCTCTTGTTGTTAATATGACATTGTTTGATATAAATGTTATGAAGAGAATGTTCTGTACTGTTGTTGAGTTGATATTGCTCTGTTATGCACTATATTACAAGTAGGTGAAAATATACCACTACTCCTACAAACTATTACATAATTAAATGCGCGTATTGTTGTACATTGTATTATTTGACGTTATAACGGGGAATTTATTGTGTTATTAATTCGTAGAAATGGTACTTACGGGCAAGCATACCCAAGGTTTACGATAGGGTCTTACCTTACTAATAAATAATAAAATATCATTACTAATTAAGTATTAGGTGTTATAAATCTAAGTATGTAGTTCTGGCTGAATTATATTGTTTGGAAATGGAATTTTATTGTATATATTTAGTTAACCTTGGGTGATTAGATTAAATATTGTCTTTTGCATTCACTAATAACCCTGGACAATAAACAAACGGTCTAAATTAGGAAGTAATAAAATTGTAAATGTTAAGGTTCTTAGAATCTAAAGAAAGTTTTATAATTTGAATATGCTAATAAAAGTATGTGATACGGTGGTTTAAACTTGAAAATGCACGCTGAATATTTATAAAATTGGAAATGTTATACTTTAATTCTTTTATGGTAAATTTACTTATATCTAACATATATAAATATGTATATACAATATAACAAATTTCGTTTTATGACGAAACAGACTTATTTGACTGGATTTAAATGAAAATAAAATTATAACATTACTGGTTTGCTACATTTAATAATTAAATCTAATTTTGAACATATTTTTTCACTTAAACCACTATCTTGAGCTCATTGGTCGTAAAAAATATAAAAAAAGTTTTGGTAACTATTCCTTTTTTGAATGTAAACAAACCTTTTCTCAGTAAGTGCATGGAAATATAGTTATTGAGGAAATAAATAGAATAACTTACTTGAGTCGTCGTCGTTTTTCTAACAAGGCGCGCGTTTCTTCTGCCGTTAGTCCATATATCCCTTGGCCGTTAGATGCGGCAGATGGAGGATGGCTATCTCCATCAGTAAAGAATAAATCATTTTCTTCTTTAGTTTCTTCGCCCAGAGTCCACAGTAATCCATTTTGAGAGGTTCCCTCGGATCTGCCGTTTATTTCCGCCATATCGGCGGGTTTATTTATAACGTTTTCGTCCTTCTTTGACCAAATCCAGTCAAATTGATTCCAAAATCCTGTAAATCAAGGTAAAAATTAATATTTGTTTGTTCAATGGATGCTAAAAGGATAATAATTAAATACAAAAAGTCGTGAATTATAAGAAAACGAAGGCAAATGTAAAATAAAATAAAAGTCTTTTCCTCTTACAGTTATCATAGCATCGCCTAAGTTTACAATTATATCATACTAGCCGACCCCGGCAAAGCTTTACTAATGCTAGATTTGACATTTGTATAGATTAAATGAATACAATTTAAGGTTTGATATCAATTATTGTATCTAGTTAAAATTAGGTATTTACATAGACATTATTATTTTTGTGTTTTGGATTACATACATTGTAATTACTGTTGTATTAAACTTTAAGTTCATTGTAATGCTCTTAGATATATAATGTTTTCTGCGATTTCATTTGGCATATATACAAAGATATCTCTGGTACTGCTACTATTGATATTATATTATTAGGTCCTTAACTTTCCTACTATTGGTCAGATAATAGAGGATTTCAATGGATTTAAACCTTCTCCGGACAAAGCGGATCATTTTGCAAAAACAGCGCGGATATCGGTCCAGTAGTTTTTAAGTCTGCAACGGACACACATACGAACATTTCCATTTATATGAATATATAGAAGATAGAAGACTAGTCGAAATTATTCTATTTTGTCTATTGAATTTAATGTGCATGGTTAACTAATATTCTTATTGATTTTGTAGGCACGAACAACCTAGAGTAAAAAGAGAGATACTGAATAAATTAGATTTAAAATGTTACATTATTATCAGAGAGTGGACTCGAGCGATTGATGACTCATAGCCCATAGGTGTCTGCCTTGTATTCGCAATAGGTTTGTTTCTGTAAGCGATTCGTGAGTTTCGAACAGTTTGATACGTGTGGACAACTGCATAAGTGGCACATACCTACATATTGCAATGAATTTTTCCCCGAAGAAAAAATTAAAAGAAACTATAAAAGACTATATATTTATGTGTATTTTATTCCAGAAAAATATTTGAAAATATTTTATATTTTATGTAAAATTTATTATAATATGTATTTTGGTCCACGACTGTATATAGTGCGAGCGTGCCGCAGAGATTTGCAGTTCATGCTATGTAGGAAGATATTGTCATTGTCGCTCTTTTGATTTATTTTAGGTAGGGTAATGATGCCATTTCCGTGAAGAAGGATAGTTAGAGATTAACCAGCTATTGAACAGATAGGTCTAATTAATTGTTTGCTGGATAAAGACTTCTTTTGTATTCAGTTCTTTATAATTTCGGTTTATGTTTTAGTGTGGTGATATTGATGTATTAAAAGTTAATTCTCGATTTATTACGAGTCTTTTGTACTTGTAATTTTTGATTTATGCGGCCTATCTGAAATCTCTCATGTTAATATTTTTTGTGAAGTGTGACGACTATATTAATTAATGTACGTATATTTCTGTAATTATATGCATTTATTTATAAATAATTTAGTTATATTATTTATAAAATTGGAGCTCGTAGATTCAGTAAAAAATTGTAGTTTATAAGATATATTTAGAATCAGAAGAATATTAAGGAAAATTTTCATATTTTTTTTGAGTATATTTTTTATCTGAAATATTCTAGAAGGTTAGATTTTGGTGGGAAAATTATATTTGTACCATGTTGTATGTGTGCATGGGTCAGAGTTAATGCGTGCGCATACAGAGATGTTCTGTTGACGTTTTAGTTGGGAATAACGTAATTAATGAGATTTACAGTTTTCCTCAATATTTAATTAGCTTAATTTTGCTCGCGGTCATTTAGTGAGGTTTTTTCTCTTCTACTGTCATTTGTATCAAAGTTTTCCTCACCCCTGACACACAATAGATGTTTCAGTACGGCTTTATACTCGATAAAGTCTAATTTTTTTTTATTTATTTTTTTTTGTATAAAAACTTCATGCGGTGAATCTGTGTTTTCTTTTCTAATACCTTTTGTTTTATTATTGTAACACGTACCCTGTGAAGGTAACCCTGAAGATACAAGAGCTCCTAGAAGGCGAACCCGACTTGAGATAGACCGGCCAAGCTACTGTGTATTGTGGACCAAGTTAAATGAGTAATTAACACCACAATTCACTGCAATATGCAGTTAATATGTATCTGTCAATGCACAACAGAGCGAATGTAATAAACGGTTTGGTAACTAGCAGCAATTACTGCTGAAACAAAAGTAATGCTGACAAGCGAATTGCGTATCGAATTTTGAATAAAAATAATTTACAAAGAACAAAACTCAAAACTATGTATTTTCTGTAAAACATTGAAAGTGTGAACAACTAAAATTTGTTCAAGGTGGACCTTAGTTCTTTTAGATGCTAAAACATATTTAAAAATAGAAAATGTCCGTTCCACATCACAACTGCTGATGGGTGCGTGATTAAAATGTTGCAAAAGTGCACCATACTTCGAATGTATAGATTTTTCAATCGGCTCTGCAGAATTGATATAATATATTCAAATCTGGATTTCTGTTAAATATGGCGTAAACTTTTTGTCTTAGCTTGTTTCCAAATTCAGAAGGCATACTTTTCATTTGATCGATAACGGTTTCCAAGTTAATTATCGCCTCTTTTAGGTTAATATCTTGATTTTGCATGTAAGTAATCGTATCTGTAAGACACTGGAAATTAGCTTTCATAAAGTTTAGCTGGTTTTGTAAATTTTCAATTTGTATCAGGTGTTTACAATTAGAAGTACTTTGCGAATCATCATCTTGAAGATGAAAAAAAAAGTTTTTTAATTCATCCAAGTGTTGAAAATAAAGAGAAATACTAATAACGGAAAGAAAGGGGCTAAAAAGAAGAAACGAAAACTACTCCAAAAATAAGGTAGTAAATTAAACTTAATATCTATAAAAAATTATAGGATAAATATTATAATATAACAATATAAAACGGGTTTTTTAAAATACTGAACGTTGAAACCAAATAACACTGAAAGAAACGAAACCAAAAACACGCCACTGTAAAATATAATTTTATGAATGAATAGACACAATAACGACGGAAATAACATCTGCTCGACGAATGCAATCGAGCAAGCAAATAGTGGGGCTGTTATAACAAGCATACTATACATGATACCACAACGTTTTATCGGGGCAATTGGTCATTTAATCGCTTCAGTCCGCTCTCTGATTATTATCGAAATGAATACAAAAATATACAAGAAAATACAAGATTTAAAACCTATTGATATATTATTCTATACATATATTCTCTTCGTGTGATTTTTTCTTTAATACTTTGTAAGATTATTATTCATGCATAATACTCTGTAAGTATTATGCATGAATAATATTGCTTGTTTGACATAAATTGACTAAGCCTCGTGCAAACTTAAAATACTTCACATAAAAGTTTGAAACAATGGGAATAGGAAAAAAACTGTCATCCGGTATGTTTTGTCTTGCCAACAAAATTCATTTGGTTGTCATTTATGTATTAACACTACGAAATTAAATGGTAAATGAGTTTGTTTTAACACTCTTTTCGTTATTTATAGATGTTGAAAATCAACGCAGTATTTTATTTAAATTATCAAAGTTGGGTTAATGGGTGTTGTTGATTAAAAACTAATGTTATTGCAAATATGGATACATAAATTAAATTTTTAAACGCGTGCCTATATCCTGGAAACAATTTTTTGTTGACGTCAAGTGTCGAAATAACAGCAGAATTATAACTAAAAAAATTATATTTTAAAACGAAGAGATTCTATAAAAATGCAAGAGATGGCGCAAATTGTAATTTATGGCGAGGCAACCATACATATATAGATAGTTGGCTTAGTGGAAATGAGTCCCTTGAAAATAATATAATGTAGTTTTATAGACTATAGTTGATAAAGATTTCTTCAACTTTGATATTACAGTACTACGACATCGTTATGCTATAATCTGAAGTTTAAGGTGGATGAGTTGCACCCTATTAACTTTCACAGATAAATAGGCTGAATTAATTTGATATCTCACAATTTTTATACATCTTTATTTTTGTAATTTTTAAAATTTTACAACCATTTGTCAATCAGTTACATGATGACGAACTTCAAAATGCATATTTCCAACAAGACGGAGCACCTTGTCACTGTACTGCAGAATCTTTGGATTATTTAAAGAATTTTTTGATGAGCGTATAATTAGTCGAAATACTGAAATTGCCTGGCGTGCACGTTCATGCGATTTAACACCTTGCGACTTCTTTTTATGGCCTTATCAAAAAAATAACATATTTCGAACACCTATATTGAATTTGAATGATATGCTACAGAGAATCGAACAGAAATGCATGGAAATTAATAACAATCCAGTAATGTTGCAGAATATCATCAGAAATTTTGAACGGAGGATTTTAAAGTGCATTGATCTTGAAGGATACCATTTTCAACATTTGTTATAGTTTTCAATAAATACCTATTATTTGTTATTTATTTGTATGTATGAAACTATCAAAATATACGACTTCGTAGGTTAAGTAGTAAATTTTAATTTACGACATACTTCAAAATGTTCTCAGTTAATCACATGCTACTAGATTGACTTTTCAAATGAACACTTGTTAGAACTGATGTACACGGTTTCATTTCCTAATGAATAATTCTTTCTTAAGACGACATCCTCTTGACACGGACAGAATACAGTGGACCCCCGCGATTTGCGCCCCTGTATTTGCGAATATGCCGTTTTTGCTGATGTTTTTCGTTATCCGCGCTCCGTATTCGCGGTTCAGTATGGATAGTTCCCCTAAATTTTCGGTATTTCCCTTGTTTATTTATTTCTTTAAAAGTTCACAAACCGTATTTGGTTCTTATACGCAATATGTATATCCGTATATCTATTTGTGTCGATACATATCTGTAGTTTATACGTACATACATACCTATTATTTTTGTACCCCTATATTTGCGAATTCAATGTTCGTGGTATTTTCGTAGAACGCAACCCCAGTCTCACTTGTGCGGACAGACGATATTGCATTGAGCTGGGATTCCCCCTAGCTATGCCACTATGTATGTGTCAGGTTGCTTTACTTCGGGTTCTGTGAGCGGTGTCTTCACGGGGTGTAATCTAATATATCCCCATGTGGAACTGTCATGGCGGACAAGTTCTTCAGGATGTTAAGATTATTCATAGAGGTCGCACATAAAGTGTGTCGGTCGCTAGAAAAATTGGCGTGCGCGGGGCCAAATGCAAGGTTAGGTTGTGGTGGTATTTGTTAGGACACTGTAATATTTACTATAGTATTTGTTTTCATTTTGTACTATTGTTATTTATTTAATTTTATTTCGTAAATCATAGTGAAATAGTTTTAGTCATAAGGTGTATGATTTTAAAAAAGTTTTCAGAAAAGCATACTTGAGAGTAGCTCCTTACAAGGAAAAACTTCCATCTTTGTCACTGCTTCCCTCCCTAGTAATAACTAGATGGGAAAGATGGTTCGAAGCTACTAGTTTCTATGCAGAAAATTTCGATAGTTTACAAAAATTTCGTGGCATGTTTAAATGACGATGCTCGAAGTATTTCTGAGTGCAAGGAACTAATACAAATTCCAAATTTAAAAAAATCGGTTGTACTTTCTTCAGAAACACTTTAGAAATTTGCCAAAACTAATCAGTTATTTTGAAAATCAAAATCTCAAATTAAATGATTGATTAACCACATTAGATGGGGCTATTAATAATTTGAAAAATATTCCAACTGACTTCGAATGTGGCCTTCGGCAAGAGTTAGACGCAGTTAATAGAAATCAAGATTTAATACATTGCAACAATTGTGTATGGGGACAATGGCTCAAAATCTAATTGCTAAATACGCTGAAATAAAAGAATATTTCCAGTATGCACCTATAATCAGTTGCGATGTACAAATTTTACAGAAGAGAAACTTGAGAAAGTATTGCTAGTTAATATTAATACACCTTTACACAACTTGAACTACAAAATGAACAAACAAAAATGTACTTCGTGTTTTATAGATCGCCACCCGTTTGTTTTCCAATTTTATAAATAAAATTGAAAACTCTTTAAAAATACAAATTTTCAATAGTACGCCCGTGGGCGATGAGTCTTGGGCCTCGCGTGTCCGGTCCCTAATAATAATTAGAGACCGGACACGAGAGGTTGATGACTTATCGCCCACGAGTGTACTATTGAACATTTGTATTTTTAAAGTTTTTAATTTAATTTATATAATTATACTTATAATAAAAAAAACGGGTATATATACGGCTACAAAATACGAAATACATTTTTATTTGTTCATTTTGCAGTTCGAGTTGAGTAAAGGAGTATTAATATTTACTAGTAATACTTTCTTAAGGTTCTCTCTCTTCTGTAAAAATTGTTATCTTTGAATGAAATACATCCTTGTAAATAGAAAACGTCCTTTCTACATCGCAACTGGTTATAGGTGCATACTAGAAATATTTTTTTATATCAGCGTATTTAGCAGTTAGATTTTGAGGAATTGTCTCCATACACAATTGCCGCAATGTTATTAAATCTGGATTTCTATTAAAAACTGCGTCAAACTTTTGCCGAAGGACACATCCAAAGTCACTTGGAATATTTTTCAAATTATTAATAGCCACATCTAATGTAGTTAATCTATCTTTTAAATTGAGATTTTGATTTTCAAAGTAAGCAACTAGTTTTGTCAAATTTCCAAAGTGTTCCTGAAGAAAGTACAACTGATTTTTTAAATGTGGAATTTGTGTTAGTTCCTTGCACTCAGAAATACTCCGAGCATCGTCATTTAAACATGCTACGAAATTTTGTAAACTATCGAAATACTCTACATAAAAACTAGTAGCTTCCAACCATGTCCCCCATCTAGTTATTACTGGAGAGGGAGGCAATGACAAAGATGGCAGTTTTTCCCTGTAAAGAGCTACTCGCAATGGTGCTTTTCTGAAAACTTTTTCAAAAGCGGATACAAGTCTATCAACTTCTGGAAAGGTGTCTGATATATTCACAGATTCTGTGGAGAACATGTGCAACATAAGTAATATGCAGCATATTAGGATATGTTTCCTATAATAGCCTGCCTGTTTTTAATATATATGCAGCACTGTCACTGACAAATGAAAGTATTTTTTCTTTGTACCTGTCGTCCGAATGAAGCATTTGGTGCATATTCTCGATAATGGTTTTAGCTACTGTTTCCGCATCAACTGTATTTATAACTTTTGTTGCTATTACATATGCGTTCTATAGAATAGTTGGATGTAGTACACCAGCTACAACATTTACCACCACATAGCGTCCTAATATATCGACAGTTTCATCGACACTTATCTATAGGTACCGATTTGAAAGATGGCTTCTAATGCTTTCTACTGCTTTCGTGGAGTACTTAGAAACATAATATTTGTTAGATGGATTCATCAGGAACATTTCGACCAGTAGGTATATTTTTGGAGAAATATTTTTAAAGTGGGATTGTTGAGTTTATTTAATGGAATATTAGCCGCCATAAAAGTTTCACAGAGTTCTTCGTTAAAATTGTCAGATTCCAACGGTTCCAATTTCTGTGCATGTGTTTGCGATGCTAAGTGACGTTGTACGTGCGATTTCATGGAATTTTTTAACGATATTTTATAGATTTTGCACGAAATTTCGGAATCACTGACAATGGACATACAATCCAACTCGCCATTGTTTTACGATGCCGTTCTCGACGTTCTTCCATATCATATCTGAAAAAGTAACTTAAACAATGCTCTAGATCTAAATAAATGAAATCTAAAAACGTATGCGTAAGTTATTGAAACTGGACGAAATTCAATGCATTCTCATGTTGAAATAATTGGGAGAAGTAGATTCAATCAAACGATATTAAACAGGATCTATCATAAAAAGTACGATGTAATTAACAGTTAAAACTATGAAAACAAGAAACTAACTGACAACACTTTATTTATCTTGCGAAATATAAACTAATAAATAAAATAAATTATAAAAACCCAGCTTCTATCTACGCTCATGAAAACAGAAATTTAACTGTAAATATCCAACAAAAAACGTCGCAATTGTCGATGAAAACAGATGTGCGCGCTAGCCAGATCAATAGTGCATTCAATAATTGCGTGATGTACTTGCAGATGTTGTAGACTATTTATATCGTTCGTCGTAATGACGACGTCATTTCAACCCGATGTGTCCGGTCTCTAATAATAATACCTCGAATAATAAATGGAATAAACTAAAATTACGGCCTATAAACTTACCTAAAATTGAAATTAAAAATATGGAAAAAAAACTACTAGTTTTACATAACATAATCTACTTTTATTTCTATTTTAATATAATCTAACTTAATTTCTTATTCATTAATCAATAATAATTATTGTTCCTTAATACTGAACATATTTATATCTTAATTGAAATAACAGTAGGTGTTGGTATAATACGACTCGATAACATCTATGTTTCTTTTTCGATATTTTTTGAACATGGATATTCATTTTTAATCGATGCTAAATATCAATAACATCGATGTTTTTCAACGATGTCCCAACACTAGTATGAGTGCTTTTAATATACCATCAATTTAATTAATAAAACTTATTTACTTACACGTTTAATGGAAAGTAATCTTCATAGTATATTATTTATTTGGTTGCTATGAAACATACATCTTTAGTTGCATGAACCATACGATTAATTCTAAAATTGATTATTTAATTTATTGATATTACGCTTTATTATTAACACCGTTTTATTATCATTGTACAAGGTCATTAGGTTGAGGGCCATTAATGATAAATTAAAATTCGCGTTATTAATGTTATCCAAATCAGTTCATTATATTTTAATTACGATAAGATAACTTTTCTTCGACCAAAATAATTGCATATTTACATTATATTTCGCATTACTTAAAACGTACTTTATTTGAATAATTCATTTTAACAAAATAAAAGAATATTTCACGTGCGCACAACATTTTTGAAATTTCGTTGCAGTTAGCAATTATGTCGCTGAATAAGTAAATTTGAAATATAAAAAATATTTTACTACTCTAAAACCAATCACATGTTCTGACATAACTTTCTTGTTCATTTAGATACATACATATTTGGCCTATTTGCCCAGCAGAAATTCAGATGATGTAGAGGTATAAGGAAGAAGAATATAAGACGAAGGTGATCCTACTGAAAATGTGTTACTATATTTTGGCCAGGGAATTCTCGTAACGACGATTCAAAAAAGGTGCGAGTAATTTTTGAACCTCTACATAAATGTGGCAGTAACCAATTTTGTTAAATATTGATGATTGTGATCCACTTCAGACTATATTGACTATTTTCTCGTTGATGTAATAGTAATAAGTGTAATAACCTTTTGCGTTATTACATTAAGTGCATTGAAAAATATTGACCTTTACTCGCAAATAATCGTCAATATTATTTTAATTATGAATTAAACTTTATACAATTGCATGGACTTAAGAAATTATGTGAATACGGCTGTTGCAAAGAAAACATTTATTATCCGCAACTGCAGATCTATTACAAGTGTAAAACTCTCATCATACGAGGGTAATTTGACGACAGAATGACTTTTCAAGTTGGTGAATACCTTCCGCCATTATGAGTATATTGCTGACTTCAACAATGCTAAAGCCTATTGCCAAAATTTCATAAAAATCTGTGAGATAGACAAACTTTTAAAATCGTTTATACTAAACTATTTGCTGTTTTTGTGTTAATATCGAGAAAGAAGAATTTCGTGTGTTAATTAAAAGTAAATTCCTTGCAGCAATGATACACTTGACCATTCTTTCTTTTCACTATTTTAAAGCTCCCAACCATTTTTTTTCGCAATGCCTTCAACATAAGCGTGAACTGCGGTATCAATCTCTTCTTCAGGATGTTCTATTATTTCTATATTTGTTCTAGTCAAAAACTGGAGAGTTAAAACTGCCGTATGGGACGATGCATTATCATGGTGGAGCATACCGAGCTTACCGTGATGTTATGATCCGTATCCAATACATGGCTTGCGAAGCTATATTTTTCTGGTCTATTAAATTTAATATGCGATATATGTTCTTTAAAACGGGTTATTATTGAGCGTTTCGTTTGACCTATATATTTCTAATTATGATAGCCGCAATTAATTTCAGATTTCAAATTCAAATTTACTTTATCTTTGGTATTACCTAGAAGACTTTTGATAGTGTTTTTGAAATGCAACTTGGAGACCTTGTTCTTTAACAACTCTATTAATGTTTTTCGTAATTGGATGGTATGGAAAACACATGCACTTTTTCTCATGATTATGTTGAGGTATCAAATATGTGGACTCGCGGATTGTCTTTTTTAAATTAGTCTTCCTAATTAATTTATTAATTATTTCTATGTCAAAGCCATTCTACCTCGCGATGTTTCTAATGAAATTTAGTTCTTTTTCGTATGTCTCTTTTGTCAACGAAAAGTTTAGTAACCGATTGACTAAGAATTTAAAGGAAGCTGTCTTTTGTTGAAAACTATGATTTAAATTCGCAGTGATAAATCTACTGACATTGTTTTCTTTCCGGAAAATATCGATTTCTATTTTATGCCTATTTCTAATTACTAATGTATCTAAAAATGGTATCCTATCATTGTTTTCCTTTTCTACCGTGAATTTAATAGTCAAATTTCAATTTTAACTGTTTAACGAACATGTCCAATTCACATTTACCTGTATCAAAGATCGCGAAAATGTCATCTACATACCTGATCAAAATTCTTGGAAAATATTTAGCGATATTTTTAAATTCTAATAGAAATTATCTCATAAATAAATTAGCTATGAAATGAAATCTGCAATTATCCATTGCCGTGCTTTGTTTTTGTTCATAAAATTTTTCTCCAATTTGGAAACAATTTTGCGCCATGCAAAGATTTGTCAATTGCATGTATTCTTTGATTTTGAAGGTTCAATGTTTTTCTTATAAAGCAAGTCCCCTAAATAGTTCAAAGTTTCTGGAATGGTACCGAAGGAAACAGTGATGTAACATCGAATGAAACTAAAATTTCCCGGTCTTCCAGTTTACAATCTTTAATTAATTGAACAAATTCTAAGGAATTTCCAACTGACAAACTTTCTGGTTTTACGGGTAGATTTTTAGATTCATTTACTAACCATTTCGAAATTAAGTAAGTCGGTGAGTTGATAACTGAAACGATTAGCCTCATCGAGATACCTGGTTTATGTATCATAGGTAAACAATTATTATTGAACATTTTGTCAACGTGTCATTAGTGTCATTAATCATTTTAGGCAACGGATTCCTCTTAATTTGTACATATGGACCTTCTGCAATTACATTTTCAACTCTTTGGAAATAGTTGATTTTGTCGATAATTACTAATTTGCTTCCTTTATTTGCTTTTAAGTAAAAGTGACCCTTTGATCTGAACGTTTTAATGGTATTCCATTCTTTATTAAATGACTTCTGTTTGTACAGCTGTAAATTCTTATCGATTTGGGTTTTACAAGCTTCAGGAATGAAGTTTCTTGGTCCTTGTTCAAAATATTTAATCGAGATTTCGATACTTGCAATCACTTGCTCTATAGGAATCCGAAGGCTTGGCAAACGTACTTTCAACCTTTAACAACTCTATTTCTAAATGACTGAAATTCTCAGATGATTGATTGATTACTAGTGCTTCTTTAATATGAATTGCATTGGTGCCTACTGCTGATGACAACTTAGTAGTCGAAGTACATATTTAGGGTACGATTATTAATTGTGAGGTTTTATTCCGTTTCTTGCTTTTTAGATGGATTATTAAAATTGGAAAGTCGCTGGGCTAAGTGTATAAAATTGGACGGGACATTCGTGCTACACGATGTTCTATTACATCCTTTCTCTTTGTAGATGCCCACCACTGTTGATTCATAATTTCAAAGCTTAAAAAACTAAATTTTAAATTAATTCTACCTAATACTAAAAAACATACAAAAAACAGTTCGCTGTTCTACAAAGATTAAACTGATTTTTAGCAAGTATAATCGGCTTAACATTTAGTAGATTGTAGAGTTTATTACCTTGTATACGAAAAAGCAAAAAATTCAATAATTGTATAATGCGAGGGGGTATTGATATCTAGTTAGCCTAGGTCATTTTCCTTCAACAATACAAGATCTTTTTATAATGGCAAGAAATAATGACATTTTAAAAGTGTTACTGTAAAACATTATGTCAAGAAGTTGAAGTATTGCTGTGCAGTAAATTTTGAAAAAAAGCATGTCGAATGCAAATGAGAAAGTCGATAAATTGAAGTATCGAGGCATCATCAAATACTTGTATTTGATGAGACTAAGTGGTAAGGAAATTTACGACGATATGTTTAACATACTTGGCGATCAATGCCCATCATACGCGACTGTCAAAAGTTGGATTGCGTCATCAAAAAAAGGAAAACTTTCCATTGAAGATGAGAAGCGACCAGCAAGACCGAGTTCGGAGTCCACCCCTGAAAATATTGACGCAGTTCATGACATGATATTATCAGACCGTCGAATTGGGCTCAAACATGTAGCTGAGGCACTAAAGATTTCATAAGAACGCGTCCATCATATAGTTCATGTCGATTTAGATATGAAAAAATTTTTTGCAAGATGGATTCCTAAATCCCTGAACGCCGAACACAAACGAGCAAGAGTGAAAGCATCAGGGTCATCTATGCCCGTTTTGAAGGAGATCAAGATTTTTTGAACCATCTCGTGATTATGAATGAAACATGGATCCATTTTTACGATCCAGAAACAAAGCAGAAATCAATGGAGTGGAAACATAATGATTCTCCAATGCCTAAGTACTTTCGAGTTCAAAAATCCGCTGGGAAAGTTGTTGCTTCAGTTTTTTGGGATATCATGGAATAATTATGATCGATTACCTAAAAAAATAGTCAAACTATCACAGGAGATTCTTATTCTAAATTACTAACAACCCTAAGAGAGAAAATTAAGGAAACAAGACGTGGCATGTTAGCGAAAGGTGTGGTGTTTGCAGGATAATGCACCTGCACACAAATCCAGTATTACCTTGAATACAATTCGAGATTTAGGTCGCATTACTGGAACCGCCGCCCTATTCTCCAGACTTAGCCCACTCAGACTATTATCTGTTCTCTCGATTGAAAAAAAGGTTTAAAAGGACGTCAATTTTTGTGTGACGAAGAGGTAATAGAAGCTGTGGGGGACTGGTTTGCAGACCAAGAAGAGTTAAAGGCGTTGCAGAATCGTTGTATTAAGTGTATTAATTTAAGAGAAGACTTTGCTGAATAATATAATATTCTAAGTCCCAACTTTAAATTGTTTCAATAGTAGAATATATTAATACCCCCTCGTATTTATAAAATTTTGAATGTTCTGTTCGTATAATATAAAAACACAAGTTAATGAATTTTCTGCTACCAGCATTGAGTCAAATGTAACCTGCATCCCCAAGACTTGAACTGATTTATCTGATTCTGTTTTTCTTATTAGAACACATTTACTGTTTTACTGAAATGATTAAACGTGGAAGGTGTCATTTCATTTGTGAAAGGAACTGCAAATTCTTAGCAACTGTACCTGTGAATGAAATATGTATTTTGGTCAATCTGCGACCAATAGTCGGTGTGATTAACATACCAGCATTGAGTCAAATGTAACCTGCATCCCCAAGACTTGAACTGATTTATCTGATTCTGTTTTTCTTATTAGAACACATTTACTGTTTTACTGAAATGATTAAACGTGGAAGGTGTCATTTCATTTGTGAAAGGAACTGCAAATTCTTAGCAACTGTACCTGTGAATGAAATATGTACTTTGGTCAATCTGCGACCAATAGTCGGTGTGATTAACATGTGAATACTAGTGTTTTTTTTTTTGCTAGAGTGCAAGGTTAAAAAACATTGATTGATAAAGACTTGATAGAACAGTTAAATACGAGATTTTTCAAATAAAATACGTTCCACGTCACACCAATAATTATTACACCGAATACGTATTACTAAAATGATGTTATCATCTATACTAGTAATAGTGAATGATAGATAGGATGGATAGATGAAGTAAAGTTTTGTGTTATTGCTGAATATAACATCATTTTCGAAGTAAGTACGTATTCAGTGCCATAATTATTTGTGTAATGTGGGGTGTAAAATATTTAGTAAGAAGACAAAGTTTCAATGCCAGGTCTGCATCTTTAATGACTATTCTTTATTTTTTGTCAACTTTTGACATTTGCTTAATGGTAAAATACTGTATTATCGAAAAAGTATTAAATAAAGAAGAACGATTACCGACATTTGTTTTTCTAAGTTTAACTTTTAAGTAAGAGTTTTAAGGACATGTTTTGTATGAAAACTTTTGATTCGCCTTGATAAAGAGAGATATAAAATCAGCTCAATATTTATGAAACTTTTACTTTATATATATATATTATATAGACTTACGAGGGTTGATCAAAAAATACAGTGAATAAATTTTTATAGCAGCAACTGCTGACACTATTTGAAATAATAAATCCGATAATCTGATTTGCTGAGACAGTCAATGGCACGTTAGAACAAGTTGTGACTTGTCAGTTGGCTTTCAGAGCCGGAAGAGTGAGGTCGCGTTTACTGTGTCTGTTGCGCATCATGGATATCGAACAACGTGTTAACATTAAGTTTTGTTTCATGTTACAAAAAAGTGCCAAAAGGCCATGGTATGTTAAGGTCAGTGTTTGGTAATAAAGTGGTAACTTTAAAGACTGTTTACAAGTGGTATGTGCAAAAAGTGTCAAAATCGTTCGGTCAAACCGGCGAGTGATTATTCGCTAGATTTCTAAAGACTTGAACACCTCGTGGTCTGTACAAAGCATTTTAACCGATAATTTGCAAATGAGACGAGTGAGTGCGAAATTTGTTCCCAGATTTTGACTGATTAACAGAAGAGATATCGTGTGTCAGTTTGCACGGAATTGAAGGAATGTCTTAGTGCAGATCCCAACTTTATGGCAAAAATTATAACTGGAGATGAATGTTGGGTGTGTGCCTGTGACTTTGAGACAAGAATTCAGAGTTCTTAATGGAAAACGAGTGGCTCTCCTCGCTCTAAGAAAGCATGTCAATCAAAGTCGAACGTTAAAGTTCTCTTCATTGTTTTTTTCTTATAGTGAGGGCATAGTGCGGTCGGAATTCGTTTCAAGGCGATCAACGGTAAACTCCGAATATTACAACGGCGTATTGCAACGTTTGCGAAACGATGTACCGAGAAAGAGACCAGAAAATGGGCCTATGGCTTTCTCTTTCATCACGACAACGCGCCATACCTTGCTTCGGATCCGCGAGTTTTTGTCCGAAAAAATGTTCGTGTCTGTCCGTATTCGGCTTACTTGCCGGATTTAGCACCATGCAACTTCCTGTTTTTTTTCCAAAAATAAAAATCGTGCTAAAAAAAACGTCTTAACACCATTCTCGACATCGAGAGGGCCATGACGAAGCAGCTGAAAGCCCTTGGCCAACGTTAGGATAAGTGCGTCACTAGTCGAGGAGAGTACTTTGAAGCAGATTAATGCAAATTTGATGTAAGCTATTACATTATTCGTAATCATATTATTCACCGTATTCTTTTATCACACCTCGTATGTATATTGTTTTACACCTAAATGGAGATTATTTTTTTCGATTGGTGCAATTTTTAATTAAGCTATTCGAAAATAAATTTAATTGCGAATGATATTAAGATGCTTACTAATATACAATATACGGAAATACGAGTGGTCAACGACTGAATTATTTATTTAAATTCCCTGACGATACTCAGGAAAATCCTTAACGTTAATGTGTTTATTAATTGGATTAATAATAAACGTTAAAAGACGAGTTATTAGTCATACAGAGATATAGCGAAAGAAACATAGTAATAGTTGAAAACAAACTTGATGAAGGCCATTAATTTCTGCTAAGAGAGTTCTGAGTTCGCGGATACGGAAAAAATATAGAAAATGGAAATACTGCTGTACAAAATGTCTTCAATATGACCAAACCATGGTCTTCAAATAATATCTTTTTTTATTTCCTTACTTTGTGCTCTTTAGAGCGTCGGAAATACGTGAACAGGAGAGTTCGTAGGCGTAGCTACCCCACTATTATATATTTATTTGTTTTAATTTTTTCTGAAACATAATTTAATATCCTTTCCCTTTCAAGCAGGAAAAAAGAATAAGACGTAATAAAACAGACTATAATCAGCCCTGTTTTAATAATAATTTTAGTAATGGATCTGTGACTCATATGGATAGATTACTAACTCAGATTTTATAACACTGTAATAGTTACGAGAATTATTACGGGAATTTATAAAATCTAAAAAAAATAAACGTGAAATTCAAGAAAACCAAAAAGGTTTTATGGGTTGAGTTATGGAGTGTATAGTTTATACACTCCATATTACACTAGTGTCGTGTAATAAAATGTAAAAAAATCTTTTATTTTTGTATTTAATAAAACTTAATTTACAAATCAAAACAATTTGTAATTATAGTGAAAAAGCTTGTGTTCGCACTTTTTCTTTCACCTTGTAATCAATGGGAAATCACTCAATTACAATTTCAACTGTATTGTCACAGAATATTCTATTATTTTTATGAATGATGGAAGTTTTATGATAAATTTAATTTGAAGCAGTCATTCGTGACAACTGCTCTAAAATGTTTCAATCATATGGCTCTGCACTCTCTAAGCTGGTCAGCAAAAATTCAAATACTGCATTGTTTTTTTTTGTTGTATCACTATTAAACAACGTTGCCACTTCATACAATTGTATTGTCGATTTCATGCTTATCTACCGGATAAGCTATAACATTTGGTGAAGATATTCAAATGTATTTTATCTATCAGATATATTTATCTTGAGGACAGCGCTATCAGCGACTTTATCTAGTGGTCAAGAAAACGGAAATAGTACGGCATTGTTGTCTTAATTTCAACATTGGTTGTTGTTGACTTTTATTTTACTGGAAATTAATTACAGTTAACTAACAATATCTTCGTTGTTTGTTAGTAAGATGTCGCTTAACATACTGTAGAGTTGGAAATTATTATGAAGTGGTTTAAGGTAGGATTCGTCTATCCAGTTCAAAGATCTGAAGAAATATATTTTTGACAAATACTTGTTTCGATTTAAATATCTACTTATTAATTTTTTTTAGAAATTAAATAACCGTTGTGTAGCTGACAAACATTTTCAAGAAGAACTATTTTTATGCCTGATATATTTAGTGGTTTGAAAACAAACCCTGTTTTCAACAAATTTCTACCTACTTGTAAAACGCCAACATAAAATATTGTTTTTTTTTTACTCTTTACTTTTTTTTACATCTTTCATTTAGTTTTAATATATTTTGTTTTTCTAACTTCTAATCAATATATAAACATATATTGAACGCATCTCTAACCAGGTAATCTGACACATTACCTGCTACTCACCTTTTTAAGGAGAGTAGATGTATATCTAAATTATACAATGTGATTTACCTTTATAAAGTATTTTTCACTACTAATTTTATAGTACGATAATTTATACAGACATATTAAAATTCTTTTAAATATATCGCACTTTCCAATCCTTGTATTTAATAGTCTCATTGGTGGAGTTCCTTCACTCCACTAAAGAATGTAAGGTTTAGTGAATTTTATAAAGAGGACTGGCAACAAAGATCTTCGACACGTATAAAAATGTGTTTTTTAGTAAATTATTTAACTATAATTCGAAGATTGCATTGCTGTATCGGTGACCAGGAACGATTTCAAGCAAAACTGGATGTGGCCATCAGATTTACGTCCTTCAGACTCAGGAGGTGATGGAATCTTAATCTTTGATCATAGTCAGTTTATAGAACCTTACTGGTGACGGAAGAGATTAAAGATAGATCTTGAAATTTTAAATTTAAAGTAAATCCATAGATTTCGTGTCATACTACTTCTGTTTGTGATTCTGATCCAACTCATCATGAGACCATCTTCAATGTAAGCATCTATTGTTCAGTAGCACAAGGAGAGTTTAAAAGGATCCGAAAATAATTAGTACATACGCACTCCCTAATGCATTCTATACTTTGGTTTGCGACTAATAATTTCAAACTTGGTAATTAAGTGTATTTTTGTTTATAAAGGACACATTTATAAATGGAGATTTTTTTCAGATAGCAGTCCTCTCTAACTTTTTTTTACATTTATCCTTGACTGTTCCTACTATTTAATTGTGGAATAATAGACGCTTTGTCAAAGTTTATAAATTAATCTGATGTTTTATCAAAATCTCACTCAGAGTCGCCACTATTTTAGGTGCATTATATTCCATTTTCATTCGTTATACGAGGAATATCTTCTATGTCTTGCATACTGGGACATAGAGGGCGTTACTAATCAAATGTCGGTACTAAAAATTAACCTCCATCTTTAGTTAGCCTAAAACCAAAGTTTCAATGCGATACGTCTACTGCACTACAATTGTAACTACAACGAACTGTCAAAGTTAACAAGTTAGTCGAAAAATGCAAATAAACAGTGAAAATTTTCGCGCAATAATTTTTTATCATTTTCGAAGAAAATTATCTCAACAAGAATGCCTCGTCGAGTTGGTTTCTGTTTTCGGTAATAAAGCACCACATCAGTCAATAATTTCTCGGTGGAATGGGGAATTCAAACGTGGACGGATCAGTCTTAGTGACGATCCAAGAGCAGGTGCACAAAAACGGCAGTTACTTAGGAAAACGCCGATGCTGTGGCAAGCTCATCAACGAAGATCGACATGTGACATATCGCGAAATTGGTGATTTCAAAGACCTCGAATCAAAAAATTTTGCAGGAAGAATTGTGTGTAAAAAATTAGTTTCCCGTTGGATACCGCATCTGTTAACTGAAGAACAGAAAACAGCTTACCCTAGCTGTCTTTTGTTCTCAAAAATAAACGCCAGTCGTCTGTTTGGGTGTTCCAAAGTGAAGAAAAGCCGACAAAAGTCAGACAATGCAAGTTTGCACACAGCTCGCAAGACAATTGAATTTTTAACGCATATTAAATGTGTGAATATTATATACAGGTACTAAAAGTAACATAGTGTTAACAATAATGCCAAAACAAAATCAAATTTCGTATTTACGACAAAAGACTTTTAATTTAATTATTATTTTTTGAATTTGAATTAGCAAAGAATACAAACAGTATATGTCATAAATTTATATACATACATGTCCCAGTGCTTATTTACTATTTTATTTAAAAAAGAAAAAATTGAATATATTTGTTTGTTATTTTCAACCTCAAGTTCCCTCTGCATTATGATAAAATAAAACAATCAAAACTTACGTAATATTCTTACAATGAATCGTCTGTGCTTTAATGATAATCCAACAACAAAAATAACCCCTATCACCGGCAACACAATCATAAACACTTTGCCTTACAACAGACCATTACATTCTACTCTGTTTCCGAAATTGACATGTGATTTTAAGAGAATGTATCAGCTGGAAAGGCGACCACTCGATTTCAATCTCCTTTTCAAAGACGACGCAAAGACACCGGCAAAGTGACCCCGCTAATCGCGCTATTCAATATAATCAAAATTATATTATTGCTCAACGATACATACACGCGGTAAACGCAATGCATGGCTGCTGTATGGAATATTTAATTTTTTTGATGAACTCAACGAGAATCCATGATAACGTTAAATAAAAAACATAAAGTTCCAAAGTACAGATTTTATATCTGTCTGTTAAAAATTCTTATATAAGTTTGTTTACGTTTGGTATTTTCAGGGCACCACACACATACATACTCAGAGTGAAGATCGATCATACGAGTTGCGTAACAATATTAAGTACTGGTCAATTAAAACATTAATTAATGTAATAATTTGCCATATTTCTGATTTAATAATACGATTTTTTTCGTATTTCAATGTACATTTATTCGTACAACCAACGTTTCGCTATTTATGTTGTCATCTTCTTCATACTTTGAAGACAACAATGAAGACAGATTGTCTTCTTTATCTTTCTTAGTCTTAGTCTTTTTAGTTTTGCATATAGTCATAAAATCAAACAGTGGATCGACTACAAGTGTTTTATTGCTTTTCAAAATATTTTCCACAAAAATTGATACACACAGTCAAAATTGCTATTTCGAAGGTATCTATTGCTTCTTCCGGCGAGTGCAATTGTCGACCACGCATTCCATTCTTGATCTTTGGGAACGTAAAAAAATCGTTCAGATGATCTAATAATTCGATATTTTGTTCCTCCAACAACTCAATTGTGTACCAATTCGTATTAACCGGTCTTCGATCTTGTAAAGGAATTGTAGCGACAGGACTTGAGTTTGAGATAAACGTTGCGACCATCTTTTTCGATACACTTCGCGAACAATCAACTTCTGTCGGATTCTCTTCATCTTGAAACATCCAAACAGCGGACTGACGTTTATTTTCGGGTTCATGGGAATAAATCCATGATTCATCGCCATTCACGATTCACATTCGAGTTTCCGTTATTGAACCGGCTCAAAGTTTTTCGGAACCAATTAATACGAGCCAACTTTTGATCTTCGTTTAAAAGATGCGGAATCCAACGGAAAACTAATTTTCTCACACCCAGTTCATAATATAGGATTGTTTGGATTGGTGTTTCTGAAACACCCATGGATATCTCAATTTCACGATATGTCACGGGTTTATCTTCTTTGACTGCTGTTCTTGGCGGATTTGTCCTAGGATCATCGCTGATACTGGGGCATCCACGTTGGAATTCACAGTACCAACGTGCAATTGTCAACTGATGTGGTATTTCATCTTCAAAAACAGAAACCAACTCAGCAAGACATTGTTGTTAATCCTCTCCGAAAGTTGTAAAAAATTATTGCGCGAAAATTTTCTCGATTCAATTCCATTTTCGGCCAATTTATAAATTTCAAAAATTCAATATGACTAAATCACTTGTATCTTGATGAAGTTTTAGATATAGGTTAATGAAATATCGGGATTAATTTTGACACCTGACGTGTTATTACTGGCGCCCTCTATGAGGCTATATGCATCACTAAAAAGACATCTTTTATATTTCAAATTCATTCTTGTGTAGTAGGGTAGTAGTAGTTGGGGAGTTTTCTATCTTAATGACTCTTCAATGCAATTTGTCGTAGTAGTTAATAATTCATCATCATGAAGATTTACTTTACTACAGTCCTCGTATATATCTTTTGTAATCAGCGATTACTCGTTTGTTCTTCTACCCTTCTTCTTTCATTGAGGTACTTCCGGAAGTCTCATGTTTTAAGAAGAAAAAGATTTTAGGCACCGGAAATCCAGACAATTGAAGATCATACATACTCTTTGTACTGTTTTACATTAACCTCTCGCTTCTATTGGATCAGTCCCTCCGTCTTTCATAACTGTCGTTATCCTATATAAGAGTTTGAGTATTCTCGTATGCTCCTCTTTATTAGACGAAGCTCTTTTCGCACACACAAATTCATCCGTAACCTTCTCTTTTCAATGGGGTAGTTCCGGGAATACTATGTATTATAAAGAGAAATATTTAGGGCACCAAAAAATCCAGGCAATTCCGGGAATACTATGTATTAAAAAGAAAAAGATTTAGCGCACCAAAAAATCTAGGCACTTGAGTATCATGCTTTTTGTACCGTCTCACATTAACACTTCTATTCATCAGTACCTGTGTTCTCCATAAAGAGTACAAGTAGAAGTACTTCTGTCTGAGCCTTTTTGGCTTCTCACAGGTACAGATTACATGCATTTTCTTGTTTAATTCAAATCTTCTACACCAAATATAGTTGATCATGTCCATGCTGTATTTATATATATATATATATATATATATATGTATATATATATATATATATATATATATATATATATAAGTATTTATAAATTATTGGAGTTTTTCGGCTTTTATATGAAAAACTCCAATAATTTATCAATAGTTATATTTAATAAACGGCCAAGAAATTATCTAAACACTTATATATATATATATATATATATATATATATATATATATATATATATATATATATATATATTCATTAGTATCAGATCTATAATTTATGTTATTTGTGTCTCTGTTAATGTGGACCATTTCTAAAAAGGTTCTTTTTTTAAGGTTATTTTCAACGTCTAAGATCTTAACGTCAACAAAATTGAAAGTATGGTCACGATCAAGTGCATGGTCCACCAATGCACAAGATTTCTTTCCAATACGGACATCACTTTTATGCTGAGTGATGCGCTGTTTTAGCCACTGTGATGTCTGACCCAGGCGCGGCTCGTGATGACGTATTTTGGTTTGCAGTACAATGATACGAGTGCCTCGTGTGTTTTCGGTGTTTACTAAGCAAACGTTACAGTTAGTACACGACAATACACGAAGCACTCGGATCATTGTACTGCAAACCAAAATACGTCATCACGAGCCGCGCCTGGTCTGACCTATATAAACGCCACAACAATCCGAACATGCTATCCTGTAGACAACATGACTATTTAAAAAGAAAGGTGTTTTGTCTTTGATCTTACTATTACAACTTCTTCAAGATATAGGTGTTGTATTTAGCTATTTTAATGTTATTAAATTGTTTGAAATGTGATACAATTGTATGAGTAAGACCACCAATGTATGGGATTTTTTTGTAAATCACACTGTCTGCAGGAATGTCCTCAGTAGGACCATCAAAAAAGTTTGAGCTATATATAATTTATTAAGTATGTGCTTAGGATAGCCAGTGGACAAAGATGTTGAAAAGTTCTTTAAGATTCTCATTAAGAAAGGTTTCATGACAAATATGTGCTATTCGGTTTCTCATACCTATAATGGTGTTATACTTCTGACTCCAGTTCTAACCAGCGACAGACCGACTAGCTCCTGAAGATGACGAGTGCGATCTCGTTGAAACGTAGAGTAAATAGTCCTTTTCAGGACAAAACTCACACGTGGCCAAGAACCCGAGAAACTACACCTTCATCATACGTCCGCGAGAACATCAAGAGTAACATATATATATATATATATATATATATATATATATATATAAATTATATTGAATTTAATTGGAGTGAGAAATAGCAATTATTCAAATCTCCTCTCACATGTAATTGTCTGTAACGACAGTGAAATATCGATATATGCACGTTTCTGGACGGATGTGGTTTTTTTCATACAATTTTCATTATCCGCACGGGTGGATGGCTAGCGTCGCGACGTGTTTGCGTCTACATTCTTCGGCAGGAGTAATCTTGTCAGATTGTAGAATCAATTGCACAAATTTAGCGACAATTACATGTGAGGAGATTTGAATAATTGCTATTTCTCACTCCAATTAAATTCAATATAATTCGTATATATACACGAAAGTATAAAAATAAAATCATGTCCATGTTAGAATATCGTGTACTGATGATCTGTAACGACAGTGAAATATCGGTATATGCACGTTTCTGGACGGATGTGGTTTTTTTCATATATATATATATATATATATATATATATATATATATAAGGTAAACTTAATAAGTCGGCGATTAAAGGTCTGGTTTATTACTTCAAAGTATATATATTTGAAACAACCCTACATGTTTCGGCAATGATGTCTTTGTCAAGGATATAAAAAATATATTTTTTATATCCTTGACAAAGGCATCATTGCCGAAACATGTAGGGTTGTTTTAAATATATATACTTTGAAATAATAAACCAGACCTTTAATCGCCGACTTATTAAGTTTACCTTATCATACCAAGGTCACGAAAATATTATATTTATATATTTATATGATTTAATTTTCTTTTTGCTATTTCTAATTAGGTTAGTTGAAAACTTAACATCTAGCTTTCTTAATAGTGCTTAAGTATGGAATTAACTTTCAGTCGACATTCAATAGACATATTCAATCGCGTTCACTTTCCAGTTTTGACCAGATCTACCTTCATTTTGATTGGTGGAAGATATTTATAGAATTGACTAAATATGTGTTTTTTTGTTACATATTTTTATTTAAAGTAAATGGGACTTCGAAAGAATTCCAAAATTTATTTCAAATAAAGTTTGTGAAAACAAAAATTGATAAGAATTAAAATAGAATCTTGTTTCAATTCATCTCAAGAACGTGCATTACAATGTATCAACAAGAATAATTGATCACTGTTAATAAGTGAGATAGAGTAAAACACAGAATTTAAAAAATATTCCAATTACATACATCAACACCTAGAAAACCAGCACCTAAAATAAAAATTTTGTCTAAAATTTATTTGCCATTGTTTATAACTACGGTATACTGTACATTATCAGACGTTCAAGTAAATAATTGCGTGGGATTGACCCTGGACCTAAAATGGCAGGTTGGCAATTTGTACTTGTGAATGGTATACATTAACCTAAATAACGGTTTTTTTTAAAAACATTTTAAAAGCGAGTTTGGTGAGTTTGTTTTTGTTAAACTAAGCTATACATATATACTGTAAACTCGTCAGCGAATTGTAAGTTAGGGTGAAGTAACTATGTCATAATTTGGCATGCTCTCAAAAAAAAGTATAATTTATAAAATAATTAAAAACAATAATTCAACATACATACATTATCATAGATAACTGCATTAATATTTAAACATTTTTCAGAATATACGAGAGCGGATTGCTATACGAGGGGGGATTACTTTGCTCCACCCCTGACCCACTCACAATAAAAAATTGGCAAATATCTTACTTTTATTTTTCAACATAGTTTCCATTAAGGTTAACATATTTTTCCCATTGGCGTTCTAGCATTTCTAATGCTTCTCAAAAAAAAGATAGTTTAACCTCTGCAAACCACTGATTTACAACACATATCACATCATTATCTGACGGAAATCGTTTTCCATGTAAGTGTTCTTTAAGTTTTGGAAACAGTCGGTAATCGCTGGGGGCAAAATCTGGCGAATATGGTGGATGTTCAACTAATTCAAAGCTTGCTTGAGCTATTGCAGCTGTTGTAATGGCGGACTTGTGATTGGGTGCGTTATCCTAATGCAAGAGAACACCACTGCGCAACTTCCCCCGATGTTTTTCTTTTATCAAGTTACGTAATTTGGGAATTAAATTGGCATAATAAGCACCTGTAATTGTGGCCTCCTTCCGCAGGAAATTTATTCAAATTACGCCTTCAGCATCCCAAAATACAGATAGCATGACTTTTCCTGCTGAACATTGCATCTTGAATTTTTTCGGCGGTGGTGAACCTCGATCTGTCCACTCCTTACTCTGTATTTTCGTCTCTACATCATAATGATGGATGCAGGACTCATCCATTGTCACTAATCTTTCAAGAAGATTTTCTTTGTCGTGTCTATACCGCGTTAAAGACGACTGCAAATGTCTTTTCGAATTTGCTTGTGTGCTTCGTGGTACTCATTTTGCAGACACTTTTTTCATGTAATACGCTTGTAATTTGTAAATCGGAACAATGTATTTTCGCTGGCGAACAAACATTAAAGAAGGCAAAAATAGTTCCATCTGTCGGAAAGGTCATAACTACGATGTTTTGGGTTTCGCATTTACACAATAATTTGGAAAAGAGAAAAACTATCCCATTATTATGCTAATTTATTGAACCATTTTAATACCTAATTAAAGAAAAAATATTGTTTCACTATGATAAAAGTCAGTTCATTCGTCTGCAATTATAGCCGCTAACTGGTCGAATTATATTTCGAATATGGGGGATATTCGTCTGATCTGCCCCACTGTAAATTTTATTACCGAACCTGCGGAAGTGGTTCAGCTGCATCGGACGAGTAGTCATAGTTGCAACAGAGGCCTGAGTTTCAAAGATCCTAATTTTTGGAAGCCATAAAAAAGTTTGAATAACGTTGGCCTAAGGCCTTGTTCACAATGGGACAATGGAAGTAATAAGAATTAAATCTCACTTTACATGTAATTGTCGCCTAATGTGTTGCGGTAATTTTTACAATTCGACAAACTGAGTTTATACTAGTATACAGAATGCTACACATCGCGACGCCACCTTCCTAGTTGTTAGGATAATGAAAAATTCGTGAAAAGTCACAACGTGTGAATGCATTTTGCTCTTATTGGAACTTGTCAACGCACGGTTTCCCGGAGGTAGATATGACTTCCACGTCTATACTTATTAACGTAACACATTAGGCGACATTTACATGTAAAGTGAGATTTAATACTCATAAGTTCTCATTTGCAGTTCAATATATATATAAATATATATATATATATATATATATAAATATAATAACTTCGTGACCTTGGTATGATATGGTAAACCTAATCAGTAGGCGATTAAAGGTCTGTATATTACTTCAAAATATATGTATATATATACATATATTTTGAAGTAATATACAGACCTTTAATCGCCTACTGATTAGGTTTACCATATATATATATATATATATATATATATATATATATATATATATATATATGTATATATAACAATTGATACATTATTGGAGTTTTTCGGCTTTTATATGAAATATTTACAAATATCAAATTAGATTGTATGTAATTGCATAGTAAGTGGGGATGTAAACATTGCTGTCTACAAATTACAAAGCAAATCATACGAAATTTTTAATAGAAAAATATGGTCTACGTTGGGACTCGGACCCAAGTCTACAGCTTGCCGGGGTGTCGCTTATACCACTCACCACAATAGACCCAGGTTCAAGCTATTTAGAAATGCATTATAAAGTAACAGTGTTAATGAATCAGATGTCAGTTATTGAATGTAGATGTCAAGTTGAAAGCAGAAGTCAGTTTTGAAAGCTCATGTCAGTTTTGATAGCAGATGTCAGTTAGTGAAAGCAAATGTCAGTTATTGAAAGCAGATGTCTGTTTTGAAAGCAGGTGTCAGTTATGAAAGCAAACGTCAGATTAGAAAGCAGATGCCTATTTTGACATGAGCTTTCAAAACTGACTTCTGCTTTCAACTTGACATCTACATTCAATAACTGACATCTGATTCATTAACACTGTTACTTTATAATGCATTTCTAAATAGCTTGAACCTGGGTCTATTGTGGTGAGTGGTATAAGCGACAGCCCGGCAAGCTGTAGACTTGGGTTCGAGTCCCAACGTAGACCATATTTTTCTATTAAAAATTTCGTATGATTTGCTTTGTAATTTGTAGACAGCAATGTTTACATCCCCACTTACTATGCAATTACATACATTCTAATTTGATATTTGTAAATATTTCATATAAAAGCCGAAAAACTCCAATAATGTATCAATTGTTATATTTAATAAACGGCTAAGATATTATCTAAACATATATATATATATATATATATATATATATATATATATATATATATATATATATATATATATATATATAAGTAAGTGTATAGAGCTATGTAGAAAGAAAAATAAAACGTCTGTACAGACTATAATTTTTTCATTTAAATGTCACGTTCTGTTCTTGTCAAATATACCTCGTAAAAATGCGCCTCCGTAAACGCGAAGATTGTAAAACGAAATCTGAATTTATAAATTAATAAATATATTTAAAATATTACTGAATGAATATGCTTGCTCTGAATGTTTAATTTGTGTTAAATTATTGAAAATGACCATGAAAGAGCTTTGACGTCATTTTAAACGAGGGACTTATGAAGGTTAAAATAATGAAAACAATATTTTACCTGATGTAGGAAAATTACATTGATATCGATATAAAATCGTATAATGATGATATATAAAAGGTCATAAAATAAATAAGGTAAAACAAAACAATGCACATTGAAATTTAAAGACTTATGTACAATATAAAAGCAATACTAAGGAAAGCATAGGGGATGTGCCTGTTTAAATATGGCGAAATGTAATATTTTCTTATATTAAAAAAAATTAACTTTGAGTACAATTACCTATATTTTCGTGACCAAATGGTAATATAATGATTTAAAACAAATTTGTTAATGGCAGTCTCCAATTCTCATGACGGTATTAATGGCAATATCATCGAAAAAGTATTATATTTTAAAGAAAATAAGTGTGGTATGTATTTAAGTTTAGGTATAGCAAGCGCCAATGAAGTTGGCGCGGGGAGGGGGTTCGCAGAAGTTGTTTTTAAAAACGTCCATCCCCACTACTCAAGTAATTGTCAGAATACATTTGTCATTGACGTTTGACGGAATATAATGTCTTTACTAGGGGATCATAAAGTGATACACGCTCAGAGGTTAGAATTATCTGACATTTGATGTAAAACCAAATACAAATATCCCCACTACTTTTAATCCTGCGCGAACTTACTCCTCCTCGCGCCAACTTAATTGGCGTTTGCTATACCTACATTAAAGAGATTTTATACCATGATAAATCTGTATTCGAGCACAGTATAATTTCTAAATTTTAGGATCATATTACGTACATCAAGTAAGGGAAATGTGAGTAAAATAGGATACTCAACGTTTGAAAATACTTATGTAAGTACCCACATCTACTACAGCATTAGCAATTTTTTCATGAGTTGCCGGAACATTTTTTTGTTGTGTAATATAGGTTTTGCATTATATACATATCTTTTAAGGCATCTGTTAATTTCCCATTTCACCCATACATGTTGGTAGAATGGGATAGTGCACTATTCTAAAATGGAATAGGGCATACGAGGGACACCTTTTATATTTTTACAATCGACCACTAGATGGTGCTTTTGACATATGTAATCACTAGAGCTGAGGATGTTTGCGGTAAAACCATGGTTATATCATGTAACCATAGTAATTTACTATGGTTACATGATATAACCATGGTTATACCGCAAACATCCTCAGCTCTAGTAATCACTATACAATTGACACTTGACAATGAGAAATCCGCGATAGCTTAGAAATTGAGTCAGTAGTTTGTTGACAGTGACAATTTTAAGACAGTGAGTTTGTAAAATAATGGAGATTACTCGTGAAGGTTTTCCTTCGATAATTTTTTACGATTATAAAAAAGGCCTGACTCCACAAGAATGCATTATATCGGTTCGGTCAACTTTTGGTAATGAAGCACCATCAGACAGTTTACAATTGGTTTGCAGAATTTCGCATTGGTCGTGCCTCAGTGAGTGATGAATCACGTAAATGTCGACCAAAAACTGTTCTGTTTCCAAAAAACATCGATGCTATGTGGAAAATGATAGAACACGATCGACGTGTGACCTACAGTGAGGTAGAGGCATCTCTTCGCATATCGCAGACTGCAATTCATTCGATTTCATATAAACATCTATTTGTAAAAAAAAATATGTTTCAGATGGATTCCACATAACTTGACCGAGACATAGAAAGCGCTCGTGTTAATTGATGTAAAGAAATGCGCAAAAAATTCGACGTAGGAACCGCAAAATCCGTATACAACATCGTCATAGGTGACGAAACATGGATATATGCGTATGAGCCGGAAACCAAGCAACAATATACAGTATGGGTGTTCTAAGACGAACCGAACCCCACAAAAGTTGTTCGTGCAAGGAGCACTTCAAAGACAATGATCGCTTGTTTCTTCGGCTGTACGGGATACATCGCAACAATTCCTTTAGAGGATCGAAAAACTGTTAACGCTGAATTGTATACAGTAACTTGTTTGCCAAAAGTTATAGACGAGAAATCAGGAAGAACAACCGAAAACGTCGCATTATTCTTCATCACGACACAGCACAGCACGTCTAACAGTTGACTGTTTGAAAGAGAAAAGTGTTGAAATGTCTCATTGTCCATATTCACCTGACTTGTCACCGAATTATTCTGTTTGTTCCCAACTGTGAAACAAAAAATGCGTGGACAGCGATTTTCAACACCTCAAGAAGCAGTCGAAGCCTTTGGAAACCATGTTTCTGAGATACAACCTTCAGAGTGGAAAAAGTGTTTTGAGAACTTGTTCGTACGCATGCAAAAGTGTATAGACCATAAAGGCGAATATTTTGAAAAACAATCAAATAGTTTGTTCCCAAAAATTTTGTTCTTTTCCTAGATTTTGTCAAAATATAAAAGGCGACCCTCGTATATGTATGTATAACAAAGAAATAACAAATTTTCAAGCATTTTTAAATTACAAACTCAAAGATATCTACATTTGTCGCATGTGAAGTTTGCTTCATCGCTCTCGTATCGTGGATCCACTTCTGGCATAATGAACAGCGAATCCACCCCTCTCTGGTTTTACTTTTTGAATAAAAACTTTCACAGTAAAAACATGCAGGGTCGTCTTCACCAGAGCTGCTACTATACTCGTTTTCAATCGGACATAATATTTTACGCTTGGTTTCTTGCTTGTTGCTAACGGATGTTTTTCTTTTATTCTCCTGTTGATATCCTTCGCTGTCCTTTTTCTTTTTAACACTCCTTGCTTTCATTTTTCTTTTACGCATTTAAAGAAGGATTTAAATCGTTAACCTTATAAGGTGTACTTGATAATACAACTGCTTTGCCTCTATTTCTGCTTGTTGTTTTCTTACTTCTTGAAGAAGTTTTTGGATACGGGCGTAGAATCTCCGGTGAAATTAGTCGAGACGGCGAAATAGCTTTGGATTATGAAGCTTTAGTGAAGGGGGCGATATATCTTCATCTTCTTCTACTGGGTCGAGGAGATTGCTGATCTGGCTGTTCTTCATTTTCTGCAGGCAAATTAGGTGTTGGAGTTTGGTGAAGTGGTGCGTCTAGAGGGGTACGTCTGCCCTCACCTTTGATTTCTGGCACATCAGTGGGAGCAGTGGCAGCGAACATATTCTCTGTGAATACATGGCGATTCAAGTCAGTTTTTTCAAAACTGTGTATTGCAGTCAATGGAGTTGCTGGTCCTAAGTATGCTTTGCCGAATAAATTAGCAACCTGGTAAATTGTCACCACTTGTCCAGGATTATTCCTCATAAATGTTTCAACTTCTTGACTATAAAATATTTATAAAGGGACCTACATGAGACATCGAGGGGTTGCATCCGATGGCTGCAGTGAAGAGCCAAATATATCAGAGTTACTCCATGGCTCTTGACTTTATCTATCACTGTTATGTTTCGTATATGGGTTTTGATGCTCTAAGATTTTTCTTGAGTGGAAAATAAGTATTAAAATTTCTGAGGAGGGTATTTAAGAAATTGACAACCTTTTGGTTGGTGTCGTACCTAGTGCTATAGACGTCATTTCAATATTCATGCGATATATCGGCAATGAAATTAAAAATATTAACCTGATTAAAGGTACGAGTGGCAACACATTGAAATGGCTTACTAACATTACTTGTTGCAAATCTCACTATTTTAGATTTGTGATCAGAATACTTTGGATGTGAGGTATAAGCGTTAAGTAACGAAACTAATCCTCGATTGTGTTTAGTAAAAGAATGTTGTTTGTCTAAACAAGTGCTAGATGTGCGCGATATTCTTGTAGGCTCATATATTGCTATGTCTATACCAAACGAGTTCAATAAATTTAAAAAAATTGTAAGCGATTACTAACCCGTGACAAAAAATCAACATTGAAATCTCCCGCAAATATAGTGACAGTGACATTGCCGCAACCAAATTTAATAAGTTTTCAAATTGCAGACAAAAAATGTTAGTCACCAGAAGGTGATCCCAGACGATGTCGACACCACAGCATTCAACGTTACTTTCACTGCCAAACCGTTAATGCATACAAACCAGTAGCTGTGTAAATGGCAGAGCCGCCATGTGTGCTATTTCCTCGACAAAAAGAAATTATCAAGTTGTAACCATTTAGGGAGAAGGTCGCTAACTTATCCTCTGCTTACCAATGTTCAATGAGGCAGACAATTTCGCAGGCCCCGTATATATTTAGTTCAACTTCCAACCCTTTATAAGACGTTGTAATGGCTGAAGATTCTGATGATACAGAGTAATGATCACCCTCCTCTATGTCAAGTTGTTCGCTTTTGGGGCTCTTCAGAAAAAAGAATTGATAAAAGTGCCTAGCGGTCAGTTATCAGGATTATTTAGCTCAGTAATTCTATTTATAGGGACTCCTACTTTAAACGAGGAATAAACGCTAGGTCGTGGGAGCTCATTTTTTCACAGTCCACCTCATCAAAATTTTTCTGTTTTAAGTAACTTTTTAAATTATCAGTAGTCGTAGTTGTCTAATTTCAATATGTATAGGTAAGAGAACTTAATTACAGCTTTTAAACTAGTATTTGAGACAGCACTCACAACCATATTAGTTTTTAGGCCATGTTTCTTTTTGTGTTTTGTGACTAACTGGATCTCGTCATCTATATTATCAGTAGACGATTTAGTTGAGGCAGAATTTTAAACTACAGTTGCAGCGTCTTTTGTGGCCCCTATATATACTGCTTTATGGCTATACATTGAATTATTATTAACTTTGTTAACTTGTTAACTTTTGTTAGTTTTTTGTTAAGAGATATTATTTTGTGGATTATTTGTTCAAACTTTTCTTTCGACACGTTTTCTATCTGTGTCATCGGATTTTTTAGTATCACGGTTGTGTTGTTTGCTGCCATCTATTGCTACAATCTTCCCACTTATAGAACTCTGTTCGTGCATAGCACATTTTAATACCGCTATTTCCTCAGAGCCTGTTGTTAATAATTTAAAAAAAAACTGTCATTATTTCTTGATAGGGTGAATTTACAATTTAACACTGTTCATGTGAACAGTTAACAGCACATTGACTTGAGTACTATGATGGTGAAACTAACATTTCATATCTAAAAACAAATGTTTTGACCAAAAGGAATTTTAAACATAATAATGCTCTACCATGTACTTTTTCAGAAACTCAAAGAAAATTAGCAAAAAACTAAGTTAAGAAGGGTGACTCAGTTTTCTTTCTCCCGAAAATTTTTTGGAATAATTACATTTTTCGTACCATCGATTACATTCAGGTAGTCTTCGACGAGTATTTCAGTTCGAAATCAACAATATTTTTTATAATTAAAGTAGACATTAACGCTACCCAGAAAGATGGAGGACGTTCTATAAAATAATAGGTAATAATCTGGACACTATTTTTTATTAAAAATTAATATGCTTCAAGTATACATTAGTTTTATTTTAGAAAATATGACAAATATTCCGATTAACCTAATAGTTTCGGTCAAATGCTCTATGATGATCATGCATTGTGATTTTCTATAAGCGAGTTTTGATGTACATACTATATTTTTACGCTGTTTTAAATTTTATATAATACATTATTCTCAAAACGTAGTAATTAATGCACGCTGAGTATGACTAAATAATGTTTACACCGATACAAAATGTTAGCTACTATAAGAAGAAAATGGGTTCGTAATATGCAGTTCGCACAACTACTAAACGCATCAAGAAACTGGATCATTTTATTCCTAGACAAAAAACGATATTCAAAAATATCATGCCTAAGCGATAGAAAAAAAAATGGAACAAACGCTGAACTCCTATAACGAGATAGAGTATTTGTTCCGGTTTAAACAGTACAAAGATGATTCAACGGAAAGTGAGGGTGCCCCACGTCCATGGTTTGCCGTATCATTGCTCTAACCACTAAGCTATTAAGGACTGTGAGGTTCCAATCCTACTTTACGCATCCGAAAGGATAAAAAATGTCGCAAAACGCAGCTGTCAAATATGTAAAAAATTCCAAGAAATTTGTTAACAAATCCGTGCAACATTATTTGTTGTAACACAAACAGTCGATGATCTACCAGAACAAGATACCGGAAAGAAGATTACACTATGGGGAGGATATATAACTTTTGCAAATTTTTGTGAAAGACAGAGGAAATTAAAGCAAAATGATATAAATTTATCGTATGAAAGCATTCCCGTCTACGCGTTCATAATATAAAATAGAAAAGTGCATTAAGAAAATCCTAACTCTACAAAATTTATGTAAAAAAAGAATTCCTTGGGCAACAGAGTTTCGCGATCGTGATTGTGTCAATGTAATTTTGATCGACGAAGCATCTTTTTAGGCGAACAGCACTATAAATTGTTCTTGGGCGACTCCATAACTATTAAAAGAACTATTAAACAACCAGCAAAGTTACATGTTTGGGGTTAACAGAAATTCGGCAACATACATTTGTTTACAGAGAATTTAATCATACAAAAAGTTGTTATTACCATCCGACCAAAAAATGTTTAGAGCAAATAATCAGTAACGGATTCACTAAGATGATAATGACCCAAAGTATCGAAGCCTGTTGTGCATGCAGTGAAAAGCTGAAAATCATGTCGGCCTGTTGATTTTGTTGTCTGCAGACCATATATAATCTGTAAGTTTTTTTCAAGTACAATATAGTCTTCTTTTGTGAACTTTTAATTTCCACAAAATTCTTTAGATCATCTGCATAAGCCAGTATCCCAGTGCTTAGTAAGCTTGGAATGTCATTAACGAATACTGGGTTGTCAGCTAAGCGCGCGTCAGTCTATAGCTCCTAAACCAATGAAGTTAGGAATTGCGTTAATTGTATGTATTTGTAAGACTCTATTTTAGGAAAATATTTTTGAGTGTACAAGGTGGCCCATATAAGTGTGACGATATTAAAGTATTTTTTTTTTTAATGGGACACCTGTATTTTTTTGCACGTTTCAGTTCATTTTAATGCACTTTATCAATTCTCAAAAAAATATTTCATTAGTTCTGGTATTTTAGGAGAAATAAATAAAAAATCGTAAAAAAAAAATTCTGACTAGAAAAAGAAAATAAAAACATTAGAGAATTTTCTTATACATGATTAAATTACGTATTCAAACACTCTACCGTTTTGTTGTAAACACAGATTTAATCTATTTGTTAAAGACCTATTTACATTTTCTAACGTTAAAGGAGTAACTGTATTAAATGCTTCTATTATTCTTTCCCGCATGTTTTCTGGTGTAGTTGGGGGTATTCGGTAGACCAGATCTTTAACGTATCCCCATAGGAAATAATCAAGTTTAGTCAGATTTGGTGATCTTGCAGGCCATGGAACAGGTCCTTGTCTTCCAATCCAGCGGCCTGGAAACTTTTCATTCAGTTAGGTATGTCGAACTCGAATACTAAAATGAGCAGGCGCTCCGTCTAACTGGAATCACATTCTTCTTAATAGCCCAAATGGTATATTTTCTAGAAGATTATCAAGATTGTCTAAAAATCTTTGGAAAATATCCCCATTGAGATGTTCATAAGAAAATGGAGTCTATTATGGGGTCTCTAATTATGCCTCCCCAGACGTTTACACTCTACCTGTGTTGCCGATCAATTGCTCTAGTAAAATTGCTAGTAAAATTTGAATTCACATTGGTGTAGTAATGTAGATTATGCCTGTTCACATGACCATTATTGTGGAAAGTCGCCTCGTCGGTAAACAATACAGTATTAAGAAACCGTACATCTTCTCGAATTCGAGCTAGACCCCAATTACAGAAATTTATCCTATTTTCAAAATCTTACTCTTGAAGTGCTTGATTCAGTTGCACATGATATTGACGGGACCTTACGCTTTTTCAAAATGTTTTCAACAGAAGTTTGACCTATGTGCAGCAAATCACTAATGTCTGCTGTACTTCTAACAATACTTGGAATAATGTTAAATTCATTTTTTTCATTTACTACGGGCTTTACTCTGTCATGCTTTTTATATTTAACTGTCCCAGTCCTGTCAAATCTATCCATCAATCTTGGAAATAATCTTATATCTGGGTGGTTTCTATCAAGAAACCTCTCGCCGTACACTCGTGATGCTAGAGATAATTCTTTAAGCATTCTCCGAGGATATAAATCATGTCAATTGATTCTTGGATCGTTTACTTCATTTTTATTACAAAAGAAAGGATAATATGCAAAAGATGTCACCGAATGTCAGATTAATTAATAACATTGTCATACTAACGAGTAGCTTCTTTCCATAGCCGCATAGGTATTCTGTTAATAAAAATTTACTGTGGAAAGCAAAATAAATGGTTTTTCGTAAATATCTAGAAAACCGTCGAAAATTTGAATACAATTGTAGAACCAAAAAATTTTTGTGGTCACGTTTTTATGATTTTTCAATTATTTCTCTTAAAATACCAGAACTAAAGAAATAAATTTTTGGGAATTGATAAAGTGTGTTAAGATGAAATGAAATATGCAAAAAAATAGAGGGTGTGTCATTAAAAAAAACTTTAGTATCGTTACACTTATATGGGCCACCTTGTACACTCAAAAATATTTTCCTAAAATAGAGTTTTACAAATACAATAAACTGACATATGAATGAAATTCCTAACTTCATTGGTTTATAAGCTATAGACCGACGCGCGCTCAGCTGACAACCCTGTACATTAAATAGCAAGGGATATTTAGGACACAGTTGAAGTCGAGGTAAAGTGTCTAGATTGAAAACCACTAAAGCGTATTTACCTAGAACGATGACTTAAATACAATCACATCAGTCTAAGTCAATTGTCCAACTTTTTCATAAGTATTGGGTGATAAATACTGTCACAAGTTCTAGCAAAATCCATGTAAATTACGTCGACTTGAGAATGATTGTCCAAAGCTTTATATACATATTGTGTTATTTTTGTTAAACTGGTAATAGTAGATCTACCTGTTATATAGCCTGTTAAATGGATTTGTGGAAACAGTTATAATCTGTTGATGAATAACTGATCCAAACAACTTAGTAAAGTTACTTGTAATATTAATGGGTCTATAGCTGATAACATGCAAACAATCACCCTTTTTGTGGCCCTACTAATTTTTTATAGACCAGGGAATGAGGAAGTCTTAACAATAAGATTAAAGATAAAGGATAGTGCTTTATAAGGTGCACAAATGCACTCCTTAATTAAGAAGGTTTTCTGAAACCAAAGCATGATATCCTCGGACGTAATAAGATTCGGGCAGCACTCTACAGAAGAAGCCCTTCTAGAACTCGGCTGAAAAGCGTTTGAAAGTAGATTAGCAAATGCATCCACTATTGTTTGAGGAGTAGAAATCTCCTCGCCATTATTCGACATGTACCTCGGAATTTTTGCACCACCTCTCTTGCTTCCTAGGTATCTTAGAATCATGTGCAACATGAGTTTCAACGTAAGATTGGTAGTTATTATATGCAACTATTCATTATGATACAATTTTAATTTGTTTTCCTTCGACTGTATGAAATAACATTCTTTTATTCTTATTCACCTTTGAGTATTAAACCACGGTAGCAAAATAGAAGGCTTGATCTTTGGTTCAGTGAGATCGATAACGGGGTTAATTTTAGCATAAAATGCTGAAACAGCAATATTAACATCGGTACACCATTTGAGGAATGACTATTCCGCATTGGCCACATCATCGTTCAATTTAGGGAAAGAACTGGCCGGCAGGATCTCCAAATGAGAATACTATAGAGAATATTTGGGCGTGTGTGAAGTGTAGGAACACTTCGTGGAAAGAAACTGAGCAGTTAAGCCATTATCTCGACAAATTTCCTTATGACAATCCTTACCGGATGAGTACATGTCTTAAATTTGGTGGAAAGTATATTTCGAAGATGTGACACGATAATCAACAACAGCGACTGGATGGTTTATTAATAAAAAACGAGATAATATTATTATTAGAGTATATTCTTGTATTATTAAATTTTTCATTTCAATAATAAATCGTTTTGATATTATGCTGGTGGCTTTCTTGTTTATCGGGATAAAATAAAACAAATTTTAATGAATTTCACTACTTTTTACTTTACACAGTAATGTTTCGCACCACAGGAGGTTCGTCAGACATATAACTAACTTATGAACATATCTTTGCATAAATGTACCATAACAAACAGATGTTTTGAATAGTTGAAGGGATACGGTAGTTTTTATTATTTAAATATCTATGACCAAAAAGTTTCACAAAAATATTGAACTACGGTTTATACGATATTGTTTATAAAGTGATAAAACTAAGGATCTACATTATGTTAAATGGAGGTAGAGCAGCGCTATGGTAAAATAAAATATATAAGTCTGAATATAAAATAAATAAATTAAGTAACAGTGAATTATTAATTTCAAATTGATCATTGAGGAACTTATCAGTTTTTTTTAATTTATTAATTTCAAGTGACTAATAAATTAAGCTTTTTCCTTTTATTTTTTATGTGTAGTATTTTAAATTCTTTGTTAAAGTTGTGATTTGTTAAATTACTATGAGACGCGTATGACGATCACTTTTATTATTTCTAAAACAAGAAAAATGTTCTTTGATGAGTATTTCAAACGATCTGCCTGTTTGTCCGATATATACGTCATGGGGCAACTACTGCAAGTTAACTCATAGACTCCTGATTTTTTTATTGTTATTTGTTAAATCCTTGTTGTTTTTTCTATAAATTTTGATAAATTGTTGTTAGTTCTATACTATGTACTAATGTCTAATTTTCTTAAATATTTACTAATTTTTGTGCTTGTAGAGTCTATAAATGTAATCATTTAAAATTTTTGGGTGTTATTTTTAATTAATATTGGGTATACTTGTGATATGGCTTTTGTAAAATATCTTTTAGTGTTGTAATGTTATCTATTATGTTACTTTTATATCCATTGTTGATTGCTATTTGTTTAATTAAATTTAATTCTTTTTCGAAGTCTTTTTGGTTCTTTTGGTTGATTAATCTATGTATAAAACTGTGATAAGTCGCCAATTTCTGTTCTATCGGATGGCAAGAAGTGTTTCGAATAGTTATATCTGTATTTGACGGTTTGTGGTAAATTGCAAAGTTACATTTGTTATTAATTCGAGTAATGGTTAAATTGAGAAAGTTAATACTATTATTTGTTTCTTGTTCCATTGTAAACTTAATATTGTGATGCAATGTATTAATATAATCAAATAATAAATTTAATTGTCTCTTTGTTCCTGTGAAACTTAGTAATATATCGTTTACGTATCTGTACCAAAATAAAATATTTTGAAAAAGACGATTTTTTTGAAATAGAATTTTCAAGATAATCCATAAACTGTTAAGATCCTCAATGATCAATTAGAAATTAATAATTCACCGTTATTTAATTTATTTATTTGATATTATTCAGACTGTCATATATTTTATTTTTCCATAGCGCTGCTCTACCTCCATTTAATATAATGTAGACCCTTAGTTTTATCACTTTATGAACAGTATTTATAAACTGTAGTTCAATATTTTGTGGAAGTTTTTGTTCAGAGATATTTAAGTAATAAAAACTACTCCATTCCTTAAACTATTCAAAACATGTGTTTGTTACGATACATTTATGTAAAGATATCTCCATAAGTTAGTTATATGTCTGTCGAAGCTCCTGTGGAGCGAAACGATCATTACTGTCTAAAGTAAAAAGTAAGAAATTAATTAAAATTTGTTTTATTTTATCCAGATAATAGTTATAATGGAATTTCATCAAGTAAAGGCTGAAACAATCCTATGTTTCATGTTTCTTAATTCTATTATACAAATTTTGTTACGTTACACACCTTTTATGATAGGCCTAAGCACAATACATTTAAAGATGGCATCTAACCTTCACTATTGTACTAATAATTAGAGTGGACCAATCCGGAGCGATATTGGTAAATATTTCATATAAAAGCCGAAAAACTCCAATAATTTATTAATTAATATATATATATATATATATATATATATATATATATATATATATATATATATATATATATGTATATATAAATTGATAAATTATTGGAGTTTTTCTACTTTTATATGAAATATTTACCAATATCGCTCCGGATTGGTCCACTCTACTAATAATAAAATAGTGGTGGCAACATAATGATTTTTTGTTGCACGTCTGCTTCGGTGTCGGACAATTATCTTGTGCGAAGGTCGTATAAGTCGTGATCACTGCATCGCTTTATAAAAAGGGGTATCGGCGCCGTCTGCTTTAAAATTATATAACGAAGACGTGCCAAATTACTTTTCAGCAAGACAGCGTAATGCACTGAATCAGCGATAATGAAGTGCGACTGGTTGCCGCAGTCACGATTTGTCCGTAATTTAATTCATATGGGATATATTAAAAGTTAAAGTAGCTTCATGTAAATTGAACATTGAAGAATGACATTTTTCAAATACGGAACACCCTAACAGAGGAAGAATGTTATAATATTGGGATGCTATGAATAATACATGATGTTATTAAAGCAAACTACTAATACAGCGGACTGCCGTACAACGCGGGAGATACGTCCCGCGTAATAGGAAATTGCCTTACATGGGACATGCATTATCGGACGAATTTATGCACCTTAAAACATATTTAAAAAATTGTAACTGTTGTAGTATATTGCTAATGAGATATGAGTCAGTTTGAAACATAATTTCACTGCCACGCTAAAAAATGATGACATAAACTGGTATTCTGATTCGTAATCTAGGACACAGTAGAACCATAAGGAATATGTATTTGCTTGGATTGTTACATGTACAACATGTGACATGCATAATGTCATTTTTTCTTTGCTTTGTACAGGTTTATGATTACTCCACTTGAGCATTCCCAAAAGGGTGGCAGATGATAATCATAGATTTTAAGAGAAAAAGTAATAAAAGTAAAAAAGTATAATAATGAATTTCCTTAGTTTTGAATAAAATTACATTCTTTTATTGTGATTAATGCTTAAATTGTTAAAATTTAACAATTGGTAAGGAATTGACATATTGGGTTGTCACAAAGTAAGGGATATACAGTGCTGAAGTGTTTTTGTGTTTACAATAAAAATTAAGCGGAATGAAAACCCAAATTTTAATGCTGGTCACAGATGGAGCCAAAGATTTAAACGAATTTGGAATAAGACATTTAAAAATTTTGAGAGAAAAGTTATCAGCTGTTCCGGAGCATGTAGATCCATTCTAGATTTATTAGATTATTCTAGATTTATCTGCGAGAGAAAATAAAGGAGCTACAATTAACACATGATCAATTATACAATGCCGGTGAAACAGGTTTGTTTTGGAAATTACTTCCAGAAAGGACTTTGGTTACGCCTGAAGAAAGATCGGGCCCTGCTCGAAAAATAGAAAAAAGTCATTTTTGTTGCATGCATTAATGCAACTGGTGCACATAAAATCAAACCGTTTGTGATTGGACATGCCAAAAATCCAAGATATTTTAAAAACTTTTTTACTTCCTGTGGAACACGTAAATTAGAAAAATGTTTGGATGACGTCGGGGATATTTGAAAATGGGATATCATTATTCATTTGCTCTACAGATTCAAAGATTTTTAAAACAAAACGGATTACCACAAAAACCCCTTTCACTTTTGGACAATTTCCTGTGGAATACGCAAGTTCGAAAAATGCTTGGATGACGTAGGAGATATTTGAAAATGGGGTTCATTATTCATTTGTCCTGCAGGTTCGAAGATTTTTAAAACAAAATGGATTATCACAAAAAGCCCTTTCACTTTTGGACAACGCTTCAAGTCATCCACCAGAAGAAAAGTTAGTTTCTGATGAAAAATTCTTACTGTCTTCATGCCCCCGATGTAACATCTTTAATACAGACCATGGACCAGAATGTCATTAGGTTAACGAAACTGTTTTATAGAGGAAGCTTTTTATCCAGAATAATTGCTTCTGATAGCAATTATATTTCAGCTGTCATTAAAAATTTGAGTCAAAGATACTGTTACATATCATGCATTAGCATGGAAGAATGTGAAAGAAGAGATAATTGCTAAGTGTTGGAAAAAGAGTTTATTAGATTCTTTCAATAACGACTCTGATTCAGTTCTACAAGAAAAATACAAGAACAGCGTCGAGGCAGCGTCAATTTAAGAAATTGTAGCATTACTACAGGAAATGAACGGAGACATAACATACACCAGTGAAGACATAGAAAACTGGAATAAGGATGTCATTGAAGAACTTGAAGAGGATGTAATTGAAATTGAAGATGTGAAAGAAATAATAGATGATGAGCCAATTCCAACTAACAACATCCCCGCTATTTGCCGACCTATTGCCGCTATGTGCCAAGTCATCGAAAATTACCTCAAAAGAAACCAGTCCTGTAGGATGTTTCATGAAAGGTATTTGACAAATGTATTCCACACATAATTGCAATGTCCAAACAATATATTGAAATAAAAATTTGATCGAAATCTTAACCAGAATTGGACCACAAACCACAAAATGGATAACCCGTTATATTTTAAACTTTGTAAATGTAGTGTTAATAAATATTACGAAATATTTTTCCTTGAAGACGTTAGCCATTATACATATCTAATTTTCTCATGCATATTACCTTTATGTATAATAGCTGCTGCTTATTTTGTTCTTATCTTTTAAAGGTACCATTCATTTTACTCAATATGTGATAATTTTTTATCCTAGTCTTTTATTCTATCCATAAATGTGATATGGGTGTTTTAAATAAAGAAGTTATTGTATAGATAATATCAAGCGAGTCACAAAATTTGTATCCTAGGTAGGCCATGAACGACTGAAATAGACATATAAGTCACGTCTGAGCTTAGAGAATTCACTAAGTGTCATTTGTAAATAATTATAAGTTAAATTGACAAGTTACGATTTAACCTATTATCCAATATAAGGGTATTTTTAGGGTTGATAGCTTACTTTTAAAAAAATCTATTTTCAAAGTTTTGCACTCTATTTTACAAATTACTTCTCAACATTCTAGAGATAAGAAAAATTAAATTTTAATCGTTTGTTGTTGTTGGTTATTCATTTTGCTTTAAAAAAATTAGGGTGTCTTTTGTTTTCTTTTATGCGCTTATAAGTGGTCCTTATATGCTTGGAATTTTATAGTAATTTAAATAAGCTGTCTGTTGCACATTCTATTAAAATTCCCAATGACCGTTACTATAGAAAAGGAAACGTGCGATTATCTAGCCACCTGATTGGTAGAGTGCCAAACAAAAACGAAACGGTTACGTCACACGGAGTACGTTTTTTATTCTATTTTGTTGACGCGACGCATGGCTTGCTATGCAATCCACTATATTCGCAGAGCGGCAAACTGCCACCTAAAACCACATGTTTTTAAGTAATCAATGAATGCGTAAGGTGTATGGCATGTTTCTCAACGGCCAATGAGAATCATGTAGTCGATCTGCTGACTTTGGCCGGCCAATGACTAGTACCGTAGCGATAGACAATCGCACACTCTCGTTTCAAGTTCAAAGTAAAACAATAATACGTAAACATTACGTACTGCATTTTGTTATTGTTGATTAAAATAGATGTCGCCAGCGTTTAAATAATAATGACGTATACATTTTTTTTTTAATTTTTGCGAGTTAATTTTTATTCTCGTTATCCTTTTAGAATATTTTTAGAAATAGTTGTAGAGGAAAGACTAAGCTTTTGATTCTTGGATTATCAAAGATTCATTACGTAATATTTAAAATTGTGTTTTTATATTTTGTGTTTGTAATGGCCTCATTATGAAGCCCAAAACAGTATCGAAATGAGCTTCATTTCGATACGCCTTTTCAAAATTTTTAAATGTTGGCATTGCTCGAACACATAAATAAATATTGCAGTTTATTGCTGCCATTTGATTTTAAGAATGTAAGTATATTTGACAGAATGAAATGATACATATAGAAAAGAAAAATGCTACACAAACAAAGGTATATTGGGGTGGAGTAAACTGGCGGTCAAAACATTTGTCCAATCATTTTGATGTTCGACAAAATTTTAACAAAATAAACACGTTGTGAATCAGTTTTTAAGTTTTGAAGGTTATTGAGATGCAAAATGTCAATGTATATTATCTGCCATATGGATCTATTTAGCAAGAAAACATGTTAAATGCAAATATATTATAATATTTTATTTATAACTTGTAACAATTCATATGTTAGTTTTGAGAGATCGACAATCCATTCTACAATGCGAAAAAATGAGTCGGACAGTTTTTTTGTCCGCCAGTTTGCAACATATAGCAAGTGTTCATTTGAAAAGTCAATCTAGGTTACTTTGAAATTTTGATAGAATAAGACGCAAATATATTAATATGTGTTTGTTGTTCCGTAAACGTAAATCCAAATGACATTTGATAATGTCAATCACAAATATCGTTAGTGCATAAAATAATCGTGCGTCGATTCTGATTTAAATAAATTGCTTCTCAGTTTTAAAATGGCTTTCACTTTAGAACATAAAATTTTTTTAGTCCAGGCTTATTTTCGAGGTGGTAATAAAATTGATGGTTTATGGGTTTATTCAGTTCAAGATTGCATGGTAGAATTTCAAGTTGAGTTTCCACATTTTGTAATAGATTATATCCAATTTAAGAATACTTTGGATAGAACTTTAAAACTTTTTTCTGAAACTGATAGTCTCTTAAGAAAATCAGGCAGCGGAGCAGTTAAGAAACGTACACCTCAAGTTGTCAATCGTGTTGAAGAAATAATGGAAAATGAACCACAAACATCTGTTCGACATTAGAGTCAACAAATAAACCTTTCTGTTGGTACTACTCACAAGTTAATAAAAAAAGATATGCAACTTTATCCATACCGTGTCACAGCAGTACAAGAATTGTTAGAAATATTACCCACGTAGACTACAGTTTTGTAATTGGTTTGTAAATATGAATAATGGAGAACTTTCGCAAAGAGTCATCTTTACTGATGAAGCATGGTTTTATAAAACGGGATACCTAAATTCACAAAATACAAGAATTTGGAGTAGTGAAAATCCACATGTAATTAATGAAGAATCGCTACATCCAGAGAAAATTGGTGTTTGGGCAGCGATAAGCCAAAGGCGAATCATTGGACCAATATTTTTTCAGGGAACGTTAACTGTTCAAAGGTACCGTACGGAAATTTTACAACCATTTGTCAATCAGTTGCATGATGATGAACTTCAAAACGCATATTTCCAACAAGACGGAGCACCTTGTCAGTGAACTGCAGAATCTTTGGATTATTTAAGAGAATTTTTTGATGAGCGTATAATTAGTCGAAATACTGAAATTGCCTGGCCTGCACGTTCATGCGATTTAACACCTTGCGACTTCTTTTTGTGGCCTTATCTAAAAAATAACATATTTCGAACACCTATATTGAATTTGAATGATATGCTACAGAGAATTGAACAGAAATGCATGGAAATTAATAACAATCGAGTAATGTTGCAGAATATCATCAGAAATTTTGAACGGAGGATTTTAAAGTGCATTGATCTTGGAGGACAACATTTTCAACATTTGTTATAGTTTTCAATAAATACCTATTATTTGTAATTTATTTGTATGTATGAAACTGTCAAAATATACGACTTCGTAGGTTAAATAGTAAATTTTAATTTACGACATACTTCAAAATGTTCTCAGTAAATCACATGCTACTAGATTGACTTTTCAAATGAACACTTGTTATTAGTTTATATGTCACTCATGTTTATAAGAGGGGGATTTATATATTGAACTACTATTGAAACAATTTAAAGTTGGAAATATTTTATTATTAAACATAGTGTCCTCTTAAATTAATACACTTAGGGCCGGTTCTACACTATCGTAGATAAAACTCGGTTAGCTAACCCATGTTTTAACTTATTCCATATTATAACCCGAGATTTATGCCAGCGTACGTTTTTAGTTCACGGATAATTATACCGCCAAATATATTAAATTTTCTTGTGTTGGCAGTAAAAGTGACAAGTATTAGTAAACAGCTGATTTCTTGTTTATGTAATGTTAGTTTTCTAGACTCATTTTTCTATAACACATTTTATAAATTAAAATGGATATGAATGTATTTGATTCAGATAGCGATGAAGAAATTAGATATCGTGTGCGTTACTTTCGAAGCCGTAAGACCTTTAAGGACAGGTAGGCTTAGAGAACATACAATAAACATAAGTTTTTAATATATTGTCTTGTTGCAGAGTCAATTATTTTAACACCTTGTCGGATGAAGAGTTCAAAAAGCGATTTCGATTAAGTAAATATACTTCAAGAAATATTTTAGAACATATAAGAACAGAAATAGTTTGCAAATAACATAAATCACAAAATAGATGCAGAAATTAAACTTTTATTGACTCTGAGATTTTATGCAACAATGATAATAATACAAATAATCATACAAAATGTTGCAAAATGCAATTGCCCAGACTATGCCCACAATTTTTACCTAAATATGCCTAGAAGTGTAGAAGAATTCTAAGAAACTAAACATATTTTATCAGGTAGCTAGATTTCCTAATGTACTAATTGTAAGTACAATTGATTGGACTCACATAAGAATACAATCTTCTGGTAGTAGTAATGCTAAGTTGTACCGAAATGGAAAATGATATTTTTCATGGAATATTCAGGTAATAGGAGATTCACAATTAAGAATTTGTGACATCGTAGCTAGATGGCCAAAATCTACACATGACAAACAATTTAGAATGCATCAGCAATTACAAGAAGCTAAGAAAATGAACGTTTCAATAACTTAGTTGTACTTGGTGATGTGGTTACGGTATTACAAAATATATATAAAAAACCCCTTTGGCAAATCCTCAAAGTCGAGCTGAACAATTGTACGATTAATCCCATACTAGAGCCAAAAACTGGATTGGAAGATTTTTGGTGTCTAAAAAGGTTTCCAATCTTATTACATATATGATATGAGAGTTAATGCAGAACTCTCGAAAGCAATAATAGTAGCAGTAACAGTATTACACAAAGTTGTGAATGGGTTATTGATAGGACATTGAATTTCACAAATAGCAGCCAGTAGCAAATGTGCAAAATGAAAATGATGCATACAGAGCTACATTAATAAATGCGCATTTTGCAAATTTATTCTAATATGGTATTGTGTACTTACTACCTTCTAAATATTTTTTATATTTACTTTTTTATTGTATATACTCGTGTTAATTTTATTATTAAACAAATAATGAAGCCATTTTCTTAAATGATTACATATGTATATTAACTTATTAAACAATTATAATTTCCTGTTACATTGACAATTTAATGTATTTGAAAGTTTTTTTTCAATTTGCTCCTTTTTCTTACTGTGTATTCCTCTTCTTTTTGTCATTTTTATACTCGAACCTAAAAATACAATGCGTATAAAAATGTATGTCCAATTAATACATTTGAATGCGTTTCGACTGCTTTATTTGTTTTGGTGACCATTGGCTCTAATCATCTGTTGTTAACTTAAAAATTTTGAGATTATTAGTGGTATTTGCAAAATTAAAAACAACTTACAACCTGCAACGCTTTTAACCCTTCTAAGAAAATTCTTCTTGGTCTGCAAACCAGCCCTCCACAGCTTCTATTATCTCTTCGTTACACAAAAATTGAATTCCTTTTAAACGTTTTTTTCGCTTGAGAGAACAGATAATAGTCTGAGGGGACTAAATCTGGGGAATAGGGCGGTTGTTCCAGTAATTCGAACCCTAGACCCCAAATTGTATTCATGGTAATGCGCGATTCGTGTGCAGGGGCATTATCCTGCAAACACCACACCTATCGCTAACATGCCGCGTCTTGTTTCCTTAATTTTCTCTCTCAAGGAGGTTAGTAATTTAAATAAAAAATAATTAAAAATCTTCAGTGAAGATCTGACCCTCTTTTAGGTAATTGCCCAAAATTATCCACACATATCGTCCAAAAAAACTGAAGCAAGACAAGACGTTTCGAAAATCTGGGTCTCCTTCAAAACGGGCACATATTGACCGTGATTCTTTCACTCTTGCTCGTTTGTGTTCGGCGTTCAAGCATTTAGGAATTCATTTTGTAGAAAATTTTTCCTATCTAAATCGACATGAACTATATGATGGATTCGCTCATGTGAAATCTTTAGAGCCTCAGCTACAGTTTTGAGTCCAATTCGAAGGTCTGATAATGTCATGTCATGAACTGCGTCAATACTTTCGGGGGTGAACACCAAAATCGGTCTTTCTGGTCGCTTCTCATCTTCAACGGAAACTTTTTGATTTGAATGACGCAATCCATCTCTTGGCAGTCGCATATGATGGGCATTGATCGTCAAGCGTCGTAAGCATATCTTCGTAAATTTCCTCTCTCACAAAGTTATACATACAATTTTTATTTATAACTTTGTGACAGATAGCATGTGGTTGTGCGAGGACTGCTTTTGTTCGTCATAACTACACGTGTTCCTCTCTTTTAAATGAGTTTGTCCTGGCTTTTAAATTGTACTTTCAAAATAAAGTACGCTATTGTTACTAGTCGGATTACTTTGAAATATTGCAAAGATTATGAATAGTGAGAAGGTTAATTTCTCCATACAAAAAAAGTTCACATTTTGACCCCCTGAGGAAGTATTCGATTTTGATGCGAAATATTGGGAGAAAAAATAAAGAACTGACTTAAATAATAGAGTTTAATTTTGCTGAATTCCCCAAAAAACAATTTTTCTTTTCCATACATGTTCTAACTGCAAAGACTCCTGGTATAATTATAGATAGGGTGTAAATCAAATATGCCGACGTTCGCTAATATATAATAGATACGTAAGACAGCAAAAATCTGCAAAAACATTTTATTCTATCAAAACTTTAATTTTTGCGGAAATTTAGGAACACAAACTTTTTAAATCCGGTCCTGTATTCAGACTGAATCTAAATAAATAAAAATCATGGTTGTATGTTGTCGATTCAACTAACAAATAGGCATTTATTTGGTTCACCAAAAAATCCCCTTCACATTTCAGTAATGTAATACGTGTTTGTGTGAAAAGTTTATAAACATGTATTAATTCATTTCCTAAATATAAATTTTCTTATGCATCAGCTGTAGTATCCCGAAAAAATACAATATCAAGTTTTGAATACACTGTAAATGAGAATCTAACAATTATTAAAATCTCAATTCACATGTAAATGTCGCCTAATGTGTCGTGCTAATTCTACAATTCGTCAAACCAAGTTGCACAAGTATGGAGAATGCAACACGCCGCGACCCCAACCTTCCTGATTGTTAGGATAATTAAAATTCGTGTAAGACACACCTATCCCGGATTGTGCAAATGCATTTCGTTCTTATTGGAACTTGTCAATGCATAGTATCCCAGAGACAGACATGACTTACACTTCCTTCGCTACTTGTATATATAGTTAAGATATTGAATATACTTTAAATGAGAATCTAACAATTATTAAAATCTCAATTCACATGTAAATGTCGCCTAATGTGTCACGCTAATTCTACAATTCGTCAAACTATGTTTGCACAAGTACGCAGAACGCTTATGATCCCAAAACAACCAATCGATCTAGTGAATATCGTGCAAGATCGAAAAACTACATCACAATAGTTCAAAAATCGATCTAAAAGATACGTTCAAAGAAGCAGTTTAAAAATCAAAGTGAAATTAACAATTTTCTTTGATTAGCATGGTATAGTGCACTATGAATTTCTTTTAAACGCCCAAACTGTTAACAATAAATATTATTTGAGTGCTATGCGTCGTTTGCGAGAAGTCATACGAAAGACAACTCGTAGTTTCTGCATCACTACAACGCAACATGTCAAACTTTATCATTTATTCAAGACTGCCTAGCTAAATATTCAATTCACATTGTGCAACAGCCATTAAATTTGCCTAATTTAGCTAACACCCAGTGATTTTTTTCTATTTAGACAGCCCAAAAGACTATACCGTGGACACTGTTTTGAATGGATTGAAGAGATAAAAGAAAATTCGAAACGCGCTTTGAAGACTATACGGAAACCGAATTTCAGAACTGTTATGGAAATTGGAAAAACCGCTGGAATAAGTGAATTGCTTCGGAAAGAAACTACTCGTACTTTGCTTTGAAGAAGATGAAATAAATTTGAAAGAAGAATAAATACTTCGAGCTTTATTTAACAAATCATGATACTTTCACAGTAGTTTACATTAAAAGTACGGAAATTCGATAAAAAATTATTAAATCGTCTTGTAAAATGGTTTCAACCTTGCTAAACATGAAAAATATACAGGTTATCCTTAAAAAAGCGACATCATATGAAAAATGGAAAGATGTAATTATATAGAATATGAATCCAAAATATTTTCCAAAAATTCCCACTCATCCGCGAGAAAAAAATGACAAAGATATTTATAAAATATTTGTCACGCCACAGCCTTTAAAGAAGTGCACTTCCTTTAAAAAGTGCTTAAAGAGTAGATACCCTTACTGTTTATGTTATGTATTTTGGATTCATATTATATATAATTGTATCTTTCCATTTTTCATACGTTGTTCATTTCTTTCAAGAATAGCTTGTTTATTATATTGAAAGAAGTAATATACTATTTCTTTTAATATATTCAAAATATAAATATGCATTTAGCATCAAAATAACTTAAAAATAAATAAAATAAATCATAGTCATATTTGCATTTTATTACCTTTCATAGCAACTTCCAGAAATACTCATCTCATAAATATGTAGGTTTGTGAGCGAACTCGCGTTAAATTTTAATCCTTCACCTACTCTCACCACTTAAGATTTGTCACAATTCTAAGTAGGTTAATTTGCCTTAGTTTACCAGTGAGCCTAAAGGAAAAACTGTTAAAAATTACTTTGAAAATATCATGCGGAGAATCTATAAACGTACAAGCGTGTGTAGCTATCATTACGTTGTCTGAAGAATACAAAAAAGTTTTCTGACTGTATTGCGTTCGTTATAATGTAAGAGGAAAATACTGTGTGCGTGTTAAGGGTGTAGAATTGAAGGAATGTCGAAAAAAATTATACTTCGAGATAAATGCTGATTGTATTTAATAATTTTTATGCATAACAAAATATTCTGAAAGTAATGGCTAAGTAAGGCCCATACTTAAATCCGATGTATGAGTTGAAATATACTATAATGGATAACAATTGTAAAAATGAATGCAAGTAAAAAACATTTTTCTATAATAACCGGCGAAGAGTGTAAAAAATTGAAACATCTCATGTGTATCATCAATTAGTTTTATTTTAACTTAATTTATAAGATAGAAACACCACCTAAATTACAAAAAAAATTAGTAAAAGATATCAGTTGAGTAGTTGTTAGGGCTATTTCCATTGTTTGTAGCATTTGAATAATCCGACGTTTCCGTAGTTAATCTACTAGTTTTCAGGGCAGCCCTGAGAAAGGCTGGATCTTGCCCAACTCGTGTCTGATATATTTGTACCCGTGTGAGCACCGATACATTCCGCATAATTGTCATATTTGTCTTCCCAATTAAAAAATTTGGAAGGCAAATATGTGAGACACGAGTTTGGCAAGATTCAGCACTTCTCAGAGCTACCCTGAATACGGCAGTAGATTGACTGCCGAAACGTCGGATTATTCAAATCCTACAAACGATGGAAATAGCCCAAACAGCTACTTCAATATTCATCGTCAACAATTTCTCGCCGTGAGAAAAGAAAACAGCATGTAAAATGTAGTATATCGATGTTTACTAACATCAAGTATTTAAATGCGATAATACATATACGAGGTATATTCGTAAGGTATCCGACCTTGTGCTGTAGCAATATGTATGGCGTTCCCTTCAAAATACTCTCCTTGGGGAGCCAAAATCTTCTTTTAGCGATCTTCCTACTTTCGGAAGCAGATCCTGAATTCAGGTTTCGGAATGGCTAACAGCTGCTTTGTTGCATTTCTTTTTATCTCCTCTACGTAGTCAAATCTTCTTCCAGTAATAGGATATTTCAATTTGGGGAACAGTTGCAGGAAGCTAAGTCAAGACTGAAAGTTGGCTGGCGTAGCTGAACAGTTTCGTGTTTCGAAAGAAATTGCCGGATAAGGGTGCGTTATCTTGAAGTACTCAGTCGCCACTTTTACATCAATCTGTCCGTTTCCGTTTCACTGCGTCATGCAATCTTTCAAACCGTCTTGGTAATACTCTTTGTTCACTGTTTGACCTTTTGGAGTGTATTCATGATGAACATCACCTTCCTGGTCGAAGAAAATAGTGAGCATCACCTTGATGTTCCTCCGACGTGCTTGTAAATCGGCTAAATTACTTTTTAGTTTGTGTATCACTCATAGATTCATTGCCATATACTTGACGAATCTTACTGATGGTTTCGAAGACGAATGACTTTTTGAATGAGTTTTTGCCAAAATTTAATGCAAGCTTTTTGTTCGTTGCATTCGGGCAACGTGCACGAGGTTTGACGTTCACTCAAATAGAGTAATCCTTGTCGACTGAACACTGGCATGACCTTTCCATCTGGAGGGGGCACACATAAAGACAGATCTACATGGTGTAAGTAAGTTACAGCACAAGGTCGGATGTTTTCCGGGCAGAATTAGTACGCTGAAATATATCAATTTATATACAAATGGATACAATGTGTTAGACACAATCAACGTACGCGTTTCTGACTGCTTTGTCCTCTTCAGTATACGACGTGAAATGCCACCGATATATTGAATAAGCCCGCCACATATGCCAAATTTGTACGACACATGCTGATGAGAAAATAACTTATGGCATCTATCGATCAAGAGCGGCACGCTTGTTCAACAAATTAACCTTTCTGTCGGTGCAATTCACACAATATTAAAAAATATTTATTCATACATACAGTGTAACAGCAGTATAAAAAATGTTAGAAGTTGCTTATGTATGAAGACTGAAATTTTGTAAGTGGTTTATATGAACAACAACAGAGAACTTTCGCAATTTGAAGTACTGAAAATATATATGGAATTATTGAAAAACCGCTACATCCATAAATAATCGGTGTTATGGCAGTGTGAAGTCAAAGACAAGTAACTGGATCAATATTTTTTCAAGGAGCATTAAAGGTTCAAAGATATTGCAGGAAAATTTTCCAACCATTTATTAGTCAATTACATCATGATTAAAAGGCAAGCCAAAAGACAACGATCTCATGAACCCACCACATGATTCTCTTCAGACCCAACCACATACCATCAATTTTGACCTCTTACATTGTAACTGTCATTAAAAATATGTCAAATGAATTTTCAATGTTGTTGGCATATGTAATTAGAATGTATTGTTTTGTTTTAATCCGTTAAAATAAATTACTTCCATCTATTGTGTATCACAAAAACTAGAGCAAATAAAATACTTTCTTTGGGTTAGCCGGTAAAGTGCTACTACCTACCTCGGTATGTAATAGCGCGTTTTCTAACCGGTTTGAAGGTTAGAAATGTTCAGTTTACTAACCGATCGTGAGTAAAAATATTTATGTTGTATCGTTAATGTGTGAACAAACTATTTTGTAAAAACTGGTCTTTTGTTTGTACTAGTCGGGTACCGGCTCATGATGATATCAGTTCATTTTGAAACCACCCTTTATCAAACACATCCAAAATCATTAAAATCGGATATCCCGTTGAGTAGTTATGCGCGAATAAACAAAAAAATATATATACACGGCAAATTGATAAAATCTTCCTTTGTTGAAGTCGGTTAAAAACAAATAATATATGACAAAATAGAATATAAAACAAGAAATGTACTCGTATAATTTTAAATATTTACTTGTAGAAAACTAAAAATTTTCTACATAAAATGTTTTTATTTTAAATTTGAAATGTAAAATATCATTGTATGCAAATAGACAATCTACTGATTAACTTAATATTCAAAATTCAAAAATGTACAGCTGCAAAAATAATTGCGTAAATAAAAGTTATTTACGTAATGACATTTATGAAATTAATTGAAAACCCGTGTATATAAACAACAAACTGGGATGCGCGTCATAGGCGTCGCTTTATAGTATGTAAATAAAAGGAATAATCAATTTATAAAAGGTGATGGAACCCTTATCGTTTTAAACGTCTTCTGTGAAGAAACATAGTGGATAATATCGGTTAAATATTTACAGCATTAGGTGTGTTTCCACAGTTGTTTCAGCAATCGGTGTTTCGTGGTGAAAAAATATGTTTAGATGCAGAAAACGAGCTTCTACATCTAGTGACGTTTATTTACGTAATTAAATTTATTTTATATTTTAGATTAAAAATTTTGCTGGACCATGTAACCGATATTTATAGTATTCATTTCCAGAATGTACAAAATTATTCATTGGATAATAGAGTAAACCGGTAGATTACACAAAATCATAGTTATACATAAATTAAATAAAAATTCCTCGTTGGATTTTACACCAGTTTCTTTTATATGTGCTTCGTACTCTTCACGTGTTGTTTGGGTTTTGTCCACCACGTTAGGAACATATCGAAAACTATAAATTTAAATTTTGCGCCATTGAAAATTAAATCAGGATATCCACTTATTAACTTATTTACTTGGTCGAACAATGGTCGTTTTCTCAATACACCTTCTTGTTATACAATGCTAGTGTATAGTGCCAAAGAAAAAAAAAGGGGTGAAAGGTATATGTGAGTAATGCCTTCATACAAAAAATCCCGGTCCAATGTTTACGTAGTAACGAGGAAATCATTTTTCCTTATTCGAGTCCGGCCCTGTCGCAGATAAATATACGGGCGGCAATACGGGCTTTCACCTCTAATCCATCAGTAATTCTCTTTACCGACTAATTATATTTTTATCAGCAGTGTGTGTCAGTACCACACACAAATTTAAAAATAAATAATTAAAAAACAGGTATGTATCCCATTGGCCACGCTACATAGAGCTTTTTGTTTTATGACGATTTTTGTTTTATTATAAACATAATAATTTTAAAAGCCTTTGTTGGGAGACTGTGGTTAAGTAAACACTCAAAAAAGGTATAAAACCTCTTACCACAATTGATAATTGTATCCTAAATACATCCACGTATACACTACTCAGTCAGTGTATACGTGAACGCAGTGTAAAATTGTGCGCGTGTCTATGTGTTAACTTTACTGTGCCCCATGTTCGACATTTTGATTAGTGGTTTTATCTACTGATGATGACAACTAGTTGTAGAAATACGTATTTAGGAAACGATTATTAATTGTGGTAAGGGGTTTTAGAGAGAAATAATAATTTTACTTTAAAAGAAGTTTAACGTTCAAAGAATTTAATTTTAATCACATTTTAATTAATTCGGCATATGTTTGTCGATATATTTGACATAAAGGCTATTATTGATATTCACAAAAAAAAATTTCCATATGTGCGGCCGATATGTTTTGGGAAGAAAACAACAACATTCCCTATCTTTGAATAGGAACTTATGTTAAAAGTATCTTCTGGAATTTTGTTGTTTTTTTTTGCAGGTCAATGAACTTGAATTACAGCTGCCTATATTTCGATAAATATAGAATAAACCTATGTTTATCGAAATACATACGAAAGATATGGGCTAACTTTTACTACATTTTGGCCCTAAACATTCGAAATTTTTGACAAATTACAAAGAAATTTCTTTTTTTATTTTCAGTTAGACATTTATACGTATTCTTCAGATTCGCAGAGCTTGGGCGCTACTCAACGTTAACCCTGTATATACATACAAATATATAATATCGCAGACGAAATTATAGAAACTGCGCGTTGACCTGGTACGTCAGTGGAGCGCACCTCGAAATTAGTATCTCTAGACCAATATATTACAAAAAATATTACTATGTACTTAAAAGTGAATTTCTTGTTCACCATACTTCAGGAAAACTAGTATTAGTTTGATCAAAAATCAAAAGTAGAGGTTATACAAAATAAAGCAAAAAATCGTATGCTTTGTTATCGTAGATGTAAATGCGTAAATAGACGCAGTTCAAAAATTAAACTTGAAATGAAAAAGATAATCATTATTCTACTGAATTCTAACTAAAAATTAATTTATTATTTACATTGATCTTGTTACCAGTCACTGATTCATCGAGCTCGAATCTTATCGAGTGAGATTCGAATTGATGATCTCCCAAGTTTGCATTAGACCAGGAATAAATTTGTAAAATAGAATATAACTAATTGTCGATTAAAAAAAGAATAACATTAATTTTAATTGATATGTATCGCACTCAAAAATATCATACTTTATATGTAAAAACTTATTAAACTGGATGAAATCTCATAAAAAATCGCTAATATTATATATCGTAATATTCCTTAAGGCATATTACGTTTTTCTTTTTGTAATGCAATATTTTTATTTTGGTTTTGGCCAAAGTCCTTTATTTGAAATTTTATTATTCTTACAATAATATATTTCTTTGGGTAGTGATACAGTTGCGTTAATTATTTTTTATACACATAAGGTTTTATTGACCTCGATTGACAGACTTCCGCTATTATTGGGTGTAATTAATCGTTTATTTATCTTCTTAATAATTAAATTTATTACTTCATTGTTCGTTTTGAATGTTGCTTGCAATGAACCAGAATGATTTCTTTTCATAAATTTATTGTGGAATTTTTTACTTTTAATTTTTCGTTAATAATATTCTTCTCTTATACACTAACCGGCAAAAGAAAAACCGGCCACTCTGAGGTATTTATTGAGCCTTCACAAATTTCGTTTTTTTTTTAACTAAACAAGGATTTAAACTGTTTTATTTTTTATTGTTAAATCTTCGTAATGCAAAATATGCCCCACATTCTCATTTTAATGTATTGACCTTTTTAATAAATGTCACTCATATGTTTTTACGAGAAATCCAAGTAGGCTTAATAATTTGTTGTTTATGGACCCCAGTTTGACAGAAAACAACAATTTTCAAGCATGGACAATACCGTTAACTAGTGCAAACGTTGCACAATTATTGCATTAATAGAAGACGGTCGTAGTCAGCGTTATGTACCCTGTACATTAGGTATACCGTTCAAGATGCTTGGAAACGATTTCTAGAGATTGCCATATTCGAAAGGCGAGCAGGATATGGAAGGCGAAGAGCAACAAGTGCAGTTGACGATCGTCTTATTGTGTTGAACAGCGTATGGTCCCAAAGTTTTCGGAAAAATGTTAGATATTCATAATTTTCTCAAAATTGCTTTACTTAGAAGCTATATATTACAACAATTGACAATAAATAGAACAATAAACACTTAATCTTCAAATTATTGATAGTGGGCTATTATCTTCGATGGTCCTCAGTTTTCTTCTGGGGTGTCTCATAATCCTCTGGACAACAGCAGGATCAATTTCTCGCATTTTTTTTTAATTCGACGTCGTAATTGGTCTACATTTGCAGCATCCCATTCATTTCCATACACTTTTCTGGCCAATATTGACTAACATATTTCTATTAGTCGAGCCTCAGGTACATTGAGACGATTTTCTAATTTAGGAACAAAGTTTATGTTGTTTGCGTTATACCAGTCTCTAGTAACTCTAGCATAATGGTATGAAGCTAGATCAGGCCAAAACGTGATACCATTATTGCCATGATGTGTATTTAAAAATTGAAGCAACTTAGAAAGGTATTTCTGAATGTAAATTTGTGCAGTTAAGGCTTCTCCTCGAACACAATCAATGTACGGCTGCGAGATAAATCCGGACTCAGAAATGGCACACCACACTAAAATTTTGTCCCCAAATTTGGATTTACCTTTGCATTTGACATTATTTGGCGTGTTTTCTATGTCGTCGGTATAAAAACCGTCGTTTCCCTTCATCTCTGAATGGGACAAGATTAAATATTTCTCATCATCCATTGTAATCAGTTTATTGACAAAATGGATGCGCCTTAGCGCACGACAATACCTGGGTATTCTTTTTAACTAGGCCGCGGTATATTTTGGTGCTCTCCTTCGTTTTCTAAACACCACATTATTTCGGGAAATTGTTCGAAAAACAGTGGTCTTTGAAACGCCGAATCTTCGACTTATTTTTCGCTGTGAAACCAACTCTGTCCTTAACGGAGCATTCTTTGTTCCCTCACTTGGTTCATAATTCTTGGTCGACCACTTTTGGGCAAATTAACGTAGGGTATTTCCTCTTCACATTCCTTTATGGTTTGATAAATTGCAACAATATCACGCTTGGACATTCGCCCAACTAGATTGTAAATTCCTTTATGAATAGTAGCTTATAAGCCATTTTACTGAACTAGATCACAGAAACTAAAGTGTCATAATTTAAACAAGTTAATTGTGACATATGACTTCCAGCGACAACTTAACCAAACGTCATTTAGTACAACTACAAATAACAACAGTTCAACATCAACATCGCTTGCAAAGTGTGACAGATTGAAATATGTGAAAGGACAATTAGGCGAAGATTAGAGGAAGGTGGTCTGACTTCACGAAGACCAGCTACAGGACCACAATTGTTACGTTTTGAAGAGCGTGTCTCCAGTTTGCATGATTACATGCGAATTTGATTCTTCAGCAATGGGGTAGCTTTTTATAGATGAGTTGCGCTTTTGCCTACGATGATCGAGAAAGAGTGTCGAGAAGACGAAATGGACGGCATGCCGATTGTGTCATCTCTGAACGTCTTTTCATGGTGGCTCTGTTATCGTATGGGCAGGTATTTCCACAGAAGCATGTATAGAGCCTATATTTGTAAAAAATGGTGCTTTAAACATAGACAAGTATGTAGAAAATATTCTTCAAGAAGTTGTCCCATTTTCTCATTTTATTGTAGATGGCTTTGTGGTCTGGCATAACAACGCCAGACCACACATGGCAAGAGTCGTTACTGAGTACCATAATGAAGTTGGAATTCGTAGACTTTATTGGCCAACATGCTGTTCGGATCTTAATCCGATAGAATACCTTTGGGATGAACTCCAAAGGCGCATTTGTCGTCGTCCAGCAATGCCAGTAACTTTGCAGGAGCTATGATTAGTTCTTTTAAAAGAATTCGAAGCGATTGAAATTTGCTTAACAAATTTTAATTATTAACATTGAGTTTAAAGTTGATTAGTCGGTGTTTGTTATTTAAGTAAAATTTATTTTTTCACCGTGTCTGTTATACTACTCAAATTAAATTAATTATTATTTTTAAATTGTCTCTTTTCTCCCCATTTCGTGCGTTTCTCATTGGGAATGTGCATTGTGCAATACTTCAACAAAATTTAAATTTCTAAAGGAATTAGTAAACGTGTAAGTGTTTTCAAGGTGACCGGTTTTTTTCCTGCTGTATTACATTAATATCGCCGATCGTGTGCGCAGGATGTTCCTCATTAGGCATTTTGATTATTTAAATTATATTGATTATCAGCCAAAGTATTTGTATGTGAAATTTACTTTCATGAAGCCTCGCATGCATGTATATCATATTTTTGCCCGGGAGTCTGCGGCTTGCTGTCCGAAAAGGTTTTCCTCCTCTGTAATTGGTGTTAAGCTATTATGGGATACTAGGGCATGAATTATTATTATTATTATTTTCATAAGAGTTCCATTAGATTTCCAGAGAATAAAGTTTTCGCAAACCGCAAAATGTCATTTAGTGGTTGTCCGAGTGTGCGTCAAATCTAATTTTGAACACTAGTGTTCATAGTAAAAAGATCCTGAAAGGGATAAATTATTATTACAGTAATAAAGTACAATTATTAAAATATTAATTGGAAATAAACTCGATCAATAAAAACTTGAAAATTCCACAAAATTTATTTATTAAAATTAAAAACAATAATTCCATCTACTTATCCATAATAGATACAAAATAGATATAAGAAACCAATCTAGAAAATTAATAAATTACATTCAAAAATGTGTAATTGTGAATTTATGTATTATTATTGTCAAGTCAAAGTCTATGGTCAGAATACATTATAATATACTGTGCTGTCAGGTCAAGTATTTTCATATTGTCCTCGATCGTTTTAAGCAAAATACTCCTCCAAAAAATAGTACCACATAAATTATAATTATTTATTACTAATTTATTTATTTAGCGTTACATGGATTGGAATATACACAGAACAGGATTTTAAAATCAAGGTTATTGATTCAGTCCAACATGAAGTCAGTGGCTTCAAAGAAATCACTCATCTCACCTCCATATGCTGTAAGGGGGCACTCAGCTGTAATATGCGAGGTTCTCTGCATTCGCAAGTCGGTGTCTCTGTCAGTCCCCATTAATAAAATGCGTCACGACATATGTCGTGCGAAGTTCTTATTCTATTGAGTGCCTTTCATTCGTGGCGAAGTAGCTCCATTCTTGGTAAGGATACAGTAGGATGGGTGATATGTGGATTTCAAGACTTCCTAATACTCTCTTCATCTATCGTTTGGGTCGAAATTTTCAGCTAGTAGTAGTGAAGGAGATCTAGACTTCAATCTCGACAGGTCGGCATCAAGCATGTTACTGCCTACTGGGAGTTGGAGATTCGATATTATTTTATTATAGTCTTTAACCAAGCTTTCCTGTCTCCCAATTGTGAGAGGTGCAATATGGCTTAGAACTGGAAGCCAGAGTAGAGGTGTACTTTTTACACAACCGATTGTTCTCATGGTCTCAATGAGTATAATTAGTTTAGTTATTTATTACTAAAACTTTACTCCTTTCGAAGAAATATTGTACAAATTACGTGCACGAAGACTTTTTCCTATACTCACGCAAATAAAGCACTCTCTCGATTCGCTGGGTCGTGTTTTAAACCAGTGCTCATATGGGAAAAGATGTCTTCGCGCACTTGGTTCGTAAATAATTATTCTCTTCTTAGCTAGAATTTTCTTCCATTTCTTTCTATTTTGCACAATCTCTATTGCTTCCATCCACGTTTTCACGATTTTAGGTGGTATCCTATGTCTTTTATACCTTCCTCTTTTTTTTCAAAAATTCTTCTTACAGATTGTTCATTTTCTGTAGATGTCTCCACTATACAAGTTGTTTTAATTTACAAATTCATCAATAGAGATTATTTCAAAATCTGTTTTATTCGTCCATTTCCAATTCTGCTCTTTCTAGTTACTTCTTTTATTCTCATAAAAGAATATTTCTGTCACTACTATCTTACTTTTTTCTCGTTTAGACAGCTTTGCAAAATATCATTTTTGTCTATTGTTATTTCCTTTTTATTTATTTATTATATTATATATTATATTTATACAAATCTTGTGCAATGCGTATTACTTTTTTTTCCCTTTCCTCTCCTAATATTCAACTTGACTTTTTGTCTGTTTGTTTCTTCAATCATAATTCCCAAGTATTGAACGTTGTTAATTTGTTTTACTAATTTATCCTCCAATCGAATTTTAATTTGTGTCGCTTCATTTTATACTACCACGATTATGATTTCAGATTTGTTTATCTTCATTTCACATATTCAGATTTTCCTTAACATCTCTTTCGTCACCAGTAGCACATCTGCTTTTTATTTAATTATGAATTATTTTCAAATTGATTTCATTCCTTTTGTTTGGTTCTAATTCTTGATACAAAAGACAAGCAAACTGAAGCTATATTGGCACGTCTTCAGGAAGAATCGAAAGGTAATATTCGGAAATATTATACTAGGTGACTAATCATTCTGATTATTAAGAATATTAGTCTTTTATGCACTACCATACAACGTGTAAAACCTTGTGTGCACGCTTGCAAAAGTTCATTGCTGCGAAAATTCCTGAACTATTTTAAAATAACAGAAACTTCTATAGATATATTGAACCTTTTTTTACATGTATAAAAGCTAAAATATTGCGCCAAAAGTTAAAATGGTTGTATGGATTGATCATGATTATTGAATTTAGCCTGGTATTAAATTATGTTTTAAACCAAGTCAAACTTTTACGAAAACACACTGAATGTTGTAAGAGACTTGCTATGATAATTGTTTATTTCATAAGTCATTCATATTATTCTTCACTAGAAGAATAATATTAAAATAATCAAAGAAAAAGTGGGATACATAACATAAAAACGGATAGTGACCTAGGAACAAGTATAAACATATAAGCACTTAAGAGTAATCTTAAAGAATTAGAGAATACTAGAAAATTAAATAATAACAGCTTCTTTTAACAGACCTTGAAGGCCCATGAGTCATGAGTACTCATGAGTTTGCAACGTGGTAGGTTTGTTACGACTTGAGCCGTACGGTGGGTGCGGTGGGGTAACGAGGTTAGAGCTACACAGCGGCCACCTAATATTAGCCCAGATTAACCTCCAGGCTGAATATAGCTGGGACCGAAAAAACACTATTGATAGTATTGGCTAGACCAGGACTTGAACCTGGTTCATCAGATTCATATCTAGCGACCTATCCACTAGATACCCACACGGTCCAGAAAATGAAATAAAGATACACGTGCAGCAATCGGAACACTGATTCATGCAATTGAGAATAAGTCACAAAGACATAGCGAAACAACTAAAGTAGATAGGGCTGTTTAACCCAACATTAATACAATACCAGTTGTGTAAAGTGACAAATAAGAAAATGGGTGAAAGTTATAAGAGTAATTCCTCCATACAAAGTTTGTTCGAGTACCACCACAAATTTAACGAAAAAAAATTATATGTAAATAACCCCATACAAATAATTTAAAACCAGGTATCTATCCCATTAGACACGCCATGGACAGGCTACAGAAAGCATTTTGTTTTGTTATAAATATAATAATTTAACGTTTAAAAGAACGTTCAAACTTTAATTTTAATCACATTTGAGTTAATTAATGCGGTATAGGACATATTCGACTTAAAGGCTTATTATTGATATCCACAAAAAAAAAACGTAATGAAAGCACCACGTGTTTAAATGATTGTGTATAAATGTTTTGATATCCACATATAAACGTTTACTATTTTTATGAATAGGTACTTATATGAAACGTATCGTCTAACCAATATCTAGGAATTTTATCGATCTTTCTGAAGACCAATGAACCTAAATTACAGCTGTATTTCCCTAAATAAAGAATAAATAAAGATTATGCACCGACTTTAACTACATTTTGGCCCTAAAAATTTGGAAATTTTTGATGAATTACAAAGAAATTTCTTTTTTGATTTACTGATCGACATTTATACGTATTCTTCAGATTCGCATGGCTGGGACGCTATTCAGCGGTAACCCATATGCAATTGAATTATGAACATTCTAGTAAAGGCACTTTAGTATACTTAATAGCATATAGATGATGTTCTAGAAGAAAATTTATGGTAAAACCAGAAAGATAAAAAAAATAAAACCTTCAGAGGACAATTAATTAAATATCATACCAGTAGAAACTATATAATCGAATTAACTCCTGTGGATATGCGATTAAGATGAAAAATAACAGACTAGCAAAATGACTGATTTGATGTGAAAGAGTTAGGAAGTAAAGCATGCAATTGAGGTGGCAGGACGTAAAGCAACTGGCGGAAGAGCGGAAGATCAAATATATGGAAGGGGATATGGAAAACGGAACTCGTAAGTTCAAGTCTCCAATAACCTTACACTAAAAAGTATAAAAGGTTCGAGATAAAGTCAGATTCACGTGTAGTATAAAGGACTTAGACGGCGGTCAAAGCACTGCATATTGTGAATGCCAAGGCTGAGCAAAAACTACACGGAAGAATACATTGAAAAAGTGCATGAATTCCAAAAAGATGAGTCGAAATTTTTAATGAGAGTTATGGAAATGGAGCTCGAAATATCAAACACGTTTTTAGAAAATTGGGTTTAAAGAATGTATGAAAAGTTTGTTCTATATCAATGGAAAAATAGCCAAAATTTATCCCAAAGCCAATATTTTAATTATTTCTTTCTTGATTAAAATTGAACAATAAATAACATCAAAACACCTCCTTGAAATAATAAAAAGAAATTAATTTTTTTTACTCTAATTTTATTTTAGCAAATATATTGACATTTCAGTAAATCGATCCTTACAATTCTTCATCATGACAGACTGGTTTCTTATTTAATACATATTGAGTGAGCCATAAAAAAAATTCAGAGAATGCCATGGATTAAATCAGTTATGACTTAGATTGTTTAAGTGATCTAATCTACATGTCGTACTATTAGTAATAGGTTAAATCGTAACTTGTCAATTTGACTTATGATTATTTACAAATGACACTTTTTCCATTCTCTAAGCTCAGACGTGACTTATATGTCTACCTCGTTCCTTCATGGCTTACCTAGGATACAAATTTTGTGGCTCGCTTGATATTATATTCGCTTAAATTATATCCAATCGAATCTCGGTGGAATGAGTTTTATAAATCATAATTTTGATTATTTTCCATTCATTTTTACTTCTGAAGATCTAAGTGTATATATATTCTTGCATTACATCAATGTGTTGTTTGTTTCTATTAAAAAAAAATTAAAACAGGGACTGGCTAATGAACAGATTTGGCATCTGTGTTTTACAACAAGTGAATTTTATACATAGATTTTATGTCATATAACACGGTATTACTAAATGTCGAGGTCATAGATACATATATCAAAAAAAAACATTAGTAACTGACCGCGAATTGTGCTGTTTTAAATTATATCCTGAATCAACGACGCATTCACCAGAAGGAAGTTAAAAAAAAAGTCGTTTAGAGAATTTGAGAGTGGGGTCAATGCTGAATTGTTTTTACGATTCAAAAGCAATTATTTACAAAGAATTCGTTTTATATGGGCAAACAATTTCTGGTAAATATTATGTGGGTGCTACGAAACGTCGTATTTCGAATATTCCAAAAATTGATATTGGTATCCGTTTCGTGATAATGTCATCGCTTCGATAAGTCATCGCTTATGGCGTGTAACTGACTTTTTTTGTCAAAAAGTCACATTCTTTATTAAAAAACTTGTACTGTAAATATAGAAACATGGTAGCTATTAAATGTCATAAATACAGCCCCAAGACCCGCCGCAAATTGTACATATCACAGCCGAATCTAGACTAGTGTAGCAAAGACAGAGAGTAACTCTTTCGTAGTTTGCCTTTGTCCTTAATCGCATATTGAACATAGTTTTAGTCAAACTTTTGCCTGTATTAGGTTTTTCTGGCAAAATGTTTATATTATGAGTTCGACAAAGAAGTAAAACTTCATTGATGAAAAGAAAATATATGATGAAATTAGCTTTTTAAGGGAATTAAATGATATTAAAGAGAAAAATTATTATTGTTTAGATTTTATTAAATTCATAGTATACACACTATGTTTGAAGAGTGTCAAGACAGGTTATAAAAAATCAGAGATTTGGAATTTTAGGTTTAATTTTATTTAAGCTCTCCTCCTTTCTTAATTGATGTTTAATAATAATAATCTTTATTGCCCAATAGATAATTCCATTTCTAGGACAAATACATAAAAAATGAAAAAAAAATAGAAGAAAGAAACAGATGTGTGCTAAATTATATAAAAATACAAATTATAAATGTATGAAATAAAATAAGTAAGTACATTAATAAACTAAAACAAAAACTTAACCTAAACACCTCCCGTAAAAATGTCATCATAAATATTATCCGCACATTGGTACCATAAAATTAATTGGAGCTCTTAGCAGCGCGTTAGTTCTAACTCTTGGTGGGCAAAAAGTAGAATTAAATCTTGACGTCATTCGAAGCACGTGAAAAGTTATACAGTTTAATATTTAAGACCATTAATTAACCTACACATAAATCGCGCGGCATTAACCTCTCGACGATGTTTTAAAGATTTGAAGTTATGTCTGTCTAGAAGGCGGTTGTAGTCAGTATTCCTTTCGGGATATCTACCATCATATCTGAAGGAAAGGTATTTCAGAAATCTCCTTTGAACCCGTTCAAGTGAGGAGTTATGCGTCGAGTAGTAAGGAGACCATATTACCGAAGCATACTCCAATCTACTCAAAACAAAAGTCTGGTACCGTGATTTCAGAACAGTTAAATCCTGAAACTGATTGGTAGACCTCATAACAAAGCCAAACGTTCTAGAAGGAGACAAGATAATATCCAAAGGTGCAAGTTAAAGGACATATCCGAGTAGAATTTGACGCTAAGATCACTGATGGAGTTCCTTTTCACTAGTTTTTGGCCACCAATACTATATGATGACTCCACTTTATTAATTTTATGCGCGTAAGAGAACACAGCATTTGTTCACATTAATTTTTATCCTGTTTTTACTACACCAATCCGCAAACACATTACTATTATCTTGCAAGACATCTGCATCATTCTGTTGATTCGACGGATAAGTATAATTTAGTGTCATCAGCGTAGGCCAGCGTAGAAAGATGTGAGGAGATCATTAATGCAAAGTAGAAGAAGAAGAGGTCTAAGATTAGAGCCCTGAGCCACACCAAATGTTGAATGAATTGGCAAGGATAAAACCCGCTATAAAATACATAATTAACTCTATTCACAACGTATCAGGCAATAAGTTCTAACGCAGATGGACTAAAGCCTAAAGCACCTGAATTTGTTTAATAAATTTTGATGGTCAATAGTAACGAAGGTTCGAGAAAGGTCAGTGTATACCAATACCTCACAAATATTTTGAGTCACTATCGTTAGATTAGTAACGGTAGACCGCAATGGCAAGAATCCATGTTGGTTGCTACGAGTGTTATAAATAATAAGATTGTCAAACACCAAATCAAGAAGCCTACCATTAGTGTTGACAATGTTATTTATTTGTTTTAAACCATGAAAATTGTAAAATTCACTAAGAATATCAACCTTTGTATTGATTTGATGTGCGGATACGTTAAAATCACCGACAAGTAAAGTAGGAATTCTGAATAGCAGCGGACTCAACGCATCGAAGAATAGCTCAAAATCAGTACAAGAAATATCAAGTGGTAAATAAACTATATTACTAAGTTAAATTGGTAGCCAAGAAGAGATCATCTACAAGCAATCAGATATATTAATGGTATGCGTAATACAAATGGTGTCAATAACATTATAAATAATTCTCCCAGAGACAGCCCCTCCCATAGAACTACCAACAACATCAAACCGCCGATCACTACGTATAACACTATAATTATTCGGAAAGAGTTCTGAATCTAACACAGAGTTATTAAGATAAGCTTCTGTCAGAAGAACTATGTCACAAGACAACTCGCAAATATTTCTATAGAATAAATGTGTTTTAGATCGTAAATCTCTGGTATTTTGGTAAGAAATATTTAGAAAGTGGTTGTTGGGCAATATTAGTTTGACGATATCGCAGAAACAATGATCGGAATACCATCACGATATTTAATCTTCAGATTCTGTTGACCATTCACCAATCGGTTATTTAAGACTTAGTCCTGCAATAAAGATCTCTTTGGGCCTGGGTACGATCCGTATAAATAGATATACCAGACTATTTATCATCAGACCTGAAGTTACTAAAATCCCGAAAAATTTCGGACACCGTTTTCTGAGATGAGAAACGAATGCGAATTGGACGCTTGCGTTTAACATTTGTTGCATCAAATCTGCCCAACCTAACCGGATCAAGATCTTGAGCTTCAATTTTGAGAGAAGATACTAATTTTGGAACAACGATTTTGTCAATCTCCCACTGCTCATTCCTAGTCTTGTCATTCATCTCCTCACTAGCGTAAACAATAACGTTGCATTTGCGTTTTCTCGTTCGCTAATTTCATGTACGAGGGTCACCTCTTATATTTTTACAAAATCTGGGAAGAAAACAAAATTTTTGGGAACAAACTATTTTATTGTTTTTTTTAAAAATATTCGCCTTTATGGTCTATACACTTTTGCATGCGTACGAACGAAAACATTTTTTCCTGTCTGAAGGTTGTATCTCAGAAACATGGTTTTCAAAGGCTTCGACTGCTTCTTGAGGTGTTGAAAATCGCTGTCGACGCATTTTTTGTTTCACAGTTGGGAAGAAAAAGAAATTATTCGGCGACAAGTCAGGTGAATATGGACAATGAGACATTATTTCAACACTGTTCTTCTTCAAATAGTCAACTATTAGACGTGATGTATGGGAACTCGCATTGTCGTGGTGAAGAATAATGCGACGTTTTCGGTGTTCTTCCTGATTTCGTCTATAACTTTTGGCAAACAAATTACTGTATACCATTCAGCGTTAACAGTTTTTCGATCCTCTAAAGGGATTGTTGCGATGTGTCCTGTACAGCCGAAGAAACAAGTGATCATTTTCTTGGAAGTGCTCCTTGCACAAACAACTTTTGTGGAGTTTGGTTCGTCTTGGAACACCCAGACAGTAGATTGTTGCTTGGTTTCCATCTTATACGCATATATTCATGTTTCGTCACATGTGACGATGTTGTATACGGATTTCGCGGATTTGGCACAAGAGAACCTTAGACTAATTTTCCGTGCTTCTGCATTAATGAGTCCAAAACAATCAATCTTATATGTATTTTACAAACAATACAATTAACCAAATTATAGGTAATCAGCTGATTTACCACAGCAAGTGCAAGTATTCATGTTATAAGTTATAGGGATGGAAAAGAAGCAAACTCTTCACATTACCGATACAGAAAAGAAGGCCACGGTTAGGAGAACTAAAGAGATTACAAGAGATCACTAGGATTCGACGCTTGACCAGGAACTGTGAGACAATTGTATTGGTATGGATAGGCACTTTGTCGTGAAAGAGCAATCAATTATCAAAACTGTTCAAATATTGTTTGATGCGTACCATTAGCTTTAGAAGTCGTTCAAAAACTTCTAAATAAAAAGCTGAATTAACAGTTTGGTCAGAAGGTACGAATTTAGAGTGAATTAATCCTGAAGAATCGATATATACCGCGATATCATAAAGTTTCTGGGTCAACGGTGGCCATGGGGTGAAAAGCGTCTGTCTTAATTTATATCATCCTTTTGAGAAAAATCTGATAAAATTTTCAGGTTAAGTGTCATGCTGACGTTAAAATGTGTCAATATATTAATCTTAATGTCAGTATGACACATAACCTGAAAATTTGATCAGATTTTTCTCAAAAGGATTATATAAGTTAAGACAGACGTTTTTCAACCCATGGCCAGCGTTGACCCAGAAACTTTATGATATCGCGGTATTATAAGCATTGTCTTCACATTTGTTTCTTGTGGACGAATTTTCATTGGTTTACCACGAGGAGCCACTTATTAAACGTCATTTTGCGTGAAGGTACATCCTCTCCGTACGTCATTTTCATCATTTCATACCTTTTCGTTGCACTTTTGCCATGTTTAAAGCAAAATTAGATATTCGCTCGTTGTTGTGAAATTGGAGCGTTGCCACAAAAACACGCTAACCCAAACACGGCCTTGTTGATACTAACAGAACTTGTTCTATGTAAAAGGTCAGTCTTACTAACCACCCGACAAATGACACTACGTCAATAAAAACAACCAGCTGGAAACTTTTCAAGAACACTGTGTAATTAAAAATTAGATTGATATACACGCACCGGCACAATTAAATGCCTGTATACCGTATGTGTTAAATATCATTAGGCATAGAGAATCAACGTATGAGTACATATAATTTATACGTACATGAAAAAGCCAGTCCAATGCCTGCGAAGACCGCGACGACTGACGATTGTCTCCGATACCGATTGACTGCAAATTTTGCATTCAGTCTAGCTGCAGCCGTTACAGTTTGCAAGCGTACAATAAAATTAATGTATACTGGCTCTTTATACACCCACCGAAAAGCTTCAGTTAGTAAAATGGTTTTATGCTTGCAAGTCTGCAATGGAGTGCATGAATTTGTTTGCGCTGACTATTGCAGACCGTTCTGTACCTTGCAGACAAACAATTTATAATATTACAAATAAATTTGAAACTTGTTTCTGTCTCAATAACTGTACGAAATGAAAACCAAGAGAGGTATCACCACAAAAAATTGAGGAAAGAGAACGGCGGGATGTATTAATTTGTAGTATTGTGGAAATTGATAACACGAGATCTACTAGAAGTGCTGCCGAGGAATTGGGTACAAGTAACACAACTATTTCACGTATTTGGAAACGTAATGGTTTAAAATGTTTCAAATATTCGAAAACTCAAGAAATATTTCCCGAGGACAATTTCCGGAGAATGGAGTTTTGTCAAGACGTTATGGAAAAGATACATCGAGATGAAAATTTCGTTAAAAATATTCTCTTCACTGATGTATCAACTTTTCCATTACACGGAAAGCACAATCCCTCAGTTCTTCGATATTGGGCTTCGGAAAATCAACACCGGCATTTTGCAAATCGCACTCATTATCCTCAAAAACTAAACGTTTGAGCAGGTATTTTAGGTGACCATTCTATAGGCCCCTATTTTATTCATGGTATATTAAATGCCGACAAGTATCTCGAATTACTGAAAAATCAAATACTTCCCGCCATTCAAAACATTGGAATAAATCAGGAAATCGTTTGGTTTCAACATGATGACTGTCCAGCACATAATGCAGTGAGGGTAAAGGAATTTCTAGGAAATACTTTTCCTGACCGTCTTATTACTGGAACAGGAAATATTAAATAGCCCCCGCGATCTCCTGACCTATCTCCAAATGATTTCTTTTTGTGGGGATATCTAAAAAAATATTGTTTATACTCATGAAGCTGGTAGAGCAGAAAATCTAGTTGCCTTGAGAGAAAAAATAACTGAGGCTGCGAATTCATTAATTGCCAACATGTTAGAAAATGTAAGAGCTAATTTCTACGACCGCCTAGGGCAATGTCTTGCTGTGCAAGGAGGAATTTTTGAACCTCTTTATCTTGCATAATTTATTATAATTTTTAGAATCCTTTTTTATTTATTTTATTAGGATTATTCTTTAATTTTATTAGAATTACGCTTTTGTTTATGCGACGCACCGCAGTTTAAAAATTTCCTGCATCTACTGAAAGAAATAGAAAAGCGAATCCCTTGCAATTACGCATTACAAGTACCTATGCCGATGGTCAAATGATTACTGCTAACTTGTATTTGCGAAACAATCGGAGACAATCGTTGCCTGCCCTCGCGGTCTTCGCCGGCATTGGATTGGTTTTTCCATATACATATGCATCGTATGTACTTAAACGTATTCCCTATGCCTAATGATATTTGACACATGCGTGGCATGGCACATTCATAAACAGTATTACTACTGTCAGTTTTGTAAAAAATTCTTAAGAAGCTACGTTATCGTATTCTTGACGTACATAGTTCAGGTTAGACTGTCTGCTTTTATGTTCATTTTTTTGGAATATTTAGTGTTGATATTTGTTTTATTTGCGTTCTTGTGTGAGTTAGAATTAAGTTTAAAAAATCCTACAATTAAAATGCCAATAGATGCTGTTATTGTGGCTAGGGCTATTGCATTAGTCGATGACGGACAAAGTCAACAGTATGTGGCTAAAATTTTAGTAATACCACGCTCTACTGTGAAAGATGTCGTACAACGATTCCGTGAGATTGGTTCCTACATGAGAAGACCTGGGCAAGGGCGTAAACGCTATACATCTGGTCGTGATGATAAGTTTATTGTCAGCACTGTGATTCCAAATCATTTTACCACTGTAGTTGAAGTTCGTAACCGCCTTCATGAGGTGAGATCAGTTAATATTAGTGAGCGTATGATTCGAAGAAAATTTAGTGAACAACAACTGAAAGCCAGAAGACCGGACCGATGTCTACAATTGCTCCCACAGCACCAAGTCTCTCGCTTTTGGTATTCTCAAAATCATTCTGTTTGGAATATTGAAAATGGAAGCGAGATCTCTTCACAGATGAATCGAGAATCTATTTAAGAGTACCAAATGGAAGAGAGCGAGTGTTTCGATGTTTTGGAGAGCGATTTGCCCTGCGCCGACAGTAAGTATTTGTTCCGATGCGCGTTCAGACCTAGTTATTCTTGATAGAGGTAGCTTAACGGCTGACAGATACTTGGAAGATATCATAGTAGAGCATGTGATAGCATTTGCACCTTATATTGGAGATTATTTTATTCTCATGCATGACAATGCTTATCCGCATGTAGCTAGGTTCGTTACTGAATACCTCAATAACGTTGGAATTGAAACAATGGAATGGCCTGCGCGAAGTCCAGATCTCAATCCCATAGAACATGTTTGGGATAAATTAAAAAGTGGGGTGAGGACTCGATTGTCTACACGTAAACCTTGGCGGAGCTTAAAGATACTCTAAGAGAAGAGTGGGATCTCATACATCAGAATGAGATTCAAAATACTATCAAATGACTTCCAAGACGATTAGATAAAGTTATTAGAGCAAGAGGAGGCAATACACATTATTAAAACTGATTCGTTACTAATTCTTAAGTATATAGTGAGATGTTATTAGTATGCAGTAGGTATACTTTAATAAATACTACAAAGAAATAAATAAATAAATGAGTTGTTTTTTCCATATGTGTTAATTGACTAGATTTTACTTATTTCTACATTTAACAAAAAAGGCTATTAAAAAACAATAAGAAATATTAGATATTTGTAATTTGAAAATGTGGGTAGTTAATTGTGCCGTTGATGTAGTTTGTACGCATATGATTTATATTGCTTGTACCATAGAAAACTTGGTTTGACGTATTAGTTCTTAATCAACAATTTCATGCTTTAAAAAACATCTGCAAAGAGTAGAGTTGAGGTAACTGTTTTCAAACGACAAAAGACTTGTGATGCAGAGTTTTCTTCATTCTTCTGTACCTCTGTGGGTTCTCCTTGGTTCAATATGCGACGATATACATGGTCTTCCAAAATTAGTTATACAAATATAACATTTAATTGTGAAGATAGTATAAATTTTATTGAACTGAATAATAAAGCAATAAATTCAGCGAAACTTCAAGGTTCATTTACAAATGTTCAATATGCAACATGGGATATATCTAACCTGTAAGTGAATTCGTCCTAAATTTTACGTATCATATCACGGTCAATGGTTGCAACTGCTTGTGTTATCCAAACTCGCAATTCATTTAGACTTGCAAGAAGAGGTGGAACATAAATTCAATATAGCCCCACGCACATAAATACAATAGTGTCAAATTAGGGACTGTCGAGGCCAAGGCTATCGTTCCACTGCGTCCAATCTATGTTACGGTGCTATTGAGGTAAGATGTAACCTCACGACGGAAATGCGGAGGAGCACCATCCTGTTGAAAAATAAATTGTCTGTTCATGTCTTCTTGCAATTGTGTCATGAGATAATTTTCCAACATATCAAGATAAGTAAACCTAGTTACAGTTACAGGTTTCACATTTCTCAATGAAAGAGAATGGATAGTAGAATTTAGTGCACAAAAGATTGTCACCGTTCTCTATTCTGCCAAACATTGCAACGCAAAATTTAAGTAGTCTTTCTTTATCAGAATCACTTCAAAGCTTGCAGCAACTACCAGTTACTAGAATCATCTACTAGAACATGTACATTGTACATGATGTTTAAGGCCAGTAGAATGTGCGAATCAGCGATGCATCGTATTAGAAGCACATGAAAATGAACTGGATTATGAACTAGTTTTGCTCAAGCATTTTACTAGGCCCAGTTCTAATCAATCTAGTCTAATACATCACCAAACAATGACATCACAAGCAGAGGTAATACATGAAATTCCAGTAGTAGTAGAAGTTCGGGAGGATTGTGAACAGAATTGTACTTTGAATTTGGTGAAATTGATTTGGATGGAGCCATTCCAGGATAATTTGGTTAGAAATTGACAATATATCGTTGTATCCAAGAAGTACCTGACTGTACCCCGCCTACTCGCACCTTTCTCATTGGCCGTGGACCTTGCCTGCCGTTTCTACGGCGCAGGGTATAAAACCAAACGTTTTTTATTTTTACATTGACCCGCCAATATAATTTGAAGGATACAATTGTTTACTAGTTGTTCGGGCAAAATAGATTTAATTTTGTATTTTTAGTTTTATTTAGATGTAGGTTTAATATATTTAATTCTAGTTTTTAAATTGTAAATATTATATATTGTATATAGAAAAGGTCTTGGAGTTCTGAGATATCTTTAATATTGTTAATTACTTTAGGACTGGGCAGGTATTACATTTCTTCATTGTCCTATTTTCTACTATCATAAAAACTATTTATTTTTATTACAGGCAAAACCCTTTGCATCGATTAGGTAAATAATTTATTTGAATAAGCATAATTATAATAGAATAAGTTTTATTGTACATATTTCCTGTTATATATTATTATAATAGGTTAAATGGTTTCGGTTCGATACGATTCTGCGAACATTAGGATATCTCTGTGCATTGTATATTTATTACTTTAAGAAGTATTTTATTTTCTATAATTAAGGGTTTCCGGCGTATATTGTTTAATTTAATACATTTATGACGTCGGAAACTACAGCATATACTTTTCTTGGAAATGTAAATAATTGTTATATGGAAATTTCCGTATATTCCTTTTTTCATTGTTTTCTCCCTCTTTGACTGGCGGGGAGAAAACTTCTTGCCGAAAAATAAGAGAATGAATAAGTAGTTCCAAACAAGATCTCTTAGAGCTCACTACAGTTACAAGTACGATCTCTTCGAGTTAAAGCTTAGGTCTCAGTGATCTAACAAACAGCTCCTACGAAGATCTCAGTGATCTAAATAGGAGCAAACATTATTTATTAGCCACTTTTTCTCGGTCTTTAGTATTAAGACCAGATACTGCATTTAGCATTTATTTAACGGAACTCCAAGATTAAACTTGTAAATATATTAGTGTAAATAGAAAAAATATTGTATTATTTCAACACATACTTCGGTCTACACATACCGACTTCCTTCAAACCAGGAGGAAGAAACACTAGTTTAAATGTCATGGTTCTTTCTTAGGTACAGATAATAAATTAAATGAAGGTAATCCAATCGACTTTGACCAGTTTTCATAAATTGATTGCTGCATACTATAACTGGCGGTCGTTGGGATGGTTGTTTGTGATATTAGGTCCTGAATTTGAGTTGAATAGAAATGGCTGCTTGCGATTCATAAAACAACAACGAGCGCACTCAGCACCTGAATACGACTCCATGACTGATCAAATGATGGCGTAGTGGCGTGATGCACACGTACTCTAGCGAGTGTATAGTGAACTTGAGGATATGGTGGAACTATTAAAACTCACTAGACTTTGCTACTACAGTCGTTCACATAGCTGTAGAGGTATACTTTTGTATAACTAATTTAGGAAGATCCTGTATTTACTTGCATGTATTATACATACTCGTACCTCATTCTCGGCTAGACTAGGCTCGAATGTACTACGTTCAATATAGGGTGGGACTAAATATGGAAAAATATCATAGGCACATTCAGTTTGTAATATAAAAATGAAAAGTCCTTTTCTATCAATCTTCTTATTATATTGTTCTTGTGTCACGACGAAGAAAATTAAAATATACTCTTTGCATTACTTCTTCATCAGGTCCACCACATTTTTAATTAAATGTTCGAAACCACTTAAATCAACAGTACCAAATCAAATGGATAGGTAGAGGTAATGTCGCTTCTATAAATTAGCCACCACGTTCACCGGACTTAACCACAATGGATCATTTTTTGTGGAGACATCTCAAGTCCACAGTTTACATGACAACGTATTTAAGATGCAACAAATAATGTTAATGTTAAGCTGATGACGAAGCTATGCCAAGAATACACTTAATTTTCTTCGTCGTGTAAATCTTTGTATACGTGTAAATGGTGGACACTTTCAACAATTTCTATGACATCTTTATTAATTTTTTCCATTTTTAGTAACATAGTTTTTCTGTTTAGTGTTACTTTGAATTATTAAAATCCAAGTTTCACAAAAACCATGACAGTAATCGAGTCTTACAAAGAGTACCTTTTCTGTAGTAAATAAGTTACATAATCTAAATTTTATATTTACCCCTCTCCTTCCATTAGGGTAGAAATTTGAAATGCCCAATTATTAAAAAGCCCAAGTTCTACGCCTATGGACTGATGCTACTCAAAATTTTGATATGAGTTCATCTGTCTCATAAAACTATGTAAACGTACCAAATTTCAGTAAAATTGGGTGAGCCGTTTTATATTTATAATAAAACTTTAGAGCCAAAACTAATTTTGTACTAAGGTAAGTTGTCTTAAAACGGTTCATTTTGGTGTAAGGAATAAGTGGAAGGTTTTTGTAAAGACCTTTTACAGACACATTGTATATCACTTTTTGTCGTCACTTTGTCATGAAATTTCAAAAAAGATTATTTTATGTATAAAAAAATATTTAGTAGTAATAATAATAATGGTTAAGTACTCAACAACCAAATATTAACACAGAAAAAGAACAACACCGTGAATGAATAGCAAATAAATATAAATGATAAAGAAATAAACAAGAAAAATTAACATTAATATATCCTACACACAAATCTAAGAAAATAAAAAAAAAAATTATAAATTATAGCTTAATCTTTGAATCAAAGAAAATGCCTTTAAAGTTTGTGTTTTTGGTGATTTGAAAAACTGGAGTATTAACTTAAATATTATTTCCACACATCGGATAAGCAAAAGTCACAGAGTTCCATGATGCAAGTCGATGCATTGCAAAACAAATCCTCTCAAGTAAAAAGAAACGGCTTATTACGTTATGCACTACACTATACAAAACTTAGCACTTGCGATTTCACGTCCAGTATAAACTAAAGCTTGATCACGTATAGACTATTGTGATCGATGATACTCTCCAATAGCCTTATATCTCAAGAACTTTAAAACGCATCGTTGCGCACTTTCATCTGGCATCTAATGAAAAATTTATTAATTAATTTATCTATTCATTTGTACATTACAGAAAATAAATTCCAAATATTCAATCTATACAAATAATAAAGGGTTTTCTAATAGTAACGCTCGATGTTTGGCAACTGCGCATGACGTAGTCGATAGTCACACAGATGCTATCTTTGACAGCCGTATTCAGTTAGTCTCTGCATTTTATTATGGAGCGTTACACGACTGAGCAACGCGTCGAAATTGTTAAATAGTATATTAAAAAACAAGTTTCATAAGGCACCATTTTGCCGCACGAGATCAGTTTAGAAAACGAGCCGCGATAGCGGCGAGTTTTCTAAAGAGCGAGTGCGGCAAAAGGCCTTATGAAACGAGTTTTTTATACTATTTTTTTCTATTTTGCGTTTTTACATTAATAAATTGCTTAAATTGGAATTATTTAATTTGAAAGTTCAGAGTTTAATTTTTATATAAAGCATGCAGTTGGTCACATTGATACTTGACATTTTCAAATTTAAATCTTGCTATCCGCGAAGTATATTATATTACATATTATTTACTAATTTTCGTTAACATTACTTGATACTTCATTTAAAAATATAAACATGAGTGACATAGAAACATATATATGTTGTTGTCAATTGTATACAACATACGTTGTTTGTGTAAAATACGGACATATATCATATCTGTCAAATGTACATAAATTCTTAAAATCAAATGACAGCAATGATATTTATTTCTGTATTCGAACAACGCCAACATTGAAAAATGAAAAAACGCGTATCGAAATGAAGCTCATTTCGATACTGTTTTGGGTTTCATAATGAGTTCATTTCGAACGCAAAATAGAAAAAATTATTATCAAAACCAATGTTCTATTCGGCAAACGTTTCGCGCACTCCGTGCAAATTATGGTGTCAACGATCGTCCTGCAGAATCCACAATTCGCCGTTTAATAAACAAATTCGAAACAACTGGGTCTGTGGCAGATCAGAAAGTGTCTGTACGTCAGCGAAACGCAAGATCCCTTGAAAATATTGCTGCAGTTCGGGAAAGTGTGCATGCGAATTCGCAACAGTCCATTCTGCGTCGGGCTCAAGAACTAGGCCTGTCTTCGATGACAACTTGGCGAATCCTGCATAAGGACTTAGGGCTTCACCCTTATAAAGTGCAATTAACCCAAGAACTAAAGCCCAACGACACTATTGCATGAGAAATTTAATGGTTTTGTTATATCGCGAAATGGTGACGTTAATTGGCCGCCCAGATCCTGCGACCTAACGCCACTGGATTTTTTTCTCTGGGGCTTTCTAAAATCCAAAGTCTATGCTGACACACCGCGGACGGTTGCCGCATTAAAGGCCAACATTAGGCGCGTTATCGCTGAAATTGAGCCACTTTTATGTGATAAAGTCATCACAAATTGGGTATCCAGGATTCAACAAACCAGGCAAAGCCGCGGAGGACATTTACCTGATATAATTTTTAAAACATAATGTTAACACATTTACTTTATAATACAAATAAAACTAGATCACTATCATTCTCACAATTTGTTTTATTGCGTTACAAAAAACGAGCGCTTCTAATGGAAAACCCTTTATAAATCAATATGCAATTGTGAGAATGTTAAGAAAATAAAATAATTTTATTTTAAACTTTGGTTTTCTCTGCGTTTATTTTTAAATTCTTCTTTCGCAACGCCTCTGCCCATATATCTAGATTACGCTGAGGGTTGAGCTTATTTTTCGCATAAATCACCAAATCATCTGCAAATATGCTCTCTGCTATTTCTACCGGTTCCATGTTGTAGTATCCCACCTTCATTTTCTTAACTTTCATTTTCGCTTCTTTTGTTACATCATCCATTATTATAATTAATATTAAATAATACTGGACTAAGGTTGCCTCCTTGTCTTAATCCCTCCGTCGTTACAAATTCTTCAGATCTTGTGTTCCTGGTTCTAACGTAATTTCTTGTGTTCTTATATATAGCTTTAATACAGTTTATTAATTTTTGCCCGACTCCTCTCTTTCTTAGACTGTTCCAAACTAGTTCCCTTGGCACGCTGTCAAAGGCTTTCTTGAGGTCTATAAAGGCCACATATATATTGTCATTGGTACATTTCTCTATTAATTGTTTCAGTGTGAATATGTGGTCCTGAACTCCTCTTCCCTTTCTGAAACCACTTTGTGAATCTTCTAGTTGTCTTTCCACTGTTCTTTCTAGTCTTTTGGTCAGTATCCATTCATAGAGTTTGGCCAGCGTGCAAAGCAAAGTAATACCCCTGTAATTAGCGCAGTCCCGTTTATTCCCTTTCTTGAATATCGGTATCAATATTCCTATCTCCCAGTCATGTGGTATTTGTTCCTCTCTCCATACTTTGTTTAGTAGCTTGACCATTATTTCCACAGCTTTCGGTCCTAGGTTCATTATCATCTCCGTATATATTCCATCGTGTCCTGCCGCCTTGCCCCTTTTTAATCTTCCCACAGCTTCCGACAGTTCTTCTATTGTTATCTCTACATCTTGTTCTTCTTCAGTTGCTATGTCATTGTTCTTTTCTATCGTTAAGAGTTCTTCGAAATACTCCTTCCACCTCTTTATAATGTCCTCATCTTCATCTAGTATTTTCCCTTGTTTATTTTTAATAAGATTCGGCTTATATGTTCTTCCGTGTCGAAGGGTTTTTAGTACTCTATAAAACAACTTTAGGTTTCCGGAATGGTCTCTCTCCATCTTGGCAACAAATTCTTCCCATGATTCTTGTTTCGCTGCTTTTACCATGGTTTTAACTTTATTTCTCTGCTCTTTGTAACAGTCGTATTTTTCATTTGTTTTATCGTTCAAATATTGCATCCATTTCTCTTTCTTGGTTTTTATCTCAGCTTTTATTTCTTCGTTCCACCATCTGGTTTGTTTGCTGTTTTCTCTGATTTTTGTCATTCCGCAAACTCTCTTGGCTGCTTTAATTATTAGTTCTTTCATAAGAGTCCACAACTTTTCTACGTTTAATTCATTTATAGTTTCTATTATTTTGTCAATCTCTATTTCTACCCGTAATTTAAATTCCTTTGCCGTCTCTATATCTTTTAACTTGTACGTTTTAATTCTTTCTGTATCTAAATTTATCTTTTCGTAGGTTCTGGGTGGTCGTTTTTGTTGTGTTTGTATCTTAATTTTAGTCACCACTAGATAATGGTCTGAGTAAATTTCAGGTCCTCTTTTTACCCTTGTATCTTTTACTTCCTTTCTGTGTTTTTTATTTACTAATACGTAGTCAATTATGGACCTTTCATTTCTACTCTTTACTTCTCTTGTAAATTTGTGTATGTCTTTGTGCTCAAAAAAGGTGTTAGTTATCAATAGGTTATTCAGTATGCAAAAATCAATCAGTCTTGATCCATTGTTGTTTTTATAGTTTTCTCCATATTTTCCAATTGCTTCTCCTGATTCGTCCGTCTTTATACCTACTCTTGCATTTAAATCTCCTATCAATATCACCCTTCCCCTGTCACTTTCAATTGTTTCCGACATTAAATCCCAGAAATTCTCTTTCTTTTCAGCCCCCTCGTCCTCATTGGGTCTATATGCCACTATTATTGCTGTTTTGGTGTTTTTGTCCATATTCATTTCAATTTTTAAAATTCTTTCTGATATTTTTGTCCATTTATGCAGGAATTTCACTTTCTCTTTCGTTATTATACAGCCTACTCCCTCCTTCGCTCTTTGTTTCCTGTCTACTCCACTGTAGATTAACAAATGCCCTCCTTCCATTTCCAATTCACCATCTCCCTTTCTTTTCGTTTCCGTTATCCCCATTATATCCAGCCCTGCTTTATCGAATTCCTCTTCTAGTTCCTTTTCTTTTCCTGTCAGACTCCTAATATTCCATGTACCTATTTTCCAGATTTCTCCTTTTTTATCTTCCTCCTTGCTTTTTCTCTCATTTCTATTCTTACTTTTATTAAGCTTCGATTCCTGTTTCGCTGCCAATTTCGTCATCAGATGTCCGTCCACCGTCTCTTTTAGTTTTTTGGGTCCTCCTTACCTTGATAGACTTTGTCTTCTGCTAGTTCTAGTAAGTATTTCTCTCTATTCCATTTCCACACTTTCTTATCTATAATCAGTTTTTGATATCCGCTTTTCACTGTTTTACCTCTTTTCCTCTCCTCCTCGGCTTTCCTTCTAATTAGTTTCTGTATGTCTCTATCTTGTTTTGTCATGTTATTATTTATATATATCCTATCGCTCTTAATTTTTGCTAATTTCGTCTTGTTTTTCATTATTTCCATTTTTTCTTCGAAGCTCCCTACTTTTACTAGATACGATTTTGGTCCTATTCTGTGGGTAGCTTTAATCTTTGTCTCTACTTCAAGTTTTTCTTTCAGGAAGTGTTTTATCTCATCAATTAACTCATCTTGGGTGTTTGATTAAGTGCTAGCCCTTGTACAACTATATTTTCCCTTCTCTTCTCTTTCTCTAAATATTCTAATCTGTCATTCGTTTCGCGTAACTGCTTTTTAATCTCTACATTATCTTTTATTATCCTCATGTTTTCATTCTTTATTAATTCGTTTTCTTTCTTTATTTCTCTTATTTCTTCTTTGTATTTACTCTGCTCTGTCTTTATTTGGTTTATGTCTACTGTTAACTGTTGTAGCATATCTAATATCTTATCTATTTTGTCATCCTTTTTTTTTTGTTGTTTTGATGGTGATCTACTCATTTTTTTAACTTTTACTATAAGCTATTTCCTCTTCGCTATCTTGATTCTCTCCTCGCTTCCTTTTCTCTCCCTCTGATGATTCATCCGTACTGTGCATTTTATTAGTATTTGTTGGCTATCTCACTATTCTATTCCTCCTTAACCTATTTTTAAATTTGCGATGAAATTCTTGCGAAATATATATATAAAATGTTTTTACATCGTCCTTGAGCTCTGATATTGTTTATCTCTCTCTGTTGATCGCGCTTGTCGCCCGGGTCTACCCCTCGGAGGCTGGCATGCGCCGCGCTACGGTGTGTATTATTCCTAACCTTACTAATCTTGTATGTGTTTATGCTTCTAATTACAATTACTGGGCCGCTACTGACCTTATTTTTACTGCTTCTCTTACCTTCTTCTGCTATGTAACTGTGCTGTAACTTTCACCAATATTTAACCATTAATTTCACTTAAAACCTCTTATTCACTTTGCTGTGTGACTAAGCCGATACGTCGGTACTTCGTCGACACTCAAACTTCTCCTTTAAGAAAATAAAATAATTTTATTTTATTTTCTTAACATTCTCACAATTGCATATTGATTTATAAAGGGTTTTCCATTAGAAGCGCTCGTTTTTTGTAACGCAATAAAACAAATTGTGAGAATGATAGTGATCTATTTTTATTTGTATTATAAAGTACATGTGTTAACATTATGTTTTAAAAATTATATCAGGTAAATGTCCTCCGCGGCTTTGCCTGGTTTGTTGAATCCTGGATACCCAATTTGTGATGACTTTATCACATAAAAGTGGCTCAATTTCAGCGATAACGCGCCTAATGTTGGCCTTTAATGCAGCAACCGTCCACGGTTTTTAGTAGAGTATTTACTCTAGTAAAAATTAATAAAAAAGAAGCTATACTTAAATAAAGACAAAAAATAAATAAACCAAATGAAAAACTGTATAATCATAAAACTAATACATTCAGCATATGTTACGCACTAGAAATCTATCTCAGGGAATAAATTCGGAAGCATCAATAACATTGATCTGCGAATTTAAACTTTCCGATAATTGCATATTGTTTAAATAGTGATCTTTTATATTTTTGGCATGCTGATTTCGGAACTGAAGTCCGTTTTTCTTTATCACATCAGGTTTTTTTGCAAAATCAAAATGAAAATATGAAGCACGCGCACATGGAAGATTACTATTATCACATGTAAGGAATGCTTTTTTCTTATTATTTTCACTTATTTGGACACTCCTATATTACACTATTATACTTATGAAAGTTATGAATATAATATAAAGGTATGTAATGTCCTGTGTACACAGATTTGAAGAAAAACAGCTAAATGGACCGACAACTTCCCTTGATATCTGTGTTAAATTTACTTTAGATCCTGGTGGAATCTTTCTCCTTGCTCTTCACTCCGCATTCATAGGTTCTCAGGGACATAGTGCAGCTGTGAATGTAACATGTGCACTGTTAAGCTCATATTGCAGCCTAAATCTTGGATAGAAACAAGCATTCTATCCACCATTTGTTTGTAGTCTGAATCCTTTGTGTTACTAAGAAAGTTTATGACCACATCCCGGAGTGTTTTTCATGCCGATCGTTCTGCAGCGCACATAACAACTTCAAAATTAGCATCAGAAAGAAGTTTTTTGATATCTGCACCTGTGAAGATAACTTCTTTGATTTTGGCATTACTGTTGCCTGGGAATCGACCTTCATTGTTTAGAGAGCTTTAACAAAATGCTTCGTAAGCCCTAGCTTGATATGAAACGGAAGTAACAGTACGTTGGACTTGTCAACAAGAGTTTTTGTTTTATGTTTTTCAAGCCTACTGCAATCCACTGTCTATGTGGCCATTCTTTTTGGGCCAGTGATGTAATCTTGCTCGACTGTCCCACTCACATAGAAAGCAGGGGTGCTTTGTGTAACCTGATTGTAAACCTAACAGAATACTTATCACTTCAAAATCACCACACACTTGCAACTTGTGTTCCTGGTACTTCAGATTACGCAACATCATCATGAGATTTCCGTATGTTTCTCGCATAATAACTGAATGAGCAATGGGAACGGATACAAGTTTGTTTTTACTGTGAAGAAAGACGCGCTTCATACTACGCTTGGAGGCATCGATAAAAGTTTCCAGTGGATAAGGTTATACTGTGGTACTCCTAGTTTCAGCATAACCTCCGGAATATTGTTGCAGTAAACCAAACTTCCTTCTTCAGAAAGAAGTGTGTAAATTCTAGGTCGCGATGTCTGTACCAATAGTACGTCGTAGCCGGGGCCAACATGTTTCACGACGTCTAGACCCGAGTATCTCGACCGATTCCTTTGTAAGGCCAAGATCTCGTAGGAAGTCATTTAATGCACTTTGCTTGAAAAGTTTAGGTTCTTTTTCAACACCTTCAGGCGAGAAATCACAGTCAGAGATAGGGCTGGCCATTTCTGCGTCAGATTCAGAAGACGAGCAATCCTGTAAATGTTTGGGATGCTGTGGTACAGGTATATCAGGGCCATGAGGAACGAGTAAAATTGCGGATGGAATATTGCTTGGATACACAATGTTACTTTTGTTCCTGCTGTTAAATCCCTTCACATTCACAGAACAGAAGTAGCAATGAGTGGCTGTGATTTATAGGTTGTCGACACACCATTGGAATTCCGAATGGCAACGCTGTTCGGTTACCTCCATTGCCGTAACCGCTCTATACAAGTTCTACAAGCCGTATGTGGTGCCCACGGCTTGTCTTGGTGTCCCAGTTTGATGCCGAAGTAGGCATAATAGGCCTTTCCCAAGAACTCGGTTGTATTGCGCCGCTGTCTTATCGGTACGAAACTTCTATACACATAGCATAATGTACCTGAACTGTTCTTGCAGACACGACGTGGCGTGTTGATGTAAGTTCAACAAAAAAATTAATCCAGTAAGTCATTCACGTATAGAACACTTATGAAGACAGAATGGCGCCACTTATCAAAACCTGCTGTGTTGTATAGTGTTGCCGGCTCTAGACTGCGAGTTGATAAATGAATCTGGACATCTTACTTAAAGCAACACTTCTCCTAACAAAGTAAGAAGTGCATTAGCGCATGTGATGAAAAAATGTAATAAGAATTAACGTCGGATCCTGATTCAAGATGTAAAAATCATCCCAAAAAGCAATATATGATAGCGGCAATGAAATCATCGCAGGTAGTGTAATCAATTCAAAGAATTATGCGGATTATGCCAATCTTCTGAAACGGTATATAAAATTTATGCAGGTGAGAGTTAAAAGTTGCAACGCGGGAGCAATCGAACGACGACAAGATTCAAAAGATTTTATGTTCAGTATGATCCATCTTTCAATATAAGTCAGATGATACTTATTAATGTTTAATTTGAACAAACTAAAGTTCACGCTGTCAATATGCGTTATTCGGTAGAGAGACAAAATGACACAGATTATGAATCTAACTATGGAGTTAAATAAGATAGTTTGCTATGAAGTTTGCAAAATTAGAGCATTTGAGTTTGGTCAAACCACATAATGGCATTGAGCGACTAACAATGACATCAATGTGAGTATGAAAAGTGAAAAAACTATCGAATATGACTAGTTCGGTAATTTGAGTCATTCTATGTAACAACGCACAACAACGCACAACAACGCCTAAAGAGTAATTGAAGAGGATTGAAGAAGAACTTTTCGAAAATGTAATTACACGGTATTTGGAACTGTTAAGACTAATGGTTTTGTTACACCATACGGGTCTATCTAAGTCGCGTTGCATTAAGTGATAATCAATTTTAAAATCAATACCCTGGTACAGCTCGTATGCCTCGTATGCCAGAAAATCATCCTCGTATGCCAGAAAATGACTACCTGTGAGTGAATAGTATAAATTATTCAAATGTACATAGGATGTCAAATTATTGAAACATATTCAAGTTTACTTCGAACTAGCGAACAGTAGAGATATTAATTGTTCCAGATTCCGAAAAATATTTGGAACTATACATCATTTCTAGATTTCTATTCTAATTTATTCTTAATAGTAATTGTACTTATTGTTACGTTAGATTTTCTACATGTTAAAATTATACCGACCGCGTATTAAAATTGACATAATTTTAATTGTCTCGCATTTCATTCACTTGTAAAAAACTATCTAAACCTTAGCGTGTGACGTGTCATTTTAATGCATTTTTTAAGGAATCTTTTAATGATATTAATTTCATTGATTTCACAACCTTTTAGCTCGCGTCTTTAATTAACTTTTAATTCTTCAGACATCGCAATTTGCAATATGATTGGCTATTCCAAAACCAGATCATAGAAACGACTTTTATAGCACGGATTTTCTCTAAACAAGCCCTCTTGCTAACTAGCCTTCGCCGGGTAAAAGCCTGCAGCAAAGCGAATATACACATAGTTAACTTGGCTGTCCAGTGTTTCTTCACACCTTTTTATATCTGTCCCGGATAAACACAAGCAAGTAACTCTGTCATTTTCTAATTATATTATTTTAATCTCATTTACAACAATATTAATTTATGTTCAGTTTGTAAAAACTTATTCGTTGTTACTTGGACATATAGCTTTCTTTTAATTATTTTAATCGATTTCAATGCTTCATTTCTGTTATGCAAATATTAAATAAAAACTAAAATAAGGACAATGCTATTCTGTTTTCTTTTATTTAGTAATTTCCATTCATCATACTACATAAGTCTTGGATTTTTGATGCATCATCATTACATTCGTTTAATTCATTTTCATTATGGTTAGGATGATGCAGCTGGTCCTGAGCAAAATCAACGCTCAATCCATAAGAGTTCATCTTTTATCAATTTGGTGGTCCCAGGTGGTGAAAAATTCAAATCGATCACCATCTATGTAATAAGTTGGTGCGCAATAAACATCACCAACTAGCGTTCTTGTAACAGTACTTCCTTGCAAATAAGAAGTCATGAGAGAAAGTAAATCCTCATTCAATCCAAATATATGGAACATCTTCATTAATATACTGTTAAATCGAGTGAAATTGGTGTAGACAATCCGTCTGCCCACGATTATTCAGTGTGTGATAAATATTTTGTGAAAGACATTTTTTTTAATAACTGTTCTTAGGATGGTAAACTAATAAAGGAACTGTTGATAGAGAGACGTATAAAATAATAGAATAGCGCCCACCGTCGACGAGATTATTAAGAAGGAGCAAGCCTGTTTCAGAGCGGGGAGGAACTGCTGTGACCAAGCCTTAGCGTTAACAACGAACCTTGAAACAGGTTTTCGGAAGAGTCTGAAATCATCCACTGCCTTTGTTGATCTATCCAGTGCTTATGACACAGTCTGGAAGAATGGAATTATTTTTAAATTCCAAAAAGTCATCCCATGTGTCAAATTAATCAAACTTATCCAGAATATGCTGGGCAATCGTCGAATCCACAGTCCGGCTAAACAATCGAATAGTAATGGCAAACCTTGAAGAATGGCCTTCTTCAGGGCTTGGTTCTGGCTCCTCTAATATTCAACATTTACACCCAATTATCTTCCACACAGAAAATCACGAACATTTTTATATGCAGATGGCCTGGCTTTATGCACCCAAACCAAGAATTTAGAGGATGGAGAATTACAACTTGCTGAAGATCTGTAAGCTTTAGACGAATATTACAAGAAATAGCGTCTATACCCAAACACTTCAAAATCCGAATCATGTGCCTTTCATTTGTGTAACAAAGAAGCCAATAGAGAACTGAATGTTGAATTTGGCGGTATTCGGATAAACCACAACCTCCACCTATGATGTACTTTTAATATTATATGCATTAAAGTAAAAATTGAGACATCTCCAATTTTTCAAAAAATTTTTATTATTACATTCCAGGAATAGTTTCATATGGTCGCGCAAAAAAATAAAATAATTCTTCCAAACATTGGTACCACGTGCTTTAAAGAAGTTTTCCTATCTAGCTTAATCTATGTAATCGTAGTAACGTATATAAATTTTCTATTTTGTACGGATGCTTGTTGAATATATGTATTAGTTACACACATTTAAATGAAGAACACTACTAAATGTGATATTAATATATGCAAGAATTTCCATGGAAGTAGGGAGTAGTATCTCATGAATAAATTACAAATTTTTAAATGCAATACTAAATTACGAAAACGCATTAAGAAAAAGTAAATCTAAATACTTACGCAGCAAAGAAATGGGAGAAAACACCATAAAATAAACAAATCACGAAAAATATGTAATGTTCGAAACTATCTCCGCGCCGACATTCTTACATATTAGAGAATAAAAAGAAAGAATACAATAGCGAAGTATTCAATGCCTAAATTACCATTAATTTGCGTCACAGGTCATGACATTCTTATGAAAAGGTTTGTGGACTATTATTAAGTCATGTAAGAGTTTTAGATGTGTACTACTAAAGTAAAATCCTTGTTAATAATTTTATAAACAACGCTATATAGAATATATTAGCGAAATTAAGGAGTAAATTTGCTAATAATAATAATTTAAAAAGTCTGCTCTAATAAGTAAATAAATAAGAAAATGTGATGTAATTAGTTAATTTTATCTTTCTGGATTTGTCTAGGCTATTATCCATGGTGATTTGAGATGATAGTGAGGCGAATAACAATCGCGTTCTAAACTCTAAATAATTAATACTAATCTTAATACGAAACTATTTAGCAGCATAAATATATTTAATTAAAGAGAAACATTTTTTATCACCTTTAATTACACAATCACATGCATAATACCTTGTCAATGGCATTAATTATTCAGATATGACCTATGTAAATAGACATAACCTCTAAATCTAATTTCAGATTTGACGTCAAGCCTACGTACTATTTTTTATTTATAATAAAAAATATGCATTACTGATCACGAATATTAAGCAATGGGACTTCATAACGTAAAAAGATTACAAGTATAGCTCCTGTTATTTATTGCCTATGCTTTTCAATAGGAGGTATCCGATGTCTGATGGTTGTAACGTCATATTGTCTCTGCAATATGTAGGCCCATAAAAGTTCAGCCATGAAGTAATAGTCGTGGAGTCGAGCAATGTCTTTATATAGTTAAAACTTACTCTGAAATTGCATCTTTTGTAATACACGATGCGCTAATTACATAACAAGATCTGCTTATTGACAAACGTAGAAAAAGGCTATCCACTCCTAGGCGGAGTTTTGTGACTTCTTGAAAGCCCTTACAATCCTCTTCTTATGGTGGATTAGTCCTCGTTCTTCGGCTAATTATTAGTCTTTCTGCTACGCTATTTCATTCCATTCTATTGTTGTATTTTCTATTCAATTGATTATTTTCAGTGCCTTTATATCTTCCTCTATTTCATCCTGCCATCTTGTTTTTGGTCTACCTCTCAATTTTCTGCTTTCCATTTCATTATTGTCCGTATGTTCCAGAGCCCTCTAATCATTATACCCTTATTAATTTCATATACTTTACCATATTTTCACATTTTAATTAAATTTCGACTAGCCCTAAAATAGTTCTCATAGTTTTCCTTTCTAATACACTTAGTCTATGTTGGTTTCTTTGCGTCAGTGACATCGTTTCCACGGCATAAGTTATTATAGGTCTTATTACTGCTTTACAGATTTAAAAAGCAAATTTTAATTAAAATATGGCCCTATTATTCCATGGTAAGAAACAGCACACCACACGTTTACCTTAACAAAATATAGACGTTTTGATGCAATTCTAAAGTGAAGATTAGTATCACTCCAATAACGAACATGTTGTGACGAAACGGTACCATTGCTAGAAAAAGTTGCTTTATCGGAAAATACAATGCTTTTGTGAAAATTTTGGTTCTCCATTATTTTATCTCCCACCCACATGCAAAAATAAAGACGCTTTTCATCATCTCTCGGTTCTAATGTATAATTAAAAATAGGTTTATAGAGGTATAATTTACGTTCCTTCAAAATTCTTTGAATACGAGATTTGTTTATATTTAGTCGAAGCGCCCGTCTCCGTAATAAAACTTTACGATTATCTTCCACCGAATCCAAAATTAAAACTGTAGAAGCATCATATTCATCACGTACTATTTTCTTTTCCTTTAAATTCAGAATAGAACCAGTTTCCAAAAATTTTTTCACCATCTTCCTTTACCCATACGGGAAACAGTTGGTCCGGGAAATTTTTCATTAAATTCTTCTGCAACGCGACGATAGCTCTTTTCCCCAATACCATAACATTGTATTAAATATATTTTTTGTGATAACGTTAACATTTTCACCAAAAAATTACAGAATTACAGTTTTGAAGTTATTTTTGACACATAAATTAGTGTTTGACGTTTTCAAGTCAAAGCCTTCAACCACAAAAAATAAAATATGAAATGCGATGAAAAAAATGAAAACAAAATTTTGGAACATACATTAGTGGTATTGAAATTCTAATTACAGATTTGGTCATTTGAAATCAAGGATAAAATTTAATTCCTTTAGCATTTTTTTGTAAAATCAAAAATAATTTTCTTTTCCTCTTGTAAACTCAATCCGGGGACATACGTTATATATATTCCAACGCCAGGTTGAAAAGCATGGCAGACAAAGCATCACCCTCCTTCTGTTTGTATAATGGCTCGCGAATTTTTTATTGTTACTGCTATTAGTCATCTTAATTTAACTGGTGTTTTAAATTCTTTTAGGCCTATAATCAATCGTATCCTCTTTATTGTGTCAAAAGATTGTTTAGAATCAATAAACGACATTTTTATATTTATATTGTATTCAGAATGAATCTTTACTATACAATGAACAAATTCATATGTAAAAAAGAAGTATCACAGAAAACAAAACTTAAAGCATTTAGAACGATATTCAGATCTGTACAGACTCGTGAATGAATCGGTCGTGAATCATGTGTATTAAATGAAAAACAAAAAAGTAAGATATAAGCTATTAAGATGCCGTACTTGAGAAGAGTTCGAAGAGTGACTGAAAGAGATAAAATGAAAAGCAAGGACAATAAGATAAGACTTAAAAAAACAGTCAACCCTGAAATTTGTCGAACAAAAACAATTGGAATGATGCGGACATGACGATGGGTGGATCGAAACCAATCAAAAGAATATGGCAAGCAAAAATCCGGAAAAATAATAACGAGGAAGGTCTATATAAACGTGGGAGAATGCGGGTATATAGAAGATGAATAGAAGCAAACCAAGTGACAAGAAACAAAAAAGACGGAACAAGTTTGTATCTAGTTGAAGCGCAAAAGAAACATTCCTACATTATTGCCTGTTAGAAGGAATTTCTGTTTATATATATATACAGGTATTCCACGAGAGCCGTTCGTTAGAAGTTTTCGTGGTTAGAAAAAACTTAGAATTCTGAAATTTTGGGTTCCAGGGTTATTCAAGATTCTCTTTCATTTTAAAATATTTTCAAGATCATACTACTTCCGGTTATACCGGAAGTCGCCATTAACTTCCTTATTTTAAATGGAATACCCGGTATATTATTTCATTTTTGGAGTCCTGAGAAAATTTCATAGTGGGTCTTCATTAGGTTTCCCCATACTTATTTTCAATTTTTTCTTAGATATCTTGATTTTTTTGAAAATTTTGACAGATGTAGCCTTGTTTTGAGCATTGTGCCCTTTAACCAATTTCGATTGGTGGAAAGCGCTTCTGGGGTAGACGGAAGCACAGGAATGATACTTTCGAATGCCATATTGACAACTGATTTATCGCATACAGGGTAACCAAAAATTAATGACCAATTACATCATTTTAAAAGTTGAAAAAGTTCGTTTTTTCAAATGGGACACCCTGTATTTTATTGGATGGTCGGATGCAGAATTTGATTCTGCATCGATTTGCTATAACATTCCCTATACCTATTTCCAGTGGTTTTCTTGTTAATCCATATTTTTATCAAAAGGTGATCAAACTCCAAAAGTTCTACCTAGTAAGCCTTGATTTTGACAGGAATTGAAACAATGTTGATTTAATGTCAAAGCAGTATCATCGTACAGATTCGTGAGGTATCTACTTACAGTTCTAGGGATTTTGTTAACTTGCTTAAGTACAGTTTATAATGGAGAATGTTGAAGAATATTCCAATAATGATTTATTAAATTTGTTTTACACGCACGGTGAATGTGGACGAATTGTTCGACGAACATGCAGACTATTTAATGAACGATATCCGGACCTACCAACAATGACTCCCGGAAAATTCGCAAGAATCGAAACTCGCTTTATAGCAACTGGAAACGTAAGGGCAACTCAAAATAACCTAGAGCCCGTAACTGATAATGAAGATAACGTGGTGAATCTGTTGGCGTTTTTTCAAGCTTATCCGCGGAGTTCAATTTCGACAGCAGCGCTGGATTTGGGTATTTCAAAAACATCAATCCACAGAATATTAAAAAAACATGGAATGCATCCTTTTTGTGAGATAACTGTTCAAGGAATACGTCTTGGTGATGAGGCAAGACTTGTCAACTTTTGCGAATTTATGATTTTGAAAATGACCGAAGATCCGAGATTTATTCATCAGATTATGTGGACTGATGAATCGAAATTCAGCAGGCAAGGAATTACAAATCGCCGAAATACTCACTACTGGGCACAAGATAATCCACATGTTATTAGGGAACATAATCACCAAGACCGCTTTAGTTTCAATGTTTTTTGTTTGATTATGGACCACAGAGTGGCTTATCAAGTGTACGATGAAAATTTAAATGCGGCTAGATATCTGGAGATACTGAGAGGGTTTGTTAGTGATTTTCTAAATGCCCTACCTCCACGTGATAGAGCAACCAGTTGGTATCAGCTTGATGGTGCTCCAGCACATTCAACTATAGCTGTACACCGGCAATTGTCAATGATGTTCGAGGATCGGTGGATTGGCCCGCGGGGACCTTGGAACTGGCCACCCAGATCACCCGATTTGACCCCCTTGGATTTTTACCTCTGGGGTCGTATAAAAGAACTAGTGAACTCTAGGCCGGTACAAATTAGAGAGGAATTATTGAACCGTGTTCACCATGCGTTTACTAAAATACCTAAGTCCAGACGAACTTCGGAGATCTGTTTCGCGAGGAGTATATGACAGAGCTATTCAGTGTTTGAACCAAAATGGAGGTCATATAGAACAATTATTGTAATTTTACATTCTCTTATTATTCCCGGGCAAGAGATCTATAGGAAGAAGACGGAATTCAAGAACTGAAGAACCTTAGGGACTGGTTTGGATGTAATAATAATGAACTGTTTAGAGCTGCGGTTTCAAAAGTAAGAATTGCTATGATAATTGCCAACCTTCGAAGCGGAGACGGCACTTAAAGAAGAAGAAGAAGATTATTTTTTGTTATTATGTTCCAATTTTTTGTTTTTATTTTATATTTCGTTCTAAATGTTATGTACTAATGTCATGTTCTAATTAAAGTAAATTTTTTACCGTTTCATTGATGTTTATTTGGCTACGAAAGGCAATCGATGTTTCGGTTTCTGCCAAAAAACCACATTAAAATAAAAAATATGGATTAACAAGAAAACTACTGGAAATAGGTATAGGGAATGTTATAGCAAATCGATACAGAATAAAATTCTGCATCCGACCATCCAATAAAATACAGGGTGTCCCATTTGAAAAATCGAACTTTTTCAATTTTTCAAATGATGTAATTGGTCATTAAATTTTGGATACCCTGTATGCGATAAATCAGTTGTCAATATGGCATTCGAAAGTATCATTCCTGTGCTTCCGTCTACCCCAGATGCGCTTTCCACCAATCGAAATTGGTTAAAGGGCGCAATGCTCAAAACAGGGCTACATCTGTCAAAATTTTCAAAAAAATCAAAATATCTAAGAAAAAATTGAAAATAAGTATAGGGAAACCTGATGAAAACCCACTATGAAATTTTCTCAGGAATCCAAAAATGAAATAATATAATATACCGGGTGTTCCATTTAAAATAAGGAAGTTAATGGCGACTTCCGGTATAACCGGAAGTAGTATGATCTTGAAAATATTTTAAAATGAAAGAGAATCTTGAATAACCCTGGAACTCAAAATTTCAGAATTCTAAGTTTTTTCTAACCACGAAAACTTCTACTGTATATATATATATATATATATATATATATATATATATATATATATAAATATAATAACTTCGTGACCTTGGTATGATATGGTAAACCTAATCAGTAGGCGATTAAAGGTCTGTATACTACTTCAAAATATATGTATTTAAAAAACTCTACATGTTTCGGCTGTATACGCCTTTTTCAAGAGAATACAAAATATGATTGAATTCATATTTTGTATTCTCTTGAAAAAGGCGTATACAGCCGAAACATGTAGAGTTTTTTAAATACATATATTTTGAAGTAGTATACAGACCTTTAATCGCCTACTGATTAGGTTTACTATATATATATATATATATATATATAAATTATGGGTTATGTGCGTTCACAATAAATTCCCTTACTTATTCCCTTCAATACAGCGCTTCCGATGACCTCCTCAGCTCCAAAAGCAGTAAGGAATACATATCGCGGTGGTTTAGATGTCTTCAACTTCTTTGAAACGGCTCCCTTTGATATGATGCTTCATTTTGAAGAAAAGAAAAAGTTTTAAAGGGTGAACATATGTCTTTCGTATACGAAAAATGAATAATTAATGTTGAATGGGACAGCGGGTTGTGATGTAGCAATTATCCGTTTTCAGACAATTTTTGCCGTACTTGGCTCATCGTTCTCAATCGTTTCAAAACTTCGACGTGGGATGCCAAATTAGTTGTCTAATCAGCAGGTACAAATTCTTTATGAATTCCACCTCGGATGTGAAAGAAAGCAATGAGCATGATATGAGCTTGATATGCGAATTTTTCATCTTTGTTGTCACAGTTCTCCCTTCTCCACCCACTGACTGCTTTATCACTTAATCTAGCGATCGTACATCGTACCTAACCAGTTTCACCCCTCTGCCCCAATGCGCTGTAGCAATTCTTCACAAAACGATGTGCCTTTTGGTTATCAGTGAGCACTTTGTTAACAATTTCGTGCAGATTGTCATCCCTAAATGGTCATGAAATATAATACGAATTGTTTTTTGTTGGTATCGACTTTCGCCGAAGCGGTAGCAGATGATCGCTCAACTCAACCTTGTAGCCTGTGCGTAGTATTTTTGGTGGGCCCTCTTTCACATCGTTCTCAACGGATTCTTATCCGTTTTTGAAATTATGCGCTTGTTTGTAGACATGCGCTTTTGATAAATTTTCTTCGCCGTATACGACAAAGTTTTCGTCTAATTTCAAGGAAAATCTGCTGCTTTTGCTCTTCTTTCTCATCACTCATTTTTTCGACTGAGAGTACTCAATATTGTAATCTAAAAAAAATTATATGCCTAAAACTGCAAACGCAATTAGCAGCATAGGATTTACTAAATACAGTGATACAGTTGACAAGTGTTGAGTTCTTGGGCGCAAAAACGTCTCGTTTTTTACTTACCATACTTTGTAAACACAATTTCACAGAATTTGTGATTATTTCGGCTCGCATAATTATTAAAAAAAAACTATTCTTAATACAGCGTATAAACTTAAGACTACAGGATTTGTTCAAGAAAAGACAGCAGTGCCTGTTCATACCATTCGTTCAGCTGAAAATATTGCCGCGGATTGTGAAATTATAGCTGAACATCAAGGAATGTCAATTCCAGATCGTTTTCGTGGCACCATATTTCAAATTTTAGAAAAGTTTTGGTCCTCCACGGATTTAAAATTCAGTTTATATACGAATTAGAACCCGCCAACCACATGCAGCGTAGCACTTTTGTTAATTGAGTTCTTGAAAAGAGAATATTGAATAATAATTTCTTCCAACATCATTTTAGTGATAAAGCTCATTTTCATCTGTCTTGGTTTGTTAATAAATACAATTATCGCACTCGAGGCAATTAAAATTGAAGAGAAATTCATAAAAAATCAATGCATTTTAAATGTGTGACCGCTTGATGTATTTTATGGGCTTGAGGCACAACTGACCAGTACTGACTTGCAAATGAAGATAGTCAACCGAATACTGCGACACTTTAAATTATATTACAGTATGTACAACCTCACTGAGCATGTAGATGAAATGTTTCCGTTTGGGACAAGAATCCCTTGAAGTGGTAACAATAGATTTAATTTATTGAAGAACTAATATTATAAGATCGCCGTTTGAAAGTTAGGGAATTATCAGCAATGTCTAGCATTTCTGAAACAAGTATTTGTCGAATTCTGTATGACTATTTGGGTATGAATATGTTAAGGTCAATGTCAACGACGGGTTGAATGTACGCGCTCGTTTTAAAACATGTTTGGACACTATGTTGGAGCCCGTTGACATATGAAATGAAAAAATGGTTCTGTATTATGATCCTCTATCTAAAAAAAGGGTCGATGGAATGGAGGCGACCTCGCCTCATAAAGTCAAAAGTCATTCAATCAACGAGAAACATTATCGCCATAATATTTTGGGATTGTAAGGGCATTTATACTGATTGACTTTAAAGATCGCAATACAACTGTCAACAGCACATATTATGCTTGTTTATTCGCGAAAAATTATGTTCGATTACTGCATGACAAGCGCCGGTCTGAGGCAGTTTCAAAAAAAATATTTTTATGAGAACATTGAGTTGTAAACATAATGCAACATTTTGAGGAGAAAACATGAGATTATTTTGACAAGGGCATATAATTTTTTATTAATCGTTGTAATAAATGCTTTGAAATTAGTAGAAATTATAAGAATTATAAAATTTTCAAAACTTGTATTGCAAATGTATGCAGTTTATTTTATTCTTCTTTTATTTTATTCATCTTTACTGATTGTAAAGACTGACAAATTAGAAATATTCAGTTCTTGAAGGATGTACAACACTGTTTTATACATACTTAGTTTGTATACAGGCTGTACATTTTCAAAGCGGGCGCCATAGGGATTTGGCATTATATCAGTATCACTATTTTAATAAATAGATTTGTTAAGATTTTCCACAATAATATAGATTGGTACATTTGTAATTAAAGGTTTGTTCCAACTACCGGTTTCGTTACGGTACGCGTTTCGTTTCATGATCGTTTTGTGCTCAAGCTTTAGTTTTACACTGCTTTTGGACCTACGATAATTATAAAGAAGTTGGAACGTATTTCTGATAATTTGGTTATCAATCTATTTTGTAATATTACCAACAGTAATAATTGTAATAATCAACTTTATTCTGTCCTATGATATTGTGTGATATTGCCATTACCAACTGTAGTTCTCGCATCAGTACAAATGGTACATGCTTATGTTTGTGAACTGTTTTGACCGTCCTGCGATTTATTTGTCTACGGTCAAATCTTAGATGGAACACTTTTGGTATCGTTCAATGTTCAATCAGAAATGAAGTTGGTATGCTTTTTCTGCAGTGCGCATGTACCGGACCGTCACTGTAAGGTTTTCTTAGCGAGTTGGAATAAACCTTAAGATTCGTAAATAAACATAAAATGGTTATTTTTTTTTATCATTTTTACAATAAGGACATACTTAAAAATAAACTAAATATATTTTACGAAACAATTATGTTACAAAAGATATTCAAACGTCCCCTTTGTTGACGCAAACAATATCCTAGTCTGTTGTAAAACGAGTTGATAACATTTTCCACAACTGCCTATTGGTTATTAAAGCGCGATGCGCAAAAATTTTCTCCCTCAAAGAATTAATGTTAGAGTGTGGCCCCACAGGAAAAAGGCGCAAGGAGCCAAATCCGAACATCTGGCTAGCGATCTATTGGTTTGAGAACGTTTCATCTAAATAACATCTAATGTTTACTCAATAATGAGCGGAACAGCCACAGTGTTTTAAAATTCTTTTTAATTTCTTCTGATATTATCTGCACACTGATTTTAGCTTCAATTTTATACCCCTACTGTTTTAGCGCATTTAGCTGGAGATCCTTAAATACAGTGTTTAATCCTATGGCCTGCTTTGAAAATGTAATTCAAATTGAGCAATTTATCGAAAATAAAAAAGACAAAGACATTATATTCTAAATTCCTAAAATAGGTTTTAGTTTAGTATTCGTTCGTTTGTGCTAAGGATAAAATCTAGTGTAAATTAAGGTGAAAAAAAAACGAAACAGGCTTTATGTCTTCATCCAAAACTCCGGAGGATGAGTACAGTATGGGCTAAGCGGGACTTAATACAAATCTAAGGAGTTTGTATAAGTCGATTGATCGATATAAACGCACACAAGCTGATGATGTGTCCAGATCGAGGTAGATTGCGTATTTAATCTGACAAAATGATAAATGAAGGTCAGTTTAACGCACTTATTGTCTCTCATATCATACAAACATTTTTTTGTCAATTCTAGAATCGTAATTGATGTAACTACCCACTACCATGTAAAAGAAAATTTTATTGAATTCAGACCATGTAACTATCAACTTATTTACGCTTGCTTAAATTTAGTCCGAAGGTAATTAAGTTTAAAACGTTTTAAACGTTCTTGATTGGTAGGTAGTACATCTTTTGATAAGTTATAAGTTATTTGGCAAATCTTTGTTCACAACACTAAGCTTCATTATTTCTTTAACTTTATTTTGCACACACCATGTAGCGATTACAATAGCAAGAATAATTTTGCTTTGATGTCGCTAAATAATTTCTATATTAGAGTTACTGGCTGTACGCCACAATTGCATGTCATACGTCCATATGAACCTCAACAGTACAGCCATCTAGTAATATTGTTGTAATTTAATTCCTAGTTGCATGTTTCCTCTTCAAAAATATGTATCTTTCAAGTAATCCGTTGATCAAAATGCAGGTCAAGGAACGACATTCAAGCAGCAATTAATAGAAATGAACTGCTGATGAATGCAATATTAACAACCGTTAGTATTCGATAAGCAAATATAGAAAAAACACTAACAGTGATTGACCGAACGTTGTGTTTTAGAGATATCGATTTTCGGTACTTTTAAGTAATCGTTACTATTCGTTACTAAAACCTTGAGAAATCGTTGAATGTATTTGTTACTTTGATTACTTTGATTATTTTGATACTTTTTTTATTTTGATTATCTTGACTACTTTGAATCATATTCATATTCATAAGTTTAACGTTCGGTGCCGGCATTTATCTTATTGACCTTATTATATCAGGTATTATTTACCTCGCAGAATTAGTAATGGTATACGTAGTAGCTGTTTTTCACTGAATTTGCGGAAATATTAAAACAAACAGAATAAATTTTATCAAATTGTATTATATTTATTGTAATATAGCGTATATGATGAATATAAAAAAAAACAGGCAAACAAGAAAATAAACTTTAATACAACATAATTTGAAACATACTTGAGTAGGTAACACCTACCAATTTTGTATAATACAAAAGTATTTTTAATAATATATAATATTATTAAAAATGGGGTGTGAAGCACACAATACAAGTTCATATGTATTTTTGAATGTATCTTCTCCAAAGACGTAGATACGTATTTCACATTTCTACATGATTATCAATACGCCCCTGTTGGAGAAGAGACACATTCAACAAAACATGTACCTTGCTATCTCGCAGATATTATTAAGACAGAGCGTGAAGGAATATTCAGCGCTGTCTATATAATAATCGCAGAACTGCCGGGTGTTTTTTATAATATTATATATTATTAAAAATACTTTTGTATTATACAAAATTGGTAGGTGTTACCTACTCAAGTATGTTTCAAATTATGTTGTTATATACGTATTCGGTTCATGCCGACAAGTAGTGAAGACACGATAATACAGTTTTTTATAGATACGGTGGTTACCGACTATAAAAAACACCCGGCAGTTCTGCGATTATTATATAGACAGCGCTGAATATTCCTTCACGCTCTGTCTTAATAATATCTGCGAGATAGCAAGGTAGTTATGTTTTGTTGAATGTGTCTCTTTTCCAACAGGGGCGTATTGATAATCATGTAGAAATGTGAAATACGTATCTACGTCTTTGGAGAAGATACATTCAAAAATACATATGAACTTGTATTGTGTTCTTCACACCCCATTTTTAATAATATTATATATTATTAAAAATACTTTTGTATTAAACTTTAATACATTACTAAAGACGGCAGACTATGTGCCCAGCAGTGGCGTTGCGTGGAGAGTTTAGCAGAATAACAGTGCGCTTACTTAAAAATAAATATATCGAATCCCTATACAAAACGTTAAGAAAAAACATAAATAACTTACCCAAAACATGTTTACATTGTTGCAAAAAAATGCGGATGTGCGCGATGAAAAAACTGCACCATAATATATGTTTCTGTATTAGTCTCGGAAAGGTTCGTACGTAGCGACGTATATATATGTTTATATACAGAGAAGGATTGTTCGACGTTGAGAGATGTTATATTTGCATAGTTAAAGCGCTCTTTGTATCTGTACAACGGATCTTCAGTATTGGTAAAAAGTTGCCCTAATTTTGTAAAATCTACATTTTTATCTAATACACTGTTAAATTTTTCACGGACACAATCACTTTTTTCACCTTCAAGGATATGCAGCACTAGTTTTACGTGGTCAATAATTGCTAATGAGTCCGATAAGGACAGCGCAGTGTTCTGTAAATTTTTTATTGCGTCCAGTATTGGAACGTAACTGTCGTAAATAATTTTTAAATTTGCTGCAACTTGAGGATTGTTAAATTGAACCTGGCTGAGCCGTATTGCAGCTGCTTCTTTGGCATCTAGTTGTAAAATCACTGATTTAATTTTTTCAAAATGTTTATAATAATAAAATGCTGCTTCTAACCAAGTACCCCATCGTATAAGAATTGGTTGCGGCGGCTCGGGTATATCAGGACACAGCGAATGAAATAGCCGAATCCGTTTGGGAGATTTAAGAAAAACCGCTTTCGTTTGTCCTATCAGTTGATCCACATCAGGATAAGTTGTACGTATAGTGTTTGTTACAAGGTGTAAAGCGTGAAGCAAACATGTGACATGCAGCAGGTTTGGTTGAATCGTTTTGAGTAAGTTTGCCGTGGAACACATAACCTTGGCAGCATCGGTAACTAACATTAACACTTGCTTCGGTAAAATCTCAAATTTGTGTAGTGTTTCTATTAATACATCATATATCGCTCTGGCAGTATACCCTTGCATTCGTTTACAGGTTAGTAAATAAGGAGGAGAAGGTCCTTGCGGAGTCAGCGTCCGTACCAGAATGGCTAGGATGGACTGTTTTTTAATCTCTGTAGTTTCGTCTATTGTTAACCACAGGAATTTTTTTTTACCGTATTTTTCGTACAATTCTCTCACGCACTGACGGTACGTAATTCCGTAGCGTACTTCTTGCTGGTAATTTCCACGTAGGATTGTATTTCTTCCAAAACGACGAAACATTGGGTGTTCCACTTTCTGCATTGGTATATTGGTCGCAATTAACATCATTGTTAAATCACACACAAATTTATTATATGATCTGCGTCCACTATTATTCGATTTATGTTTGTCACTATTTATATGTCTTTGGCACTGACTTGCTTTCCAAGTTAATAAAGTTGTTTCACAAACTAAACATTTCACTACGGTACCGTCATATATTAAATCGGGAAACCGATGTAAAAATTTCTTTACTACGTTAGCATGCAACCGAGTCGATGCATTGTTTCTACGCACTCCCGACATTTTCAACACGATTGTGTTAACAATGTATCGCTTACAACGTTATTGCTGCATACATATTTGAAGGTTGCAGTTTACCATTTCTCTCTTGTTTTCATTGCCATATAGTGATAGTGATAGTGGGAGCGATGTGAATAATGATGGTGATATTGGAAGACAGAAGAGAAAGCATTTATCACAAGACGCAAAACAGATCATTCTCAATATCTATCATACCATGATTAAAGAAAATAACGATGGACAAACCAAGAATATTGAACGAACGTGGCAATTAACAAAAGTGCCTACAGAAACAATATATAAGGTAATTAAACGTGACGGAGGCCCTCTCAAGATAAGAAGTGACAAAAGAACATCAACAAAAGTTAATGATTATGACATCGATAGATAGAGTATATTTGCTCCCCAATAGTGGAGCAAATATACTCTGCGTATAGATAAAATTTTGTACTTACTCTTGAATGCTTGCATAAAAGAATTAATGATCATCTTATCAATATTCACTGTTGTAAAACAATTTTGTGGCTGACATTAATGAACGAAGGATTTACGCCCGAGGTTGCAAAAACTTCGGTATGACTAGTTAATGGTAGTTAAAAAATATAGAGAAGAAAGACGATTAATAAACTACTTAGACGAAACGTGTTAAGATACTCATGATACTGTTAAAGGTTGGGTGGACAGTTCAAGTATGTGTCAGATGAACGTGCCTGTTTAGAGAGGGAAGAGAATTATTATCAGAGAAAGGATGGACTGGACAGTGTCTGATATGCAAAAAATGTAAGATCATCAAGTTAAATGGCCATGAAGATATGACCTCATTTGATCATCACCTATCTATTTGCGACTCCGCCTCAGGTACTCTTAGTTTTGTTATTCGATCCTGCCGCAAATTTGCAAATCTAGATACGCTAAAAACGCTCTATTTTACACTGGTTCGCCCTGAACTCAAATAAGCGACAATTATTTGGTACCCTTATTATGTCTATCAGAATTTACTGACCGAAAGAATGCAGCGAAGATTTTTGAAATATTTACCCTACAAATTATCTGGCAATTATCCTGCTAGAGGAGTCGACTATCAAGAATTACTGCGGGAACACAACTTTACCTCACTTTCTGATTGCAGAGAGATAGCGAGTGCTCACTTTATGATTAAGCTACTCAACAATGGCATCGACGTACCGAACTTACTCTCTGCTGTTGACATTATGGTGCCAAAATATGCAACGAAATCAAATGAAACATTCGCCGAAGCCAGAGCTAGAACTAACATCTTTGCCAAAGCACCAATTACGCATATGGCTGGAAATGCTAACAGAATTTTCCCTGATCCTTTTTACCCTTCCGCTACAATTTAACCATTTAACATAGATTCAGTAAATTACCCACGTGTGCCTCTATTGACAATTTAAGAACTCGGTTAGTATTTTCTTATGATTTTCTTTATTTGACTTATTTTTACTTTAATTAGTTTATGCATAATAATTTAATTTAGTTTTTGACACTGTACTTTATCATTGTATTGTCCTCTTAATAGAGAGATCTGTTGGACAATAAAGACATTTATTATTATTATCTTTATTTGAAGAATGGTTTTTGTGATTGTGATAGATAGTGTGCTAGCGATGGACTACGCTTCATATCATTCGCGACAACAAAGTAAGATTTTTACAAAATGTAGTACTAAGAAAAGTATTCAAGGATTTTTAGAAGCCAATGATTTATATTATGAAGACCATTATACGAAAAACCAATTAGTGGAGGTGAAGAACACAAAAGAATATGTGAAGGATTATTGTGTAGATAATAGAGCCAAAGAATCAGGACATACAGTTTTATGTTTACCGCGGTATCATTGCGTTTTCAACCCAATAGAATTGATATGGGCCCAACTTAAAAACACCATAAAGCGATGTAATAAAACACCGAAATTTAATCAAACTACCATAACATACATTAATAATGCTATGGAACACACACGTGTTGAAAATTGGAAAAAATGCCGTTAAACACGACCTTACAAAAGAGAACGAATCTATAGACATGTATAATATTGTAGCACCTTTAATTATAAATTTGCAATACGATTAAGACACAGACACCAATTAACCAGACAACTCAAGCACAGACAATGATTAATGAAAGAAGGTTCTACCCAGTGTCAATGGTAGTTTGTTAACTTAATGTTACTTTACGTTTAATACTTATGTATATACGGAATATGACTTATATACAATTATGTACTTATGTTTAATATATCTATATTGTAATATTTTTTTTTACAAATAAAGCTGCCGAATAGTATTTAATTTTTTATATTTTATTTTTCTATTTTACATTTTGCTATATAATTAGAGGGCCACAATTTGCAAAAATTTTGGCGAATATGAAGCAAAAACTCCAATTTCACCATAGTTTAGTAATCAAATAATTAAGTAGTATGAAGGTTGTCGAAAAATTATTAATGAGAGCAAGATCAGGGAATGGACTGTTTGTTAGTTGTAATGTATACCTGTCCTTAACTTCTGTATACAGGATCCTTGAAAGAAAGAAACAACGAAAAATGGAAAGATTCAATTATATAGAATATGAATCTAAAAAATTGTGAATTGATTATGACGCTAACCCCAAAATTAGAAAACCCCTGAAAATTGTATGTATTATGTGCCGCCTATGGATTCAAGATTCGGATATAAAAATATTACTATTGAATTTACACGGAAACACGCTGCAATGCTTATGTTTATAAAAACTCTAGAAGATAACATTGTTTAGACAGCTTTGTATGCTAAAGGTTTGATAACCTGGTACGAAAAATTTATATTTGCGTGTGAATCTTTAAAAGATGAATTAAAAGATGATGTAAGATGTGTGCTTAATAGGGTAGTCACGCCTAATTTGGTAACAATCTACCTTTATTCGAAGATATAAATGTAAATCATATCGAACGTACACATGTAACGATAGGCAACTGACTGAATCGGAGACACAATTGTTTGAATGCTTAAAGCTGACCGACAACAGTCGCACAGTGGCGTGGCAAATATTTTATAACTATCTTGTCACTTTTTTTCTCGCTTATGAGAGGGAATTTTGGGAAAATATTTTGGATTCATATTCTATATAATTACATCCTTCCATTTTTCATACGTTGTCTCTTTCTTTCAATCACGCCTGTATACCGGAAATATTAAAGAAAAAAAATGAAAATGTGAAGAATCTGAAGTTTAGAAACTGAATGGACCTATAAATGTTTAAACTTCAGAATAACACGCGAAACAGTTTCAACGATTCAGTAATTTGCAGAAAATATGATTAGCAATGGACACATTTTGAAGGAGTTGAAGGTACTATATATTATGGAAAACTGTCACTGAATACTTATTAGAAAAGTTATGAAAATAGACAAATAGGTACGACTTTCGACTTATATAATATATATACCGGGCTTATTTGGAATTTTTGTTATAGTAAGAAAATGAATATATCTTTTTTGCATAATTTCCACTTTTATTAACACATTCTTTTCAGTAGAATTTGGAAGTTTTCTAATCCGGGCATCGAAGAAGGAAGTTGTCTGTATCTCAAACCAATTCCAATAGCATCAATTCCTAAATAATAAACTAGTACTTTAAAAGGTTTACACCAAAATGATAATTCGAGATTTATCTTATATCTATCATGTTAGCGAGGTTTAAAGTATGAAATTCATGGGTCCGTATTCAGAACACTTTAAAAGAAAATGTTTAAAATTTTAAAATAAGGATTTTAAATTACAATATAAGGATATTCGTAAAGTAAAATTTTGAATATTTTTTTTTTATAGAGAACAGAATTATCGAATACTGCCTTATTTTAGAAACATAACACCAAAACTGTTAAAGTTGACTCTGTCAATCTGTCAATGAGATCATGTCATTCTGTTTGTTTGATTAGGTAAACTAATTTACAATTATTTAGCTTGTATTAATTTCAAAACTCTTTAAGAGGTAAGGTATAAAATACATAATGTATATATCATTATATTCATTATCATAAACAAGTACTCAAAGTAAATTCAAAGAATTGTTACTTCTTGCTGAAAATTACAAATCAGTTGTTGAAGTATGTAATTAATATTCTACTATCGGTAATATCCTTCTGTGCTAATAAAGCAAAATAAAAAATCGCCAAAACAAGATACTTTAGACCAGGCGCGGCTCGTGATGACGTATTTTGGTTTGCAGTACAATGATACGAGTGCCTCGTGTGTTTTCGGTGTTTACTAAGCAAACGTTACAGTTAGTACACGAGAATACACGAAGCCCTCGGATCATTGTACTGCAAACCAAAATACGTCATCACGAGCCGCGCCTGCTTTAGACGTTATTTGAGATGTTCCATATCTTACAATAGATGCATAATTTATTTAACGAAATTTAAATACATTATTTTGATTTTGGAATAATTTTCCCTTTTAAAGATAGTTTCTTTCTTAAATATATTTTAGTAAATATAAACATTCCATTGAACCAAGCATTTTTATATTAAAAAATATGAAGCTGTTAGAAATATATTTTGCCAGTAGACTATTAATAAATATTTAATCTTGGTTGGCTTGTAAAGAAATATACACATGTAAAAATAGATTTTACAACTTATAAAATTTTATTTTTAAGTTCATTTTATATTACGGAACTAAATATTTTCTTCTTAATATTAATGACAATAATAACGTATTTGAAGAGTTATGAAACACGTTGCTCATTGAATTTCGCCGGTGTCCTCAATATGCATATTTAATACTTTTTAGCATTCTTCTCTTTTATTAAATGTGAACGTGAGAGGAATCCGGAAATCGTGAATAAAAATCTGTTACAAATTTTATGAAAAGTATTTTTTAATTTTTCGAAAGAACTACACCAATTATTTATATACTCACAACTTACCGAGTGTGTTCCCAATGTTTACTTCTTGAATTGAAAACGTACATAACCTCAAAACCTTGACTTAAATTTTTACACACATAGCGACCTTGTCAACAACTGAAACGATTTGCACACAAATTTTGCTCTATTCCGTTATCTGACGCGCACGCTTATGTTCTGTTGTGTGTATAACTTGACGGATGAGAAGAAAACGAAGTTTTAATACGGTTTCTAGAATAACCGACATACTGACATCAACTATATGCGGTTGATACTAGCGCTTCAAAGTGTTAACGTACCGAACTACTCAACAAAATATTTAGTTAGAAAAGGTTGATTCAGCATTTTTTTCATTGTTTGTTCAATTCTTTGTGTTCTTCTACGGTTATTTTTCATTTTATATAATCGTTTTAAGTATATATTTAACTACTATTTAACTATTACAATTTGATTATTATTACAGTATTTAACCTGGATTTAATCTTAAAGTAAATGAAAATGTTTGAGTATCTAAACATTCCAAAATAAACAATGAATGCACAAGTTGATTTCGTAAATAAAAAATATGGTTTTAATAGATAAAACTTATTATTAGGGAACGGACATTCTTACCACATGACTCGGCGTAATTCAATGAAGTATTTGTTAGACTTACCCGGCCATCTGGTCCGCAGCGTTAACAATGCACAAGCCCGCTATTGTATTCGGAGAAAATATTCCATTAGACGCAATCGGCAATTGGAAATGTTTATAAACTTCTTGAAAAATGTTTATAAACTTCGCTCAGAACATCCCGGGGTAATACAATGAAGATTTTGTGTTTGACTTACTCGGACACCTGCTCTCGCCGCGAAAACAATAACAATATAGTCATGTGGTAAGAATGTCCGTTCTCTACTTATTATTATTATACTTATTGAATTATTCTCTTACTAAAGATAAAAACTTAATTGTTGAAATGCAAACTGTAAATCATGATGTAACAGAAGTTTGTAATTTTTAAACTTATACTACTTTCATGAATAAACACAATACTTGTAGATAAATAAATTAAAAATTTCGAAGTTTAGTAAAGCAAACAGTTTTTTTTCCAGCACTTCATGATTAAATCATGAAGCAATAACGGTAGTATGAAGAAAGATCGGAAAGTTTCAAGAACGAGCCACACAACACCATTTTTCGGGGTAAATCATATTTATTTACTAGTCTCCTAGTAACTATACATTTAGTCCAACGGTTTTCAAGACCTTTTATTCCTTCAGAAAAATAAGAACTATCAAAACCTTCGAAATGTTCATTTATAGCTTCGAAGATTTCATTATTCGATGAGAACTTCTTTCCAGCCAACCATTTCTTGAGGTTCGGAAATAGAAAGAAGTCCGAAGGGGTCAAATCTGGCGAGGACGGTGCATGTTCAATTAATTGGAATCGTAATTCGTGCAGTTTCGCCATCGCAATTGCCGACTTGTGTGATGGGGCATTGTCTTGGTGAAACAAGACTTTTTTCTTTGGTATATGAAGCCTTTTGACTTTGATTTCTTCGTTCAATCTTTCTAATAACAACGCATAATACGCGTCTGTTATTGCCCTCCCGTGTTGCAAGTAGTCAATAAAAATGATTCGTCGGAAATCCCAAAAGACGGTAGCCATCACCTTTCCAGCTGACGGCATCGTCTTGGCCTTCTTTGAAGTTGGTTCACCGCGTACTGTCCACTGCTTTGATTGTGTTTTAGTCTTTGGCGTGAAGTGGTGTAGGTAGTCACGTTTCATCGACGGTTACAAAACGCCTCAAAAAGTCTACAGAATTACGCTTGAATATATCTAGACATTGCTGAGAAATGGTCACACGAGCTTGCTTTTGATCATCTGACAGCAAACGCGGTACCCATCTTTCACTGAGCTTTCTCATGTCCAAATGTTGGTGTAAAATGTAATGTGCGCCGTCATATGATATGCTTACTGTCTCTGCTATCTCTCTCAACTTTAATCGGCGATCATTCATCACGATTCCCTGAACATTTCTAATGGTTTCTTCATCGGTAGATGTTTTTGGTCTCCCAGAACGCGATGCATCTTCTATGCTTGTGCGACCACGTTGAAATTCACCAATTCAATTCGCAACGGTTGTATACGACGGTGAAGACTCTCCATGAACTTCGTCTAATTCCGTTTTTATTTCTTTGGCATTTAAGCCTTTTACTTTGCTTGGCTATAACGGCTTTACCTTATAGACTATCTGTCTAAAAATTTGACACCAGTTATACAATAGATGGGGCACACAAAACACATGACCAAAACGCGCGCACAACGCCACCTTCTGGTTCGATCTTCCCTCGTAATACGTTATTACATTATTTTTAAAATAGTGTTGCATTTGAATTTAATGTTAAGTATGGAAGTGTCTTAGCAGTCAACTAAAGCACATGCCATGAAACATAGTGAAGAAAATTTTGAAAGAGGGAATGGCCACACATGTAGTGCTTTTAATATGACCTTTTTTGGGGGATATCAATAATAGCTTTTACGTCGAATATGTTGAAAAGCCTAGCTCTCATTTAATTAATGGGATTATAATTAAATGAACGTTAAACTTCACTTAAAATAAAGTTATTATGTTTATAATAAAACAAAAATCGTCATAAAACAAAAAGGTTTACGTAGCGTGTCCATAACGTGCCTAATGAGATAGATACCTGGTTTTTAATTACTAGTATGAAATTATTTACATATAATTTTTTTTCTTTAAATTTGTGTGTGGTACTGCCAAATACCGAAAGAATATTATAATTTGTCGGTAAAGATTATTACTGATGAATTAGAGGTGGAACCTTGTATTGCCGCCCGTATATTTAACTGCGACAGGGCCAGATTCGAATAAAGAAAAATTATTTTCTCGTTATTAGGTGAACATTGGATCGCGATTTTGTATATGAAGGCATTAGTCACATATACCCTTCACCCCTTTTTTCTTTGGCGCTATACACAACTGGCATTGTATATTTATCTCGAGATTCCCCGATTTAGTTTGTCCGATACACTGAATGACAGTTTCTCTGGATTTTCCCGAAATCTCTGTCTCGTGCGTTAAATCAGAGAACACGCGTCGTATCACCTCCCAACTGCTCACAACAGTTCTTAACAAACACTAGTACCGTGTTATCTTTTCGTACTATATTTATTGAATTTATTTAATTATTATACACATGATGTCGCGGGCTACCCCTGATAAAAGAACAATTGAATCGAGGATTAAAGATTTGACGGAGTTGGCATTCGATGGTACTACACTAAAATGTAATTTATGTAATTCTTTAGTGTCGTGGACAAGCAAATCACACGTTATACAGCATATTCGTACAGAAAAGCATTTTAGTCATGTAGCATTGAAGTTTGGTAAGGCCACTGTCGCGGACATACAGAGATATTTTAATTTAGAATTAGTTGTGATTTCTTGCAATATACCCTGGAAACAAATAGAAAATCTCACATTAAGGGAGTTTTTACAAAAATGCTTGAAAGGTGAATATTTTAATGTGCATGTGCTCACAGAGGTAAGAATTCCTAATATAACTATTTACCGGAAATGGTTAAGTGTAGATGAAACTACTACTGCCGGGGGAGAAATGTAACCAATATTTTGAACACATTTTTGCAATTGGAAGAAAATTATATACACACAATCTATAGTGGAATTAGACAGACTGCTTAAGACATAAAGTGCCTTCAAAAACTTTCCTCATTAGAGACGGCCATGCTTTTTTTTTAATGGTTGGTGACAGTGCACGTATTCTGTCACAAACGTATTTTGATAGTTTGGTTATGTCATGTAAATGTGTGTAATAATTAGTAGTTTAGTTTTTGAAAAAAATATTTATTGCAATAGTCAAAATTAAAAGAAAATAATACTAAAGCAGATGATGGAAATGTTGGCCATTATTTTGAAGACTAAGTTGAACTCTACGCTTCATGCTTTCAAAGCCATTTATTAGGATTTATTTGGCTATGCCAGCACAAGAATTCACAATAGTATACGAAGCTCTTCGATTGTGTGATGTCTCGTCTTGAAAATTGTTTTCTTAAATATGGACAAATCAGAATAAAATTGACAAATCTGTAGACCTACAAGGAAAATTAATAATTCTTGTATCAAAAATTCTCGCAAAAAAGTTATTGTTTTTCGAGATTTGTGCGTTGGTGCATTATCTTGCTGGAAATATTCTTCCGTAAGTTCATCATCATGAAGTTCATTAATAAACGGCTCTAACAATTCATTTCGATATCTTCAGCAGTTATGGTTTGATTAAAAAATATAGACCCAATAATTCGTCTTCTTGAAACTGCTAACCAGCCGCCTATTTTTTGTGGATGTAGCGTAGTTTCCACAAATTCATGAAGGTTTTCTCCAGGTTTTCTCATATTTTGCTTGCTTAAATATCCTGAAAAATGGAACCAAGCGTCATCCGAAAAGAAGTATTTATCGAGAATGTCATTATTTATGTTATTCAAAAACCATAGACAATACTGTGTGCTCGTAACAAAATCCACCTGCTCAAGTTTTGAAACTGCTTGAATTTTATATGGAAACAACTCTAACTCCTTTTTTAGAATAGTATGACATGTTCCCACTGACAAATGAACTTGTTGTGATAGTTTTGCTATTTATTTTTTGGGTGAGTTGTCCATTCGACGACGAATATCCTCTATGCAATTTGTTGTTCGTTTTCTAGCTACTCCACCGCCAGGTTTGCGAGTTATTGCCCCTGTTTCGCCAAATTTAATAACACAAGCATGAATATGTTTTTGCAGTTGTGGGCAGATTAGGATACTGTTGCCGGGAATCCTATAAGCACTGATTAGTGGAATAAACCCAATCTTCATTTATATATGACAACTGTCAAAATTTAAAGTTTTTTAAAGCTTCGCATGGGCACCAATCTTTGATTACTTAATTACTTAAAAAACAACCCACTATAATGAGGAAGGTTTTAGAAGGCACGTTATATGGGGTGATGAATACGAAGGAAACAAATGCAAATTTTTATTGTTCATCACGGACGCTGCTGCCTACACGACTTAATTTTAGCGGAATAGTATCAAGTTTTGCATTTGACTTGGCTTGGATCATAGTCTTAGAATGAGTGTAGTGGCGCGGGAACGTTATCCGAATGTGGACGCACATTGCCAATGTTATAAAGATATTTCGAAAGGGACCTAAACGGTCAAATTAATTTCATGAAAAACTTCCAAACACGCCCTTACTCCCACAGCCTGTTGTGTTTTGTGATGTTGAGCGTTCATTTTCACACTGAAAGTGGATTTATAGTGACAGACGTCGACGTATTACCTCCGAACTTGTAGAAGACATGATGCTAATATACTATTATTATAATCTGAACAGTGAATAATGACACTAAAGTGTTTAGGTGTACGAGTATAAGCCTCTATGTTGTTTTGTACTTTGCAATTGGGATATTTTCCATATCTTACTTCCATCCTGGGCGATGTATTTAGCATGTGACACTAATTTTAGTGTAAGTACATACTATATTTAGTATTATGAAATTTTTTCCATATACCTCATATGGGATGGGACGACCATGGTTTTTACTATATGACCTATCGAGATACGATATTTACTTATGAGTCGTGGTTTCGAGAAGAATTTGTAGTAAACAACAGAGCTTTTATGCAAATAAAAAGTTATTAACAACTAAAATAATGACAAGACAATATATTGTAAAGAACTTGTCTTTTAGGGTTCGTTTAAATAAAACTAACGGTAATTAAAACAAACTATATTAATAATAAAAATACACAAAAAACACTTAATAATTAATAACAACAGTATTTATATTCACAATATTTATGTCACATTTATGACTATATTCTAAACCACTGTCGTTCCTTGAATGTCCTCTTCCTCTTTGTCGAGCGGCATTTATAGTACTTCAGTTTTCTCGAATTTTCTATTCGGGAAAGTTCTCGAACGTACGCCTCTGATGATATCATCCATTACGGTCATCGCGTGACACACATCACAATATTAATATGTGCTGCAGAAACATTAACGCTGTTTTAGAAAGTTAGGAAGATTTGAGAATTGTAGAAATTCTTAGAAGTATACTGGAACCAGTAAAGCTTGCAAACAGCGAATGTTGACCTATGACATAATGGTTTACTTATTGTAAAAAAGTCTAAATCTAATGAATCTAATGAAGAGAATCTAATGAGTCCCTGGATTACGTGAAGAAGAGCAAGAAGGGTAAGATGGTTGCAGTGAAGAAGAAGAAATTATGGCAAAGTATGAGCAAGAAAATATGAACCGTGAAAATGGGGACTGATTTGCCATTTAAGATCTAACGAGCTACAGTACAGGCGGCGCAACGTTGCATTGGGTGCTTAGGCATGATAATTATGGACCAAATAGCCAAATAAATTAATAAAGATGCAAAAAGAATACAACTATATTCATACTAACGGGGATGGTTTGTTTAAATTTATTTTTCTATTTTGCGTTCATAACGAAAACAGAATCGAAATGAGCGTCATTTTGATCCGCTTTCTTTCATTTTTCAATGTTGATATTGTTCGAACACACTTCGGCACACTTCGTATATTGAGAATGTTTAATTTAATTTTAAATTATGTTTCTTCAAATATTTCGAATTTAAAATATTAATACAAACTTAGACATATTCTGTATATATTCGTTCGCAAAGAGAAAGCCTTTCCATTGTTATCATACTGGTATCTAACATTCGTTTCGAATTTCTTTACACATTTCGTCTTTAAATTTAGTTATTTAATTAATTACGCACATCTTCTCTTCTAAATCATGTCTTGTTTGATATCGTTTTAATCGTTTTTCACAAGTAATATTTTAATCGATATCACAACTTTTTAGCTCGCGTCTTTGATTAGTTCATTATTCTTAGACATCGCTGATTCGTTTACCCTCTCTTGAAAACTGGGTGGTAAAACAAAAACCTTTTCGAGGACGAGTGTTCTACACCAAACTAAACCTTTTCTGTTCCAAACCTTAATACGGAAAACATCTTGCTTCACTTGCTGTTCAGCATACAAAACGCCGTTCGGCGTTCTTTATTTACACGACGTGTCAGGCCGCGACATGTTTTCAAGGTAACCTTGTACTGTTCAGTACAGAAATTATTTTATTTGTTTGCGTTCCTATTAATTTAATTAATTAATTTTTTTTCCAGCGCGTAATTTTTTAATGTTAATTTTTAGATTCTTATTCGTCGTTGCTTGTATATATTGCTACGTTTGTTTAATCACTTTAATATATTTTAAATCGGTCAATTTCTTATGTAAATATTAAATAAAACCTTTAAGGACAACGTTGTTGTGTTTTCTATTAGTTAGTAAGTTGTAATATAATTATTTCAGCGCACATTGCACTCGTCCTAGACCTTTGATTTGATGCATCATCATTACCACCAATTATGTATTTTAAATAATTCCCTTTACTGTTAGCACGCTACAATCGAACTAGCGTTCTAGTAACATAGTAAATATCTTGTTGTTCTCATTTGATTTTAAGAATGTACGTAACTGGGATGGAGTACAAAAAATATTAGCATGTTTATATTTTTAAATAAACGAAAATTAATAAATAATATTTCGCGGATAGCAATTGCATGTAAACGTGCAATAAACGTCGTCCTCGAAGAACTTTGTCGGTGTCTCCTCAATCCACCTATTTATGGCACGTTTTACGTCAGTTAAACTCTCAAAATGAATAGAAGGTTTTTTAAATTTTGGAACAGATGAAAATCATTCGGTGCGAGAATCGGTGAATAAGATGGATGCGGAAGCAATTCCCATCGGAAATCGTTCAAAACAGCCTTAGCTTTTCTTGCAGTGTGCGGTTTTGCATTATCCTGTTGTAATAACGGATACTTATGTAACTTCCCAGACCGTTTTCTGATAAGTACCTGCCGTAGTGGTCCGGATAATAACTTCGAATAATATAGACACATAATCCATAAAAATAATTACTTCACAATCCTAGAATAAGTAAGCATTACCTTTCGAACAGACGGAACTGCACGCGCCTTAAGTGAAGGCCCTTCTTCGGGTTTACGCCATTCTGTGGATTGACTTTTGGTCTCAGGATTGAAATAAAAAATTCACGTTTTGTCGGTGATTATTATTCGTTGCCAAAATTCATCATCTTAACTGGCTAACAGCTCTTGAATTTGACGACAAGTATCATACCTATCGAGTTCCTGTTCCGGTCCCAACAACCTTGGCATGCAGCTGGCTGAAACCTTGCTTACGCCTAAACGATCATGTAAGATCTCATGAACTTGTCGTGTACCTATTCCAAGTCGTACACTAATTTGAGAAATAGTCATTCAGTAGGTTGTCTACCGCAGTAATGTTTCTTTCATTATCGATGTGCTCGGGCGACCACTGCATGGATCGCCTTCTAATAATGTTCTACCACTTTTAAAACGATCGATCCACCGATATACGGTACTTTTTGATTCTGCAGACTCACGAAACATTCCTTGCAGACGTTTAATAATTTCTGAAGCTTTCACACCCTCTTTCCACAAAAAGAAAATGATTGTTCTTTGAGATTTAGCCACGTCTTCCATGGTTACATAAACAGTGCTACTAAAATGCGTCTATATCGGTCGAACACCTGAATCATAGTGAACGATATTGCACTGGATAACTGCATAAATATGTCAAGACTTGTCTATCATCAATAACGTTACCTGTAAGTTCTGCGTAATTTTGTTAAAGCACAATTCCCAGAACTTTGGAAACATCCCTCGTATTTGACCAGAAATAACAGCACTACGATTATAAATTAGAACAATGTTGATCCAATATTTGCAAATATTTAGGCGATTATTAAGTAAAAATCCGATTTCACCAAGTCGTAATATGCGTAAAATGTGGTAATCGTTATCTCTAAGTAGTGCTTATGTTATCAGAAGATTATCACAAAATTATTGACAATTGACAGTGATTGAACACATTACTAGCTGTAATGTGTATTATTTTAATTTTTTATATTGTATATTTAACGAATATAGAGTACTATTTTATCTTGTTTAAACGCCGTCCGCTAAATTTTTGTACAACTGTACCTATGTGTATCTCTAACAATTGTAAGAATTCCGCCCACTGTCTTATAAGAGTGTAACAAACGCATGGATTAAACCTATTTTAATTTAAACATGTATTGGGCGATACTGATTGCATTAAATTTAACGAGCGTATTATGATTATTTGCCCATTAGAATATCTTTCAAATATTAAAATGTCTTTAATTCTAAGTCTTCCCAAATTACAGTATTTTAGATTGACCGCATTATTTTAACATCACTCAATAAAGGAAGACATTGTTTATGATAGTGTAACAATAAAAAGACAATGTACAATGTCAACAATAAAAATGTATTTATTTAACTGTAAATTGCTAAAATTTTACGAACACTTGGTACGAATCATAGCGTGAAAACCACATTATAGGACAAAGTAAAAAGACATACAACCTGCAATATAATATCGCTATTTTTTCCACTTGACATACATTCATAAGCTTTCGCAGATTTTTAAAGAAGCTTCTCTAAACGCAACGAGATCGTAATTTAATATGTTAGATAGTAAGAAAATGTCGTTTACTGTTCCTTTTATACAGAGATGGAATGAATGAAATTTGCATGTAAAGAAAAATATATAATTTTTTTATTAACTCCATATACGAGGTGCTACCCAGAAAGTTCTGGAATTTCAATGTGGCATGCGAAGGGATGATAGTACAGCTTGATAGCGCTAGATGGTGATATTAAGTCAGTCTGTCGAACGGTACTATGCTAGGCGGTGACAACTAGTTTTTGTGTTTATGTTTGTTGAGTTGTGTTTGTTATTTTGTGACAATACAATGTCTGATGTGAAAGAGCAAAGAGTGTATATAAAATTTTGCTTCAAATTTGGTAAAAGGGTAGCGAGAACTTTGAAAATGCTTAAACAAGCGTTTGGTGAGGAAGCTTTAGGCCAGACGCAAACTTATGAGTGGCACAACCGTTTTAAAAATTGACGTGTATCGGTTGATGATGATGAGTGTTCCGATCGTTCGTCGGCAGAAAACACTCCACGAAATGTGGTAAAACTACGTGATGCTATCCTGCAAAACCGAAGGAGAACAAATGCTATGTTCTTCAGCGACTAATTAGCGCAACAATTCGTGAAACCTACGCCACAACAATGCACCAACCCACACGTCCCTTTTTGTGTGTCAGTTTCTAGCCTCAATGAAGACGACAATACTACTACACCCTACCTACTCCACAGATCTTACCCGTTGTGACTTTTTCCTGTTTCCGAAGTTGAAACTAAAGTTTCGCCGTCTTGAGGCAATTGAGGACATCTAGACCGAATTGAACACCGTTAACATGCAAAGACTTCCAGCACTGCTTCCAGTCATGGACAAGTCGCTGGGATCGATGTATTCATTATGCGGAAGGAGAGTACTTTGAAGGGGATGATAGTGATTTAGTTGTAAGAACATTTTATTGTTTTTTTCACATTCCGGAAATGTATGGGTAGCACCTCGTATGTTCCATAATCTAGTTAAGTGGGTGTTTAGTGAAAGTTGTGAACATATACAATAAGACAGGAGTTTGAAACAGTAAAGTACTAACAAATAAAAAATAGATAAGATCAATTCACTATTATATAAGTTAATTAACTTTGTGAGTCTACGATATCTAAAGGCGTTACACGTTTTAAACGGTACGTTTGTGCACTATTATCCAAAAGGCTCATTGCCAATCTATATCTATGATTGTATGTGTGCCCGTTATAGATTAAAATACTACTGGATCGATTTACGGGCGGCTTTTTACAAAATGATCCGCGTTATCTGGAAAAGGTTTAAAATTATTGAAATCCTCGATCCGACCAGTAGAAAGAAAATTAGGGGCTTAGTAATATAATATCAATAGTAGCAGTACTGTTATTTAAATGTAGATGGCGCCACGTGAAAGTTCTCACATTGTCGCACGTGCGTAGAAGTAAGCTCGCGTGTTGTTGTTTTTACAATTGGATTTTTTTATATTCCTACTTTTATAAAATGAAGGTTAAGTTTTAAATGTTAATCATTATGATTTGGATTGTGAAGTGAAGTTTTCTTAAGTATTTTTATTATTTCTCACATTGAAATACGCGAGGTGAGAAATGCTGTAGCGCATGCGTAGAGGTAAGCTCGAATGCAATAGAATAAGATTGGCAGTCAAAAGATTATTAAAAAATATCTTCGAAGCAACAATTTTAGTTAGCAAATTCAAAGAAGAGGATGTGTTAAAACCACGTATACAAACATAGACACGTATACACCAACATATATGCCATTTTAATTTAAACGATTGCAATTTCCAATTAAACTGGCTTTTGCATGGACAATACACGTTGCATGCTCCTTTGTAGGAAAACCAAGCTATTTGTTTGTATATGTGCCAAATGGAATCACCAAAAATATTGCATATCCAAGAGCATTGCAATCAACTTAAAGTTGAATACAATAGAAATTACAATTTATGTAATCCAATACACAGAAATATTAATGTATCTGTAAATATCTAATTTTAACTAAATACGATAATTGATATCAAACTTTTAATTGTGTTTATTTAATCTATACATGGATATACTCAAATCTCGCAATAGCAAAGTTTTGCCGGGTTCGGCTAGTTTATAAATAAAAAATGCTTTAGACAACAAGTACCTATTATCTTTCTTTGGAGACTGTGGTTAAGTAAAAACTCAAAAAAGGTGTAAAATCCCTTACCACAATTAATAATCGTATCCAAAATACGTATTTCGACAACTAAGTTATCATTATCAGTAGGTAAAACCTCTAATCAAAGTGTTGAACATGGGGCACAGTAAAGTTAACACATAGAAACGCGCACTTTACAACGGCGTCCACGTATATACTGGCTTTAAAATAAATACATAAACTAAGATTATGTCAACTTACCTTTCTTAAGAAAACGGCAAAACGGTATGTTTATTCCAACGTCCTCGACTTTTTCTACCTACTTTTCTAAGAACGAAGAAAGACAACTATATGGAATAGGACCGTTGTCCGAGTTTTAATTTTGTTTTTAACGATATGAATGCTTTCGTATGCGTCTATATCTTTGGGGTTGTTGATATTTCTTACAAATTTTAACCCTTTTACCGACAAGTTATGATCTGTATCGAAAGAATATTATGCCAAGCTAGATTTTTCTGGTCTATTAAATTTAATATGCGATATGTGTTCTTAAAAACGGGTTATCATTGAACGTTTTGTTTGACCTATATATTTCAAATTATAATCGTCGCAATTAATTTCGTATATACCTGATTTCAAATTAAAATTAACTTTATCTTTGGTATTACCTAGGAGACTTTTGATGGTGTTTTCGGACCGAAACGCAACTTGGAGACCTTGTTTTTTAACAACTCTATTAACATTTTTCGTTATTGGATGGTATGATAAACACATGTACTTTTTCTCCCGGTTACGTTGAGATATCAAACTTGTGGATTCGAGGAATGTCTGTTTTAAATTCGTTTTTCTAATTAATTTATTAATTATTTCTATGCCAAATACATTATACCTCGCGATGGTTTTAATAGAATCTAGTTCTATTTCGTATCTCTCTTTTGTTAACGGAAAGTTTAGTAACCGATTGTCTAAGAAATTAAAAGAAGCTGTCTTATGTTGAAAACCATGATTTGAATCCACAGTGATGAATCTGTTGACATTGGTTTCTTTCCGGAAAATATCGATTTCTATTTTATGCTTACTTCTAATTACTAGTGTATCTAAGAATGGTATCCTATCATTGGTTTACTTTGCCACCGTGAATTTAATAGTCGGAAATTTCAAATTTAACTACTTAAAAAACATCCCATATAGTTGTCTTTTTTTTGTTCTTAGAAAAGTAGATAGAAAAAGTCGAGGGCGTGAGAATAAACACATGGTGTTGCCGTTTTCTTAAGTGTATATGTGGACGCCGTTGTAAAGTTGTGCGCGATTCTATGTGTTAGCTTTACTGTGCACGAAAGAAAGAATGTCAACGGTAACAAGTCAAAATATAGTTAACAATAAAAATATGTATTCCATATTAAAGTAATAAGTGAATAGGCTTACTTAAAAATATAATTAATTTTATGTTAAAGCAGCAAGTCGATAGCCAAAGTTACTATTTTTTGGTAAATAAAGGAAAAATTAAATAATAAATCTAGTTCTCTCTTAAAAATATTTCATTACAACCCTGGTTATATCTATTGAAGACGCAATTTCGTCAGTACGCTCTAATTCCTCAGTAATTTGAGGTAATTTTGCTACTTTTTTCACCTGTGTGCGCTTGTACGAACGACAAACTGCTTTGACAAACATTCTAATACCAGTTTGTCGCGAGTGAAGAAGATGTAGACATGCATCAATTACACTGTGTGTTATAGAAGATATATTAACTTAAAAATTCTGTTCTGGTAAAAATGTTAAGTGATTTTACATTTATTGAAGTCGTTTTGTTATGTGGAATTGCTAAATCAATTTATGTCAATAATCCGGGCAGTCCTTACGAAGATGCAAATATTGGTCAGGAATATTCGATAAATGTTCATGGAACGGATTACTCTGAAAAATATGAATATCCTTCCTCTTTCCATGAAAAATATATTTACCCGTATGGAAACGTTAATAAGGATTACGGTATCGTAAATATGACTTTATTGGGATTACAAAATCCGGCGCATACGAGTCCTGCAACATTGGCGAAGAAAAAGAAAACTAAAGACCATGTTGGGTTTTACAATGTTCAAACTGGAGATGAATTTTTTCTAAACGATTTTGACGTTAGACCGAAATTTCAAACGAAACAAAATAACAAACAAGTAATTGGATATGAATACTCTGCAACTGAAGCTAATAAAAGAAAAGATCAGATTCAAACACAGGTAATCTTTGTTGTTTAATTTTTTATTAAGGACATAGAACAAAAAATCTTTATATATATATATATATATATATATATATATATAAATTCAATTGTTGGCGATTTAAGGTCTGGTTTTACTTCAAAATGTATATATTTAAAACAATCCTACATGTTTCCCTGTTTTTGTTGTTTATCTATTTTAGAATACTAAGGCATGATTTATTATTATTAAATTGGAATAAATTTTATTTATTATAAAAGTTTTTGCTTTAGTTAAAACCTATTTACACGTTAAAATAAATGAAATATCGTTTTAAATAATGAAAATATTCTTTAATAAATTAAAAATACAAAAAAAATTATTTTCATGTTTTAAACAAACATCACTCGATATGATGCCCCTCTCGTTTAATACATAAATTTGTACGTCTACTTAAGTCCCTGACGGCATTTTGCAGGAAATTGGGATTATTATTTAAATGCGTTACCACTTCCCTAATCATGTTCTGCAAATCTTCTTGGTTATCAAATGACCTATCTGAATACACCTGATTTTTCAACCAACCCCATAAAAAATAATCCAAAGGATTTAAATCCGGCGAGCGTGGAAGCCATGGAAATTCATCATTTCCATGGTCTCCACGCTCGCCGGATCTTCCTATCCATTTTTCTTGAAATTTTTGGTTTAAATACTGCACGACTCGACGAGAAATATGTGCAGGTGCACCATCCTGAATAAACCACAAAGAACGTCTTGTTTGTAAGGGTAAGTTGTCAAATTCATCTTCTAATCCAGTAGTCAGAAATGCTAAATACCTTTAAGCATTTAGAGTTTGCTGAAGAAAAAAAACGGCCCGACCACTCTTCTCAAAAATTCCGCACCAAACATTTATCTTTTGTGAATATTGGTTCTTACAGTCCATTTAATGGGACAGGTTTGCGAACAAACTACACCATTTGTAGTTAATGTCGCTTCATCGGTAAATAATATTTTTTTGGGAAATGTTATGTCCGTTTCTATTTCACCTTGTGTCATGAAGGAAAATTCTAAACGTTTATCATAGTCTCGTTCTTTCAACGTTTGGATATATCATGGTTTAAATGTAGTAAACTTGTATGTTTTTAATATTTCATATACTGATGATTTACGTAATCCTAAATTAGTTGCACATTTTCTTACAGATAATTTAGGATTCTCAATTACACTTTGTAAAACATTTAAAGAATTATCTAAATTTCTTACTGGTCTGTCATGTTCCTTTTTAAAATTAAATTAAATTCCAAAGAGTCGATTTGTTTAAATTGTCGCAAAATTCTGGATACCGTAGACCAACTAACGTTTTATTGCCTTTTTGTATTTTCAAGTTATTAAAGAATATTTTCATTATTTAAAGCGATATTTCATTTGTTTTAACGGGTAAATGGGTTTTAAGTAAAGCAAAAACTTTTATAAAGAATAAAATTTCCTGAGAAATCGACCATAAAAAAGTTTTCCCTTTGTTGCATACTTTTCTGGACACGTTGTATATACACGGGGCTGGAAAATATTATTGGAAGGCGCCTGTTAAAATACATATGCGCTGTTGCACCAAAATAGCAATAATACAGTAATAAAAATAAAAGTGCGAGTCGTGCGATATACCTACAGAGACAGGATTCAGTAATAACTCTATTGCTAGTAAGGGAGGACTTTTTTATTCTTTTTGTTGTTTTTAAAATTATTTCTTTTAATAATTTTGTATTTACATTCTAAAACATTTGATTGTTTTTATTGCTGTTAATATGTTGTTATACATAGTTCGTATAATGTTTATTTATTATAGTGGCAGGTTATGATTTGGACATTTAATACAATTTTTTGGAGTAACTTTAATTGAATTTTAGAGTTTTCGCTATTGATTTTGAAGTATAGAACATGTTTCGAATTTAGAGAGTTCATTTATTTACTTTGAATGATAGATTTCATTTTATTTTTAGAAATTTATCTATTTATTTAATTGCGCTTGGCTCAAATGGTAAATTGCTTTTACTTTCAGGATCGTACGAATAAATCCAAGTCTTGTCACTAGTAAGGATGTTGTAAACTAAATTTGAACGTCTTCGGTTCAATTTTTTAGTATTTCTTTACACCATTTGCCACGACCTTGTTTTTGAGATTTTAGCAAATTGTGTGGGATTCAATGACTGCAAAGTTTCTATATATTCGTATGTTTATGCATAGTCGACTATATTGCCTTCATACTACGTTATATATATATATATATATATATATATATATATATATATTTCACGCACAATAACAGCATCAGACTACAATAGCAACAATAGACGTTGATGGACGACTTTTTCTAAATTCGTTATCGCGCGTGGTTCACGTTGAGATTCTGCGAACCAACTGAAGGCATTACTCTAGGACAGAGGCTCCCAAACTTTTTTTTCTCATAGACCACTTTGAAAGTTCAAATGCAACAAATGGAGTAGAAGAATCTGGATAGTGCGAAAAATATGGAACAACGATTAATAGAGAATGCGCAAATTCAAATGCAAGAAATGGAGCAGAAGAATCTGGACAGTGTGAAAAGTTTGGAACAACGATTAATAGACAATTCGCAAACCTGGGAACAGCGTCTAATAGATTCACAAACTCAAATGTAACAAATGGAACAAAGAAACCTAGAAACAGCTAGAATCCTGGAGAAGAATTTGGAAAAGAAATTACTAGAAAATTATAGAAACTTGGAAAAAATCTGGAACAAGTGGAGAAAGTTCTAGAACAGCGATTGCGGAAAAATTGTGGGAGTGTACAAGTAATTACAGCAGAGAATGTTGTTCTGGATACAAGAAGTGAGCCATTTTTGACGGCGTGTATGGAAGCTTATTATTTGGACGGAAATGTTACAATGTTGGAACCAAAGGCTTATGATGACGAGGTGGGCCGAGGAATAGTAGTTGCCAAAATGCTGGTTAAGACTCAGAAGACTGTACCGATAAGGGTAATGAATGTGAACCATTACCCTGTTTCATTGAAGAAGGTTACTATTTTGGGGTACTATCCACTGCCATCTTTGTTCTGGATACAGATGCCAGTAACGTCGGGATTGGTGGTGTGCTCTCCCAAATCCAAGATGGACAAGAAAAGGTCATTGGATACTTCAGCAAGATCCTGTCCAAACCGGAGAGGAACTACTGCGTAACCAGGAGAGAACTATTGCCAGTAGTTAAGACCATTGAGCATTTTTACAAGTACCTGTATGGGCAGAAGTTCCTCATCCGCACTGATCATGCCACTTTGAAGTGCCTCTTGCAATTTAAGAATCCCGAGGGTCAAGTAGCTAGATTAATTGAGAGGCTATAAGAGTATGAGTTCGACATTGAACACAGAGCAGGCCTCAAACATCGAAATGCAGATGCTCTTTCCAGAAGGCCCTGTCCAGGAGACTGTCGACAATGCAAGCGAATCGAAGACAAATCGGCCAACGCTCTTCGAACCACCGTGGTTGATGACCAGTGGCAACCTGACAATTTGCGAGCAGATCAAGAAGCTGATCCGGATCTTGCAGTCTTCAGGGCTTGGAAGAGAAATGGGCAAAGACCGACCTAGCAAGAAATCGCTCCTCATTCACGAGAATTGAAATCATACTGGGCACAATGAGATTCCTTGACCATGGAAGACGATCTCCTAACACGTGAGGTTGAAAATCACGATGGAAGCGAGCGAAAGATGCAAATGGTGGTTCCCAAGAAAAGAATACCAGAAGTATTGCGAGAACTTCACAATGGGGCTTCTGGAGGACATTTTGGGGTCCATAAAACACTGGAAACGGTGCGCCAGAGATTTTACTGGGTGAATTGTTCACGAGATGTGAAAGAATGGTGCCGAAAGTGTGCTAATTGCGCCGGAAGCAATGGTCCCCAGAGGCGTCGACGCGCACCCATGCGCCAATACAATGCAGGAAGCCCATTTGAAAGGATTTCCATAGATGCCGCCGGCCCTTTTCCAGAAAGTGACAAAGGAAATAAATACATAATAGTGGTCATGGACTATTTTACCAAATGGGTTGAAGCATATGCTCTACCAAATCTAGAAGCTGGAACTGTAGCAGACGTGATTGTGAAGGAGTTCGTCAGCTGTTTTGGTGTACCTCTGGAGCTTCATTCCGATCAAGGGCGGAATTTCGAATCCAGTCTATTCGAAAAGATGTGTGGACGTTTTGGCATACGGAAGACGAGAACAACTCCCTTGCATCCACAACCAGATGGGATGGTAGAGCGAATGAACAAGACCATTATCCAAAGTGGTCTCCGAACACCAGAGAGATTGGGACGAACATTAACCATTATTCCTAATGGCGTACGGGCCTTTGTTCAAGAGACAACTGGCCAATCACCAGCAAACGTGCTATTCGGGAGGGAACTCCCGAGCAAGCCTGGGAAGCAAGCCTGGTGAAGATCTTGGCGGAGAAGATTATGTCAGCACGCTCAGACGACGACTAGATAATATCCATGAACAATTCAGACATAATATCCAAGATGCTAGTGACAGAATGAAGGAGAGCTACGACATCAACGCCAAGAAGAGTGGTTACCATGAAGGTGACCCGATTTGGTTATATAATCCACAACATCGACGGGGCCTATCTTCAAAACTTCAAAAGAATTGGGAAGGGCCATACGAGGTGTTGAAGATTAACGATGTAATATACCGCGTCAGGCGAAACCTCATACAAAGCCAAGAGTCGTACATTTTAATCGATTAGCCCCATACTCTGGAGACAATAATGACGAAACCGCTGACTTGTGCCGATTGGATAGCCAATACCAGCGAAGACTTTATGGAAGAATATTCTGGTTCGAGAAAAGCTCGATTTGGGGTGACCATCGAGAAACAGCAAGATTTGTTTACAGTGCCGCCAGACTACGCGCTTGCTCATTGCGTAGCCCGAGATCTGCGAATGGCCAAAGGAATTGACAGGGAATTTAAAGAGAGATTTGGCGGAATCGAAAAATTAAGGCAGCAGGAACCAGCAATTGGGAAGAGTCTCCAAATAATAAATGAAGAACAGCCCATATTTTATTTGGTCACGAAATAACTGTCAAACCTGAAGCCAACCTATCGTGCCTTATGGGAGGCCCTGGTCCACTTACGCGAACAAATGCTACAGCAAGATGTTTTGAAATTAGCAGTTCCAAAATTGGGTTGTGGATTGGACCGTCTGGACTGGAGAGGATTGTAAGGAGCAGGTTAGAGGTAATATTCCAACATAATGGTATGGAAATTCTGGTATGCAGTTACCGGCTTGAATTTCCCTGTACATCCAGGCAAGATAAGACCGTGAACTGTTATTTCGATATGACGTCACAATGTAATGAAGGCCCTACCTGTCCATTTCGCCATCGTTTGAGGGAGCCAAAGCATGACATGTTTCGGGACGAAACTTCATTTTTAAGAAGGGGGCAATGTGATGACTCATCAAACGGTGCATCATACCTCTAGCGTTTTCTCGATAGAGGTAGAACCCTCGAGAGAAAATATCCACATCCATATATAAGCCGTCGAGGAAGGGATGGCGATTATTCAATACTAGAGCTTCGCGGAGTGAACATAAATACAAGTACATAAATGTGATTATTGTTAGTAATTAGTTTTTATATTGTTATTCGTTTTATTATTAATACAGTGTGTGTCTACGTTACCGTTAGTTTTATTTAAGAACCCGAAAAGAGAAACTTTACAATATGCATTTATGTTTTAGAAAACCATACATATTTATTTTTAATTTCATGTTGGACGACTTCTATCAAGTCTTCAAGGTTACAGTTGACATACTTCTACCTCAAAGTAGATGATGAAGCCACATTGACATCTTCTTTAAAGTAGTGTTTCTTTAAGAAATCTTGAAACAATTTCTTGACCACATTATGAAGTGGAATATTACACCCAACAAAAAGATTACACAGATCTCTTGAAAAAAATTTATTGCTAGACTGTTGTCTCGATGTTGACTGATTAATTGTTTTTGTATCATGTGATTTGGTCCACGTTTTTTAAGCTGATGGGTTTCGATTCCTAAGTGTTGATCTTGGAATTTCTTGTCACATCTTATCTATAAAATATATAATACGTTGGTTTAAAAAACAGATAAAGATAACAATACAATAATTTAATAACTGGAAAACAATTTAATTATAAAAATTAAATAACTAAATAAGAATTTACAAAAGGTATATAACCCCTTACCACAATTATTAGTCGTATCCTAAATACGTATTTCGACAACTAAGTTGTCATCATCAGTAGGTAAAAACTACTAATTAAAGTCGCACATGGGGCACAGTAAAGTAAAGAAAAACGCTTCCGCACAACTACTATACACTGCAACCCTGTAAAGACTGTAAAGACAATCAGTCTTTACAGGGTTGCAGTGTATAGTAGTTGTGCGGAAGCGTTTTTCTTTACTTTACTATGTCCCATGTGCGACTTTAATTAGTAGTTTTTACCTACTGATGATGACAACTTAGTTATCGAAATACGTATTTAGGATACGACTAATAATTGTGGTAAGGGGTTATATACCTTTTTTAAATTTTTATTTAACCACAGTCTCCATTGAAAGAATTTTAACTAAGTAAGCATAAAAATACAAGTTCAAGCAGTCTGTGTTTTTTCAGTGTAAGAAAGATTTCTTAAAAAATTCATGCGTGGTTATATATACATAGGTATACACTTGTTTGTTTCACAGCCCGCAAAAGATGTAGTTGTTGTCGATGATGTGTAAATCCTTTTCTATTTTGAGTCCATTTTCGCAATAAAGTCGTTCGTTTTGACACTACTTTCGGCATTTTACTTTCAAACTGCACTATGACGAGTTGGGAAAAGTGCGTATTGCTGACAATGTCGGTGATTCCAAAACTTTATTTTTAACCTCTATTTACTTATATTATGTTGAAGCAAAGAGAATGAGTAACAAGCAGAGAGCGGACTTGAGCGCTTGATGATTCATAGCCCCTAGGCGTCTGCCTTGTATTCGCAATAGGTTTGTTTCTGTAAGCGATCTATGAGTTTCGACCGATTTGATACGTGTGGCTAGCTGCATAAGTGGCACGTACCTACATATGCAGTTAATATGTATCTGTCAATGCACAACAGAGCGAATGTAATAAACGGTTTGGTAACCGACAGCAACTACTGCTGAAACAAAAGTAATGCTCACATTTTCTGTGAAACATTGAACGTGTGAAACATTACTATGAACTACTAAATTTGTTCAAGGTATTCATGTGTTAAATTAGTTCTTTTAGATGTTAAAACGTCTTTAAAAATATAAAATGTCCGGTCCACATCACAACTGGTGATGGGTGTGTGATTAAAATGTTGAAAAACTGCACCATACTTCGAATGTATAGATTTTTCAATTTTGTGCAGAATTGATATAATATATTCAAATCTGGATTTCTGCTAAATATGGCATCAACTTTTTGTTTCAGCTTTGAGAAATATCTTTTTAAATGATGAAACTAACTTATCAATTTTTGGAAAATGACCACTGATGTATTCACATATTCTGTGTAGTGCATGTGCTGCACAGGTAAAGTGTAGCATATTTGGATAAGATTGCTTTAAGCTGCAGCATCAGTCAAAAATAATAGCATCATGTCTTTATAGTTGTTATCCTATACATTGATCAATTACTTCTGCTACTGTTTCGCCATTTACGACTGGCAATATTTTAGTTGCAATTAAGTATGGTTGGTATGAAGTTGTTGAATGAAGAATACCAACAGCTACAATTAACACATATAGTCCCATTACATCCGTTGTTTCGTCTGCACTCACCCAAAGATAATGACCAGATAGGTTGGTTCGTATTTTTTTAATGGTTCTCAAATAACATTTTGGTACGTAAAGTAGATTCATCTGATATATGACGATCAGTATATTTCAGTATATTTCAGTATATATCAGTATATAAAGGTTCATCTTTGCGGGTAATGCTACAGTCCACAAAGTTTTAAATGTATAAAATAAATTCTTAGACATTTGGATAGAAACCTTCATACTTATAAGCATTATTGAATTTTAAGAAAATACTCACAATATGCGGTTATGCACTTAACATGCATTTTGCATATTTTCCAAGCTCTAGTTATTATTAGTCAGCGGCAACGATTAGCAATAGGTACTTTAATTAATTACGTGGACTGATGAGATCTAAAACAGCGCCGCGCTCGTCTGTACATTGAAGTAACCATTGCTTAAATATGTGTATGTCCAGGTATGCATATATGAATATGTTTTTAACATTTCTGTAATATTGTATTAATATTTGAAATCATAAAAATTCATGGCTCGAAAATCCTCACTCGAAAGTGAAATTTTTCGCAAAATTACCTTTTTTCTAAATGCTGTGTAAACAAATCTAGTTCACTTAAATACGAATTATTAACTGAATTGCTGGTTATAAATATCAAACTTTACGAATATGACTACTAAAATGACTAGAACTAAGAAATAGTAACTTTATTGTTTCAAATATTTATTGTAAACAACTACAACATCGTTTCGGCATACAATGACTTTATCGGGTGGATGAAAATTACATATTTAAAATTATAATATTTAAATAATAAGAATAGAAGGGACGACAAGTTACAATCTTAAATTTAGAAGGAAGGAGTTCTTTGAGTCTATTTGATCAAAAACATTTTTAATAATATCGAATTATAATTCAAAATCGGGTGCGGAGATCACAATACCAGTTAATGTTTTTGTAAAAATGTTTTTTCAGACATGCCGACATGTGTTTCATCTTGTTCATCGTCATCGTCATCGTCAGTGCACGATGCTAGAAAAGACAAATTTCATAACACTCTTGCTGCATACAAGAAAGTCACGAAAGGCAACATGGAAAAACATTCAGCGCCGCTCATTGACTAATGTCAATATCAGGAACGCCAAATCTACCATTGGCGTCCACATGATCAGTGTAGGACAAAGCAAATGGCTTCGATCTTTCCAGCGGACAGTCACGGCTGTATCCGACGGAAACTGTACTAACATGCCTCCATAATCAGTGGAACAGCTTTAATAGCGTACATAACAACAACAATCTGAAACATATATATATATACATATATATATAACTGGCTATACATTCCTTACGCAATTGAAGCCGCTGCTTGAGCTCTTCTGACTATCATTATGGGGCGGTTCGTCACTCCTCTCCATTTTCTTGTTTGTTTGTATTTACAGGTTGTCATGTTTCTTTGCTTCATCTGCTATTTGCCTCCATACCTTTCTATACTTTATCTTCTCTCGCCAGTTAATGATTCCCATGGCCCTTATGTCATTAATCACTTGGTCCTCCCATCTTAACTTAGGTCTTCCTTTGGATCCACTTTCCTGCGGTTTCCATTTCATTATTTTCCTTGATATTGATTCTTCCTCCTTTCTCATTATGTGTCCATACCAACGTATTCTTTTCGATTTGATTTCCTTTACTATATCTTCTCCGTTTAGTATTTCTCTTATAGCTTGATTAGTTAATCGTCGATACTGCTCCTCGCTTATCCTCTCCGGTCCATAAATCCTTCTAATTATCTTCCTTTCGAAAATTTTTAAATTTTCTGCGTCCCTGCTTGTAATGCACATAGTTTCCGCCGCATATAAGACTGTCGGTCTTATCGCTGTTTTGTACACTTTCAATTTTGTTTTCCTACTTATCTTTTTACTTCTCATTATCTCCCTATACCTGTAGTATGCGTTGTGTCCCGATTTTATTCTTTGTGCTATTTCTATACTTCTATCGTTTTTATTACTTATAATCGTTCCGAGGTATTTGAAGGTTTGTACTTGTTCAAACCTGCGGCCTCCCATCCGTATTTCCTTCCCATGTTCTGCCTGTTTCCTACTCACTCTCATATATTTCGTTTTCTTTTGATTTATCTCTAGACCTCGTTTCCGTGCTTCTCCATCTATCCTCTTTATTATTTTTTCTAAACTTTTCTTGTCCCTTGCCATGACAGCAATATCATCGGCATATGCAATCACTTGTATTGATTTCCGTATTAAGGATCCGGTTATTTCACAACTTCGTATGGTTCCTTCCAATGCTATGTTAAATAGTGCCGCCGAAAGTCCATCTCCCTTTCTTACGCATTTTGTTTGTTTTATTGCATTTGTCATCCCTTCTTCTGTAATTACAGCTGCTTTTGATTCATCTAATGTCATTCTGATTAGCCTTTTTATCTTTTCTGGTATTCCCAATGTTGTTGCTTCCTTCATGATAGTTTTCCTTTCCAAACTGTCAAACGCCTGTTTAAAATCGATGTATATTAAATGTAGGTCTATATCTCTTTCATAGCATTTTTCTACAACTTGGCTTAGTGAGTGAATTGCATCGATTGTTGACTTTCCCTGCATGAATCCGTTCTGGTACTCTCCTATCTCTCTTCTTAGGTATGTATTCAACCTTTTTAATACAATTGATGTTAATACTTTGTATACTATGTTTAGTAATGTTATTCTTCTATAATTATCAGATTTTGTTAAATCACCATTTTTTGGTATTGGTATTATGATTCCTAGTCGCCATTCTTCGGGCATTGATTCCTTTTCCCATATTTTTAATAGTAGGTCGTGTATTCTCTCTCTTAATTTTTCTCCTCCATTTTTTAGCATTTCATTACTAATGTTATCTGATCCTGGGGCTTTTCTATCCTTTAAGTTATTGATAATATCATTCACTTCCTCTGCTGTTGTTTCTTTTATAATTTCTTCTTCTAGGTTATCTATTCTTTCATCTTCGCTGGTACTTTCCTCTATGCTTATCGTATTTTCCATATATTCCTGCCATTGATTTTTATTTATTCTGGTTATTACATTCTTCCTTTTTTGTTGCTTTATCTGTCTGTATAACTTCGTGTTATTCTTATTGTCCCTTTCTAATTCGTCCATCCTTGCCTCTATCCATTTTATTTTTTTTTCTCTTATGAGTTTTGTTCCTTCCTTTCTTATTTGTTTGTATATTTCGTAATCTTCATCTTTACTTGTTCTTATCCACTCCAGCCTTGTCCGTCTCTTCTCCCCTATCACGACTTCGCACTCATTATCAAACCATCCAGTTTTCCTCTTTATTTGTTTTCTCTTCAACACTTTATCTGACGCATCATTTATTGCGTTTTTAATGTTTTGCCACTCCTCTTCTATGTTCTCACTTTTTTCTCTTTTATCTAATTGTGCTTTGATCTCCTCCTGGTATTTTCTTTTACTTTCATCATTATTTAGGCTTTCTACATTCCATTTTTTAGGTATCCCTTTGGTTCTACAGTTTCTAATCATTCTTAGCTTTGTTTTTGCTATTACAAAGTGATGATCCGTATTCACACTTGTTCCTCTATAAGATCTAACGTCCTCTATTAAATTTTCTCTTTTCTTTTTGATTAGCATATGATCTATTTGGTTTCCTCTTTTTTGTCCTGGGAATGTCCATGTGATTTTATGTTCCTTTTTATGCTTGAATTTTGTGCTTACGATAAATAACTGCATTTCTTCTGCTAGGTTGCATAATCTTGTCCCATTGTCAGCGGTTGATTCATGAATTGTTTCCCTTCCAGCTACATTCCTTAGGTGTTCTTCCTTACCTATTTTTGCGTTGAAATCCCCTAGCACTATCAACGTATCATGTTTTGGTATCATTTCGCATGTTTCTTCAATTTTTTCGTAAAATGCGTCTTTTTCTTCTGGTAGTGATACTTCAGTTGGTGCGTATGCGTTTATTATTGATATATTCGCTATTTCGTTTTTTATTCTTAGATATGAGATTCTGCCATTTATTCTCTTAAATTCCAATATTTTATTTCTGAAGTTCTTGTCTAACATGAACGCCGTTCCATTCCTTCCTTGTTTTTCTTCTCCTGCATACAACACACAGTACTCTCGCTTGTCTATTCGCCCCTCGTCTTTCCACCTCACCTCCTGTAATGCCAGAATTCCTATTTTGTATCTCTCCATTTCTCTGCTTATTTCTTCCATCTTTCCTATTTCCATCAATGTTTTAATTTTCCATGTTCCAATTCTTACCCTGCCTCTCCTATTCCTTACCAATTTATTCTTTTTCCGTTTCCTATTCATTGTCGTTGCCTGCTCGTCTCCATCATTTGTTAAGGTTGTAGTTAGTTTTTTGTAATTCGAAATTTTTTATTCTCTACCAATTCATTTCTGCAGCTGTCCCAAATCATTGTTATTCCATTTATTATTATTTTTTGATATCCTACTTTTATTCTTCCCCCCTTTTCTCTCTCGTTTTTAGCAATTTCCCTCAGGTTTTTCTGAATTTTTAATTTCTGATCTGTTAAATCTGAATCAATGTAATATTTTGTACCTCGCAACTTGTTTTTATTCTTTAATATCATCTGTTTAATTTCCCAGTTTTCGAGTTTTACTCTTATGTTTCTACCATCTTTTCAATTTCTTTTATTTCACTTTTTACTCCTATAGCATTTTCTATAAATGCTTGTACTTGTTGCGGTTCTATTCTATCTTTAAATTCAACCCCTTTAATTATAATGTTCGTTTTACGATGCTCTTTCTCTATTTTTTCTATTTTTTGTTCCACTTTTTGCACTTTCGTCAGCTCATGCTCCAAATCGATTACCTTTTTTCTTAGTTCTATGTTTTATTTCCTCATTTCTTTAATCTCTTCAAAATATTGTTTTTGTTCTAGTCGTATTTCCTTCATTTCTTTCGTTAGTTCTTTCATTACTACTAATAATTCATCCATTTCTTGTAGAAATTTCGGTTCTAGACGTTCGCAACACAATTACTACTAATGCCCTACTCAGTTCAAACACCAGCTTGTGCAACGACTGGTCTTTCGCCTTTATTTCTTAATCTAATTTTATATTCTATCGTATTCTATCTATATATTCCGATTGCTACGTCTATGTACACGGAGAGCCGTAAATATCAGACAAAAAATTGCCGAGAGTGTAAACATTTGCCTGCGACAAAGACCGCAAAAAAGAGACACTCCGGAACCACAAGCAAGAGCAGAACAATAACAAATTCTACGTCAATTAATGCGGAAATTTAAATTTGATACACGAGGTATCTAAAACAAAATTCTAGCTTTCAAATGATATCAAGCAAGTAATTATAGGTCAGATATTACTCACAGAGTCCCACATAAAACAGCACGAAAAATTTTATCATCTGAAACATACTTGAGCGAATAATACCTCACCATTTTTTGCATAAAACGAAAACGATTTCAATAATATCGAAATATTATTAAAAATTGGGTGTGGAAAACACAATCTAAGTTAATATTTGTGTTAAAATTGCTTACCAGACATGCAGACACGTGTTAATAATATTTATATGCCGGGTGTATTTTTTAAATTGAAACTTTCAAATATGTCCAGATTTAATAATAATTAAATGGAGGAAGTACAATAGTGCTAGAATTAGTGCCTCCCTCTTCCTCCATGTAGGTGGGGTGGGGCTAACTTTTAAATCTTAAATAGAAACCCGTATATTTTATTACATATGAAAATTCTACTAAAAAAAGTACGTAGGATTTGTCTGAAATATTTTTTAAATTTCATGATAGATGGCGCTGTATTGATAAAATTCCATTTTCTTCAATTCCTCGCATTGAGAACCTATGCATACGATTCCGCAATTTGTTTTCAATAAAAGAATACCACGAAAAATGACTTATCAAGAAGTATTATTATCATAATCCAGGAACGGGCGTCCTTCTTCACAACTTGGCCAACGCGATTTTCAACGCTCATGGCTTATCGGAGTGCATAATGTTGTTAATCTCTATGCTCAGCGTTTTCCGGATAGGATTCGGTCATGTGCTTCATTTTAACGTACTATCAAACAATTCACTGTTGACGAAAATGTTCAACCGAAAAAAAAGACTCGTCGAGCAACAGCCACCGGAGAAAATAATGAAGTCACTCTATTAGCTGCAGTGGCTGTTATCTTTATGTTAGCACAAGAGAAATAGCTCAAGATTCTGGATTGTTACACACCAGTGCTTGGAAAATTTTAAAACGTTATAAATATCATCCATATCATGTGTCTTTACATCAAGATCTTCATGGCACTGATTTCCAAAGTCGGATTTTTTTGTTACCTGTTATTCTCCGAGGAGGCGTCTTTTACAAACCACGGAACGGTTAATCGAATACACATTACTGGAGTGTTGGAAATCCACACTGGCTTCGTTAAGTTGAACACCAGTCCCCTTGGACTGTGAACTTGTGGTGTGGAATAATTGGGAACAAAGTCATCCGTCTCCACATTAATGAATGCCACTTGAATGGTGAAATGTATCGAGATATTTTGGAAAATGAACTGTTAGCAATACTTGAAGACGTTAGCTTAGAAGTGCGACAGAACATATGGTTTCAACAGGATGGTTGTCCAGCACACTATTTGGTGGTAGCACGTGAAGTACTTGATCGTAATTTAAATGATAGCTATCGGTAAACCTGGTTCCGTAAATTGGCCTGATAGATCACAAGATCTTACTTCTTCTAGAAATCTGGCTATTTCTTCTTATGGGATTATCTCAAATGCAAGATATACAATCACATACCAACAACACGTGAAAATATGATTGCGCGAACGAGAAATGCTTGTGCCGAAATTCAAGAAGGTACACTTCTCAGTTGTCTACACTCATTTGAAATGCGGATCAATAAGTGCATTGAAGACGAAAGCTATCATTTTGAGCACTTACTTTAACTGACAGATGATGAGGCGAGGAGAAAGCTCTCTCTTATAAGTGATACTCGAAGGGAGTTATATAAATGGAACATCCTGATACGTGAGAGGCGAGGAGAGATTAATCAAGCACTCCAAGGTGGTACTACGTTTACGTCGTTGTTGTTGGGTTACGCTAAAAGTAACTAGCAATCACTAGCAATTTACATTTCTACAGGTGACATTTTTCCAGATATTCGAAATTTGTTAAATGAGTGAAGTTTTTCTAAGACTAATTTTGATTATGTATAAAGAAAACGTATTGTAAAATACTTGTCTTTCTGCGGGTTCTAAATAAAACTAACGGTAATTTTAGACCCACACTATATTAATAATACAAACGAATAACAATTTAAAACTAATTACTAATAATAAGCATATTTATGTATTTATATTTATGTAAGTTCACTCGGCGATGATTTGGTATCGAATGAATAAATCCCTTCTCCCCCATCTGTCGAGTTTTCTATATCTATTCCGAAGGTGCGAGAGGTGTGATGCGTGACGTATCGTTGGATGAGTCATTACATTGCCCCCTTCTTAAATTATGTCTTACTTGTTCATGGATATTAACAAGTCGTCGTCTGAGCGTGCTGACATAATCCTCTCCGGCAAGATCTTCAACAGACTTGCTTCCAAACTTTAAATCACAGGGCCATTGGAGTTCCCTACTGAATAGCACGTTTGCTGGTGATTGGCCAGTCGTCTCTCGAATAGAGGCCCGATACGCCATTAGGAATAATGATAAATATTCGTCCCAGTCTCTCTGGTGTACGGAGACCACTTTGGATAAGTGTCTGATCATGGTCTTGTTCATTCGCTCTACCATCCCATCTGATTGAGGATGCAAGGGAGTTATTCTTCTTTCGAATGCCCAAAAGTCCACACATCTTTTCGAATAGACTGGACTCGAAATTTCGCCTTTGATTGGTATGAAGTTCTAGGGGTACACCAAAACGCCTGATGAACTCCTTCACAATCACGTCTGCTACAGTTCCAGATTCTTGATTTGGTGGAGCATATGCTTCAACCCATTTGGTAAAGTAATCCATGACCACTATTATGTATTTATTTCCTTTGCTGCTTTCTGGAAAAGGGCCGGCGGCATCTATGGCGATCCTTTCAAATGGGCTTCCTACATTGTATTGGCGCATGGGTGCACGTCGACGCCTCTGGGGACCATTGGTTCCGGCGCAATTAGCACACTTTCGGCACCATTCTTTCACATCTCGTGAACAATTCACCCAGTAAAATCTCTGGCGCACCTTCTCCAGTGTTTTATGGACTCCAAAATGTCCCCCAGAAGCTCCATTATGGAGTTCTCGCAATACCTCTGGTATTATTTTCTTGGGAACCACCATTTGCATCTTCCGCTCGCTTCCGTCGTGATTTTCGACCTCACGTCTCAGGAGATCGTCTTCTATGGTTATGGAATCCCATTGTGCCCAGTATGACTTCAATTCTCGTGAATGGGGAGCAATTTCTTGCCAGGCCGGTCTTTGCCCATTTCTTTTCCAAGCCCTGAGGACTGCAAGATCCGCGCTTGATTTGCGCGCAAATTGTCAGGTTGCCACTGGTCATCAACCACGGTGGTTCGAAGAGCGTTGGCCGATTTGTCTTTGATTCGCTTGCATTGTCGACAGTCTCCTGGACAGGGCCTTCTGGAAAGAGCATCTGCATTTCGATGTTTGAGGCCTGCTCTGTGTTCTATGTCGAACTCATACGCTTGTAGCCTCTCAATTAATCTAGCTACTTGACCCTCGGGATTCTTAAATTGCAAGAGACACTTCAAAGCGGCATGATCAGTGCGGATCAGGAATTTCTGCCCGTACAGATACTTGTAAAAGAATTACTACTACGCAGTAGTTCCTCTCTGGTTTGGGCAGGGTCATGCTGAAGTATCTAATGACCGTTTCTTGTCCATCTTGGATTTGAGAGAGCACACCACCAATCCCGACGTTACTGGCATCTGTATCCAGAACAAACCTCCCAGATGGCAGTGGATAGTTTAAAACAGGTGCACTGATCAAAGCTCCTTTTAACAACTTAAGAGACGCTTGGAATTCGTTGTTTGAAATGAATACTAGATTTTCTGTTAGGCGAGTAAGTGGTTTTGCAATGTTAGAGAATCCAGGAACGTAGCGTCGATAATATGTGCATAATCCCAAAAAGCTTCTTAGCTGATGTTTGTCTTTGGGTACAGGCCATTTTGCCAAAGCTCTTACTTTTTCTAGATCCACAGCAGCTCCTTTTCCGGAAACTACATGTTCATGGTAATTTACCTCTTTGCGGAAAAGGTTACACTTCTTTGGACTTAATCTCAGGTTGGCATCTCGCAACTTCTGGAATACCACCCCCTAATTTTCCATGTGATCTTCAAAAGTCTTTCCTACCACTATCACATCATCAAGATATACCAGGCAGCTTGTGCAACGACTGGTCTTTCGCCTTTATTTCTTAATCTAATTTTATATTCTATCGTATTCTATCTATATATTCCGATTGCTACGTCTATGTACACGGAGAGCCGTAAATATCAGACAAAAAATTGCCGAGAGTGTAAACATTTGCCTGCGACAAAGACCGCAAAAAAGAGACACTCCGGAACCACAAGCAAGAGCAGAACAATAACAAATTCTACGTCAATTAATGCGGAAATTTAAATTTGATACACGAGGTATCTAAAACAAAATTCTAGCTTTCAAATGATATCAAGCAAGTAATTATAGGTCAGATATTACTCACAGAGTCCCACATAAAACAGCACGAAAAATTTTATCATCTGAAACATACTTGAGCGAATAATACCTCACCATTTTTTGCATAAAACGAAAACGATTTCAATAATATCGAAATATTATTAAAAATTGGGTGTGGAAAACACAATCTAAGTTAATATTTGTGTTAAAATTGCTTACCAGACATGCAGACACGTGTTAATAATATTTATATGCCGGGTGTATTTTTTAAATTGAAACTTTCAAATATGTCCAGATTTAATAATAATTAAATGGAGGAAGTACAATAGTGCTAGAATTAGTGCCTCCCTCTTCCTCCATGTAGGTGGGGTGGGGCTAACTTTTAAATCTTAAATAGAAACCCGTATATTTTATTACATATGAAAATTCTACTAAAAAAAGTACGTAGGATTTGTCTGAAATATTTTTTAAATTTCATGATAGATGGCGCTGTATTGATAAAATTCCATTTTCTTCAATTCCTCGCATTGAGAACCTATGCATACGATTCCGCAATTTGTTTTCAATAAAAGAATACCACGAAAAATGACTTATCAAGAAGTATTATTATCATAATCCAGGAACGGGCGTCCTTCTTCACAACTTGGCCAACGCGATTTTCAACGCTCATGGCTTATCGGAGTGCATAATGTTGTTAATCTCTATGCTCAGCGTTTTCCGGATAGGATTCGGTCATGTGCTTCATTTTAACGTACTATCAAACAATTCACTGTTGACGAAAATGTTCAACCGAAAAAAAAGACTCGTCGAGCAACAGCCACCGGAGAAAATAATGAAGTCACTCTATTAGCTGCAGTGGCTGTTATCTTTATGTTAGCACAAGAGAAATAGCTCAAGATTCTGGATTGTTACACACCAGTGCTTGGAAAATTTTAAAACGTTATAAATATCATCCATATCATGTGTCTTTACATCAAGATCTTCATGGCACTGATTTCCAAAGTCGGATTTTTTTGTTACCTGTTATTCTCCGAGGAGGCGTCTTTTACAAACCACGGAACGGTTAATCGAATACACATTACTGGAGTGTTGGAAATCCACACTGGCTTCGTTAAGTTGAACACCAGTCCCCTTGGACTGTGAACTTGTGGTGTGGAATAATTGGGAACAAAGTCATCCGTCTCCACATTAATGAATGCCACTTGAATGGTGAAATGTATCGAGATATTTTGGAAAATGAACTGTTAGCAATACTTGAAGACGTTAGCTTAGAAGTGCGACAGAACATATGGTTTCAACAGGATGGTTGTCCAGCACACTATTTGGTGGTAGCACGTGAAGTACTTGATCGTAATTTAAATGATAGCTATCGGTAAACCTGGTTCCGTAAATTGGCCTGATAGATCACAAGATCTTACTTCTTCTAGAAATCTGGCTATTTCTTCTTATGGGATTATCTCAAATGCAAGATATACAATCACATACCAACAACACGTGAAAATATGATTGCGCGAACGAGAAATGCTTGTGCCGAAATTCAAGAAGGTACACTTCTCAGTTGTCTACACTCATTTGAAATGCGGATCAATAAGTGCATTGAAGACGAAAGCTATCATTTTGAGCACTTACTTTAACTGACAGATGATGAGGCGAGGAGAAAGCTCTCTCTTATAAGTGATACTCGAAGGGAGTTATATAAATGGAACATCCTGATACGTGAGAGGCGAGGAGAGATTAATCAAGCACTCCAAGGTGGTACTACGTTTACGTCGTTGTTGTTGGGTTACGCTAAAAGTAACTAGCAATCACTAGCAATTTACATTTCTACAGGTGACATTTTTCCAGATATTCGAAATTTGTTAAATGAGTGAAGTTTTTCTAAGACTAATTTTGATTATGTATAAAGAAAACGTATTGTAAAATACTTGTCTTTCTGCGGGTTCTAAATAAAACTAACGGTAATTTTAGACCCACACTATATTAATAATACAAACGAATAACAATTTAAAACTAATTACTAATAATAAGCATATTTATGTATTTATATTTATGTAAGTTCACTCGGCGATGATTTGGTATCGAATGAATAAATCCCTTCTCCCCCATCTGTCGAGTTTTCTATATCTATTCCGAAGGTGCGAGAGGTGTGATGCGTGACGTATCGTTGGATGAGTCATTACATTGCCCCCTTCTTAAATTATGTCTTACTTGTTCATGGATATTAACAAGTCGTCGTCTGAGCGTGCTGACATAATCCTCTCCGGCAAGATCTTCAACAGACTTGCTTCCAAACTTTAAATCACAGGGCCATTGGAGTTCCCTACTGAATAGCACGTTTGCTGGTGATTGGCCAGTCGTCTCTCGAATAGAGGCCCGATACGCCATTAGGAATAATGATAAATATTCGTCCCAGTCTCTCTGGTGTACGGAGACCACTTTGGATAAGTGTCTGATCATGGTCTTGTTCATTCGCTCTACCATCCCATCTGATTGAGGATGCAAGGGAGTTATTCTTCTTTCGAATGCCCAAAAGTCCACACATCTTTTCGAATAGACTGGACTCGAAATTTCGCCTTTGATTGGTATGAAGTTCTAGGGGTACACCAAAACGCCTGATGAACTGCTTCACAATCACGTCTGCTACAGTTCCAGATTCTTGATTTGGTGGAGCATATGCTTCAACCCATTTGGTAAAGTAATCCATGACCACTATTATGTATTTATTTCCTTTGCTGCTTTCTGGAAAAGGGCCGGCGGCATCTATGGCGATCCTTTCAAATGGGCTTCCTACATTGTATTGGCGCATGGGTGCACGTCGACGCCTCTGGGGACCATTGGTTCCGGCGCAATTAGCACACTTTCGGCACCATTCTTTCACATCTCGTGAACAATTCACCCAGTAAAATCTCTGGCGCACCTTCTCCAGTGTTTTATGGACTCCAAAATGTCCCCCAGAAGCTCCATTATGGAGTTCTCGCAATACCTCTGGTATTATTTTCTTGGGAACCACCATTTGCATCTTCCGCTCGCTTCCGTCGTGATTTTCGACCTCACGTCTCAGGAGATCGTCTTCTATGGTTATGGAATCCCATTGTGCCCAGTATGACTTCAATTCTCGTGAATGGGGAGCAATTTCTTGCCAGGCCGGTCTTTGCCCATTTCTTTTCCAAGCCCTGAGGACTGCAAGATCCGCGCTTGATTTGCGCGCAAATTGTCAGGTTGCCACTGGTCATCAACCACGGTGGTTCGAAGAGCGTTGGCCGATTTGTCTTTGATTCGCTTGCATTGTCGACAGTCTCCTGGACAGGGCCTTCTGGAAAGAGCATCTGCATTTCGATGTTTGAGGCCTGCTCTGTGTTCTATGTCGAACTCATACGCTTGTAGCCTCTCAATTAATCTAGCTACTTGACCCTCGGGATTCTTAAATTGCAAGAGACACTTCAAAGCGGCATGATCAGTGCGGATCAGGAATTTCTGCCCGTACAGATACTTGTAAAAGAACTACTACTACGCAGTAGTTCCTCTCTGGTTTGGGCAGGGTCATGCTGAAGTATCTAATGACCGTTTCTTGTCCATCTTGGATTTGAGAGAGCACACCACCAATCCCGACGTTACTGGCATCTGTATCCAGAACAAACCTCCCAGATGGCAGTGGATAGTTTAAAACAGGTGCACTGATCAAAGCTCCTTTTAACAACTTAAGAGACGCTTGGAATTCGTTGTTTGAAATGAATACTAGATTTTCTGTTAGGCGAGTAAGTGGTTTTGCAATGTTAGAGAATCCAGGAACGTAGCGTCGATAATATGTGCATAATCCCAAAAAGCTTCTTAGCTGATGTTTGTCTTTGGGTACAGGCCATTTTGCCAAAGCTCTTACTTTTTCTAGATCCACAGCAGCTCCTTTTCCGGAAACTACATGTTCATGGTAATTTACCTCTTTGCGGAAAAGGTTACACTTCTTTGGACTTAATCTCAGGTTGGCATCTCGCAACTTCTGGAATACCACCCCCTAATTTTCCATGTGATCTTCAAAAGTCTTTCCTACCACTATCACATCATCAAGATATACCAGGCAGGTAGTCCAAGACAGTTCCCTCAGTACAGTGTCCATGAGTCGCTCAAAAGTAGCTGGAGCGTTATATAGTCCAAATGGCATGACGATAAACTGCTAGAGTCCTGTGCCTAAACTGAAAGCAGTCTTCTCTTTGTCGTTGGGGTCCATTCCCACTTGCCAATAACCGGTCTTCAGGTCGAGAGTCGAGAGTGGAGGACCATTTCGCTCCTGCCAGGGTGTCTAGTGTATCGTCTATTCTTTGGAGAGGAGAACTGTCCTTCTTGGTTACACTATTCAGACGACGATAGTCCACGCAAAATCTGGTAGATCCATCCTTCTTTCTTACAAGGACCACTGGTGAAGCCCGTGGACTATTCGAAGGTTCAAATCTCCTTGGCCTTCAATATCTTGCCAGTGGTAACCTTCTTCGTCCTTGTCGTATTGGACTTGCATCGCCGGTATTTATTCTGTGCATCACAATATTTGTTCTTTCTTTCGTACCACTTTCAGTTTCAAAGATATCTTCATAATATTTGATTAGATCCTTAACTTGGCTTTGTTCCTTCTTGCTCAATCCTTGACAGTCGGAGTCGATTATCTTGGACAATTTCTCAGGAACCTCCGCGAATCCATTGTTCTTCGCCTCTACACGATGAACGACGGCCGACACTGGCGAACACCACACCAGAATAGTACCCTTCTTCAATGAAACAGGGGAATAGTTCACATTCATCACCCTTACCGGTACAGTCTTCTGAGTCTTAATCATCATTTTGGCAACTACTATGCCTCGGCCTACCTCGGCATCATCAGTCTTTGGTTCCAACATTGTAACAATTCCTTCCAGATAATCACCTTCCATGCACGCCGTCAAAAATGTTTCATTTCTTGCATCCAGAACAACATTCTCTGTTGTAATTACTTGTACATGTCCACAATCTTTCCCATGAGGAAAGAGTTCTTAATTATTTATTTTTAAAGTGCCTTCTTTCATGTTTAACTGGAAGCCGTAGG